>OU862922.1:11663524-12351024 GCA_917880885.1 Limnephilus marmoratus
ATATTTTGGGTTGGGTTTGACTGGCTTGAGAATGGTTTTTCTGTGAGAAGATGACGTTGAATTTAAAAAGGTGGTTGTTTGGAAAAGAGCTGAGGACGATGTCATCTCTGCGAATGATTTTTTCGCAGGAGAGAATAACTTTGAGGCCTGGAAGTACGAAATGTTGTCGGTAGCCATTTTATGTTTTATGTTCTTCTGTCTTGATAATTCCGGACAGGCTAGACTGATCGCGGTATGTGCACCCGAACAGTTAATGCAAATGGGATC
The DNA here is from genome assembly GCA_917880885.1 of Limnephilus marmoratus. Taxonomy (NCBI): domain Eukaryota; kingdom Metazoa; phylum Arthropoda; class Insecta; order Trichoptera; family Limnephilidae; genus Limnephilus; species Limnephilus marmoratus. The sequence goes on from OU862922.1 coordinate 11,663,792, forward strand.
ATTGGAAGATTTCGTACTTTGATCAAATGGGTGACCTTCTCCGCAAAGTAACAACGTGGAGGGGAGCGGCATACGGGTTTTGAATGTCCAAACCGGCAGCAATTGAAGCATTGAATAGTTGGGAATTTATAAACATCGACGGGAAGCGAGGTATAATAAATAAAGACACGAGACGGTAGGGATTGTCCTTCAAATGTAATAACAACAGATTGGGAAGGTTTCCAGATCGTGTTTCCATCAGAAGAATCCTTGTAGTTCAGCCGACGTGCTTTTAATACTTTCGGGGTTCCGTGGGAATTATTCAAAGCATCAACAATTTCAGCCTCTGGGATCTCCGCGGGAATTCCTCGCACAAGACCCATTCTCGTAAGATTAAATGTCGGGATGAACGATTTATATTTATGGTTTGAGAGCGAGTCATTTTTTTTTTACAAATCCATTTGCAGAAGCGGCAGTATTAAACTCGATAGATAATTTATATCGCCCTTCCGGTTTAATTGAACCGTTAACAATACCAAGGTTACTATTTTTTGAGTAAAATAAGAATTTTCCAAAATCTAAAGGATGAATAAGTTTTCCTTGTTCAGTTCTCTGAACCATAACGATAAAAGGACCGGAAGCGGAAGCAGGATAAAGTAAGTCAGTACTTTTTATATTATCGCTAGTTAAAGTACTTGTCTGGGTGTTACTATTAGTGTTAAGGTCGTTAGAGGTCAAGGTTTGTTGAATCGGCGGTATAGATTTAACTTTCGATGGAATGTGAAGGCTATACGATGGTCGTCGCTTACGAGATGGGAGCGTCATAGAAACCTGGCTAGTATTAGAATCCGAATCAGAAAAATCTAATATTGACCCTGGGTCGGGAGGCATATCTTCGTCTTCCTCCATTATATAAAAAAAACTTAACTTTTAAAAATTAAAGTGAAAAAATAATACGCAGTCTATTTCATTGACTGTACAAACAAAAACGGATTAGCCGTAAGCAGGAATGCAAACAAATAGGTATACGATAAACAAAATTAAATGAAATGTAACAATAATCTCTTATCTGTATGAGGCTCAGGAACGGGCGAACGGCACTAAGCAATAGGTAAGGTGCACACAACCACTGTTGACCGCGGCTCGAATCGGACTCCATAATTAAATTATAATATGTAGGTAAATGAAATCCTCAGTACGGGAGATCCCAGTGAGGATATCATTATCTCTACTTGTTACTAAGAAATGAAGACAAAAACCATTATTATTATTATTATTTATTGACGCATCTTTTTTTCTACGGTAGCTCCTGTACGTAGCAAAAAGCGAATCCTTCTTTTTCTTTAATTCGTCTACGGGTATTTCTAACATGCCCCGGTCGCAGGAGCAACAGAATTTGCTCCTGCGACCACTGTATTCCACTCATAATCGTGCCGTGTGACAATACAAAAAAAATATATATAATTGCTAGCGCGCACGTGTATTCACGACGACGTATTGAAGCGAGCGAACTGAAGTTAACCGAGTAGTGTAGAGAGACACTTCGTGTAGGCACTTCGTGCAACCTCGAGTCCTTTGACTCGGGCGCAAAAACCGACAAAAACTGGAGGTCGCCCGAGGCGAGCCAAGGTTGGACGAAGTAAGACGAAGTGCCTCTCCGCACTATCGTATTCGGCTAACCTCGTTCAACTTCGCGAATAGTGTGGAGCTAGAGTAATATTATAAACAGGGCCAGTCCTGTGTAGGCGCATTTGAAGCATTCCGCTTCGGGTGCCGACTTGCCGAGGCGCCAAGGAGTCAAGAAGCCGAAGCGCTGATAATACCTACTACAGATCGCCCTTGAGGTTTTCACTAGTGCCAGGCCCCAGGCGCCGCTCCGTTTGGCGTAGGGCCGGCCATGATCATAAATACTTATAATATTTCAGCGACATAATATAGCAAGGGCTTTTTAGGTTCATTTCAACAAGCGATTTGAAACGCGATTCGTAAAGTTTCGAGTTTCGGGTAGGTATGCCCATCTCTAGGAAAGCAACACCGAGCGAGTTGTCTTTTCTTTTCCCTTTTGTTTTAAAAACAGTAAATATCTATGGTTATTTTCCATGTGTGTTTGACTTTGACGTATGTTCAACGTATATTTTTTTATTAAAACTAGGCGTATACTTTAAAGTAACTGTAAGTTGCATTTTAACTATTAATTTGTGTTTTCAATTATTTACTTCATACATCTATAATTAAAGTGTCAGTAATCGATAGTTGATTTTAACCTCTAAATTATACACGCTTTATTTTTTTACGAATATGACTGCCTTCGATCTATTTAAATCCATGTGTTCTTTTTAGATAATGGTTGTGTTCACGTGTGCTCATTGTGGAGAATCTCTGCAGAAGCCAAAGGTAGAGAAACACTATGAAACAAAATGCCGAAATCGCAACCCCGACCTGTGCTGCATGGACTGTTTGAAAGATTTCCGGTGAGGAATTACCTAGTCTATTATTTGCATTTATAATGCTAATCCATTTTATCATTACTTGGGATCTCTCATTTAACTCTCTGGGAGATAATAGGATTGCCTTGCTTTTTGAGGTTCATAAAAACATACATAACTGGAAGTTAAATATACTAATTTATAGGTACCATCGAGGCTTCTGACACATAATATTGTCATTTTAACTTAACCGGGCAAAATAACTAGAACAATCTGAGGCTAAAAGTGTAGTCATGCAGCTGACTTACATTAAATTTGTATAAAATTTGATCCTCTTTGCACTTCAACTTTTAGTTTGTTCAACAATATGTGATACTTAATTTTTTATTTATTTATCTATAAAAAAGTATATGTATGTTGGGTTTTTTTTATGCCTGTCTCACTAGGATTTATACCTGTGTCGAGGCAGGCATATTATGTAGGTAAATATTGGATTTATCCAAAAATTTTAAAACACTCAGCGTAATAGTACCCAGTGGCGGTTTGTGACCTATGTCATCGGGAGTTAAAAATATATAAATATATTGTGCATATTTTTCCCTAGATCTAAAAGAAAATTTCATCACATCACAACAACATAGCAACAATATCTAACTAACTAACCATCACGCCGTTTCCGCAGGGGTAGGCAGAGAGGACGGACCGCCAAACATCCCGTTCTTGGCACACATTCCTTGCCTCGTTTACATTCATACAACGTCTCATACATTCTCTTCTATTATTCTGACTCTTGACATGGCCCGACTCAAGTATCTGATTCACTTGGTCATGCCATGTCTTTCTTGGGCGTCCTCGACTTCTTCTACCATTCACATTTGCGTCATATATTCTTCTTACACTCCTTTCCTCGTTCATTCGCTCTACATGCCCAAATCATCGGAGCGTTCCTTTCTTAATCTTACTCATTACGCTTACATCAGCCTTGCATTCTTTGCGGATTTCCACATTTCTCACACGATCATACATGGTTTTACTACACATACACCTCAGGGATCTCATTTCTACAGCGTTCAGTCTACTTTCATCCTTCCTCTGCCAGTTCCATGCCTCACTGCCATACATCAGGGTAGGTACCAGTACTCCATTATGGATGGCTAGTTTCGCGTCTTTGGACAGTTTTTTGTTGGTGCAAACGGCGTTCAGTCCTCCATTAATAGAGTTACCTGCATTCACCCTTCTTTCAATATCTCTATAAGCCTTCCCATCTCTCGTAAACATACTTCCCAAATAAACAAACTCATCCACCTGTTCCAAGTATTCATCATTCACAACTATATTGCATACTGTTTTCGTACTCTCTCTTTCAAACACCATGACTTTAGACTTACTTACATTCATCATTAACTCATTCTTCATACATACTTCGTTCATCCTTGACATGAGACTGTATCTTATATCAGCACCGCATCATCAGCATACAACAAGCAACATACTTCCAGATTGCTCAATTTCGCGCCCAATCCCATCTCTTGCATACAATTATCCATGTATAGATTGAATAACCACGGTGACATTACGCAGCCTTGTTTAACGCCTTTTGTGATGTCAAACCATCCCGTAAAATCGCCGTTCACCCAAATGCATGCAACGCTTCCCTCATACAGGGACGCAATTGCCTGTATGAGATTCGTACTCACTCCATACTTGGACAACACCTTCCATAACTTTTTCCTGTCAACTCGGTCGTATGCTTTTTGTAGATCTGCAAAGGCACAGAAGAGTTTCTGTTTTTTTGCAAGAAACAATATCAGGAATTGTTGAAACATCTGATATGATTTTAGATTTTCACGGCCAAAAGTATTTTTGTTATTTGTTTTTGGGATGTTATGTGTTATAAAAATATTTTTAAATATAAAATCACATTTTACCCAAGAAACTGTTAATTTTTTTTAACTTATAACACAATAATCACAGAAAAATCTATTGATCTTGCAAAATACTATTCTCTACAAATACTGTGTTGTCAAATCTCACGGGTGCTGCGCACTCAGGCAGTTAGTAGATTCCTAAGGTTTGCAGGTCAACCTCTCTGGCAATATTAATAATTAAAATGCTGGTGTGATAGGTTGAAGTGCCAATTACTGTTAAAAAAAACCTCTGCGCCGAATCATTTTTCCCTGGTAAAACCAGTATTTTAGCATCCTTTATATAAACATTTTTGTCAATTTATTTGCTACCCAACTTTTGTACTTCTGTACTTTTGTAATGTTCTAAAGACTAAAACTGTTTTTTCTGTTTCAGTGGTGATGAATATAAAGTTCACACAAAGTGTGTAACCGAGGCGGAAAGATATGGCGGCAAAGGATTCATCGCCAAGCCGGGGCAGAACAAGGGCGAAAGAAAGCAAAACGCCTGGATAGAAATAGTTCAATCAGTCCTGGATGAAAATGCTAGGCTCTCCGGAACCCTGAGACAACTCCTTGAAAGAGTAGCGCAGCAACCCAACACACCCAGAAAGAAACCCAAATTCATCAACTTTATTAGAAGTATGGATCACAGAATTGGACAGAAAGACGTGGAAAGTGCCTGGGACTTACTCTCTGCCAAACTAGACTTATTGAAAACAGTTCCAGAGGCCAGGAAGCCAAATCCCACTGTTGCTAGTAACACCGAAGATATTGTCAAAGAAGAGACAGCCGTAGCAAAGCCTGAAACTGAAGCCATGGAAGTTGATGCCGTTCCGAATGGTTCCTCTAAGAAAGCGAAGAAAAGTAAAAAGAACAAAGAGAATGAAGTTATTACTAAGGAGCAATCTAACGGAGACAAAGCCGATGAAGAAACTAAGGATGCAGAGGAAAATAAACCAGAAGAAATAACCTTGAGTAAGAAAGAAAGAAAAGAAAAGAAGAAGAAAGACAAATACGAAGCGGAACTAAAGGCAGCAGCCCAAAACAGCACTGGTATTCAAAATGGTGATGTCGAAGTCCAGAGAAAGGGAAAGAAACGTAAGTTTAATCAAACTGAAAACCCAGTTGTTGCTATGGAAGTCGCTGTTGAAGAGATTGCCCTCAATGAAGAGCCCAAGAAAAAGAAAACCAAGGAAGGCTCTGAAGGATTTAACATAACCGATGCCATTCTGGAGGTGTTGGGATCCAAAGGAAAAGACATGGCGTTGAAGAAACTGCAGAAGAAAGTCCTGACCGAGTATTGTGTTGTTCACGGGGTCTCAGAAATACCTGAGAGAATATCAAAAAAGTTTACAAAGACTCTGTATAAGATACCGAACTTGAAAGTAGAAAATGATAAAGTGAGACTAGTAGAAGCGGAGGAATAAGCTAGCATTGAATTTTAAAAATTATATTGTTGAACTCTTCAATCAGGTTTCAAGGACTATTTTGTTGTTACTTGATAGTATCTCTCAATAAAGTGATTTATATTATATTTATAAAGTACCCTGTATCTTGTCTTTCTTTAGATTTTGAAAATGAATATGTAAGTTACTTGTATTATTGGGGTATTTATGTCTTAACCTCTCCATGAATATGGTACATCCAAATGAAAAAAGTCTTGGAAATAAAAAATATTTTGAAATTGCATGGATTAATGGCGATTACATTTTTATTCATAATTTAAGATTATAATTAGTTAATCTATGATATTATGGTACAAAAAAAAAAAAATTAAAAGAAAATAACTCGCTCCCTGGTTACAGTTAAGTTTGCAAAAACTCACACGCGAAGAGGTTAAATCATAAATCCAGTATCATATATGATCATGTACATTATAATTAAAATATACACCACTGTTACATGACTATTCTGTGCACACATTCCTGTATTGAGAGACCAATCTCAACAATGGCACTAATGTCACTTTGTGAACAAAACTAGCGTTCATAACTTCACTCGTAATGTGAACTGTGACTCGAAAAATGTCTGACATAAGTGACAATGATACTATCATTTTTGCTAGATTTATCATATTTATTAATTGCTCTGCAACAACTTCGACCGCCTGGTCGCGGGAGATAAGCGTTACCTATATGAGTTTACAAAATGTCTGCAACTAACCTATGAGAAGAGGTACGGTGTAGTCGCTAAGATACTTGAATCGTTAAGTATTGAATACTTGCGTATTCCTGTGGAACGATAGCCTAATACCACTAATAATATGTAAATTGTTTAACCCGTTTAATCACAGGAGACCCAAGTTGTCCCAAAACATCATATGCCGTTATAATAACAGGAGACCCAGATTGTCCCAGAGCGACAGTGCATAATTAAAAGTTAGATATCTCTCTTTCTGTAATGCGAATATTTGTGATTTCTTTTATGTTAGAAACGGAAAGAAATAATGCTTCTCATTATCTTAGAATTATATGAGCTAGGTTGTTCAGATATTTTACACACCTGATCAAAAGTGACGGTTTGATTTTGCGCCTATTTGTGACGTAACCCACATTTAATTTTAAAATAAAATTGTATGAAAGTGTAAAAAGTGAGGTGACAGTTTTATTACAAATTTTGTTTAGAAAAGGAATCTGAATTTAAAATTTGAAGATTATTCTATTTTAATTACTTTAATTCAAATATTCGCAGGTATGCATTTTTTAGCCAATTTACATTTCCAATATTAAAATTTTAATATTTATAAACAAAAATGTTGATTTCTAATAAACATATCGGAAAGTAGGCTAAGCGCCTGCTCTCAACACAGGTTCTCCTAGTGAGACAGGCATAGAATAAAACAAATTGTAACTCAAAACTAATAAAGATGAATAATAAAAAAAAAGATTATTTTATCTAAATTTTAGAACAATTTTTATTTTTGCAAAAGCGTTAAAAAAAACTAATAAATAGAAACATTTAAAATTCATGGGAAGAACCAGGAATTTTGCGCGCAAACTTTGACAGGCAAAAGTTGACAGAAAATTATTTTCTTATTATTCGAAGGGTTAAATAGGTTTGCATTAAATAAATTCTTACAATGTAATTTATCAGATTATAAAGAAATTTTATTGCCCACTTTATTTTCAATAAATTAAAGTTCAATTTTCTTGTTGTGCTGTTATGGCTATGCCGTGTTATAATAAAACGAGTATGTACATGATTTTTTTAACTGTGTTTATGGAAATAAATAATATTTTATAAACGTTACAAATGTTTATCTTGCTTATTGCAAGCGGAACGAATTATGTTTTTGTATCGAATATCCCAAACATCGCCAGCGCGCAACACCGGCCATATGTATGAAAAATGAAGATATTTTGGTGTGCCACCCAGCGGCCTTAATCATACAAACTTAAATTCTGATTTAAGGCCAAAATACTTAACCAAACTGAATAATTCTTTTTTTAATCAAAAGGTACAGCAAATACCTAAATTTTACAAATATTTGCTTTTTTACTGATTGGTGTTTTAAATTATAAAAAGCAGATCATTAAGGAATACAATTTTTTCATAGGTAACTTTGACAATTTTGCCCTCCTGTTGTTTATACATTGTTTATAAATACTGTTTGTATCCTGTTTAAAATGAAATATAAAACTAACTAACCAACCATCACGCCGTTTCCCCACAGGGGTAGGCAGAGAGGACGGACCGCCAAATAACTCGGTCTTTGCACACACTCTTTGCCTCACTCACATTCATACATCGTCTCATATATTCTCTTCTATTATTCCGACTTTCGACATGGCCCGACTCAAGTATCTGATTCACTTGCTCGTGTCATGTCTTCCTCGGGGGTCCCCGACTTCTTCTACCATTCACATTTGCGTTGTATATTCTTCTTACACTACATCGTAAACATTGTAAAAAAAAGAGTTTTTTGGGTTGAAATTTAAGATTTACTCACGAAAAAATAGTATTGTGTTTTTATTTTCTTAGTACCGAAAAATAAAACTTTTAATTAAAAAGCGATATGTACAAGTTTTCGCACTTCGAAAACAGCTTAAAATAGATCTTCTCTCCAAATAAGATTAGTGGGATCATTTTTACCTAATGTTGCTTAGTAATCGTTATCTCATAGTTACGGATTATCAGTGAACCACCACGTTTTCAGGGCAGCGGCCGCCACTGGTTACAAATGTGTTTTTTTTTAAACATGAAGAGGTATTATTATGAAGTTAGCCTCCATGAATAAGCCAGTAGATGAATTAAGAAATTAAAGAGTATAAAATGTGTATGTATTGTTCATATTGGAACAGTATATAAAAACAATACAACAGATACAGTGCTGCCACTTCGACATCTGCCATTTTGGAGTTCGGAGTTGGAGGGCTATTGCCAAAGCCACTACACGTTCGGCCAACCTTCCAACTCCATTGTGCTTCCACAACACTGAAGCCTACCATCCAATTCCGAACTTAAGTAGGAGTTGGTTCAGTGTTGTGGAAGCATAATACAGACATGCCAACTTATAAAAAATCGATATCGCCAACTTATAAACTTGTCACATATCAGATCAGCATTTCATTTAGTGCCTCAAAACAATGAGAATAAAACATCTTACATAGCTAGGAACTTCATGGGAATTTCATTCTTTATATTCCTATAAAACAAGCCAACACTTCCGATTCTTGGCGTGGAAAATCTCCTCATGGCTTCCCTCACTTCTGCAACAGTAATAGGGGAGACTCCTTCCTGCCCTGTCTTGACAAATAAAGAATTGGTTAAGCTCGCGGGATTGCAGAAGTTCCCTCCTTCGAGCCTTGCAAAGGGATCGTTCATCACGCCCTTTCCATCTTGCCGCACAATGAAAGCTAAATCCACTATTTGAGCTACAGTCTCATATGCCAAATAAGATAATAGATCAAAGGACTGAAACGCTATGTTCATATCATTCAAGGGACACAGCCATTGCTTTAACTTTGTGTGGGCTAGCTTACATTGTGAAAACCCAAAAGATGTGCATCTTGCCTTATGATATGCTTCATACTTCTCGACACTGAGTCCTTGTGATAATTTATTAGCTCTTATGTTGCGTTGATGTTTAACGATATCGTAATTGAGACATTTTGATAATTCGCCTGTATCGTCTAAGAATTCTACAATATCACAGAAAGTTTTCTTTTTTTTCTTCAGGTTAGCTTCGTTGTCTTCTTCTAGGAGAATGTTCGTGTAACCTTCTCCCCATAGCTTGCTTTTATTTTTGACCAGATATCGTGATTTCATGAACTGAAGCATGCGTTGGAGCTTGATTTTGTTGTTTCTCATGAGAAATATGATGTCTTCAGGAAAAACGCACTTATGGCCTCTGCGTTCAGCATTCTTGAGGGCTTCGTGTAAAATTCCTCGCATTTGTTGTAAAACTATTGATTCCACAAGGGAAACCGTCTGAGAGGCAGGTATTGGACTGTCGCCGAAGCCATGCATCATGTGAGATATCTCCTTCTGATACGTCCCACTTTCTGGTGAGCTTTGTTCATTTGAAAAGAGAATATCCATATTAGTAATATTCAGGAGCTGTTAAATTGTAGATGGTATAATATTTTTTAAATTATTTGGAAACCAGAAACATCAATATCTTAGATATACATGGTCAATATTATAACCCCAGCCATAAATATACCAAACCATTTAAAACAAAATTTTGACAGTGACGTTTCTTCATTTACCAAAGACAATATTATATACATATCATTTATTAGTCTAGTGTTTAAGCATAATCGAAACTCGAAACAATACATTGTAATGCAATAAACACTAACTTTCTAATCATTGGTATGCTGAGCTCATAAATAAACCAATCATGAGCTGAGCTGAGCTCCTGATATGAGCTGAGACTCCAGATACTAATATCTACAGCCTGTATGTCGGACGAATATCTACAGCTTATATGTTGAACTAATATCTACAAAGCGTAGGTTGGATTAATCAGCTAAATATGTCCAATAGTCCGATATTAGGGATTTTTACATACATACTTACGTAAAATAAGTTTTTTAAACTGCATACGCAATATTACGTTATTCCAATATGCTATATATAATTGCAAATCCAACCTCTGCCAGTGCTGTAGATATTCGTCAACACTTTGGTTCTCATAGATATTCGTCAACAGTTTGAGCTGTAGATATTCGTCAACACTTTCCTTCTCATAGATATTAGTTCGATTTTTTCAGTTTTTGGAATTCCTGTAGATATTAGTAGACGCCTCCTGAGCTGAGCTCCTGCAACCTAATACCCCAGTCCCGGTCGTATTCGCCGTGCGCCAGATGATTCTATTTTCGTAATAACTTACTTAAACCATGAACATTTTTCAGGTTACAAAATCCCATGAAAAGAAATTATGCCTATCGGCCACGAAAGCGTTTAGCAGTAGGATATAAATTTTTCATGGCCGATAAGCACATCCGGCGCTCAAAGAGTTAATTTTTTTGTATGTATATTAAGCGCCCTTGAGGTGATTTTTTACAAAAACGGCGCTCTATAAATTGTCCAATTAAAATAATAATAAGACTGAAATAAAACATTCTTCATTTTTGAGAAACCGAAAACCTTGAAATTGAATAACTCCATGTGTTGAGAAACCGAAAACCTTGAAATTGAATAACTCCATGGGACCAATTATTTTGAGTAATAGTAGAGCTCTTGCCCAATAAAGTATGTTTTTTTTAAATTCTCTTATTTAATAAATCGAAACCAAATTAGGAATTATATAATTTGTCCAAAGAAATATAATAATTTAAAAGATTTTCTTTTTTTGAACATTCTTAGTAGTCAAACCAAGATCATTAGAACTCTGGCGGAATAAAAAGCTAGGAGGTATCCAACAAGGCTAGGAAGTAATCATTGAACTGAAAACAGAACACACAAACCAAATTTCAGACAGATAAAATGCCAAACGGCCGAGTTAAAACAAGACGCTATGTGAAAAAAATTACACCAATGGCGATTTTATTGGTGCCGATTCATTTCGAAAATTTCGAACTTCATATTATCTTGATTATGTCATCGCTAGTCAAAATTCCAAATCTAGAAAATTTATTTTCTATGCTATTGTCTATTATTGTCCTTGACGTTTCTAGCACGGTGCGGTCGGCGTTTGTTATATTATATTTAATTTAAATAATATAAATCTATCTACAATACAATGGCTCCGCAAGGTGGAATTATCCCGTTCGTTATGGACTTCTACAACGACCCATTCAAATGGTAATTACTTTATTTCTGATAACAGTGGCAGTTAACACTGCTCTTTGGCCTATACATTTTGATTTATCTTCGCTATAGATTAAAAATTTCAACGACCAAAGCAATAAAATAACAGTGTTTATTAACAAAATTTCTTTTGTTTCAGGTCTCTAGTAAAGAGCTTTGGGTTCTTCGCAGTTGGAATCGCGATAGCAAGCGAGTGTACGGGCTTGGAGCTCATGCCCAACGTTCCTCAATAAATTTTAGTTTTTATGAATAGTATTAGTGAACAGTTATGCATTACCGTTGAACACTCTGTATTTATGTTATCTTCGTAAACCAATAGATATTAATATGTTTTCAAACTACATGTGTGTGTTTTTGTTCTTCTCATTGATGTATTTGGCGGAATGTGAGTTCAGCAAACCACTGCGTCCCAACATTGTGCTCATTGTAACAGACGATCAAGATAGTCAACTGGGTGGAATTGTAAGCATAATCTACTGTTTATTTGAGTAGTTTACATTGCTTTTGTACCTTTGAGTTGTCAGGGATGTCCATTGAAATTCTTCAAAATTGGAATTGCATGCATTTGCAGAATCAGAGATGAGTGTTACATCAGATGGTAAAGTTGTAAAAGTCCGCTTCACTTGGCCAATCATGACATCGAACACTTCGCATTAGTGAATTAATCTTTACAAAATTAAAATGCATATTTTTTCATCTCCCCTGAAATAGATACTCACTTTTTGTAAAAATAAAACTAAATCTTGCTATTTAAATCAGAAATATTCCGTGTTAACCGTGAAGTGGACTAAAGATGGATTTATATTTGTCTGACATCGGTATCAGTTTCATACTGTTAGCAAGATGAGATTTCTATTAGTGTGCTGCAATATGGCTGAAAGAGGTCAATGAAAAAACCCTAATGAAGATACTAAAAACGACATAGAAGACTAATAAACTATATTTAAATTACTTTTGTCCGCCGCTGCACAGGACCTCCTGGTGAGGAGGACGAAGAAATGCAATATCTGTACTTAAATTCACCATTATATTTTGTATAAACAATTATTAAATAGTCACTAAAATAAAAAATGTGCCGTGATGCCTTGTGTTGTGTCGCATCAGAAGCGATCCCTACCTACGTCAGAGCTGTGGAGGTGGGGGGGGGCGAGGGAGCGGTCGCGTCACGACAAATCAGACAAGTGTGCACGAGCCAGTGCTGTGTTGTGACGACTATCGATTCAAATGCGTATACTCGTGGGAGATCCCACGCACTTTTTTATGCTCCGAATGCGAGAACTTCTTCCTTTCAGAATGCCCCATTAAATAGAGCAATTCAACTGCTTAACGATTCTGCATTGAGCATTGACATCTTCAATGTTACCTATAGAGAGTTCAGTAACTATCTTTTGACATACGTCTCAACATAGTGAAACTGCCCCCTTGGCCTTTTTTTTTCTCTTAAATTTTGTATAACCAAATTATTACGGAGAATATAACTGTTTTATGGAGAACCTGAAAAAAATAAAATAAATAAATAAAATATCGTCAGAACACGACTATAGAATGCTAGCCATCACTTCAGAGCACATCACAACACCACATGTCGGACAAATATAAATTCACCTTAAGACAAGTTTATCCATCAGACATTAAACCAACGCTTGCTTAGTTATTATGAACAAAACAAGTACATACTATTATTACAATAAATATAATCAAAGTGAACTCTTTATCTCTGCATTAAAACTTTCTAAACCAGCATTATTTTTTTATGTGATAATGCTTATCTTTTTGTAATTTGTTTGCAATATTTATGCTACACATCTGCCTTCCATGATGATGAATACCTACCACTGCATGGCTGCCCAAATGTTGGATCAGGTGGGATAGCATTTGGTGATTTTTTTCTAACAAATTGGATGAATTGACACTAAATTATTCACAATACAATTATTGGCGGAGAAAAGGGTCGATTTTTATAGTGGAGTTTAGGTTGAGGTGAACAACGCAGCAGAATGTGTCGCTGCTCGTGTAATCTTTTAGCCTGCTTATGCCCACCTATTGTTATTTTGCTATTGTTAGCCAAAAGGCAGCTATTCAACAAAAATCACTAATTGAACACAATAAAATATTTATGAGAGCATTTTTAGTGTTCTTTTTATTACTTGATTATTTTTCTCTAAGTCAAACAACAGGTTTGAAACTGTGTGAGTACCAAAGACATCAGAATGAATAGACCAGAAGATAAAGTGAGGGATAAAACCAAACTATGGGGGGCGAAGAGAGGAAAGATACTGTGATTCGTTGAAAAATCAATCTGACAGTATATAGGCATCTCGCATTATAATATCACCATTTAGTTCTTAAAAGCCAAATCTGCTTTGAATGAATAGACCTTTTTACATGGGAGCGCGAATTGCTTGCCACGTTAATAACATATTTGCTAAGGCCGAATGCTTGCCCCAAAAACATTCACCCCAATTCACATAGCAATATTTTGTTGCCGTGTTTAGTTAAGACACTTTTACAAATGTTTAATAATTTACTTACCCCTGTAACCAGCGACGAGGACACTGGAGAACCGCCCACATTCGCTATGTCTATATAATATGTTCCTATAATGTATAGCGCAAGCTGCCGTTTTTTGGCGTGTTATTTCGTAAAACGTATGGACGTTAGTTTCGCGCTGGTCACTACAAGAATGATGACGCCACATATTTTAGATTCAAGCGTGGATCTTTCCCCTCCCCATGGAGCGAGCTGGCGCCAAGGCGGAGCTAAAGCCGGTTCCATGGGGAGGGGGAAATATTACGTTTTTATCACTTAGGGCAGGTCCAGATATATTCATATGTCCGTGGTGAGTACTATATTCGACTCAACTCGGGTTGTGGTGCCTATAATAACTAACAACTCACCCCTTTGCTTTATAACTGGCAATAGATCTACAATTCAAAAGAAACATACAAACTCGAAATGTCTATAGGAATATGATAGACATTCATTATTCTAGTATCTTCTGTCTTTGTATTTTTCATACAAGACGAGTGCGAAGGAAGATTTTTTATGAAAGGCTCGTCGATGATGTGAATACAATCTCACTGTGACTAGTATAAACCAATGACGTTATATATAATACTAGGGATGTTCACAAAGTAAATGTACTGTGACCATATTGTTTTTTGGGGGTTGGCAGCACTGAGTGATATAGGGGGTCTCCTGACCAGAACGAGCATTGCAAGAACATGGTGGTACATAAAATCTCGTAGTGTCCAGTTGCGTGAAAGATGTCGGCAAAAAACCCTGCCAAGTGCTGTGATCCGCTTTTTACTCCCGGAAAGATTACAAGAAAAAAAGGTGAGGATTGCTGAGTCAAAGTGGCGTCGCACCAATTCCCCATCTGCCAAAAAATTCAAAACCACAATTTCAGGCAAAAAAATCATGGCCTTAATGTTTTGGGACCGAAAAGGCATCATTTTGGTTGAATTTCTGCCTCAGGTGGAGACCACCAATGCCCAACCGTATTGTGATACCCTAAAAAAATTCAAAAGGAGCATCCAAAACAAAATAAGGGGAATGCTGACCAGACAAGTGTGCTTAATTCACGAAAATAAGCCTTAGCCACCAATACGCTCTTGGACTCATTTGGTTGGGATGTTTTGAACCATCCCCTGTATTCCCCCGAGTTGGCGTCTTCAGATTATCATCTTTTCACCTCCCTGAAAGCATATATGGATGAAAATAAATTTTCAACCGACGAGCAGCCAACAAAAAGAGGTTCTGAAGTGGGGGAAGGAGCTGGCGGTAGATTTCTTCTAGGAGGGTATAAAGAAACTTGTGCCACGGCTCACCACAAGCCTTGAACGAAATGGCGAGTGTGAAGAAAAATAGTCAACAAGTGTATCAACAATATCCTGTAAATTTTTTTCAAATACACTTTTTTTAAAAATATATAAAAATCTAGTACACTTACTTTATGAACATGCCTCGTATATAGGCTCGCCATTGTCTCACAAACTCAAGATGGAATGTGGCAAGTAATAAACACACTTGTGTTTTCAGTAAATTCTTAATTTATACTTCAAAAGTTATTCACATATTATAAAGATAGACATCCAAAGAATATGTGTGTATGAACGACATAGGAATGGGACTGGCGGCGTTTGCATATTTCTGCAATACCACATTCTACATCCTGGGTATGACTGAGATGCCAACATACACTTACTAGCTTACACTAAGACGAATACGGAACTCTATATGAGACGACCTACTGTAATAGGTTTTGCTTATACTTTATTGTTTGCTATCTCACTTTCTCTAATGGCACTAAAAATCTTCCGGAAACAATCGAAATAATTGTATTTTTTATAATAATAAATAATTTGCATGTATTTACAAATGAAATATTATTATTTGGCTTTTAATAGTGTTTGCCATGTAATGGAACATTTTCTCATCACACTCAAAGGCATTTTGGCATTTTTTTAATGCAATTTACTTACTAGTAGGACACGACCTTACACGACTCGTGGCAGTTGAGTACTAAAACTATGAAATCGAAGACAAGTTCAACTGCCTTGGTTTTGGTTTACCACCTTTGAGATTTCTACCACGCGTCTATAGATTATACACAACGTCATTGGTATAAACCAATTAAGTTTAACAATTATTATAAACAATAATTTACAGCCTGAAACACTGATTTACATTGAAAAATCTTCCGAGAAAAGATACTTATTATTAAGTTTAATTAATTATATTTACATTCAAATAAATACTTATTATACATAGATACTCATCGATTTGATCAATGTAGATATATACTTATACTATAGTGTAAACAGAAATCAAAGAAAAAATAAATAATAAGAACAGTGAAAATAGTAAAAAATAAGAATTAAAAAAAATACATCAAGAAGATTTGGTCAGTTTGATATTTGATAATTTTTAATCAGTTTCACCAAAGTAAGGAACATCCTCCAAGCAAACACCCCAACGAAATGCTTTGTCAGTTTATTTCTTCAGTAATTATAGTGTAGTAGATCACTTTCTTTCTGATTTTATTTGGACTATTTTCCTTTTTAAAATTTTGCCAGGTCCTAGACCGGTATCAAAACTATTTTGTTTGAAACTTTTAGTTAAAACAGGTAAAGTTTGAAACTTACTGAAACATTTGGTTTTGTTTTCAGCTTCCCATGACAAGAACGCTGGACCTAGTTGGCAAAAATGGAGCCACATTTCCTAATTCTGTAAGTATCGTGGCTTTTTTTGCCACTTATCTAGTTTTGTAAGTTTTAAAGATTTAAGCCATAGGTTCTCAACGTAGGCAATAACGCCCCCTTGGCGGGGTTTTTCAGACCCGCAGGGGGCAGTAGAAGACCAAGAGAAAATTGGGGATAGAAAAGAGCGGTAGGAGCACCCAGAGAAACCCATCCCACCCCATCTTATCTTGCCCCATCCCATCCCATTAGGGGCCATCCATAAATTACGTCACACCTTAAAATATTTTCCCTATCCCATTACATTGTGGCAAAGTGGGCGGTGGGCAAAAAAAGGTTGAGAATCTATGGTTTAAGCTGTATGCTACACTTCATTCTGTTTTTGCAATGAGGGAAATTATTTTCCTCAGGGCCTCCTGTGTGGAGCTCATGTAAAAAAAATATATATATAAAAATTTAGGTTTCGCATGTTTGCGTTCGCTAATCTCGGAAAGTAATCGATGGTTGACTCAAAATTTTTACAGAACATTGCATTTTAGAAGAAGAGCGTTTCTACATACTTTTTATTTTTTATTTTATTTGATTCACCTGATTTATACATGTTTGTTAAATTTTTTGACTAATGTGGGCCTCACTGGGTGCTTTACCCGTGCTGAGGACCTCATTTTACAGTTTGATATGATTTATATTTTTTTAATTTGAGATACATATAAAATAAAGACTAAAGAAAAAAGAAACTCAATAATAACATATAAGAATTAAAAGAAAGTAAGATAGAGCAAAATAAAATAGAGTAAAATAACACTAAAATAAAACAATAAAATAAAACTATATAAATAGGATAGATACATATAAACCAATAGTGAAATTAAAAGGGTTTTATATATTAGTGAGTATTGCAATGGTGTTTATGTCTGTGTTTTTTTTATTTTTTTTTTTATGTTGTGATTTTTTTGTAAAGTTGCCTTTTTTGTTCTTTAATCCATCTTTTAATTTTGAGTGTAAAAAGTTTTTTGTTTTCTTCTTTTTTTAAATCGAGTGAAAGATGGTTGAATGCTTTTATTGCCTGGTATTTGTGATGTCTTTGTCCAAAGCTTGTGTTTATCGTCGGTGTTTTTAAGTTTTGTATGTATGCTTGTCTAACTGGTCTATTAATGGTTTGTGTTTGTTGGAGTTTGTGTTTTTGGTCAAAGATATAGTTAAGAAGTGTTTTTATGTATAATTGTCGTATATCAAGTCCGTCGAACATGTTGAATATTTGGTCTGTGTCAGTCATTCTGTGTTTTTTTAGTATAACCTTTAAGATGGTTCTCTGTGTGGTTTCCAAATGAACAATAGCTGAGTTTGTTGCTCCTCCCCAAACAATGATTCCATATTCTATTATAGATTGGCAGAGTGCAAAATATACTGTTTTCATTTGTTTTAGTTTGTATATGTTTCTTATGTTTAGGAAAAGATGTATTGTTTTGAGGAGTTTATTGGTGATATGATTTATATGATGTGCCCATTTGAGATTATGGTCAATTATGATTCCTAGATATTTTATTTGGTCTGTTTTTACTATAGCAGGGCAGTCGCAGTTTTTGGTGTTTAAACAATTGTGAATTTTTATGGTGTTTGTTTTATTTGTTGGCTGTCCCATACTATTTATACTGTACGTTGTGAATTTTGTTTTCGATATATTTAATGTAAGTATGTTTGTGTCTAACCATGTTTTCACTCGCGTGATTCCTAATTCTGCTGCATTATACACATTGTTCCAGTCTTTAGATTTGAAGAGTAATACTGTGTCGTCCGCATAACTAATTATTTCTCCGTCTATTTCCATATTACAGAGTTCATTTATGTAGATAGTGAATAGCACGGGCCCTAGTATGCTTCCTTGTGGAACTCCATATGTAATTGGCAGTGGTTTACTAGTATGGTGATTAATTTTAACTCGTTGGGTTCTGTTGCTCATATAACTTTTCATTAGTTGGAGTTCCTTGCCTAAGATACCAAAGTTTTCTAATTTCTTAAATAGGGTTTTGTGGCAGATTGAATCGAAGGCTTTAGCTAAGTCTAGGTATATTGCTACGCATTTTTGCCCTTGATCTAGGTTGCTATGTATATAATCTATTACATATTCTAAAGCTTCTTTGGTACCTCTTTTTTCTCTAAATCCGTATTGTTTATCCGAGATTAATTTGTTTTCTTCAAGGTATTTTATAATTTGGTTTTTTAATGCTCTTTCGAAGATCTTTGATAGTGAGTTTAATAATGTGATTGGTCTATAGTTATTTATTTCCATTTTGTCTCCTGCTTTGTAAATAGGGATCACCAGTCCTTGTTTCAAAGTACTAGGGAAGCAGCTTTGTTTTATACTAAGGTTGATTAAGTGTGTTATTGGTTTTATTATTTCATTTTTTAATTTCTGAATGCAATCTGTTGTTATCTCATCTAATCCCGGTGCAATATTGTTTTTTAATTTATTGATTATTTTTTCAATTTCCTCCTCCGTAATTGTTTTTATTGTAAGTCTTAGTTTTGTCTTTTGTGTATTGATGTATGATCGGTTGGTTTGTGTTTGTGTTTTACGGTTTGCTAAAACTTTTCCTATATTTGCAAAAAAGTTATTCACATGGTTCGCTATTATCTCCGCATTTGTACTGATATCTATTTTTTTTGAATTAATATTTAATTGTTCGATACTATTTTTCTGTTTGTGTTTTTGTGTGTATGTCACTTCTTTTAATATTTTCCATATAGCTTTTGGGTTGTTGTTTTCTTTTTGTAGTTTTTGTCTATAATATATCTCCTTAGCTTATCTTATAATTTTTGTGCAGATATTTCTATATCTTTTATAAAAATTAAGTTGTTCCATGTCATATGGTGTGTTTTTAATTTGTCTGTGTAATTTGTCTCGTTTACGGATGCAGTTTAATATTCCTTGAGTTATCCATAGTTTTATTTTTTTTGTCTTGTGTGTAAGTGTTATAAGTTTTATATTAGTGTAGTTATTTATTTCTTGTGTTAACGTAGTTGTGAATTTATCCCAGGCTTCTTCAGCATTCTGTATTCGGTATATTGGATTCCAGTCCATTTTTTTGAGTTTTTCCTTTAAGTTTGGATATTCAGTTATTTTTTTTGAAAATGTTTATGTTGTTCAGATTTTGTGTTTTCGGTGGCTATTGCTATCATAGTCATGTAATGATCTGTAATTGCGCTTTCGAGTACTATTGTTTCGGATTTTAGTTTTGACTTGATCATTATATGGTCTATACAGCTACTTGTGTTTTGTGTGACTCGTGTTGGGATATTTATCGTGGGTTCCAGTCCATGTTGCGCTAGTATTGATAGGTATTCTATGCTTTGCGGGTGTCCATATTGTAAAGTGTTTATGTTTAGGTCTCCTACTATGATGATATTTTTGATTTTGTTGAGATCAGTTAATGTGCTGTTTAGTGCAGTTAGGAAATTTGTTATGTTATTTTTGGATGGAGATCTATATATAGCTAGGATACAAGTTTCTTTATCATATGTAATTTTTATGCAGTTAGAGTCTATGATGTTTATTTCTTGTATAGTCGTGTTGATTTTATTACTTGTGTATATGACTACGCCATCATTTTGGTTTTTGTGCTTCGTTGAGTGGTACGTATTATAGTTTTCAAGTGTTTTAGGTGTATATTTGTCATTCATTCATTGGAAGTTCCAAAGGAAAAGGATAATTTTATGCGTTTTAAATTGACTCATAATTTTTTCATAGTAAACAACGGAATGACAGTTCTACACAGTGTTGCCATTTTATTAATTTTATTTAAAAGTTACAAAAATTTATGATACCTACAATTAGGAATTAAAAGAATTTAATCGGATTTAAAAGTAGAATTATATCTAACAAATTATATTACTATTTTCACTCATTTGTTTTCTCTGTGCGTTTTAAATTTACTCATAATTGTACTGAATGTCAGTTCGTAACTTTGCAAAACCTACAAAAAATCAGATTAACAAATCAAATTATGTATGACAAATTTTCAAAGGGTCAAAAAAGTGTAACTGTGATCAGTTGATTGATGTGTAAGTTTTTTCAAAGTTGATCACCATTCGTGGGATGCCTCGCTCACATTCAAACATAGGCTGTTGTACTCAACATGCAAACGCAGATCGTAAGAGAAGATCAAACCGCACTGATCAAGAACGTTTAGACATAATGAAAATGTTCGAGTTAGAATTATTCAGAGGCGAGCAGAAGAACTGGCGAATCGTCGGGAAGAAAGACTTAAAAGCTTACGAGTAGAAGCGCGAAGAAGACGAGCAGCACATTCATCTCAACAACGTCAAGAAGAAATAGATCAACGCCGAAGACGAATGCAAGTGCAACTTTTGAATAACCATGCATCGTACCATCAAATTGCTTTTTCATACGAATCAGATATTCAATACAATACCTCATGTAAATTTGTTCAAATCGGTAAAATGGCTAAAGTTTGTCCACACTGCAAAGCAATGAAATTTAAAGGAGAAACTCGAGGAATGTGTTGTGCGAGCGGAAAAGTGAAGCTACCTGAAATTGATCAGCCAATAGCACCACTGATAAATTTGTTGCAAGGAATTACTGATGATTCAAAACATTTCCTCAAAAATATTAGAAAATACAATTCATGTTTTCAGATGACTTGGCGCTAACGTTATAACAGAAAATTTTATGCCGACGTTTAAAATTTAGGGACAAATTTACCATAAAGCTGGCTCTTTGCTTCCTTTTCACAGCAATCAACATAAATTTCTACAAATATATTTCATGGGAGATCAAAATGATCAATTGCATTTTTGAACATTCGAATTAAATTATTGTTGAGTCGTTGCAAAAAATGTTACATTATAACAAAAAAATGTTACGTGTTGCACACTGCGCTCTTCACTTTGGTTTAGGAGTCAGTTATAATTAAACAAGAGCTAGATAATTTTTGTTAAATCCTCTAATAATTAAAATCAGACAAAGCCACAGCGAAGCGTGGTCGGGTTCAGCTAGTATCATATAAAAACAGAATTGGCTTTATTTACTTGCTATTTATTTATTTATTGACGCCCTATTGGGCCTTTACATATCAAATACAAATTTCATTTATAACAACAGTATAAAACAAATAAAAAAGATTACAAAATATACAAATAAAGCATAAACTCAATGTAAAATAATAGGAATACATCTAATGCTAATTCCACATGGATGACTTTAGAGAACTCGTAGGTATAACAATTCATATATCTACGAGCAACAAAAACATTAAAAATAATCAAAACTCATTAATTTTTACTTAATTACTTGTTGTATGCTTTTGAAATAAGAACAATAAACAAAAGAAAATCGAAATAAAATAAAATGATTTCTCATTCATTATTTACATCTAAAAAGTGGTGGACTAATTTGGCTGAAATGAATCGAAATTAGTTAGTTCATTGCCCAACCTGTGTATTCTTTCCATCACAGAATTCTTAGCGAAGTTATTGTTGTAAAATAAAATATTTCGTCTAGTGTATTTTGGAGGTATATGTAAGGATAACAAGTTTATAGCGTCAGGGTAGTCCAACCTTGAATGAACAATTTTATACAATAAAAGGATTATGAATTCTACTGTGAGGGAGAGAATTCATATGATATAAAATACATTGTTTATTAAATTTTTTATTTGAAGATTATTTTTATGAATGTAATATATTATAAAAGAAGATGATAATATTAACAAATCTAAACTAAATGTGAAAAAGAACAAGACACAGAAAAATAAAAAGCTAATACATAGTCGCAACTGAGACTCGGACCCAGGATCTTACCGGGACGAACGCCTTTACCAATTCGGCCACTAAGACCTCTTATTTTTAAGTCGAAAATTGGCATAGTTGGGTTCCATGCATTAACAATTAAAACTGAAAAAAAAAATTGTTTTTAACGATTCCTGAACATCACAAAAGCTTTACATTTTATCATTTTCACGATTTTACCCAAGTATTTATAGCTCATGAAGGCAAAATAAAACACACATAAAATTTGTGTTTTACCATTTATTTTACAGATAATACATTCATAGATTGGTAGAATGGAACAAATAGTTAAAATGAATGTATTATTATTTTATTAAAAATGTGTATATTATTTACCGCATTGAAAACTTGAAAATTGTAAAAGTTGCTATGAACGGTACTGCATTTTGATGTCAAAAAGAGGCATAAGGTTTCATGACTCTAACCTTGTTTTTATTGAGCCATCTCGTCTCAAGGGTTCACAGATTGCAGCTGAGGCTTCTGTTACCATTTTCACATATCCCTCTGTGGCTTGAGTGGGCAAGGAAAATTTTTTATCATGACATCGCCAATTATCGTGTGATCGTAAAATTATCTCATCCCTTACAAATTTGATGGGCGGTGATTCGGTTACATTTTCCCAATTTATAAAATCAATATAATCATTTACCGAAAAATCAAAAACAGGCACTTTGAAGGTACGAATAACGTCTGATTGCATTTTCATTTGCCGGACTTTCAATATTCTTCTCAATGCCATCTCTCTTACGCATTTTCGGTTGTCGGTTAACATGGCTAACGATATGTTTTTGTGATGCCCAAAAAATCATTGCGCTGGATTACTGGATCAATAATATATTAAGTCCTTACTATATGAAATTGGCATTTTGTATGGGAGGAACATATAGTCGATTTTTTTAAGTATAATATATTTATTTAATCAAAGTATGTATCATTGCTATCTATGCACTTTTGCCATCTCATAGGTAGTTCATCGATCCCTTTACTAAAAAAACCATTCGGACGGGAATCAATAATATCTTTGAAGGCGGTTTGGACTGCCCCATCAGAGTTGAATTTTTTCCCTTGAAAGAAGTTATCCAAATTTCGAAAAAAATGGGGCAAGGTCCGGAGAGTACGGTGGATGTCTTAGAGATTCCAATTGAAGCTCCTCTAATTTGATAGCCATCTGTTGTGCAGTGTGTGGTCTAGCGTTCTAATGCGCGTTTGTTGATTTGCTTCACTCAATTCGTGAGGTACCCACCATTCAAGCTTTTTCACCTTCCCAATTTGCTTCAAGTAGATTAAAACAGTTTTATCACTAACTCCGCAGCCTACAGCTAACCCGGACGTGGTTTGCGATGGATCCGCCTCCACAATAGCCTTCAATTCTTCATTATCAACTTTGGGCTCCGGCCGTCCACGGAGCTTGTTCTGCAGGTCGAAATTTCCAGAACGAAAACGTTGGAACCAAAAACGCACTGTGTTTTCTTTTGCGGCACCGTCGCCATACATATCATTAATCCTTCGAGTCGTTTCTGCAGCACTGGTGCCACGGTGGAACTCGTACTCGTAAATAATGCGATATTTCAAGTTTTCCATTTTGTAAACTAAGTGACTCAAAGAAAAAAAACAATTAAGGAAAAAACAAATGAATTATAATTTTCGATACACAAATACATGAGTAAATAGCTGTATAAATTTGAATTTGGAATTCCTAACCAAAGAGAAGATATTTGAGATCAAAGTTGCCAGTACGGCAAAATGCCAATTTCATATTATATAAGGACCCAATATTTTAAATCACTACACAAATACCGCGAAAGCACTATTGTTTCCCGCAAATGCCTTGCAGCGGAAATACATAATGGTTTTAATGTTGAACCACATAGGTGCATAAACTGTCATTAAAGTTAACTAATTTTCTGATGGTTTTAGGGTAGAAATGTAAAGTCAAAAATCCGCAATGCTTTAGCGAGCTACCTGAAATGTACGATTTTACCAGGTTTTTTTTTTGACAAGTTTTCATTGCGGAATCTGGAATCATCAATCAGTCAATGGTTTTACACATTTTCAGTAGATATAGCGGATCTGTACTTAAATCCGTTCTCAGACTTGACAATGAATATTGAATGACTTTAAATTCCACGATGGGAAGTTGTTCACACTTATTTAAGGATTTTCCAATAATTCCAGTGAAACTTTGCGGACTAGTCGTGGTTTTGTCGATGTAGTCAAAAAGTAGTCGCAAAATGAACTCATTTGCGTGTAACTGATAGACAATCCACTATAAAGGCTGTTTGAGACGTGATTCAAGACACCAGCAATACAAGCATTTCTAAGAATCGGGAGAACATTTTTTGTGTTTTCACTACTTCTATCAAAAGTGGTCGCGATGTCCTAATTATAATTAAAAAAATTTTTATTTAAGTTATGTACATAACGGAGCACCAATCCTGCGTATGCCGAATTCTATATTATGAAAAAAAAAAAAAATATCTCCATACTAGACAGCTCCACCCTACTGTTTATATTAGACATTTTTCTTTTTCTATTGGTCTTAAATTTGAATGTCGTTACTTAATTGGTCAATGATATAAATGAGGTGTGTTAAAACGAAGGTGGCAGTCTTCACTTCTTTTCATTTTGAGCAATATGAAATAAATGTTTTTTTTTTTTAATAAATGTTTCCAAGAGTGTATATTTTTTTTGCGATTAAATGGTAAATTATCAAGTTATTTTCAATGAATAGTTGGATATTGCCGCTTTTGGCTTCGGTTTTAAACAAAAAAGTATTTTATTTTATTAATAATAATATTGTTTATTGTAAAGTTTGTGGCGTCTCCGATATGCTGCCCGAGCCGTTCTTCCATCCTGACGGGTATGTACCCTCACAACCACCACACCACCAACAACTCCATGTCGGGGGGCTGCAGCAGCCTCAGGTGGCAAGTCCAGCAGGAGCCAAAGACCTTTGCTGCCATCCTCCACAGAGAAGGCTATAAGACATTCTACGCTGGGAAATACCTTAATGAGGTAATTGTTTCCTTTTAAAATTAAATGATCATCTCACCTCATCTTATTTGCGAGTCTGAGTGTTATCGTCGTCTGGCAATTTTCGTGCATGATTAAGCAACGAGGACTGTCCGTAAAATAAGGTCTCTAAGGTGCCACGGTCGCCAGGAACGATTTTACGCGCAACCCGGCAACACTGGCGTGTAGCCCACCACGCTGCACTCTCTGTGACGCTTAGTCTCGGCGTAGCAGCCGTTCGCGATGGAGCTTCCGCTCGACGCACCCGCCAGGTGTGAATAACGCAATGTAATTCGTTTTTCGGAGCTCTGTGATACGGTAATATCAGTAAGACCACTATTGACAAGATGTTGACAGAACATTTGGGATACCACAAGGTCTGCGCAAGGTGGGCCCCAAAAATGTTCACCAGAGATCACAGACGACAATGGGTTGAAGGAGCCTGAATTCCTTGAGGGCTACTAGACCTTCGAGACGAGAATATGGACAATCGTGGTCACCAATATGGGCATTCGAGTCACCAGTTTGGTGAATATATTGTTTATATGTTTTATCCAGACCTTGCCCACGTCTGAAAACTGGATGTGTGTTTAAATATGTGCAGAGGTGTTTAAATAATAACTCTTGATATTCACGCGAGTCACAATGTGTTTACAACAGAAACTTTTTGTCACAATAATTTGTACAAGTTTAATATTATTCTTGCTTTGAGCTAAAGCAGGTAGAGAGGGCGAACACTGGCAAGGGTGAGAATTAATGTTTATCAGGGTATTGTTATTGACTTCGACTAGGCGTCACAGAGGTGGGCATTTGGTGTGGGGGAACCAGACTACATGCCATATTTTAAGGACAGCCTCGTACTTTTCTATGAAAAATAGCGAGGAGAATTAAGTCCATCTCGGATTATAGTGCGTCTTATTCCCATCCTAAATATGATGGCCCATGCCGGGTTTCGAACCTGCAACCTCTGGGTTCAGAACCATTGAGTAAAACTGCTTTACCAAGAAAGCAGTTACATTGAAATATTTCCTGAACCATTAAGAAACACCATGTTTGTTGCATTTGTGCCGTAATAGCTTAAAAGTGAAGAAATAGTTTTTTTTTAACTTTATATAATGCTAGTGAAAAATAATGGGGTGCAACTTGTAATTGCATACTTTCACTTTTAAAAATGGCCTGCCAAAGTAACTTTATTTACGCACATTTCAAATTATCAACTTTTTTTAAAGAATGCAAACATTCCCAGGTTACGAATAACCTGACAATATTTGAAAATCTTCTACTACCACCACAGTAAGCGGACAAAGTTGCTTGTGTCGTGATGGAGGATTTAGCCAACTGAGGAATTGAACTCACAACACCTGGGTGGGAACCAGACACGGTGCAAACTCAATCACTATCCGAATAAACTAATTATTTGCTAAAATATTACAGGTAGGTGGGTACTTGAACGCTTTTTTGGATTTGTAAATGTTATAAAGGGTGTAATAACAATAAAGATTTTGATCATCGATTCCTAAGCGTATTTAGAATAAAGAAGATAGATGTCATTTTGCTGTCTGATAATATTTTTTCCAATTATTGTATCACACAGCGCCACTGATCACACTTGACGTTGCGACGGGATCACATAATACGCTCTCCGTCTCCTCTAGATTCCTAAGCATATTCGGAATAAATAAAGTAGATTATATCATTTTGCTGTGTGATGATATTTTTTTCAATAAAAAAATTTATCACACAGCGCCACTGATCACACTTGACGTCGCGATCACTTGATACACTCTCTGTCTCGTCCAACTGGTCAACGTTAATGGAAATTTTTTTGTTTGTTTTTAATTTAACAAATATTATCTACATTTTTTACTCCAAATATACTCAGGAATCTCTGCTTAAAATCCTACGGGTATGTGTTGTTACATCCTGTATATCAAAAAATGCTAATTTCGGTTGTCTGTGTGAAATGTTAGTCCTTCGTGAAATCTGTTTTAATGAACTGAAAATTATTTTGAATCTAAGTGTCATTTTTCAAAACTGGATTCATTTGTGTGCCACAAAGTACCTGTAGCAATATATTATTTTAACAGATAATTATTTTAATTGGCGTTATAAAATTGGAACTGATTTGTCAAACATAAATAATTTTTGTGTAAATTTTTAGTACGGTAGAAAGGAAGCCGGGGGTCCCAGCCATGTGCCAGAAGGATGGGACGTGTGGAGAGGTCTGGTGGGCAACTCCAAATACTACAACTACACGCTGTCTATCGATGGATCACCTCAACTCTACAATAAAGAAGAGTATCTCACCGATGTCATTGTAAGATCTATCTTGTTTATTAAGATACCGTCACCTTGGCTGTACAGGGTTCTAACTTCGCCTTACCATTGTAAGGCAAATTTAGAACCCTTTCCAACCAAGGTGACGATACAAATACATAATGTAGTTACAATAAGTACCTTGATAATCCGAACTAATGAAAAACATCACATGTTCGGACTCACAAAGCATTCAAATTATAGTATGCTAGGTAGATTCTTTGAGCACTTGATTTTCTGGCAAATTAAGGGTTTTACATAAGCCGAGGCCTTACTTGGTTTAAGCAACAAATGACCGAATCTTCTGTTCTTTTTTTTTTCGAATCATTTATTGTGGATTTTCCTTTGGCCTACATTTGGTTTATTTATCCATTTGGTCTACATAACATTTGGAGTCGATTTTGTAGCATAATTTTTTTTTAATTAGTGCTTTCAGTTTTGAGTAAATTGAGTACGAAATTGGAATTTCTTAGGTATTGTTTTTTAATTGTTCAGCAGTTTAATTTTTGATTTTTTATTTCAACTGCTCCCAAACGCTTAAAGCCAATGAGATTTTGGCATCACAGCACTGGGGTATATTGTGAGGCTGAAGGTGGAAAGGGGAAGGAGATGTGGAAGCGGAAGGGGCTGTAGATCTGGTCACCAAACACGGCTAAACCCATTTCAAGCAACAATTCCATTCTGAATGGTGGTCTTACACCAGGGCGATACTGAGAGTATCTTCCACTCTATCTTCGGATTGCTAGTCGAAAACCTTACTCCTCGACGGCCACGGAGGCTGTCAAGTTAATGTCTTTTATAATAGTCGTCAAAAAAATGGAAAAAAAATCGAGTCAGTTGTTTTTTCGGGTACATGTAGGTACGGTGTAGATTCACAATGTGTGGACATCCTCTATAATTGTAATAATAATTTATTTCGTTAATATTTGTTTATAAACTTAAAGTATATGGGATAAAAGGAAATCTACTAAAATGGTTTGAGACCTATTTAACATCTAGAAAACTATACGTTAAACTATCTAACCATATGTCAAACGAAATTGAAGCTTCAAGTGGGGTGCCCCAAGGTTCTCATCTAGGTCCTATTCTTTTTTTGCTATTTATTAATGACATTGTTTCAATATTTGAAGGTATCCATTTCCTATTGTTTGCTGATGACTTGAAAATATACACTATTATAAGAAATTTAATGGACTGTCTTGTATTGCAAAACAACTTGGATCGATTATATAATTGGTGTAACATAAATGATTTATTTTTAAACATTAACAAATGTCAATCTATAAGTTTTTCTCGAAATAAAAATCCAATACTCTTTCAATATCACATTAACAATGTGAATCTTTCTACAGTAACATTAATAAAGGTGTCGTTTTTGATAACAAGATGACATTTGTCCCCCACATTGATGCAATCACGAATAAAGCACTTAAATGTCTCGGTTTTGTGTTAAGATCGTCCAAAGATCTAATGCATACTAATACACTCAAAACTCTATACATAACGCTAGTCAGAAGTATTCTTGAGTATAATTCCTCTCTCTGGTGGCCATTATACAATGTGCATTCACACAAAATTGAAAGAGTACAACATAAATTTTTAAGGCATATAAATTACAAATTAAAAATTCCAATAGAAAATTTTAATTATAATTATTTTATGCAATTGCTTAAATTACCCGAATTGTCACAGCGAAGAAAAATCTGTGATGTTTTATTATTATTTAAAATTATCAATGGATATTTGGATAGCCCTGAACTTGTGAACATGATAAATTATCAAGTACCTAACAATTACAACACCAGACTCCATGCTCCATTTAACGTAGTTGCTTCTCGCACTAATTTTATGTTCAACTCTTGTCTTCAGAGATTGCGTCGTGTGGGGAATGAAACTTGCTCTGTCGATATATTTTTTTATAAAAACATCGCTTCCTTCAAAAAGCGTATATGTATGCAGATGCAAAAATCCTTAAATGTACCAGATTGTTAAAAGTAACAAATTTAATACCCATTGCTCTGTAACTACTTTCATAGTATCTACTTACTTCTTTATACATATATGTAATTGCTGTGTACCTTTTATTTTATTTTTTTCCTGATAATAACAAACTAATGTAAAAATCCTTAAATGTTTCACATTGTTAACAGTAACAAACTTAATACCCACTGCTCTGTAACTACATTCGTGATAACTACATTCATAGTACCTACTTACTTATTTACATATGTAATTACTGTGTACCTTTCTTTTTTTTCTCTTTTTCATAATAATAACAAACATACGTACATTTATGATAGCAAAAAAATTATAAATAAAAATAATTAATTACAAGAAAATTACCTACTTTTATATTAATCGTTAAAAATGTGTTACACCACTGCAATACCGGTATGCTTCAAGTATATTTGGAATCACATTTTGTGTGATATTGTGACAATAATTATTGAATATAATGTAGCGTGAGCCCAAATACGAATCCGCTGGTTGAACTCCTTTGTAAACAATTACTTGAATATTAATACCTACTTATGTTAAGCCTACTTATATCTTTCTAGCTCTGTTTATCATTTTATGTACCATATACTTATGATACTGCATACTTGTTATAATGCTCCTGTACAATTTATTTTATATGTAAAAGCCATCAAGGCGTAAACAAACAAATAAATAAATAAATATTGTTATTTTTGTGTAATTATGCTAATTTGTTTATGTTATGTAGGCTGATAGGTCAGTTTGTACAGGAATATTTATTTATTTAGTTTATAAATCTTTTCTTTTGTTTGTGAATCTCCAGAAAGACATGGCGCTGGACTTTCTGGACTCAACTCCCCATGAGAAGCCCTTCCTCATGTTCCTGGCACCCCCGGCGCCCCACTCCCCCTTCCAGCCCGCACCCCGGCATGAGGACACCTTCCCAGGGTTAAAGGCACTTCAGACACCAAGCTTCAACATTCCAGCTGGCAAGGTAGAGTTAATCCATCAAACGATACGCATTAACATTTACAAAATTCAATTATTATTAAGTACCACCTTTACATATTCACGATTACGGTACCGTGATGCATAAAAAGGGTAATAAACATACATTCCTTATCACAATAGTCTCTGTAGAACCTACAATACTTCTCACTAGCCGTGACGATAATTTTGAAAGTATGGAATATAGTTACAAGAATAATATTATTGAGTGAGTGAATTACAAAAATTCAAAAATGTCAATGTTTGATGGTTTTGCTTTTCTTCTTAAACATATAATGCTGCAGCTCTTTCTTACACACTAAATAACAGTCGAAAATGAGACAAATGGTGAACATATATCTGCACCTCCCTCCTACATCTCCCTCAAGCATAAAAAGAAAATGAAATGCACGTCGCCGTGGATGAGCCGTAAAAAGATATATCCGTTTCCTCAGAGGAAAAAACTAGTACATTGGAAGAAACAATCACACGTATTTTGTCTGTCTCATCTTTCTCGGCGTCCTTCCGCCCTGCCTCCGGCAACTCGACGCTTTCATCCTTAGGGTCTTCAGGTGCGTTCCCCTACTTCCCACTTATTATCGTCAAGGCACAACTGAGAAACCGGCTAAAGGGCGCGGACGTTGAGATTCATTCACGGCAGACCGACCACCATACACATTCTGGCTGGTACTGCCAGATGACGAGAGAGGTATCCCACCCGACACAAGCGTTCTTCATATCACAATACTTGTTTTCATTATCTTTTCTTGCAGATGCCTGCGACATACGCAAGATGCCATTACCCTGCGAGCAGCCGCCTTTTATGTTTTTCTGTTATCTTTTTTTATTTATTTAGTTTTTCCCTGACTTGCTTTATATTATTCGCATTTTGTATATTATGTAAGCACTTGCATACAACAACACAACACCGTATGCAGGGACACTGGAGGTCTAGATTCGTTCAAACTTAAATGTAGATTCGTTCTTTCAAAAAAATTAGAGTCCTTGCGAGAGCCTTGAAGGAGTAACCATCTGTTACTTATACCAGGGCGGGTAAGAGGTGGATTACCTCCACTGTCTCATCTTTTGTCTCACTATTATCTAATGTGTAAGAAAGAGTTTTAGCATTATAGCGAAAACAAGGAACATAGGTTTATTGCCTTTTATGTCTACCGTAAACGTCGATCGTCACGGTAATAACAAAAGCGCTCAATTGTAATCTGACCCTCTTAAAGAAAAAGGGAGAACAAAATGACAGAATAAAACAGTAGCAAACGGAACATGAACCCTCAGAATTCCAAAGTTTCTGGTTGTTGTAGTAGTTGCTCACCGCACTTGCCTCGATTTTGTGATATTTTGAACCTTAAAAACTGCTCCTAGCATGCTGAAATATGTTTTCTAAAATATATATTCGCCTGGCAAGGAAATAATGTATCTTAATATTTTGTAGCTTGTCATTTAGTCTCTTGCAATAATGTCTATTTTATCTCTGAAAAAGAGCGTCGCAAATTTCAAAGCTATTGGTGAAAACCGCATGAAAATCCGTTCAGTCGTTTTTGAGTTTATCGCGAACAGACAGACGCGTCGGAGGACTTTAATTTATATTAAGTAGAGATTATTAAGTGCTGCAAGTATTTTAGTCTTTTTTATTATACGCCCATCTCGTTAAAGACCCCACTGAGAGACAGCCTGGGTTCTCATTGCCTCGCAAACTCTGGACTGCTATCGATAGGATAAGGTGCTCCCATAGCTGTTGTGGTCACATGATGCATAGATGGGGCCTTAAAGAGTCAGCGATGTGTGAATGCGGTGCGGTGCAGACCACCGAACATGTGGTCAACGAATGCCCGCTCCATTCATTTCTCGGCGGGATTGATGAGGTCCATAGCAACGCCTGAGGCCCTAGACTGGCTCGCAGACCTAGATGTCCCCCTCTGACCCCCCACCATACGAAAGAAGAAGAAGTTTTTTTATTATTGTGACAGCTGTTTTGGCTTACAAGGCAATTTTCAAACTGTTATAAACAATAATAAACAACTAAAATACTTGCTGCAGAACTTAATAATAACATTAAAACTAAATTTAAATTCAATTTTTAAAAAGCCTAATATGACTTATTCCTATTGTAAACAGTGCTTTTTTAGCTGGAAAATATAATCAAACTCTAGAATATTTTCGTATTTCTTTATTATATTATATTTTTTTATAACTTAACATTTCTTTGTAGAAGTATGTCATTCCACTCATTTTAGAGACTCGAATCCTATTCTGGATTCAGCCAAATGGACTAGATTAATCGGACTCGTTCCTTTGATTCCTTCCGATCCACCGGACTCACCGAATCCTGTTAAATCAAATTCACTGTTCTGCCGGACTCATCGAATCAGCTAGGATGAAACTCATTGAGTACATTAAGCTGGACCGGTGGAACGTAATGGAGTTGAGGAATGATAGGAGTCATAGGCATTACAAGAAAAGTGGACGAACTTTTCAGATTTACTTAACTAAGAAACGGAATCTGAATCGATTCATCGATCGGTATCGTGTCGTGTCAAATAATGTTTGTAAATCATCAAAGTCTCAAACAGTTATTTATTCGTGACCTAAAAATAAATGCTGTCCATTATAATACTATGTTAAAATGAGGGAATAAAAATAAAACACTTTATGAATTTTCTGTTCAAGAGTTGATTTTTTTATTATTATTAAAATGACAAAAAATAGCGAACATAAATATAAACAAGAACACAAAAATATGAACATAAAGATTGAACGTAAATATAAACTTATGAATTATGAACGTAAAGAATGAAAATAATCAGAAAAAAGACACATTTAAAAAGTAACATAAATATAAAATTATTAGCAATCATAAATCAGATATGCACTTGAAGGAAATTTATTACCTAGATTTGATTGTTTATTTTTAGAAATAAGATTTTTTTCTTATGTGTTCTTTCTTTCGAATGTTGTATTTATATTTTATTGTTTCAAACTTACTAACACATTTACTATATGAACTGATTTAAAAAAACCATAAATCAATAAATTTACTCGTAGTAGATAGCAGGACTCCAGATTCTAATATCTACAGCCTGTATGTCGGACGAATATCTACAGCTCATATGTTGAACTAATATCTACGAACTTCAGAGTGTTGACTAATATCTACAGAGCTAAGGTCGGACGAATATCTATGACGGTCCCAGTGTTGACTTATATATACATACATATATTTATTATTTACAACTTAATCCTTAAAAACAAAACAAAAAAAATACTTTATTTTATTTTATTTTAAATCAGATCTCAAAACTATGGTCACCTTAAAAGTCTACATTAATGTACTACCTAGCGCCATCTATTATAACATAATCTCAATCTGTAAGAAATACAACAATATTGTTCTTTCAAAATCTGTATAATTTTGTTAACTTGTATAATTATTGTTAACCTCAACACAGGCTTGTCCTAGTGAGGTAACAAATTGTATTGTAAACATTTTTACCTACAGTGTAAAGAAACAATAAATAAATAAATAAATAAAATAAATATCTACAGAGCGTAGGTTGAACTAATATCTACAGAGCGTAGGTTGGACTAATTGGACTAATCAGCTAAATGTGTCCAATAGTCTGATATTGGGGATTTTTACATACATACTTACATAAATTAAGTTTTTTAAACTGCATACGCAATATTACGTTATTCCAATATGCTATACATAATTGCAAATCCAACCTCTGCCAGTGCTGTGGATATTCGTCAACACTTTGGTTCTCATAGATATTTGTCAGCAGTTTGAGCTGTAGATATTCGTCAACACTTTGGTTCTCATAGATATTAGTCAACAGTTTGAGCTGTAGATATTCATCAACACTCTGGTTCTCATAGATATTAGTTCGATTTTTTCAGTTTTTGGAATTCCTGTAGATATTAGTAGACGCCTCCGATAGCAGGCACGGTCGCTCCATACATACTATGGATGCTGCGCTTCCCTTCGTTTCTAGGCATATAATAAATATAATAATTATTATTATTTATTTATTTCGAATAATTAAAAAAAACTGGGCTTGTTTTTTTCTATTCGTAAACAGCAAAAGATACTGCAATTTAACAATACCGTCCCAACCTTAAAGTGCAAAAATAACAAAACGCAACATGACGTAAACGTAAACATACCAACGTAAACATACCAACATTAGCAACAGTATTCAGGAACAACATGGATTCTCTGCTTTATTCCGTATCCACGGTGTTAGAAAAAGTGAGATATTTGCGCATATGCTTTTAGTTCTGCATGCCTAGTTTCGTCTGAAGCTGGATACACATTCGATAGGAGCATCCATGGGAGCATCCAACGCGCAGATGCATGTAGGCATAGTGCACAGATTAGCACAACCAAAACACGTAGATTAATTCACTACGTATTAGAGATTTGTTCACACTTCAATATTATCTTTGTAACTATATTCCATACTTTCAAAATTATACTCGATCGAGACGGATATCGGGCGAGATATCTTGTCAGATTTGTGTGATTTTCTAAGGCTGTTAAATGAATAAATAATTACGCGTACTTGCAAGAATTCGTGTTTAAAACGACCTAAACTAAAATCTAAGATCAGCAGATCTCGGCCCAGAACTATCTGATTCCCACAAAAGATATAGTGGGTCTGAGGGTTTTTCTGATTCTTGAAGGAAAAATCCTGCAAATTGCACTATTGAATAGGGTTGATTTTCGTTTATGTCTCAGATTCAAAAGTCTTGTCATTCCTTTGTACAATACAGATATCTAGAGAAAAGGGAAATTCCCCTCCAAAATAAAACAAATGAATTTTTATCTTGATTTTTTTAACCATTTCAGGACAAGCATTGGATCATGCAGATGCAACCTTCTCCCCTTCCAAACGATGCATTGTTAAAGCTGGATGAAGTGTACAGACGAAGATGGCAGACTCTCCTGGCTGTCGATGAGATGATCGAGGAAGTTGTCCAAAGTTTGGAAGAGGCCAAAATTTTGGATAATACGTACATCATTGTTACATCGGACAATGGATTTCATATGGGTTAGTTCATTCACAGTAAATAACTGCCGATCTTGTGCATTGTATCAGTCACAAGTGAGTTGGTTAGTGTTCAGTTTGCTAGCCACCTCTGGCTGGTAACTCTATACTCTGCAAAAACGGGCAACCCGTTTTAATGGATTTCCCTATCTTAACTTATTGCAGTCTTTAGAATTAATTTTTTTTTAATGTGACCACTCACTAGAGCACTCTCGTCTGTACAGATGTATACGTACAGGGGAACTATGTTGCAACCCGGTTGGGCAGCGTTGTGAGGCATATTAAGGTAGGTGCTGTAGGAAGGGATTTATTATTGCAGGTCTTGAAGAGGCCCCGATTATATGAAGGAGGAAAATTAGATTCCGGTAGCTCGTTTCACATAAGAGCCGACTTACACAAAAACGAGTCGAAAAAACCCATTCTCATGAAGCCAACATCAACTGTGAACAGGTGTTCAACTTGTGTCCGTCGAGTTTACACATGTGCACCGGAGATTGATGCTGCTAGCTCCTGAGAGCAGGCTCTGTTAAAATAAAATAAAATAATCTCCGTAGCATAGACTCAGCATGACTGCATTGCATTCGTGTATTAGAGATGGTAATCGGTCTATTAACTACGCAATGTTGAATCAGATGGACCGCCTTTGGTTACTAATGACTGGTCACTATTGAAGAATATACAAGATGTCCAGTTTCTTGGAAGCCAGATAATCGGGCTTCTATGGGGCCCCGATACTTAATCCTGTCTGATATAATTACTCCAAGCATTTTAATGGAGTCTTTATTGGGTAGGATGCTTTCATCAAATTGCACCGGACTGCTATTGATCTCCCTCTTTGCCGAAATCAGATGCGCTTGGATTTTTGAGATGTTGAAATTGACCAGGTTGGCCTTACCCCAGGCACAAACTTTCTCGAGGTAGTGGTCAACTTTTTGTCTCAAAACTTCCCAAGCTGTTCGGACATCACAAGTGGAAGGGGGCTTGTCAAAAAGATAACCCTTGTGAAACAGTGCTGTCATCAGCGCAGCTATGAATTGGTGCAAATTCAATGAGATTGCTCTGAAGAGCTTGCGTCATTGATTCTTTAGCACCTGTAATTAGCTGTGAGATACTATACTTCAAACACATGTCCAGCGTTCGTACTTGGTCGACATTTAAAACCTGATATTGCATTATTTTTACAGTTTATACATGTGTTTACTCTCTCGTGCAACAAGTTCTCCTTTGTGGAGTGTAAAACTTTAATAATTTCAAAGTAAATAGGCCTCTTTGATTAGCAAGGTCTGATGCAATGCAATATCATGTAGGAATGCTTATAAATCTTTGCTTTTCATTGTGTTATTTTTTACTTTTATTTTTTTCTAAACCGTAAGGGTATATTTTTTATTTTTATTTTATCTATTATTGAAAATGGTATTAAAAAATGACACAATGAATAATAACATTTTGTTTGATCTCTCAACACTTTGTTGTTAATTCAAATATTATTTGTTTCCACAGATTTTCTCCATTTATCATTGTTATTTTAAATTTTATTAATGTGCATTTACTTAACTGTTTGATAATAACCGATAGTTATGTGCGTTACTTTATTATATTGTGAAATTATTAACTCCGATACATGCGAGCCCTAGTGGGGTTAATAATTATATTCTAAACAATGTATTTTAATTGTGAAGAAACAATAAATAAATAAAAATAAATGGGCTCTAAAGAAAGCTACTTTAGAGTTCATTATAGCTTTACATTTGCATGTCAGATGGAACATTGTTATTCCAAGTTATTATTTGATATATCCTTGTTTTTATTTGATGTATACAATATTTTCTTGCTTCCAGGTCAATTTTCTCAAGCTTACGACAAGAGACAGCCGTACGACACCGACATCCGAGTTCCGTTCCTCATCAGGGGTCCCGGCATCCTCGAAGGAGGATCTCCACCTTACCCCATCATGAACATTGACCTGGCCCCAACCATTTTGCAAATGGCGGGATTAAAACCTCCTGCGGACATGGACGGGGTTCCGATCAAGATATTCAGCAACCCCGAATTACAACAATTTAACATGCTGGAGACGAATGACGTGAATTTTGATGAGCCGTACGACAGACGGATGTTGGTGGAGTACAGCGGAGAGGGGTCTGAAGGGTCGTCCGGTTGTCCGTGGGGTGAAGATAAAAATTTATTTGTAAGTTATTTGCCTTTTGGGTAATAGCCTCTTACATTAATCACCTTACTTAAAAATGTGGCTTAAATATTATGCGGCATGGTGTAATAACGTTATTTATAATTAAAGTTATTAATTGTTTCAGATGTGCCAACCTGAGTACTATTGCAAGTGTCAAGATGCAAAGAACAACACGTACGGCTGTGTCCGCAACTTTCTTCCGCAAATGGATTTTATCTTCTGCTCATTTAATGATTCTAAGGTAGGAAAGTAACATGAAATTAACCCATAAAGTAAAAGTAGAGTTCCGAGCACTGTAACAATAGCGTCAGTGATGCTGCATCAGTGTCGCGCGACAGAGCATCAGTATGATGCACTATAGAAATGTATGGTGAGATGTGGTTTAAAGAATTTAAACTTGTTCGTACACCTGTTTTTGAGGAGTGGCAAGGTCACCTGGCAGACGTGGTTGCCGAGAAAATCATTGAAAAGGTCCATGACAGGATTCTTGCTGATCGCCAAACTAAAGTATGCAAAGTAGCAGAGGCTGTAGGGGTGACATACAGAATAAGAAATTCCAGTGAAAAATATTCTGGCTTTAAAAAAATATGTCCATATAGACCAATAAACGCTGATTTTGAATATATAAGTTTTATGTAATAATATTAAACGCAGAGTTTTTAAAAAATTATTAAAAAGTCCATTTTTAATCGGGTCGTAAAAACACGCCGTCAAGGTGACGTCACTGTTCGACGTTTCGTGTCGTCACCGTAAAGTCATTGTTTGGGAATGTATGTTACGACACAAGCCATCATATTAATTTATTCGTTTATTTACATACTGTTTATAGAGATTTAGTTGTTGTGTTTATTGAAACATTATTTATGCCTAAATAATGTTTAAAAAATAAAGGTATCTCTTATTAGTTTACCTCTGTTATTGAAAATATTCAAAAACTACTGCACAATAAAAATAGTAATGCTATTTCTAGGGAGAATACTTCGAACAACGGAATTCAAAATGGTGGCAGTAGATCAGCTGATTGTCTGATCCTATACTAATTTTTCAGGAGTGATGACGTCACACGATTCACCATACATACGGTGGTTTTCGGGGGATTTTGAAAAATTAAAACTTTGACAATTATTTTAACTATTAAAACTAACTCTAAAAATAAAAATAAAAATGCAGTTATTTAAGTTAGAAGGTAATTAAAAGAAATAAAAAAAATTAGAGTGGAGTTCTCTTGCAAATTAATACTTTTCCTGATAAGTTAAGTGTGAGAAAGGTGTCAGCCCGATGGATGCTGCGATTGTTCAACGAGCGGATAATGCACCAGTACACTTGAGGTGATTTTTCACAAAAACGGCGCTTTATAAATTATCCAATTATTATTATTAATCCGGAATTGTCTTGGCCAAATTGCATGAATTGCGCTACGAATTGCTGCGGCATCCACCGTACTCGTCCGACCTGGCTACCTGTGACTTCTTTCTGTTCCCCAATATGGAAAAATGTTGTTGTCATCGAAACAGAGGCGCATTTTGAAGAGTTTGACAAATCATGTTTTCGAAGGGATTAAAGAAATGGCAGAAACTTTGGTAAAAGTGTATCGATATAAAAGAAGATAACGTTTAAAAAACAAAATTACAATAAATATAAAAATACAATACGCTGACTGATGCTGAGTGTCAGTAATGCTGTGTTTGGATATGCTCCCATACATTTCTATAGTGCATCATACTGTCCCTGTACTCGGAACTCTACCTTTAGAGTAAATACTGGATAAATCAATCAATATTTTACTCTGTTTAATTAAGTATTTGTTAAAGCTCTTATTTACATGTGTCATTATTTAAATGTCCCATCTACAGGTTTGCTGACCTTCTTAATACAAAGGACTGGAATATGTTCATAAATGTTTGCACTGGCCATTGTAAAGTGTCAGCATCCTTGTGCACTGTTTATTGTGAGTCAATATTCAGCAGTGCTGTTGCATGGTACCACAGTGAAGTTAGAATCCTGTTTAACCAAAGTGACTATACTTACCTAGTGATCACAAAAGTTGAACAACATTCAGAGATGTTTGTATGCAATTTATTGGTACTCCCACATTCAAAACCAACTTTATTAAGTGTAACATGCCGTTTTTATGAAAAAAGTGAAATCAATATCTCTCTAAATACAAGCCTCTATAGGGTGTCTCCGGGGGTAAAGTGCATTAACTTCGAGAGGTGATTCTGCATGATGGTAGGAGTAAAAAAGATTAACCACTTTTTTTGAAATTCCAACTTTTTTTTTCCCGTACACAAAGACATACTTACTAAAAATCCTTAGTGTGAGGTACAAACTTACCCGATAAATTTACAGTGAAATTGCCCGGCGCGATTGTGGCAACGTTGCATGGTTGTTATTGGCCCGTATTGTAACAGCGGAAAATAATAATGCTGGCCATACACGCTGGACTAATTTTATCTTTTTACCAAAAAAATACCCCTAAAAGTTGGAGTTTCGAAAAAGTTATTTATCTTTTTTACTTATACTTTCATGAGGAATCATCTCCCGAAGTTAATGCACCTTACCCTCGGATAGATACCCTGTATA
Source organism: Limnephilus marmoratus (assembly GCA_917880885.1). Classification (NCBI taxonomy): domain Eukaryota; kingdom Metazoa; phylum Arthropoda; class Insecta; order Trichoptera; family Limnephilidae; genus Limnephilus; species Limnephilus marmoratus. The sequence continues at coordinate 11,704,499 of OU862922.1, forward strand.
TTTTGTTATTATAAACTCAGAAGCAATAGATAAACACTTCATTGATTGTGTTAAACGTATGTCACAGATGGCAGAATGACCTTTTGACCTCTACAGCAGGACTTTCTCGGAACATTGCCTTGCATTGCAGAACCACCCCTCATACCTTTTTCCTTCCCAGAACTTCCTCTCCTTCCTTTCCTTAAAAGACCCTTTCCAAAGCATTCCCACAGATGACGTAGGCCTTGAGGGGAATTATTTTCTTCAGGGCCTCCCTCCCGTACGAAGCTAATATAAAAAAATGAAAATAAACATAACTTTGAGCCAACTTTTTTGCCATCAAAATTGAAAACATGTCATGTTTTTTTCGGCTGCTCAAACAATCTCTTAGGACAGGTTGTTTTAATAATTTGACGGATTCATCAAATATTTGAAGTTAATTTTCACATTCTGTTTAAGTTCTTTTCAAGTTCTGTCATTATATCATTATATAGGCCAGTTGCTCCATAAAACTGAAATAATCACAGAATGTGAAAATTAACTTCAAATATTTGATGAATCCGTCAATTTTTTTTAAAACAACCCCTCTTTAGTAATTTAATTTTTTTTCCAGGAAACTGAAGAAGCCTATCACATCTACGATGACCCCTATCAACTGAACAATGTCATCAATGACCTAATGCCTGCTATTAAGTATAAATACCGAAGTAATCTTGAGAAATTAAGAAATTGCAAGGGAGAGAGTTGCAATTTTGATTTCTAAAGTCTCCCATTTTTAAAATGCAATCAGAAGGGTGATGCTGTATCTTTTGTGGCAGCCTAATGCATATTAAATCGGCCATATACGACACATTTCGACAGTTTTCTTAAATGCGGTAATCCGTATCGTGCCAACGAATTAAATACTGCGCTTGTTTTAAGACACCAACTCTTGAAAGTAGTTATGCTAAAGCCAGAGATGACAGCGCATTTGCCGCATAATCCTCGTTAAGAGATGTATCACATATGAACATCGAAATAATACGACAAATAGATAGACATTTATGAACGCCTGTTAGGCTTATAAGACAAGCTATTAAAAGCCGTAGAAAATCACAGAAATTTGACAGCCGATAATGCGCATCGGACGCTTTCCGATATCTAATGAATTTTGCGTTGTTGTCTATTATTGTCTCGTAACGCTTACTTTATACAAAACAACACTAAAGAACAGAATTCCCCTTCAGATGTACCCCATTGGAGTTCAAGAGATATATTGAAAAGTTTTTAGAATTTTAAATCTGGAGACGCAGAAGAATAAGAAGAATGAAAAAGTTAAATAAGAATGTTCACAGAACGCCGAATATTTATTGAAAATTTTAATTTTGTTCTCCTGAACAATTTGTTGTATGTCAAATTCATTGTATTGCATGCCGCAGGTCGCGGGATCGAATCCCGGCGTGGCAAATAAATTTTATTTGAATAATTGTGTTCTTTGACAATTCATTAATTTAAAATAATGTATGGTATATTTGCGGCACGTTCCAGAGTGGAAGATACTCTCAGTATCGCCCTGTTGTAAGACCAATATTCAGAATTGAAAAGTTGCTTGAAATGACGTCAGCCGTGTTTGGTGACCAGATCTGAATAGCCTACTTCCCCACCTTCCTCTCCCCCATCTCCTTCCCCTCCCCGCCACCTTTAGCCTCGCAACATACTCCAATTGGGGATGCCATAGTCTCACTGCCTCCAGACAGGAGCAGCTTGGACTCTTGTGAGGTTTTTATTTAAATAAAATCAAATATATATGAATCGTAATTTATTGATCGGTACCTACATAAATAATTTTTCCCTCTAATATTTATTTTTATTTATGTAAAAATTGTATTTTGCATATTAGAATATGGTTATCAATTTGGGAGGCGGGAATGGATACTGCCGCCCCGGGAACCTTTATTGGATAACCAACACCTCTGCCATAGGTCACCCCAAGTGGTTCGCTACGTTTGGTAATTTAGCAGTGGTGCCCGGGTTCATGGGGTGAGGTTTGTCTAGGTCTTGGAGGCGGATGACCAGGACATACTGAACCCCAGATTCCTACCCACCCCTTAAACCCTTTTCCTTCCCAGAACTCTCCTCCCCTTTCTCTCCTAAAAAAAAAACCCTCCACACAGCATCCCCAAAGATGACATAGGCCCTGAGGGAAATTATTTTCCTCAGGGCCTCCTGTGTGGAGCTCATGTAAAAAAAAAAATATATATGTTCTCTTAGTATCGCCCTCATGAAAGATCACCATTCAGAATCGAAGCTCTTGAAATAGCTTTAGTACCCAGGTACTTTCCCATCTCCTTCCCCTCCCTGCTCCCTGCAGCCGAACAACATATCCCAATTGGGATGCCATAGTCTCACTGGATCCGGTTAGTAGAGACACTTGTGCAGTATTTACATAAATAATCAACCCTAAAAAAAACTAAATTTTTTTTTTAAATAAATGAAGACAATATAAGCGAAACTCAAGGTCTGACTCTGAACTCAAACTCAAACTCTGGGGTCCCAGAGGTGTCAATATGTTTTTCTGATTTTTCTGTTTCCACATTTTCAATTGAGTTTCCCTTATATTGTCTTCATTTATTTAAATATTACAATTTGAGGTTTTACTCATAAAGTTAAAATAAAAAATAAAATAAAGATTTTTTACTACAATCAGGTGAGAGTATGAAGTTTTGCAAATCCATCGCTCAGGGAGTGGAAACCTGACCTGCAATAGTCATCCCAGGTCAAGTTGTGAGCTACCGAGCTCAGGCTGAATGTCCTGGGGAACAGTGTCACGAACGGTGCCTCCGAGAAACAGGGTCGCATCTCAGAGGATTTAGTCTTCAGCACTCGGGGCTCTGCTGGAGTGGACTTCTATTTCCCTGGACACTCGTGGGATGAAAATTGGACCATTCAAAAACTAGGTGCCTTCATGAAATCTAGGAGAACTGAGACCATCTCTGTGGACTTCCTTCGCGGGGCCTATAGGAGGAACCAAGAGGAGAAACCGTAGAGAGGAGAGCTGAGGCCACCTCCGTGAACTCTTCCCTTGAGGGGCCTTCAGGGAACTCAGTAGGAGCAGAAAGGAGAGACGAGGTCCTCTTCCCTCTTGGGGCCTTCAGAACCATAAGGAGTGGAGAGGAGAATTGAGGCCAACTCTGCGAACTCTTCCCTTGCGTCCATATAATCTGAATAATAACCAAGGGCGGATTTAGAGGGGGGGGGCACGGGGGCACATGCCCCCCCCCCCCCTCATGGAGATTCCATCACAGTTACATACTTAGAAGCAAAAGATGTCTTTATTAAACATTTAATTTTTCTATTGCTTTGACACTTTCATAAACCTTCCTAAACATAGGTACTTGAACTTATAGAAATAAACTTGAATTATGATACTTCAAGTTTATTTCTAACAGTAATTGTTGATTTTTTAGCCCGTCTGAGCCTTGTGCCCCCCCTGAAAAAAATCCTGGATCCGCCCTTCATAATAACCAAGGAAACCTCTGCCATTTCTGAATAACCGTTTGAACAGAATGTTTGGTATGTATTTGGATCAGTATGCCAAGTGCCAAGTCCTTCTCTTAGGTATTTTGTTTAGCTAATATACAGCGTGGCATAATCATGCATAAAATCCATAAATGCATGAAAGAAAACCAAGCCTTATAAATGGTGGCGCTTGTGTAGCATACTGTCATTAGAATGTATGGCAAAAATGTCAGAAGTTATAGGCATCTCTACTGTTAGCGGACCTACATGGGGGTCCCTACATTCTGCCGACAGACTAGCTCAGGTTTTAGTCAGCAGAGCGGGAGAGGCCCTCACCACCAGGGTGGTAGGATCTGTGAGGCGTGTGTGTGGCTTCCCTGAAATAAAGCTCAAATTTCTACGGGCTGGGGGAAGGCAGTGAAACCAGTAATCAGGGTAAACAACAGTTATATTGGGTAAAACACCTGCGTAAACACAATATCACAATAATGCATACAGAGTAACACAGGGTAGCAACAACAGTTATATCTAAAATGGAGGAATCTGTCCCTATAATCTCTCTGGAAGGGCTATTTATCTCCGCGGTGAATTTACTGTGAACACACGCAAATATGGGGGAATATAACAGCTTGGGTACTCACAGTGAGCGTCTGGACTCTTGTATCTTCCGTGTCGGGAAAGAATTCGGCCATTCTTGGTGTCCTAGTGTATCACTTAGCAAAAACACGTTCCATGCTTCCGCGTGGAACTTTCTGGAATGCGCGCGGAACGATTCTCACATTATGCGTGCGCACTAGACCGGAAGTTGCAGGGAAGTGGCGGTTGGTGGCTCGCTATCGACGGTGGCTTGCTTGGGTTCCGCCGCCGGTAAGCTAGCGGCGAGGGAGTGAAACTGTAGTTTGCGCAGTGGCGTGCGCTACAACTTGAGAGGAGGGGCCGAGTAATTTGCAGGGGCGTATTTGTGTATCGTAACACCTCCCCCCGCGCTCGGAAAAAAAGCGACGTGGCAATGGAGCAAGAGGGCAAGAACGCGGGAGTTGAAAGAGAGATTTGTTGACCAGAGAGAGAGCTGACTAACATCTTAAAACTAGCTTATGGGCTAGGTACAATGTTTGTCAGGGTAGGGAGGGGGGTACATAAAATATGAGGAACAGGCAGTTATCACAAGGAGGGGTGAAACAACATACATATTTATGCAATTGAAAGAACAAAAACAAGGTTATGAAAATGTGAAACAAAGACAAAAATTATGAAAATGTGAAAATAAAGACAAAAATTATGAAAATGTGAAAACAATGACAAAATTATGAAAATGTGACTCTAGGGTCTGGAAGCTAAATTTGCGGTGCGTAGATTTGTTTGTGTTTTTGACGGGGTTAGAAGAGTTTCGGAGAATTGCGAAGAGACGTGATTTCACAGACTCTAAAGGGATTACATTATCACTGTAATCTGACCCATTTGAGATAACACTCAAGAGTACACTAGGGCCTTGGAGAAAAACACTTTGTTTTGTCGTAGACGTCGAAGGTTACGAAGTGGAGACTGTGGTTGCAGTGCGGAGGGCTATGGTTACATAGGTCGTTGAGGAGAAGAATCCAGGATCTGCAGACATGCCAGTACGAATCCTAATGTGCCATTATGGTGGGCACGGATCGTGTATAATGGTTATCGAATGCGCATTCAGCGAATACTGGAGAGTCAAGGTAATAATGGTTTACACATGACATGGTGTGCGTCACTGCATGACAGAGCAAGAGACGGCAAAACTGGCTTGGTAGCGAGAGCAGGAACAAAACCCAGGGGCTAGCGTGCCCAAAGGTAGTCCAGAGTGTCATTATATATAGCGGGACAACTCGGCTCGCAATGGCGCAACAAGACAACATACATAGGGGCGGTATGGTCTGTGCTTTCAGGATCAAATATGTAGAAAATGGCGGCGGGGGACCTTCGTAACCACAGCGAAGGCTGCTAGGAAGTGAAGCTCAGCTTGGCTGCCGATGGAGACATCCTTCCGGGCTTCTTTTTAATCCGGGAGGAATTATTATTAAAGCAAAATTCTTGAAGTTTACCTGCCTAGAGACCAATGAAGAAAAGTTTGGAGAGAAACAAAGCGTGTTCAGAGAATAGCAAACGAAGTTTTAACCCGGTGACCCAGAGAGATTGCGAGAGAGAGAGAGAGAGAGAGAGAGAGATTCCTAGCTAGTGTACAATTACATTTTTGAAAATAAATTACAAAGGTATCCTTTGTTAGGATAACCTGGCTTTGCCGGGTGACAAAATACCTTGGTTGAAAAGCAACCGGCCTTCCATGGCCTATGTTAACATAAAATGGTAACATTTTTGAAGAATTTCAAAGAACAAGACACAAAGTCGTGAACGAGTCACGGCAAGGCAGCGAAACTGATTCATGGATAAAGGTTGTCGATAAGAGACAGATGATACGCCAAGTGCATAACATACGTGTCCAATATTCATGAATCTGCCTCATTGAAACCAGGATGAAGAACCGAAGAAACATGTGACAAGAGTGAAATAGAAGGCCCGTTATGCCTGGTTAGGTACCGATTCGAACTCCAAGTGAAGGCGAAATATGGACAACAACGGATCTTCCACTTCATGCGTGATGAGAACATGAGGGAGGGAAGGGGAAAATGGATGGAGGGGAGTTGAGTGACGAAACTTGCTAGGGACTGGACTAATTTCCAATTCAAACTCTATGTGAGTATGAAACGTAATCCACCAGCATGCTTCCTGACTCTTTACATAAGAAAAAAAATGATATGAAAAAGAATACACATTACACCAAGAGACTAGTCTTTCGCGTGTATTTGACGAAAGATTAGGGGTCACTTAAAACTTATCCTTGATTGTGAGAAAAGATAGACCCTCGCTCCAATTTCACAATCCTGGGATTTCTTTTATTCGCTTCCCAGACGACGTGTTTGGTGGATTTTGTGCCCATTCGATTAACTCCCACGGCACTATGCCCCATAGCTGACAGTGAAGCTGACAAGCTAGTCCTTTTGAGATAGAAGATATTCCTGGGCTTCTTTCCTTTAGAGAAAGAAGTGGCAAAACAGGAAGTCCACGGGCATTGTCGTTGAACAATTTGCAAAAAGGTTGTGGACTACTTTGTGTAGTGCGCACAAAAAGGGTTGATATTATTTCGTTCGCACGATTCATGGTGAGTATTGTAACGTCTTCACGTTTGGTGCACAAATTATATAAGTACACAATTATAACAAGGTACAGCTCAATTACAGACAGAAGTCAAAGAGTGTTATACAATGCATCTTAAAGAAGATAGCAAGGCCGATATTATGTCGTTCACACGATTCATGGTGAGTATTGTAACGTCTTCACTTTTGGTGCACAAATTATATAAGTACACAATTATAACAAGGTACAGCTCAATTACAGACAGAAGTCAAAGAGTGTTATACAATGCATCTTAAAGAAGATAGCAAGGCCGATATTATGTCGTTCACACGATTCATGGTGAGTATTGTAACGTCTTCACGTCTCGTGTACAGATTATACAAGCACATAATTATAAACAAGGTGGTTCTCATGACAACTTAATGACACACGACCAAAAAGAGGCGGTTCTCATGCCAAATTTAATGACACACGACCAAAAGGGGCGGTTCTCATGCTAAATTAAAGACACACGACCAAAAAGGGGCGGTACTCATGCCAAAAGACACACGACCAACTCAATAACATTTAGTTAAGAGTATAAAGTAATTATAACGAACTTCTCGTATCGTGGCGGATGTTTTAAGGATCTCTCCTATGATGGTGGATGTTTTAAGGATCTCTCATATCGCGTACAGGTTGTGCATAAGTACAGCAAAATGAATGATAACAACATTCGTTTTAATGTTGTTTATAAATCATTACATATATAATACCGGTGTAACCATCTAGAATTTTACGTCTTCAAAACATTCTTAATATAACGAGTTTTAGCGAAAGTTACAGTCTAATTTTGGTTCCCCCAAGTGCTAAAGTGCGCAAGTTTGCATAAGCATTGTCTATTGCATATTCAGCCGTCGTTTAATAATATAAAAAAACAATTTTTGAAATCGCAAACTGTTCAAGTAATTTTGTGACATTATTATACGCCAGCGGTGCAGATACTTACCATCACCTCCGCGCTCCAAAATCAAGGCGGTTCCATCAGCCATACTTGCAAGTGAATCTAGCAAACTTTCCCAATAACCATTTACATTATGGATGCGCAGGCATATATTACTTTGGCGAAGGATGCTGTTAACCTACTAACTAACATGATTATGGATCCTAACAACAAATTCACGAAAGAACACCTCGCAAAAATAATTCCCAAAACCAACGACATATTGGGAACAATCGGCCAAATGGCAGTTAAAATGGCAAATCTAGAGGGAGAGTTGACTGCTCTAAAAAGTGCAACCCCTAATATGCACACCTCTTTAGATTCACAAACCCCAAGTGTCTGTGATATTCTCGCTGAAATGAAGGAACAAAATTATAGAGATAAAAACCTGATAATTCGTAACATTCCTGAGAATACATCGTTATCGCAAATTGAATGTATTAACAGCGACATAGCATCAGTCAGAAAAATACTCTCAGATATTGATAACTCAACAACCAACCTAGAAATGAAAATCTATAGACTAGGCACAAGGAAAGACGACAAACCAAGAGGAATCAAAGTTGAGTTTCCTGAAGCAAAATGGCCAAGAATATTACTAACCAAAAAACACGTACTTAAAAACAACATTAGATTCTACCAAGATCAATCGCTTCTCCAGCGGAAACAATTAACTGACTTAAGGAATGAACTTGAAAAAAGAAAGGCTTCAGGCGAAACTGACATCACAATCAAATATATCAACAATAGACCTACAATAACGAAAATACATCCAAAAAACTAAAAGAGAAATTGAAAATATTCTATCAAAATGTTCGTGGTCTTAGAACTAAACTTCAGGTTCTAAAATCAACCCTACCCACTTTTAAACATGATTCTTACGCCTTCACCGAGACATGGCTAAATAATAATATCAACACTTCAGAACTGGGTTTCTATAATCATACAGTGTACAGAAAAGACAGAGATGAACAAAATAAATCCAGGGGAGGTGGAGTGTTAGTATCCATAAACAACAAACTTCATTCAAGAAAACTTAAATGCATCTATACACATCTGGAGCAACTGTTCATCATGGTATCCAGCAAAAAGGAAAAAATTATTATCGGCTGCGTCTACATTCCCCCATCCTCTGACGCTCAACTATACAAAGACCACTACCATGAAGTTGAAACCATCCGGAGAAGATTTCCTGGCGCCACTATAATTTTGACAGGAGATTACAATCTGCCTAATATTGCATGGGACGTAGAAAACAACAAAACTTCATGCACGGACAACATCCACCACGGTTCTCATGATATAATCGAAATGTCAAATTTTCTTAGTCTTCGTCAGTTAAACTGTATTTTGAATATAAATTCTCGTCTTCTCGATCTAGTATTTTCCAATTCTTCATCAGTGAAAGTATTCGCATCTGTTGAATCTATTCTCCCGGTTGACAAATATCACCCACCTCTAATAATTGAATGTAACAGTTCAATAACTAAAAAAAATCCATCTGCATTGTTGAACTTTTTCAAAGCAGACTATAATCAAATCATTAATCTTTTATCTTCAACCGACTGGAAATTTTTGGATACTGAAGAAAACATCAATGTAATGGTTGACAAATTTTACTTAATTCTAAATAATGCTATTGATTTATATGTACCCGTTTCAAAAATTTATACGCATAATTACCCAAAATGGTTTAGTAACGATCTTATTAAATTAATTAGAGACAAAAAAATCGCTCATAAAGCTTACAAAACATCACATGATCCTATTGATTATGCAAAATTTTGTGAACTAAGAATGAGCATCAAAAAAATTTCCAAGTTATGTTACAAAAAGTGCATCGATAACTGCGAAGAATTGGCTCTTGCCAACCCTCAAAATATCTATAAATTTTCAAACCTACTAAACAATAATGACTCCGGTGTACCCTCTAATATGTATTTAAATAACAAAATGGCCGATAATCCCCAAGAAATCGTTAATTTGTTTGCTGAATTCTTCAGCAAAGTCTACGATTCTGCAAACAACTCTCCATCATTCAACACCACAACATCTAATGATAACCAGATCGATTTTAATCAATGTATATTTGAAGAAAGTGATATTAGAAATAAATTAAAGTCCCTAGACCCGAAAAAATCGGCTGGTCCTGATAACATTCCTACAATCTTCTTATCGAAATGCTTGTCAGTCTTAACATATCCTCTTACTAAACTTTTTAACTTGTCAATAAAAACGGGCATCTTTCCGAATAAATGGAAAACAAGCTTTCTGTCTCCAATTTTCAAGAAGGGTGATAAATCCGATATATCCAACTATAGACCTATCTGTATCCAGTCGTCGATCCCGAAAATATTTGAATCTGCTCTGCTCTCTAAACTCTCTCCTGAGATTAACAAAGTAATTTCACATCGACAACACGGTTTCATGTCAAAAAGGTCTACTCTCACAAATTTGATGATTTATCAGGAATATTTATTTAATAATATGCACAATCGTCTTCAAACAGACGTAGTATACACTGACTTCAGCAAAGCTTTCGACAAAGTCTCACACAAAATACTTATACGCAAATTAAAATCCCTTGGAATAACGGGGCATATTTTGAGATGGTTCGAAAGTTATTTATACAATAGAAAAATTTCAGTCAAACTCAACGCACACTTTTCACATCAATTCGAAATCTTCACCGGAGTTCCCCAGGGGTCACATCTAGGACCAGTATTGTTTTCCTTGTTCATCAACGACATAACTACAATCTTTGATGGAGTTATTGTACTTTTATTTGCGGACGATCTTAAAATTTACAAAACAATTACTAATCTCAATGACTGTTGCGTATTACAAACAAATCTTGTGAGACTACAAGAGTGGTGCATCCATAATGAACTGTTCCTCAATATTGAAAAATGTCAAGCAATAACTTTTGCCCGAATTAAAAACCCTATTACATATGAATACAGTATCAACAATATCTTTCTAAAAAGAGTTGAACAAATTAAGGACCTAGGTATTATTTTTGACAGTCAATTATCTTTTGTTCCTCATATAAACGAAATATCTAACAAGGCCATGAAAAGCTTGGTTTATATTGAGGACGGTAAAAGATTTTAAAATAATTAATTCTTTTAAATTGCTGTTCACTGGGTTGGTGAGAAGCCATTTAGAGTACAATTCAACAATCTGGGCTCCTTTTTATAAGATTCACCAACAAAAAATTGAGAGAGTGCAACATAAGTTTCTGAGATTTATAAACTATAAATTAGGAATTCCAATCGAAGAGCTTAACTACACATATCTAATGGACTTACTAAAATTAAATGAATTAACTTCGAGACGAATAATGAGTGATTTAATATGTCTTTTCAATATATCAAATGGCAGGCTGGACGCCCTTGATTTAACCAAACTAATCCAACTGCGGGTACCTACCCGTAATACAAGATTGAATGCGCCGTATTTTGTTAACGCGTCTACTAATAATTACTTCGAAAACTCGCCTATCGAAAGGCTTCACAGACTTGGAAATAAATATAACACAATCGATGTTTATCGTCATCATTCAGTGTCGAAATTTAAACTCAGCATATTGGAATACTTACAATAGAATTATAAATCTCCAGTTTGAAACTTTCTGTGCACAGTTTATCATAAACATACATAGTTATGCTCCGTAAAACACCTACCATACACGGCGGAACAAAGGTTAGTAATTTATAATTTATAAACAAACTTTACAAAAACTCTTCTTGTTTATCGTTGTAATAGGTAATAATAAGAAAATTACTTCAGTTGCAACAATAATCACAGTGACAGCTGATCGTGTTTATACTTTGCTCTTGCAAAAAACCCATAAAAAATCGAATAATTCGTGTGATAGTGAAGTTGTTAAAATATTAAGTTAATTAGACTATTGATAAATAAAAAAAGGGGAGATCAGGGCCAATCGGCTCTTGGTCCTTCATATAAAAATGGTGTACCCACTGTCGCCTACAATAGTTATAAATGATACGATCGATTTAATGGAAACATCAAATGTTATAAGTGATAATGTTGGGGAGTGGCAAACCGTGTCTCGATCCGGCAAAAGGTCGAGGCTTAACTCCGATGCCAGTGAATCAGGGAAAAAAAAAGAAGTGAAAGAAAAAGAAGTGAAAGAAAAGAATGGAATAATCGTAGTACAGGGAGAGAATTTACCTGGAAAAGTAGGAATGGCAAAAGTCCTTTTTAAGGCAGGAATTAAGATGGAAAAGATGAAAATAATCTCTGGAACGAAAATGGAAATTTGGTTCCCAAATGTTTTGGAAGCAGAGAATGCTTCTAAAAACCCTATTTTCAACTTAAAGAAATGGGAAGTGGAGATAAAAAAGAACAAAAATTTTGTTTTCGGTGTCATCCGGAGAGTGGACCTAGATGTCACCAACGAAGAGTTAATGGATGTACTCAAATGTGATACAAATGTAGCCTGCATAAAGCGACTCTCCAAAAGGGGGACAGAGGGACAACTCGCGCCCACAACATCGGTGAGCCTGAAATTCGAGGGTAAAGAGATACCATCCTGTGTCTATATGTACGGGGTCAAATTCGGAGTCGAGCCCTACATATTCAGAGTAATGCAGTGCTACTGCTGTTGGAGACATGGCCATATTGCTCAGAACTGTGGCAAGAAAGAAAAGAAACTGTGTCCCAAATGTGATGGGCAACACGAGACCTGTGACAAGGTAGCTAAGTGTGTAAACTGCGGAGGAGACCATCCGGCTAATGACATTAACTGTCCAAAGTGGAAAAATGAGAAGGATATTACTATTAAAATGGCTAAAAAGAATATGTCTCATAAGCAAGCAAAAATCCTAATAGAAAAGGAAATATCTCAAAACGACAATTCTAAAAAACAGAATGCAAAAGCAGAAAAAAAAACTAAAATAAATAATCAAACTGTCCCCCCCAAGAATATAATTGGTGACTTTTCTCAAACAGTTGGAAAAACCAGTTATGCTGATAAACTTAAAGGAAATAATCCTGATACTCGTGAATCTCGTTCTACTACACAAGACAAGGTTAATGTTAACATTGCCCAAGAAATATTGACAGCATTTATTAGTGGTGAAAACTGGGAAAATCTTGTAAAATTAGTTGTTAATAGATTTATAGAGATAATAATGGGAATCCTGAAAGATGGTGGCTTAAATCAAATATTGAGATCAGTTATGACGGTTCAAAATGGATAAGAGTAATATTAATATATTACAATGGAATGCTCGGAGTTTACATTTCAAGAAACCTGATTTAGAAATATATTTACAAAGGCAACATATTAAAATTGCACTTATCTCAGAAACATGGCTTCAATTACCTTACATTTTAACATTTAAAGATTATACAATATACAGACGAGACAGAGCAGATGGCTACGGAGGGGTTGCTATATTAATCCATAAAAGCTTACATTCAATTGAACGAAACTTAAATTCAATTGGTGAATTGGAATTGTGCAGTGTTAGTTTACTCAATGCCGGAAATCTAAAATCTGTCAGCGTGATATATTGTCCTAGTAATATAAATGTTACTTATCAAACTTGGAAAAAAGTATTCAACCAGATGGGACCTGGAGCCCTGGTAGGCGGTGATTTTAATGCACACAATCCATTATGGGATAGAGCTATACAAGACTCGAGAGGAGATCTTATTGCAGAAACCTGCCAAGATTCAAACCTCATCATTGTCAACAACGGAGACATAACAAGATTAGGACATCCCGGACAAAGGAGCTCGAGCCCGGATATTACGCTGGTGTCTTCGGATCTTATATTGACTTGTAACTGGAGAGTAGATTCAGATACAATGGGTAGTGATCATTTGCCAATTATTATCACTTTGGGAGAAATCGATTGTAATTATGAACCAATTTTGAAAAGGAATTTTAAAAAAGCAAATTGGAACAAATATAAATCTACGGTGGATAAACTGATTCAAAACCTTCCCGAAGAACAAAAGTCGATACAAGAGAACTACGACAAATTAGAAAATATTCTGAACAAAAGTGCTGATGAAACTATTCCATACTTTAAGAAATCTAAAAACCCAGCTTTCAAACCAAAGCCTTGGTGGAATCAAGAAGTTTCAAAAGCAATAGCTGAAAGAAGGTTAGCTCTGACCCGTTTACGGAAGAATGTAAATATCGAAAATTATATAGAATTAAAGCACAGGGAGTCTAGCACTAGACGAATCGTAAGAAAAGCAAAAAGGGAAGGATGGCGAAAATTCTGTGATTCCGTTGATAGTAATACAACCTACTCTGACATGTGGAAGAAAATGAAATGGTTTAAGGGAATCGGAACCTCCCGTGTAAATATCTTTGAGAATAATGAATCAGCATTACAGTATCTGAAATATCTCGCCCCAAATGAAGATCTTATCGATCATGTGTGGACCGAAGAAGAAACTTCAGATACTTCTGGCATTCACAAACCGATAACAGCCTCTGAATTAAAATCGGCTTTGAAATACACTGATACCTCCCCAGGCACAGATTTGATATCCTACTCCATGATAACTAATCTACCTACCTCTTGCCAATTAGTTTTGGTGGATTTATTTAATTCAATTTTACGAACTTCCACTATACCAATGCAATGGAAACAGGTTAAAATTGTTCCTATAATGAAACCCGGAAGAGACCCGAACCTCATGACCTCTATAAGACCAATCTCCTTAATCTCGTGTCTTTGCAAAACTTTCAACTCTATAATCACAAGGAGATTAGAATGGTATTTGGAAAGTAATTTCTTATTTGACAAGTCTACAATAGGATCCAGAAGAAAGCAATCGACCATGGATAACCTGGGAAGAATGGTTACAGAGATTCAAGTTGCCCAAACAACCAATGCTGTTACAATTGCCGCTTTTGTAGATATTAAAGACGCATACAACAACATAAAGATCGAAGAAGTCATTAAAGTTCTTATCTCTAAAGGCATTAAAGGGAAAGTTATTAAATATATTTGGGAATATTTAAACAAAGAATCCTTATTATTAAAGAACCCAACATATTTGCCGTACAAACATGCTCGAGAGGACTACCGCAAGGAGATCCCATGTCTGCCCTCCTTTTTAATATTGGAACTACTGGTATTGGAAATTATCCCCAAGTGAAGCGCGTACAATACATTGATGATTTTGGTATATATTTTTCAAGTTCGAAAGTAAAAACATGTGAAGATGTTATACAAAAAGCGTTGTTAGAACTACAGAATGCTCTTAAAATAAAAGGACTCGAAATATCAGAACATAAGACGAAAATATGTATATTCGCAAGAGGAAAGAGACGAAATGTTCTGAATATTAAAATAAATGATGTACTTATAGAAAGAGTAGACAACCATAAGTTTCTTGGTGTGTGGTTGGATTATAGACTCGCTTGGAATAAACATATAAGTAACACCTGTCTAAAATTGAATCAGCCGATGAATATTTTGAAAGTCTTGTCAGGTAAAAGTTGGGGAATTCACCCACTTCATATGAGAAGATTGTACACATCTCTCATAAGAAGTCGATTAGACTATGGTAGTATACTTTTCCATAACTCTACCAAAAGCAACATTGAAAAGTTAGAGAGAATCCAATGGCGAGCTTTAAGAATATGTGGAGGCTTCTTGAACTCAACTCCTGTGCATGTTTTACAAAGTGAAATGAGTGCCCCCCCGTTACACATAAGAGCTTGGAAACTGGCAGCAAGATTTTGGCTTAGAGCTGTATCAACTGAAAATAATCCACTGGTTTCAGAGGTCCTCAAACTAAAATCCTTGACCCAAAACAAGTACTGGAATAATAAAAAATTACCTTTGATGGTTCAAACTTGTACAGAAACAATGTATTGGAAAATAAATTCAAATAAATGTCTAGATATGTACTCTCTAGAAACCTGGGTAGGAGCAATCGATTTGGAATGTATTTCAGTTGAGATTGACAATTTCAATTACCCCAAAAGACAACTCTCATTGAGTGAAATTAGTAATGTCGTAAATGGTATGATAATTAACAAATACTCAGGCTTTAAACAGATATATACCGATGGATCGAAAAAAGTTGAACAAGTTGGAGCTGCCTTCATATCAATGCAAAACAACTTCACTCGTCAAATAAAATTGAACAAAGACTGCCCTATTATGAATGCAGAATTGATAGCAATCAAAGAAGCGGTGAAGTATGCAGATGGAAACAACTGGAATAAAATTCTTATATTAAGTGATTCCAAAAGTGCGCTTCAACATATAAAGAGAGTTTCGAAAGGAGTTGCCTGCAGAAAAATAGCATATAATATTGTAGAGCACTTAATGAAGTTACATCAGAAAGACATTGACATACGTTTACAATGGATTCCATCTCACGTAGGGATACATGGAAATGAAGAGGCGGATTTGTTGGCAGACGAAGCAGGGGTGAAAGGTCACGAGTATGACTGGACGCCAGATAACGAAGATTACTCCCAAAAAATACATTTACTATGTAATAATATGTGGAATGAGCATTTTGAAAATGTATCTGCCAATAAGGGCGTATGGTATAGAAAGCTTCAAAAAGAACCCTTTAAAACACCATGGTTCACTGAAATCAATCTGAAGAGATCAGAAATGAGAGTCATTTTTAGATTAAGATCCGGACATGCACTAATGGGAAGAATATTGTGTCTGTTAGGCCTCTCTGATTCTCCAATGTGCTCTATATGTGAAGAATTTGAAGACATTGAACACACTCTCACAAAGTGCATTAAATTTGAACAACAGAGAGTAACAATATTGATGACCTCAAACCCATCGGAAATTCATAATTTGATAGCTTCAACCGACTACTATGCCATTTCAAGACTCATGAAATTCATTAGATCGTGCAACATGGAAAATATATGATACATTGTTTTATAAAGATACATACATATATTAATATTGCAACATTAATATATAGGATATATTTAAAAAAAAAAAAAAAATGAAACCTTAAAATAAATAAAAACAGATGAGGCAAAAAATGACAGCAGTATGCGAGTCAGAAGCCTCGATTAAATATTATAATATAAAAAAAAAAAAAAAAAGAAAATTACTTTAACGGCTTATACTTTGACTAATTTTTATTTGGATTGTAATTAAATACTCGGTTATATTATCGAACTCATTTGTCCTCTCCGTGATAGTTTACTGAAGTATCTGACATTATTTGTTATGTTCCATTTGTTATGTTATCCGAAATGTTCCACGGTATCAGTATAAAGTATTTTGTCTTCTTAAATTGAATTTTGCAGAAATTCTGACGACAATGTAACTGGTCAAAATGGAATCGTTTTGAATATTAATTTTAGTGCGGTTCAAGTCGGTAGTGCGTATTTTTGTTTGAAATCAACTTCGCTATGTATTCAACACATATAAATTACACATATATTAAGAACCCACTCATTATTATTATTTGTTATACATATGTTATGCTATCTGCAGCTCTAAAACTTATTTTTTCTCTTTATTGTATAATGCTATACATTTTAATTACCAGCTTTACTTCTATGCAATATGTGAAAAGTTTTGTTCTTTGTCATCTAAACACACCTGTATGTACTAAAGTATATAAAAAAATGTAAATGTATGTAAAAGCCCATAAGGGCGTTAATGATAAATAAATAAAAATTAAAATAAAATAAAGATTCGTTAGATTTAACTAACCCTGTAGCCCGGGGGCGTACGATAGAATGACATAAAGTGATGGCAGGGTATATTCTGCTTACACCGAGCAATAAAAGAGACAGACCTGGAGTGGTTTTACATACTGTCCGAGTAACCATTTTTAGAAAAGAGAAAAAAGGTGATAATTGCAAAACGATGATCGAACAAATCAATGTTGATTTACGTTAAAAATTACAATTATTTGGATTCGAGAATCAGGATGACCGTTTGGTTTTACTAACCTGTCTCGTGTTAAAACGTGTAATACAAAACATACGTGACGTAACAGTAGAGAAGAAACAAATCAGTGGTTTCGTTGTAGCAACCAAAGACCTGGTGTTTCGGTTTTACATACTTTAGTCGAACGAGCCAACGGATTTGTGTATGACTTATAAAAAGCCAACTTGTAGGTTTTTTTTAAATATATACCTATATTAAATACAATTTCCAAAATGGACGTGTCAATATCCTATTTTGGGGAGAAGAAAAAAAAAATTGAGCACGGGTGAAAAGGACGCCATCAATTTTTGATTTAAGTAAAAAATTGAAAAAGACTTATATGTACAAGAAAAAAGGTGAAGTAACCATTTTTGACTTTCGTGCTTGAGACCACTATTGGGTTTTACGTACTCAAGGTGAGCTGAAAATCAAGAGGTAAGAAAAAGGTTGTACCCTGGTAGGTAAAATGCGATGAACGTGAGAATGAGGTAAAAAAATGTACAAGGGCGGCCGAAACTGAGGCCATAGACAAAACAAAACAAAACAAAAACAAAACAAAAAACGAAACAAAGTGACATGACATGAACATTGCATAGTGTGGGGTTGATAAACGACAATTGGGATCATGACTTCCCAAAATATCGTGACTCGAGGTGTCTCTGCTCCGAAGTAATCAGCCTCAGAACAGGTGAGAGAAAAAAAAATTACAAAGAAACAATGCTGGCAATTTGCCGTGATGGGAAAAAGAGAAGTTGGTACAACCATGACATTTGGATGTACCTATTGTGAATGTACATTTATTTACAAACAAGTATAAATAAAGGACTTGCTTTATTTATGGGGGTCTGGTCGTGTAATTGACACCTTACACGCCAGTTATATGCATATTTATTTATTTACAAAACATTGTCAAGAGATCGCTTGAAAGCTGACTCGAGACCTGCCTCACGCTTGAGGACTTAAGCCACAACTCCATAACTCGGGGTGTACTCTTGTAGGGTATGCACGCTGCGAGGGAGGTAGGTATTGCGGAAATAATTCTGCGAATTGAAGTTCCTTGTGTGAACGACGCCATTGTTTTGTTCACGATGTATTTCACACATAATAATCGTATGTGCTTCCAAGGGGTTAACAGTAGCAAACAGCGCTGTGGTACGAGCTTGCGGCCAGCGTGTGCAACCGAGAATGTCGCGCGCAAATTTTTGTTGCTATGCGCGACTTGTGAAATCCGGCAGTGGGTAATCTCGCCAGGAGAGGCATTATTATCGGCCTCTATCCTCCTGGATGGCACGACCTGTGAGGTGTGTCCATTTCTTGAGTACATGTTTACGGGTTTGACAGCTCTTATAGCTTGCGGCCAATGTACTTGTTGATGGTTTTTATGTTGACAGTGCATCGTGCATGATTTTGTCGATGCCTTTGTGAGTTGAAAATGTTCGTGATTATGTACGAAAGTTTTGATTATCACTCTTTGTGATTCCATTTTGGTGCAGGTGATGGACGGCGTGACCACTTAAATTCTTTCGCTGGTCGATGAGTAGAGAAAGAAAAAAAACAAGAGGGAACTTTTTTTTTTTTTAAAAAAGTCCAAAATTTTGAAAAATTTTGCCAAGAGGGGTCCTTACAAAGTTGCTCTTTTGTGTTTAAAATAAGCACTTTTTGAAAATTTGTTAAAATTCTTCAAAGTATTTCAATTCTTGCAAAATTTGGCCAGAGGTCTCCTTCTAGGGTGCATATTCTTGGTTTCACTAGACACTTTTGAAAAAGTAGCACTTTTGTAGGAGCATCAACACTTTTGAGACGCAAAAACACTAGGCAGAAAAGAAAAAATTGGCCATAGATTTCCCTGTAGGGTCAGCTAGTTTGGTTTTCACAAAGCACTTTTGCAAACTTCACAATTTCACTTCTAAAAGATTTCACTATCTGGAAAAAAATTGCCAAAGGAGGCCTTTTGAAAAAAAAACACTGTTTGATTTCACCACTTTCGTTAATTTGGATTAAATAAAGATTCACTTTTTATTATAAACACAAATTTACACCTTGGGACCGGACATTAACGCACTGTTTTTTCACTTGTGTAAATAAGTCACAATGTACCTAAATATTCATGGGAAAGAACAGTAAATCAACATTTCGTTATTTATAAGAAGTATTCCCGCCTGATAACTGGAAGTTATATGTTTGGAGGCAAACCGCGTTGTTAATTTCGCGCGCATGTCGTAGTTACGGCTTACGTAATAATAGATCATTCCCGCGCCAAAACTGTCGCGTCGTTGAAATGACGTAATCAACGTACCTTCTAGAATTATTATGCGCGGGAACAAAGGTACATACGAATGTTGTTTACAATATGTGATTGTTAGGTATTATTCTGGACCAGTAAAGCTGAGAAGACAAAGGAACAAAAATACATTTATCCTTCGCCGGCCTGTAAAGATTTGAGCTCAGGAAAGAGAGAAAAAAATGCCCCACATTCTAGCGTCAGTGTTAAACGTGGGGAAATGAGGAAAAAAATTGCCTCTAAGATGGAATGCCAGTGTTGGCGCCACAACGCAAAAACGCCCCACGTTCGGGCAACAGTGTTAGCGGACCTACATGGGGGTCCCTACATTCTGCCGACAGACTAGCTCAGGTTTTAGTCAGCAGAGCGGGAGAGGCCCTCACCACCAGGGTGGTAGGATCTGTGAGGCGTGTGTGTGGCTTCCCTGAAATAAAGCTCAAATTTCTACGGGCTGGGGGAAGGCAGTGAAACCAGTAATCAGGGTAAACAACAGTTATATTGGGTAAAACACCTGCGTAAACACAATATCACAATAATGCATACAGAGTAACACAGGGTAGCAACAACAGTTATATCTAAAATGGAGGAATCTGTCCCTATAATCTCTCTGGAAGGGCTATTTATCTCCGCGGTGAATTTACTGTGAACACACGCAAATATGGGGGAATATAACAGCTTGGGTACTCACAGTGAGCGTCTGGACTCTTGTATCTTCCGTGTCGGGAAAGAACTCGGCCATTCTTGGTGTCCTAGTGTATCACTTAGCAAAAACACGTTCCATGCTTCCGCGTGGAACTTTCTGGAATGCGCCCGGAACGATTCACACATTATGCGTGCGCACTAGACCGGGAGTTGCAGGGAAGTGGCGGTTGGTGGCTCGCTATCGACGGTGGCTTGCTTGGGTTCCGCCGCCGGTAGCGCGCCGGTAAGCTAGCGGCGAGGGAGTGAAACTGTAGTTTGCGCAGTGGCGTGCGCTACAACTTGGGAGGAGGGGCCGAGTAATTTGCAGGGGCGTATTTGTGTATCGTAACATTACATATAAAAAATTAAAGTCCTCCGCCGTATCTGTTTGTCTGTTCGCGATAAACTTTATTAAAACCTACTGAACTGATTTTCACGCGGTTTTCATCAATAGATGGAGTGATTCATGAGTAAGGTTTAGGTATATAATTTGTTAAGGTTTTGAGTAAATTGGTTGAAATTTATAATATTTAAAGAAGAACGTCTGTATGTGGTGGACGAGTGGGCTGGCAAGCGGGCGGTGATGATTTGATTTGTATGCAAATTAACAGATGGCGGTGGTTATAAAGATTGGGTAACCATCCAGTAGATGGTATTGTGTTTCGTTAGCCACAGCAACGCGTGGCCGGGTCAGCTGGTTATAACTATTCAACCAGGTAGGTAGGTTCATGAGTGCTACCAAAAGTTAAATATAAAAAAAATTAAATTAAAAGTAAGGACTGAAGCCGGTGAAGTAACAATTATTATAAGCAATAATTATCAGCCTGAAACACTCATCTACATTGAAAAATTCTTCCGAGAAAAGATACTTGCCGCCAACGGGACTTGAACCCATGTCCTTCTGATTGCCGGTAAGGTGCTCTCACCACTGAGCTATGGCGGCTTATTATAAGCCGCCATAGCTTATTACATAGGCTTATTTTAAGCCGCCATAGCTCAGTGGTGAGAGCACCTGACCGGCAATCAGAAGGACATGGGTTCAAGTCCCGTTGGCGTCATGTATCTTTTCTCGGGAGAAATTTTTTCAATGTAGATGAGTGTTTCAGGCTGATAATTATTGCTTATAATAATTGAAAATAGATGGCTAATTTAGTATTTTTGCCAATTATGTGGAAATTACATTAGTTTCTCCATTTGGGATTAAAATTAAACTTGGATAAGTAGTAGTATAAATATATTCTCGAATGATCTTTGGATTTTAATCCCAAACCAATTTGAAAACAACATTAACTACCGTTATTGCTTCTCTCTTCAATGTAGATTTTAATGGTTATGTGAAATATTGCAATTCCAATGGTAATTTTAATAGGTAGTGAGGTAGGCACTATCAATGATCGATATTCAATAGATAATATTTCCATTAAATTTATCTGTATGATGTTTACCTATTAGTTATAGTTTATCTTTTTTATTCAAAAAAACTGTCTCTGTATTATAAACTTGTCATGTAAAAGCCCACCAGGGCGTTGAAAATTAATAAATAAAAAAATAAATAAAAATATAATAATAACCTTATTAACTTATTAGGCCTGTGGTAAATATGCAGTTAGTCCACCTCACGGATAATACGGAACGTTCGTGTTGTCGAAGTTTGACGCACGGATAATTCGGAATGTTCCTTTTTTAACTAATAGACAATCTGGACAATCAAATATGACATTTGTCGGAAGTACCAATCTTATAAAAAAAATTCTCGAAATAAACTCGCTTTTCATCATACTTTAAAAAAACATCCCAGGTTTTTAATGGTTTGTTTGGCTACGCAGGGTTTGTGTAGAGGGTTTGTGTAATTATTCTAATACATTCCTTTCCATGTTCTACTGTTATAAATACAGGTACAAACTTGTCAATGATGCATTCACTTTGTTTTACGCAAAAATAATTTTTTCTATGACTGGCAGCATTGATGAAATGTTAAAATAAAAGCGATGAATAAACATGGCCCATGGCGTTACCGCGCGAGTGAATTAATTTTAACAAAATTAAAATGTTAAATGCATATTGTTTGCATGTTTTTTGGTCTCCCGCGACATAAATACTCACTTTTCGTAATAATAAAGCTAAATCTAACTGCTTGGATAAAAAGTTTTCCGTATTAACGAGTAAGCGGTTTAATGCATAAATAATATAATTTCGTTCTGTTTGAAATATGAACGACGGTTAAATTTTTTCATGCAAAAATACTAAAATCGCGTTTAAAAAATGGGAGGGTCACGATTAAAAAATTAGAGGGTAGGGGTAGGAGGGTGAAAATTTGGGGTTGTAGGTAAATATTTTTTTATGCCAAAAATTTTTTTCAAAAAAATAGAAAAAAAAATCTGGATAGGGACACCCTAACCACCTAGCGGTATGAAATATACTTTACGACCTATTCTCATATCCTGTGCTCATACCTAACAAAAATACATAAAAATCGGTCGAGCCGTTTCTGAGGAGTGCGACCACAAACACTGTGATACCAGCTTTATATATACTCGTATATAGATATTTTGTTAGGTTATTTGACATATTACAGCTATAAAAAAATTACAGTTTATCGTTAAATACCCACAACTTAAGAGGGCATTACCAGAGAAAGTCGGAAATACGTCATTTTCAAAAAAGTTTTTAGACGTATTGACTCTTTTCCACAAAAAATTATAAATGGATTTCGAAAGATTGTTCTTTTATCTAGTCAAGTTATGTAATAAATTTTTAGATTTTTTTTTAATTTTTAGTATAATAAGGTTATTCAATAGGTCGTTGGCAGATTTGTTAAATTTTCAAAAAAGTTTTTGTATTATACCACACCCATTTCAAATAATGTAATCATGCAGTAAAATAAATCAATACATTATCTAGCAGAGTTATGTATTAGAATTTTATTTTTAGTTTCAATAAAATCATTAAAAAATATGTACGTACATGTGTTTCTTGACGAAAATTGGTCCATTTGTGTATTTATTTGCGCACTTACAAACTAATATATTTCAGATTTTTTTAACATTCTTATTAAATTTAGACCTTATTGAAAAATGATAAATACTTATAATCAAAAAATAACTACAAAAAGTACACTATTTTAATAGTTTTATCATCACGCCTTTCAGCATTTTTGGATGAAGGTATAAATTAAAGCTAATTTGGATTGAAATAAATTCGATATTGAGTTATAATTTAAAAAAGCTGGTACGGAGAATAATTAATCTTTCTCATTGTAACCGCCCTGCACGATCGGAAGAACAACTTTCGACGAAATGTGGATTTTCGTCCGCTGGCTGGTTAAACGCTCTTAAGCATTTTCCGATGATTTTTGCTATATTTTAAAAGAGTCGTATTTTATTAAATATTTTCACTATTTTCGCTTAATTATAATCGTTTTTAAACATTAGCGCGCTCCCTCTTACATTCGTATTTACATATCTCCTTTTTTCTTCTTTTTGACTTACCTACTCTCGGTTCTTAAGTCTTAAGCTGCGAACTAATGTTAGTAATGCATTCGGTTTGAAAATTTGATCGCATAGAAATTTTTAATACAGTCTAAAACACATTTTGGCCTTTGAAATAATCGAGTATTTTTGTGATAAGTCTTTTTATAATCTCAGAAAAAAAGTATCAGGTCTGTGAAAACGTCTTTTAAAAGATAAAATCTCCTACTTAGGATTCCTTTTTCTGTTAGGGTTTTGTTGCATAATGTGGCATATTAAGGTAGTTAGAAAATGATCACATAACATTTAAATATTTGTGCTTGAACTTCGAAAAATAAAATAAAAAACAAACTTTTTGGCGATGTTTTTTTCTTGTGTGAACAAAAACAGGCGGCTGTTGTTAAGTGAGAATTTTTACCTTATCGTAATTTACATAAAGAGTGTTATTGTTAGCCGCCCGATCCCAAATGTTACACGACGTGGACTATATTTTTTTACACAGGAAAAATTCTACATTATTATTTTACTAAAATTTTAAATCAAAGATATTTAAAGATAATGAATTTGAAAGAGAGAGTACGAAAACAATGTGCAACATAGTCGTGAATGATGAATACTTGGAGCAGATGGATGGGTTTGTGTATTTGGGTAGTATGTTTACGAGAGATGAGAAGGTTGATAGAGATATTGAAAGAAGGGTAAATGCAGGTAACTCCATTACTGGAGGACTGAACGCCGTTGGCGCCAACAAAAAACTGTCCAAAGAAGCGAAGCTAGCTGTCCACAATGGAGTGCTGGTAACTACCCTGATTTATTGGAACTGGCAGAGGAAGGATGAAAGTAGACTGAATGCTATAGAAATGAGACCTCTGAGTCGTATGTGTGGGAAAACTATGTACGCTCGTGTGAGAATCGTGGAGATCCACAAAGAATGCAAGGCTGATGCTGATGATTTAAGCGTAATGAGTAAGATTAAGAAAGGGACTCTTAGATGGTTTGAGCACGTGGAGCGAATGAACTAGGGGACAGGAGTGTAAAGAGAAAATATGACGCAAATGTGAATGGTAGAAAAATTCGGGGATGCCAGAGGAAGACATGGTACGACGAAGTGAATCAGATACTTGAGTATGTGAACGAGGCAAGGAGTGTGTGTGAAGAACGAGTTGTTTGAGGGTCCGTCCTCTCTGCCTACCCCTGTGAGGAAACGGCGTGATGGATAGTTAGTTAGTTAAGATATCTAATTTTTCGATGTTTTCTTCGGAAATCGATATTTATTTCATGTTTTTTTAGATGTAAGTGTAAGTAAGTAAATGTTTAGGTACGTGTCTAGATATTATACAAATTAGCTCGCATTCATCGTGTAAACTTATTATTATTACTTACTAGCTGGTCCCGGCATGCGTTGCTGTGACATTTAATAAAGAAATTGTTTCTCCCTGAGTGTCATTTCCCGTTCGTCCCGTTCCCCTTCCGCCTCTCCTTCTTTTCCTGCATCCTCTTCCCGTCTCGCGTTCCCACTCCGTCACCTCCACCTTCCCTCTCCCCCCCCCTCCCCGCCCCACCCCCTACCGCTTCCCCCCTCCCCCCTCCCTCCCCCCTCCCTCCCCCCTCCCTCCCCCCTCCCCCCCTCCATCTCCCTCCCCCTCCCCCCCCCTTCTCCCACCTCCCCCTCCCCCTCTCCCCTCCCCCTTCATCCATCTCTCCCTCCCTCCCGCTTTCCATGCATTCAGTTTTCAAACCTCGCGTGCCACCAATAGCAATTTTTTTATACAAATTTCATAATGCCAAAGCTCACCGGAAGTTTTATAAAAACCTGACAATAACGAACACACAAAAAAAGAATTATCCAATTTGGTGCAGTCGTTCGAAAGTTATGCGCTTAGCAACACATTCAGCGATTCATTTTTATATATAAGATTAGGTACAAATTAATTTCGAATGAAAGAGAAACGAAATAAGAAACGCAATCACGAAACATAGTACCCTACAATGTTTTCGAATTTACCATTATTTTTAATGTAGATAATGAGTTGACCGACTGTGAAAAGGGATAGGTAATGGCTAATGGCTAATGGCATATAACCCACATTACCAATCTTACAAAAAATCAATTGGCTATCAGGTTTCTAGTTTTGCTCGTTTCGTTCGCCTAAAAAATAAACATTCGAACAAAGAAAAGCTCAGACAGAACATTATTGGTTTACCGCAAATGGAATTGTTGGTATTTTTCACTAAAATCTTAATAATTTTATGCTTAAATTGGTGACAGTACGCTAGATAATATTTTAATAGTGGTTTTAGTTTGGTATTAGACGGACTGTAAGCTCCTACATGAGCTATTCTCAGTATTTCGTTTTTTATTATTATTATTATTATTATTTTTTTTTTTTTTTTTTTTTTTTTATTATTTGTTTATCTTAGAATTGCTACATATTATAATTTTACTGGTCTTCCATTAAAAGCCTTAGCTTGTGGATGGAAGAAGAGTTGACATTTCATATATTATGTTTAAATACTTTTCCTTAGAAATTGTAAACCACGAACCTGTGACTAAGGCGTACTTTTCAACGTTCTTAGGCTTCAGATGGTATTCAAAAATCATTCAGCTATTTAATCAGACAGCTAAAATGGTGACTTTTTAGTGACTAGAAAATTACGTGTGCGGAAATTTACTCTACCTTCAAAAAGTGACGAGTAATTTTTCGACAGACGTTTATTTTTTAAATATATGGCAAAAAACAAATCAAAACATGGGCGCGGGGGTGTGCCGAGGTCGAAAACTTGGTTTTTACATCATGCCAAACGCGCGCCTAACACAACATGTACACGGTTGACATTTGTCACATGAGAACGGATCGCTTCTTCGAATCGTTCTTGAGTTCAACAGCTCGGCTGTGAAACGATTTGCCGACCTCTGTGCTCCCTCCCTCCTACAACATGGGTCTCTTCAAGACCAATGTTAATTCCTTTCTCTCCTCAAAAAGACCATCCACTCAGCATCTCAGTTAACATAGGCACCGAGGGAAATTATTTTCCTCAGGTCCTCGTGCTTGGAGTTAAAAAAAAATCAAAACTATGGCTACCCAAATCATATAACAAAAATTCAACTTCCCGAATTTTACTATATTTACTGAACTAATTGGAAGTGGAATTTGACTGTCCTAAAACGGGAAACCTTCCTAGTTGGACAGTCAAAGCTTCCTTTTATATTGTTATATGTTGTATGTAATAAATGTAATAATAAATAAATAAATAAATAAATAAATAAACTGATGATTTGAAAATTTGCCTTCGTAAAATTAGCTCTTAAAAATCCTTTTTATTAAGTTAATAATGTCATTTACCATGGGACTACTATAAGTATAGGAAAAGTTGCACAAACCATTTAAAAATGCACGTTTTACGAAGTACGATACGAAAAAAATGCACATTTCATATTTAATTAAATGAAGACAATATAAGCAAAACTCAATCGAAAATCTGGAAACGGAAAAATCAGAAAAATATATTGACACCTCTGGGACACGAACCCAGGACCTCTTGCTTTCCGGGCAAAGGATATCAAATTCGGTCATTTTTGACTGTATCATATTTCGACTAAGAACTACCCACATTATCTTCATTTTCTTAACGCATGTATTATTGGCTACTATCTTTATATATAATTGCAAGATTCAAACCCGAACTAAATGCTCTCTAGATAGTGTATGGATAATCTTTATTCGTTTTATTTAATATGCGACATCTTAAACATATTTCTATTGTAATTTTTTGTCTTTGATCTTCTAAGCACCTCCTCTTTCCACCTCTCTCCTCCCCCCACTACTTCCATTTCTACCCACGCCTGTCTTTCTATACTTGATAATTTAGTTTTTAGTACATATAATGTCCTGATAAAGACAACATCGTTCTCGAAACATATTGATTTTTTAAATAAAGATTATCGTGGTAAAAACGAAGTGTTTTTAATTATTTCATTATTAATAAAGTGGTGCCACAAAGTGAATTTGCAAAATTTGAAGAAATCTATTTAATTCTTAACTATACATCTGTAGTTACTTTATTTTTTGATTTAGCGTAACGTCTTATTTTAATACCTGTTGAACGGATATTTCAAAGCTCCTGAGAACGACGCCAGTATCGAGCTATCAATCAACTCAACATATTTATTAAAAAGTGTGTAGTCTTAGAAATTCCATTCAGAAAAAGCTGCGCAAATTTCATAACGCCTGAGAAAATCTCTCGAGAGTTTTACTGTTACAAACAAACAGGGTAAACTTTCGAAATCACTGGACACGCTTAATAGCGTGTGTCGCTCTCCATAGAGAGAAAACAAATGGCCTTATATTTAAACGCCCGGGGTCTCAAAAAATTCGTATGATCTGTAGCTATTCGAAAACGTAAAAAAAATGAAATTATTTTTCACTATTAGCCCGCTAAAATGGCCGGAAGTTTCGAAAAAAAATAGATTTCGTGATTTGGAAAAAAAATAAAACAAAGGGTTCATATTTTATATTTTGTACCAAACTTATTTTTCATTACATAACTGCAGTACAAAGATCCAAAAAAAAATATTTTTTAAACATATGTGATGTGTTGGTTAAAAAAATTAAAGGGGAAAATAACACTTTTTCTGGAAAAAATCAGAATTCTTGTTGACTTACTTGTATTCATAAAGTTGAACTTTTTTTTCATTTTTGTCAGTTATACGCATTTTTTAATAATAAACAAACGTTAAAAAGTTAGATTACTGAAAAAAAAATTTAAAAAAAACGGATTTAGGTTTGTTTTCTGATTTTCAATGCATTTTAACGGGCTAATAACCATTTTTTAAAAAATTAATTTAAATGCAGTTCTCATTTTCTTTGCAAGACGCAACTTTTGAGACCCCGGGCGTTTCTGAATTCAAAAGTTCAAATAATTGACACACGCTAACGCTTAATATGAATATATTTTTTTTTTTGAAATGGAAGGAACAAATTTGTCAAGTTGTAAAAAAAATTAGAAAATTGATTTATATATTTTTAAGAATCAGAAATTTTTTATCTGTAAAAAACTTATATCTAATATATTACGCTTTGGTTCAATCAACTTTACAATATGCTATCATTAGCTGGGGATCCGCATACAAAACTAATCTTTCCCAAATTGAAGTTGTGCAGAGGCTAATAATTAAAATCATATTAAAAAAACCTTCTGACTACCCAACGGATCAATTATTTAAGGAATTTCAAGTACCATCTTTCAAAGATCTATACAATAGAAATGCATTGATTCAAATTATAAAAGAAAAAGAAAAATATCAATTTATAACTGAAAACCGTACTAGACATAAATATATTTTTTCATGCCCAAAATTAAACACTTCCTTTGCACAAAATTATTATACTTATCAAGGAAGACTTATTTTCAACCGATTACCGGATGAAATTAGAAAAATTAATGATAAAATCCAATTAATAAACACTGTAAAAAAATATTTTAAAGATAATCTCAAAAAAAAAAACAGTTTCCGACTAATCTAATCTACTTATAACTCAGTTTCCAAGTGATACTCCATTCTTCAAATAAGTTAAATTTTGTATTGTTTTTAGCAACTAATTACAATAATTCTGGACACATTATCCAAATAGTAAAATTGTTTTGATAGTAGATAAATACTTATAATTACATATCACCGAACTTACAACTTATTGTTTTTTACATTCACATTGTAATTTAAGAACTTAAATATAGCATTAAAAAATGTACACTACTCTTCCAGACACAAGCTAACGCTTCCATGGAAGAGTGGTATTAACATATTTGAATATGAACATGTAAGCAAATTAACACATCATTTAAATGTACATTATATTTTATATGCTATAATCAATAAACGTTTGATATAAAAAAAAAAAAAATAAATAAAAAATATATATATATACCAGAAAAAATAAGAAACATGAATACCAATATAAAAAAATTTAAAACTCACCTTAAAAATTATACTGAAAACTTAAACTGAATGATATAAAAAAAGCAATACAATAACACCCCCCCATACACACAAGCCTTGCTTAATTATGGGGGTACATCAAATATTCTACTATGTAATTAATTACTGTATAAAATTTATTTGTAATTTATGTACCTTCTAGTACTAATTAAAAAAAAATATTTATATATATATTTTTAGAAAAAACCATTTAATTACAATAAAAGACCACTATTGCATAAAATATGTCGGCCATTTACTTACAATAATTTCTATGATTTTGTTGTGTTCCTTTTATGTTTGTTATATTCATGATACTATACGAAGGGCTATGTGCTAGAACGTGGCCGACTTCATTTGTATATATTAAATGGGTTCCATGAACACAGGATCAACTCGACTCAACACGTCTTTGAAAAGTCATTCACTGGAGCGATTGTGGTACCTAATAGCGACCACATTTTCCTAATTATTTAAAACATTTCCATGGCCAGCCATTTATTTTAAAACGACGCTATTGAAATGCTTTTTCTATTATGACCATAGATGTCGCAAATCCGAACTTCGTAGACTATTTTAAAACGGTTTTAAAAACTTTACAATTTCTTTTATTTTTTTCTATAAATCCTACAAATATGAGATAAACCAACGATACTCAACCTTTTTTATCTTCGGGCCACATACATGTATTTGTAAATTTACGCGGGCCGCAACACTATACTGGTATGACGAAAAAAAAATCATCACCCCCCCCCCCTTAATAAAGAAATATTCTTCTTCCCATTTGTCTTGAAGCACTCTCTTTTCGTCGAACATTTTTCGATTACATTTTGAAGACACTCCGCCAAATAATAATTTGTAGAGCGCCATTTTTGAGAAAAATCACCTCATTATGCGTATTTAAATTATAAGAAAACAGTACCTAATACGACAGCAAGAAATGCTGTTAAAATTAGTAGGTACCTGACGAAACAGTAACATTAACCAGTGTTTATGAATTATAATTGATGCGGTTGTTTCTAGAAGTGGCACTTTTATTTATAAATTATTTGCGCGCGTTTGTGTCAAATATTTGTTTTTTTGGGAATAAATCTAGCGTGTGTAAATAGCAACACTCTTACACATCTGCCCTGATGATGGACACTGTAACGCTGTCCGAAACGTTGGCTAAAGAGGGAGGTAGCGCAACACGGCATAACACCCCAAAAAAAATAACAAAAAAACCTTTTGGCCGTGAAAATCTGAACAACGTATCGTATTTTACTCTTGTACCAGATCATGTGGACCATAATGACAATCCTTTTCGGGTGTCACTGTGCGTCAAAGTCGAAACAAATCTCAAGAAATTTAGAATGATAGTTTTTTTTAAATTAAGTACCTGATGAAAAAGTGTTTAGGGCCGCACACAAAAGCTTGGCGGGCCGCAGGTTGAGTATCGTTGAGTTTTTTTAAATGTTGGCGAATAATTAAAAAAAAATGATCTTCTGGGAAATCTTGAGAATCGCGGCAAATTTATTTATTTCACGTGGTAGCTCCAGTGGAAGCAATTAAAAAAAATGAAAATAGCCCACAGCCTAACCTAACGAAACCTATTTAATCATTTTTTATAATATATTTTTTCATCATTTTTAATGATTTTTCAAAGGAGGTGTTAAATTGAGTTGATTCTGAATTGTCCGACGTGTAATTTGAAAAAAAGAGACATTATTATCATGAACTAACTTGTATGTATTAGGTACCTAAAAGCACTAATTTGATGGAATTTTGAAAATAAAATAAAATTTGAAAAGGCTTTTTAACCAAGTTTTTGCATTAAAATATCATTAATAAAATATATTTTACTAGCTGGTTCCCGGCATGCGTTGCTATGCCATTTAATAAAGAAATTGTTTCTCACTGCGTGTCCTTTCCCATTCGTCCCGTTCCCCTTCCGCCTCGCCTTCCTCTCCCGCGTCCCCTTCCCCTCTCGTGTTCCCACTCCGCTTCCTTCACCTTCCCTTTCCCCACTACACTCCCTCCCTTCCCCCGTCCCGCGAACCCCCCTCCCGAGTTCTCCTCCCAGGTTCCCCTCCCCTCTCCCGGCTTCCCCTCCCGCAAATCCCCTACCCGAGTTTCCCCCCCCTCCCGCATTCCGTATATTCATTCCCGGTACAATCAGTTTTCAAACAGCTCGTGTACCACCTATTGCAATTTTTTTATACAAATTACATTATGCCAGAGTTCACCGCTTCTTTTATACAAACCTTTTCCTGACAATAACGAACACAAAGCCAAAAGAATTATCCAATTTGGTGCAGTCGTTCGAAAGTTATGCGCGTACATACATTTCGGCGATTCATTTTTATTTATAGAGAAGAGAAGAGAAGAAGAAAGATTTCCAGATTTCCGCCAAATTAGTGCTTACCTATTTAATAGGCATAGAATTAAATGGTAACAACGTTCTTCAAGCTGACTTCTAGCCCCTCGTTATACTATTTAATCCGGAAAAACCAACATAACAAATTACAGAATTTATTGTAAATTGTAATTTTTTTTATTAAAAACGTGAAAGTTTGTATGGTTGAACGTGTGTATGTTACTCTTTCACGCAAAAACAATTTGAATGGATTTTAATGAAACTTTCCAATAATATAGCACACACATCAGAATAACATAAACGAGGAAATTTGTATAAAAAAATTCAAAAGGTGGCACGCGAGCTGTTTGAAAACTGAATGTACCGAGAATGAAGTATGGAATGCGGGTGGGGGGAGGGGGGAGTGGGGAGGGGAACTCAGGAAGGGGGTTCACGGGTGGGGGAGGGGAATCCGGGAGGGGGGAGGGGAATCCGGGAGGGGGGAGGAGAATTCGGGAGGGGGGTTCGCGGGACGGGGGAAAGGGGGGGAGTGGAGTGGGAACGCGAAAGGGGAAGGGGACGCGGGAGAGGAAGGGGAGGCGGAAGGGGAACGGGACGAATGGGAAAGGACACGCAGGGAGAAACAATTTCTTTTTAAATGGTACAGCAACCCATGCCGGGAACCATCTAGTATCTCATAAAACAGAAGCAAATTTTCATTTTATGTAAATAATTGAAAATTTTGACGGAATATTTTGCATCGCCCGAAGCAAATAGTTGTCTTTTATAGTGATTAATATGAATCAAAAGGTTTTTCTATAAAAGCATTCGGTGACCGGACAATCCTGAATCATGCAACTTCAACACCTTCTCTGAAAAGTGATTTTTTGAAGTGAAACTTGTAGCCCCGCCATGATTTGGATTTCGGAAGAAACGGAAATGAAGATTACTGCACCTACGACGCATCAACTGCGCTCATCGACCGCTTTCATTATGATGTCACTTTTAAAGGCTCCTATTAGTTAAGTTAGATTAGTTTATGCCGTGAAACCAAATATTCGTGTTAAGCGCGTCCATTGATTTCGAAAGTTTACCACAAACATATTTTCTGCTTTTTAATCTAGACAAATTGATTGATAATAATTCGTGGGCTTAGTTATTTCTTTCCAATGAAAAATAAGCAAATGTGTTATGTAGTTTTTACGATTATTTTTAACTTACGGATTAAGCTCTAAAATTAGAGCTTTAGGTACTTACATAAATCGTGCACTTGCAGTTGTTATTGAGTTCTACATTGGTTTATGACCACTATTTAATTTAATTATTAATTATTATATTTTCTTGACACAGATTCCTATTTAAGTTGTTATTCTTGCACTCTTACCTTGGGTACATTGGCCACAATACAGTGTCTAATAATATCTACTAAAATATAAACATATATGACTTACAACAATAATATATAACGCAAGTTCCCGGCATGTGTTGCAAAGTGTTTGTGTTTAAATCTGTTTATTGAAGTGCTTTTGTCAGCTGTCCCTGTGAGAAGCATGGATTTTCTAAATTTACTGCTATCCCCTACCGCTTCTATGTCTCCTTTGCAATTTCTTCCTCTGCCTAGGCTTGTTGAAAAATATCGATATTTTTTATTCAAAATATCGATATTTTTAGCCGATATATTTTGATCCGATATATCGATACAAAATATCCAATATCGAAAATTATCCAGTATCAAAAACGATATTTTTTTAAATTTATGTATTTAAAGTCACTAGAATCTAAAACCGTATAGGAACGAACGGAAAAAAGTAACTGTATTGGGTCATGACATCTGGCGGTTGAAGTTTTAACTATTAATAGCTTACAAATCTATTGTCTTTGCATTAGTATTTGTGATCACCAAATACTATCTCATGTGTGTAGGTACATACATAGAAATGTATGCTATTTTTCGCCATTTTTTTCTAAGCCACTCCTATGTGTTGGTTCCCAATTGTCTATGATTATTGACTATACTTTGTTCCAAACACGAAGTCCTTTTTGACAGATTAATACGCAAATAGAATGTTACTGAGATGCATACAAACTTTGTATGCATCTCAGTTTACTTATAAGTTAGAAGACAACTTTTTAGTTTTTGATATTTTTGTAATTATTACGTAATAAAAATGACTAGTGATAAAAATACCTTAATTTTTATTGAGATTTTTGTACATTAAAAAAAGCAAATTGTGTACAAATATTACTATTGATAATATTGAGCTGAATACACTATTATTTTAAAAACGCAAAATCTCTTGAAAATTTGACCGATATATCGATATTTTTCCTCGATATATCGACGTCGATATTGATATTTTAATAAATATCGATACATCGATATATCGATATTTTTTTTTCACTTTCGACATCCCTACGCCTCTGCCCCCACCCCTACAATT
Organism: Limnephilus marmoratus; assembly: GCA_917880885.1. Classification (NCBI taxonomy): domain Eukaryota; kingdom Metazoa; phylum Arthropoda; class Insecta; order Trichoptera; family Limnephilidae; genus Limnephilus; species Limnephilus marmoratus. Next base: position 11,739,225 of record OU862922.1, read on the forward strand.
AATTAATTAACAATTTTTATTAGTTCTTATATATCTATAAATAATTTGAGACTTAATGGTTTATCGCATGTTCTCTATCTATTTAAACAGGTGATTACAGGGTTTTTCACATGATGCAATGCTGCCTCAAGAGCTTCTTGAATGAGTTTTATTTTGCTTTAACTATTATTTTTCTTGTATTACTAACCTGATTTGTTGTATTATGTTTTTTTCCCGTTAAGCACTTGCATACTGCTTTCTAACAACGTATGCAGGGACACTGGAAGTCTAGATTCGTTCAAAATGAATAAATGTAGCTTCGCTTAACAAAAAAAAATTAGAATCTTGAAAAAGCCTTGGAAGAGTAACCATCTGTTACTTAAGTGGTGGATAAGCTCCAATGCCCCCCCCCCCCTCCCCCCCGTCACCCCAACAACTCGCGCGCCACCTATTTAATTTTTTATACAAATTTCATAACGCCAGAGCTCACCATTACATATACAGAACCTTCGAGGGCGTGCTCTCATCATCTCACCAAAGATTCATGGCAGGAATCAGATGAATGGAATAGGACAAACGAAGAAACATTCGTTTTTATATATATAATTGCACATCCTATAGAAAAGTGTTGTTACCTATTAAACCCAGTATAAATAAATAAATGCAACAGTTTTGTAATAACAAAAATACAATATAATATTAAAACACATTATTTTGGCAAGAAGTTCAACTTTCTTATGCAGTTTTGATTACTTTCACCCGTACTAATTTAACGAACCGCGAATTCATTAGAAGAAAAATAAGTCTTAAAGTTATGTAGATACTTAATATTAAAGATTAATATTATGCTGCTCCGTTAAGAACAGCATAATCAGCTTGCTTTGTAAAACGAAAGCGAAGAAGGGATAAAGTGAAATTAAAGTGAAGGGCAATATAACACTAACATCATCTACGGTTCGAAGAACCCATTGCGCAATGAGTTGGTTATGTGAACATTGTGAACTGCGAGCTCCGAGCATGAATACATCGGCAGACATTAAGCGACATGGATTATGAAAGTGTTTTGACAGTTGAGCGTCGCAAAGTCCTGCAGAATGAAGCTAGACAACAAATAACGGGCCAATAGTTTGAAGCTTTTTTAAATTTATTTTTTATTTATTCTTAATATAATTACATTACAAAGGTAAAACATATTGTCCTCCACACTAGGAGTTCACCTGTGTTGTAGGGATGTGGAAAGTGAAAAATATACCGATATATCGATGTATCGATATTTATTAAAATATCAATATCGACTTCGATATATCGAGGAAAAAATATCAATATATCGATATATCGGTCAAATTTTCAAGAGATTTTGCGTTTTTAAAATAATAGTGTATTCAGCTCAATATTATTAAAAGTAATTTTTGTACACAATGTGCTTTTTTAATGTACAAAAATCTCAATAAAAATTAAGCTATTTTTATAACTATTCATTTTTATTACGTAATAATTACAAAAATATCAAAACTAAAAAAGCTGTCTTCTAACTTATATGTAAACTGAGACGCGTACAAAGTTTGTATGCGTCTCAGTAACATTGTATTGACGTATTAATCTGTCAAAAAGGACTTCGTGTTTGGAACAAGGTATAGTCAATAATCATAGACAATTGGGAACCAACACATAGGAGTGGCTTAGAAAAAAATGGCGAAAAATAGCATACATTTCTATGTATGTACCTACACTACACACACGAGATAGTATTGGTGATCACAAATACTAAAGCAAAGACAATAGATTTGTAAGTTATTAATAGTTAAAATTTCAACAGCCAGATGTCATGACCCAATACAGTTACTTTTTTCCGTTCATTCCTATACGGTTTTGGATTCTAGTGACTTTAAATACATAAATTTAAAAAAATATCGTTTTTGATACAATTTTCGATTATCGATATTTTGTATCGATATATCGGATCAAAATATATCGGCTAAAAATATCGATATATTGAATTAAAAATATCGATACTTTTTCAACAAGCCTACTGTGTTGTAGAGGACATTTTTCAGTTGTAAATTATAAATTGTAAATAGTGAAACAAAACAGTGTTCTCAGTTAGTATAAAAAAGAGAAACAATTAAAAAGAAAATATAAAATCTTCAATTCGACAAAATTATAAATTAAAAGTTAAAAGGACTGTAGCCAGTTCCTTGTGTGTTTTTTGTAATCTATAATATTATTTGTTTTATATTGTGTTGGAAGAGAATTGTACAGTTTTATAGCCTGCTATCTGTAGTGTTTTTGTCCAAAGGATGTGTTTGTTTCGGTATTTGTAGTTGGTGTGTATGTCTTGTTCTAGTATTGCGAGAATTTTGTGAAGTGTTAAATGTGTTTAAGTTCTTGCAAGGGAAAGTTATTATTTGTGTTGAATATAATTTTTTAATTTTCAGCACGGGAAATTTTTCGAATATGATTGAATTGAGTATTAATATTGGTAATTTAAGAATTACTTTTATTAGGGTTTTCTGAGCTTTAAACAGTGTATGAATGTATTTTTTACTGGCACAGCCCCAGGCAATAATGCCGTATTCTATTGTGGATTGTGCTAGTGCGAGGTATATTTTTTGTATATCGTATATGTTAAAAACTTGTTGTTTTTTGTTTGATGCCAAGATATTTAAAAACAATAAGAAATTTAAGCAAAATAATGTAATTGTAATAATTTTCTTGCAATTGTAATAATAATCTTAAAATATTATATCATAGGTAGTCACTTTAACGCTTGCCTGAATTCTTTTCTCAATCATTTTCAATTCAAATTGACACAATTCAAAACAAATCCGAGTTCATTGTACCAGAGTTACAATCACTCACAGAGTGACAAACTCACAACCGAAATTGTTGGATGTAACCAGTGGCGGTTTGCGTGGGGAGGTACAAGCTTTTTTTTAAAGTATTATGTCTGTATACCTACTTATTAGAACCTAACCTAGAAAAAAAATCAAGGGAACTATTGCTTACGTCAAAGTATTAAATCTGCAAACACAAGATAGACCATCAACTGCAAATTCGCACTGCTAAATTAATCCAAATAGCCGTGCTCCGTAGGTAGGTAGGTACCTACTGCCGCGTACAATCACGAAACCAAACAAATCTTAGAACTAGAGCTAGACGTAAATGATCGGTTCATTTCATTTGCACGTGATATTCCCATACGTGATACCACTGCCCTCCGCTCATACAAACGAGTATATTATACTTAGAGAAAATTCAGTTTTCAAAAATCTACAAACTTTTAAGGCTCCCTACATATCCTACGTCAGAAGCCACTTGGAGTATGCTTCTACAGTGTGTAACCCTCATTGTTCTACATACAAAGCAAATCTAGAAAGATTTTCGTTTTTTGTTTTAGGGGTGTGATGCCGTGTTGCGCTACCTTCCTCTTTAGCCAACGTTTCAGACAGCGTTGCAGTGTCCATCATCAGGGCAGATCCGGCAGATCCGGTAGATGTGTGATCACAACGTGTGTGTACCCAACAAACAACAATGCTGCATCTCCAGAAACCATAATTTACAATTTAAAGAAGTAAAAAAATTGAAACCCATAGAGAATTGGATTGCAACGCGTTGAAATCTTACGTTTATTTACGTTATTTTTTCGCGTACAAATTTGAGTTCTCCTTTTAGCAGAGTCTGGTTCATGACTAATTTTCGCCAAAAAGACTTCGTGATTTTTCAAGCATCTGCGCTTTTACCATTTTCAAGAAAACACTATTTACCAAACATTTAGATTTACTAATTAGATTTTAGTTAGTACATTATTCAAATTATCAGTATTAATCTGTTTTGTGTTTTGAAAGAAATGGGATTGGGTGCGAAATTGAGTAATCTGAAAGCATGTTGCCTATTGTATGTTGATGATGCGGTGCTGATATCTAACAGTATGGAAGATCTACAGTCTCTCGTATCTATGATTTTTTTTAGATAAGCTCCACACAGGAGGACCTGAGAAAAATATTTTCCCTCAGGGCCTATTTCATCTTTGGGGATGCGTGTAGAGGGTTAAACAAACGGGCCATTTTTCCACTCAGGACCTCCTGTGTGGAACTCATGTAAAAATATATATGTACTTGAGTCGGGCCATACCAAGAGTCAGAATAATAGAAGAGCATGTATGAGACGATGTGTGAATGTGAACGAGGCAAGGAGTGTGTGCCAAGACCGAGTTGTTTGGCGTTCCGTCCTCTTTGCCTACCCCTGCGGAAAACGGCGTGATGGTTAGTTAGTTAGTGTTTTGTGTTGAGTAGCTTGATTCTGCTGAGCGACGTTAAGCCAACAGTCATTATTTTGATGTCAATCTTGTGTTGTAATTTGGAGAGAAAGGAGAGGACAATGCACCTGCAAACAGGAAGACGGAGAAGAATAAATGCGAAACATAACGTGTTACGTGATAGAGATGGTTTTTTATGTCACTTTGTTTCGGAGTAAATAATTGACAAGCTTATTTTGTCGTACTGATTCGACCGTTTGACATTTCATCTATCTATAAATGTATTTGTGTGATCCGTTTCCGGTTCAAGATGGCGGCTGTGTTGGATAACTACTGCCTTTTATTCGTGCCAAAGTTCGCATGAGCGTAGATCCTACAAAGAGCTGTTAAATCGAAATCATCAGCAATATGGTAAGTACCTACCTGTCTAGGGTTGCCATCTTCTAAAATAAAAAAGCCTGACTCTGCGCTCTGTAAGGCCGGACATTTAGCCCTAAAAGCCGGACATACGTACATAATTTTGGAGATAACTTTATACATAATAATAAAAAAACTGTTACAAGTTACAGTTGTTTATTAATCACGCATTAACCAATTTAATAACAACAATCATTAATCAGTCCTATGCTTGTCATCAGTCGACATTGGTATAGAATATATATCATGTCAGTAACAAAATATTGAGTCTTCTGTCTGTAGACATACTCGTAACATCTTATAAAACAAATAAACAAAACAGTTGACTAAAATTTTTCGTTAAATAGATATAAAATGAAACATATTTATCTTTGTGGACAAAAAACGAAAAAATAAATTAAAATAAAATCTCGACTTCTCCAAATTATTAAAAAATCTACCATTTTGTATATTTGGCGTTTTCACCTACTTTTTCCAAAACGTCGTTTTCTTTGGAAATCATTTAATAAAATCCTTGACATGTCATTTTTAAATTATACAATGTGTACATCATCTTGGCAATTGTTTGCAATTTATTGCGTTCCTTGGTCCACTGGGCGTTTATTAAAGAAAAAACTCTTTGAAAGTAATATTCCGAGAATTTCAGAAGTTTGGAAGATAAAACCCGAGCAAACCAAAAGACCCCCGCCTCGTCCTTAACACGTTGCGCCTTGCGTAGCCTGCGTTGCGTTCGTTTTGCAGGCGCTGCGTGCACCGCGTTACACTAACAAAAAGCCTAACAAAAGCCGGACAGGCCGGACATATAAATATTTAGCCGGACACGACCTAAAAAAGCCAAACATGTCCGGCTAAAGCCGGACAGATGGCAACCCTATACCTGTCTGAAGAAAGTATGAAAAATAATTGCCATTAAGATAGTGACGTTTCTTTGAACAAATGATATAATTCTTAATCTTATATATAAAAATGAATCGCTAAATGCGTTGCTAAGCACAAATCTCGAGAGCAGCTGAACCGATTTCGGTAATTATTGTTTTAGAATATTCCTTGAAGTACGAGGATGGTTCTTACGGAGAGAAAAATTAAGAAAGTTGCGCAGAAAATTGAATAATTTCAGAAAACATCGCACGTTTGACAGTTCGCGTGTTTGAGAGTGACATTTTGCAAAAGAATAATTGTTAAATCAGGAGTTGATTTGTTTAAAGTAGGTACTCCCCTTATAGTTTGAATGGAATCAAGAATTTTAGACATTTTAAATAGGTACCTGTGTTAGGTACCAAATTTAATATAGATACATGAAAAATGGAAATTTGAATAAAAATTGTAAAAGGTGGCAGGCGGGCTGTTTAAATACTGAATGTACTGGGATTGAATATATGGAACGCGGGAGGAGGGTTGGCGGGACGAGGGAGCGGGAAAGGGAAGAGGGAAGGCGGGGAAAGTGGAAGGGGAACGCGGCAGGGGAAGGGGACGTGTGAGGGGGGAGGGGAACTCGGGACGGTGGGTTCGCGGAACGGGTGAAGGGGGGGGGAGTGGAGTGGGGAGAGGTGACGGAGTGAGAACGCGAGAGGGGAAGAAGACGCAGGAGAAGAAGGGGAGGCGGAAAGGGAACGGGACGCATGGGAAAGGGCACTCAGGGAGAAACAATTTCTTTATTGAATGGCATTGCAACGCATGCCGGGACCAGCTAGATTGTAATAAAATTAAAAGTTACATAAAATATTTATGGTTTATAATTAAGTAGGTATGTAGATATTTAAGTTCCTACTTACAGATATGATTTCAGAGGATATTGTAATTTTGATTTAAAATAAGAGAAACATAACTATTTAAACAAATGGATTACAATCTTTAGAGCACATGCGTTGGTCGGGTGGGAACGCTGTCGTTCTTCCACCGATATTTCAATGGAAGATGCTCCGAGAAACCAGCGTCATTGATTCCTTCGAAACACATTTGTACTCATGACAATTATCACATGAGAACGGCTCATTTCTACGACTCGTTCTCGATTTATCAGATTTGGAACGATTTGCCCTCTGTGTTTCCTCCCTGCTACAACATGGGTCTCTTCAAGACCCAGGTTCACCCCATTCTTTCCACAAAAGACCCTCAACACAGCATACCCAAAGATGACCGCGCCTTGAGGGAAATTGGAAAAATTATGAACGTAAAAAAATATCAGAGTGCGCAATTCACACGTGGTAGAAGTGAAACCTTCAGAAAACTAAAGTAGATAAGAGTATTCAGGCTACGAAGCACAGCACAAAACCGATTATACTATCTCATTCTTTCGCAAGCTAAATCATATAGATCTTTTTAATGTCGTTATTTTTCGTTTCATCGAGTTTCAAATCACAACGGTGCTAAAGAATTTTTCACTTCAAAAATACTATTTTTATATATACGGCAATCAATCCGAACAAGAAGTCTAGAAACAGGAAATTCAGTTAATCTACAAAGCACCCTTTTTAGGGTGAATTCAAGGTTCGTAGAAAATGCACTTTTTCGAAAAAAAAACTTTTTATGGACGCGAGGTCTACTGTTCGCAGAACTACCAAAATTGATTTCCCTGTTATGGTCAAATCAATGGGAGTTAATTTGTTAAAAAAAGGATTCAAAATTTTTTGGAACGCACAAGCTAGAAAAAAGCCCCTTTACTAGTTTGTCGGAGGTAAACCTGTGTAAAACCAAGCGACTACCGATGCCATTGACTGGCTGAATAAGTTAATAACCTCAGCACATCGCGATTGCGCCAATTTTCCTCAACCATTCGAAGAAGACAAGTTTAGTGATAACTTTCCAACCAGTCGGCAAAAACGGTAATTAAATGCTGTGGATCTTGAATTCAGAGAAATATAATATGTGACTTAATATTTAATCTTATAATTTCCGGTTTTAGACTTAGCGCTAGAACTATTAAGAACTAGCTGGTTCCCGGCATGCGTCGCAATGCCATATATTTAAAGAAATACATTGTTTCTCTCTGAATCACCTTTCCCGTGCGTCCCCATTCTGATGTATGAGCTATATTATTGTTAAGTTTCATTAACATCCATTCAGTAGTTTTTGCATGAAAGAGTAACAAACGCACATACATCCATACAAACTTTCGCGTTTATAATATTATTAGCTTTTTCCCGCGGCTTCGCTCGCATGGTGTTAGGGGGACTCTCACTCTGCCTCCTCCACCTTCCCTCACCCCCCTCAACTCCCCTCCACTCCCCCCACCCTTCCCCCCACCCTCTACTCCTCCCACCACCTTCCCCCAACCCTCCTCCGCCTCTCCCCCTCTCCATCCCCTTCCCCCTTCCTTTCTTCTCCCCTCTCCCTCCCCCAACCCCCTCCCCCCACCCTCTTCCCCCTCCCCCTCTTCTCTCCCCCATCACCCTTCCGCAACTCCCTCCCCTTGCCCGCTTTCCACACATTCATTCCCGGTACATTCCGTTTTAAAACTACTCGCGTGCCCCGTATTACAATTTTAATACAAATTTCATAATGCCAGAGATCAACAGTAGTTTTAAACAAAATAACTATTCGACTACTATATATAATACGGGCCTGTGCCTAGTGTGGCAGTCGAAAAACCTGAAAAACTGTATACCTGAAAAAATATATGTTTATGTGTTAATAAATAAAGAAAAAAAAGAACCAAAAAAGAATTATCCAATTTGGTGCAATCTTTCGGAAGTTATGCGCATACATACATTTCGAGATAGATATTAACTACGACGCCAAAAAAGCACTATTTTTAGGGTGAATTGCCTAATTCAATAAAAAAAACATCGTTTCCAAGGCAACAATTTGTTTGTTTTTCTTCTGACTTTGCAATAACTCGATTTTGTTAGGGGCAGAAAACGTATGATAAATAATTTCATAACGCCAGAGCTTATACACATATATATATATATATATATATATATGCTGGTATTTTTTTTTACATTAACTCCACACAGGAGGCCCTGAGGAAAATAATTTCCCTCAGGGCCTATATCATCTGGGATGCTGTGTGGAGGGTCTTTTTGAGGAGAGGAAGGAATGAACATTGGTCTTGAAGAGACCCATGTTGTAGGAAGGAGGAAACACAGAAGCCGGCAAATCATTCCACAGCCGAGCTGTTGAACACAAGAACGAGTCGAAGAAACGACCCGTTCTCATGTGACAAATGTCAACCGTGTACAAATGTTGGGCACGCGTTTGGCGTGTTTCCCGACTATGCACCGGTGCCGGAGGGATCAATGATGCTAGTTCCTCGGAGCATCTTCCATTGTAATACCGGTAGAACAAGGATAGCATTCCCACCCGACGCCTGTGCTCTAAAGATTGCAATCCGTCTGTTAAGATGGGAGAATCTATCAAACGGACCGCCCGTTTCTGCACAGAGTCCAGGGTATTTTTCAGGTATTTTGGAGCTCCAGACCAGAGATGGCTGCCAAATTCAACCGTGGGGCGTACTTGTGATTTGTACAAGGTTAGCAGTTGTGCACTATTAAAGTATCTGCGGGCCCTGTACAGTACGCCCAGTTTTTGGGAGGCTAACTTTACTCTGGCTTCGATGGAGCCCCCATACCTGAGCTGGTCACTTAGGGTTACACCAAGCATATCAATGGAGGGCCTGTTCGGAAGATTGCTTCCGTTGAAAGAGACTAGATTTTCATTTCGATTCCTTTATATTACTCGCAAATAATGTAATCATTTGGACACAAAGTGGATGAACGGAGAAAGGTGTGTCTTGCAGAACAGGTATTTGACAGCAAAGTGGACGGAACAAGAGTTCGGGGACAAATACTTCAACCAGCTTCTATCAAGATACCATATAGGTACAGAAGAGGATAAATGCAATTGAATGAAGCAATGTATGTGAGACTTGAGCAATGACAGTATTGCATTCCATCATCTCTGTATACAGAAAAAGTCATTAAGGTTAGTCTGTTTGTTACAAAATGTTTTCACTTAAAGAGAGACAAAAATTCCCAAGTTATGAGTAAAGGTGGATTTAGAATTTAAACCAGACGAGCAAATGCTCACTCTAGTCTGCTCTTGCAAATTATTTTGGTGTAAATAGTTATAGAGCGTTCTTTCGGTGGTCCGAGTGTGTTCGTGGAAATTTAGTAGAATGCTTTAGAACGCTCGTTCGTTTGAAGTAAACACCGTAAGTGCGCCCGAACTGTTGCCCAGAGCATTTCTTCGTGTTCGGACGCTCTTCGAGGCGGTCTCTTCAAAGTGTTTTTGTATTGTTCAAATTGCGTCGACTTTTTTGTACTAATTATGGATTGGATGAAAAATGTCTACAAATGATTGAAGCGTACCAAAATTTCAAATGTCTGTGGGTTCCTTCTTCTTCTTCTTGTGCCCTGTCCGTTCAACGGACGTTGGCTATGCGGACTTTGTTTATTGCGGCCCGGAACAGCTCCACGGTGTACTGGCCAAATCACTGTCTCAGGTTTTTCAGCCATTAGGTTCTCCTTCTTCTAGGGCCCCGTCTTCCGGCAATCTTTCCCTGCATTATGAGATGCAGGATCTCATACTTCTCTGGATGTCTCATCACATGTCCAAGATATTGAAGTTTTCGAATTTTTATAGTTTTAATTACTTCCTTTCCTTTATTCATCCGAACCATAACATCTTCATTTGTAACCCTGTCCATCCAGCTTATTTTAAGTATTCTTCTGTAGATCCACATCTCGAATGCCTCAAGTCGCTTAATTAGTTCTTCAGTAAGCGTCCATGCTTCCATTTCATAAAATAATATCGAAAACACGTAACATCTGACCATTCGCATTCGTAATCCTAGGTTGAGATCATGACTGCAGAACATTTTTTTCATGCGGATAAAGGTTGCACGAGCTTGCTCAATGCGGCATTTGATTTCAACTGAAGGATCCCATCTATCATTTACATTGCAGCCCAAGTATACAATACTCTGTACCTTCTCTAGTTTTGTTCCAGCAATATAAAGATTTTCATCCAATGCGTTATTTTTGCTTATGAGCATGTATTTTGTCTTATTTAAATTCAGTTCTAGCCCAAAATTCTCACAAGTCTTCACTACTTGATTCAGCAAAAGTTGTAAATCCGTGGGTTCCGACTTATGGAAATTATAAAAATAAATCGCACAAAGAAGATGCTTGGCGAGTAATAGCAACTATAATTGTTTAATTACATTCGTCGCTCCCAACGTATTTTCCTTGTTTTCTTGTTCGATTACTGAGTCACAAAGAAAAACGCAGCACTTGAAATCACAATATATCTATCTCTAACTGTCAGACGTGGTGTAGTGAACACTACCACTGATTGTTGAAGAATAAGCATTCGCTCGCCTGATCTAAACTTTCCTAGAGCATCTGCAAGAATTCTAGTTCTTGTTTGATGGTATGTATAAACGGTGAAAACGAATTACTATTTATACTAAAGATCAAGACATAACTCTCTTGTTGCAGCTCTAGCTCTATGCTCATTTGGTCTAAATCCACCTTAACTACACAAAATTTGAATTCCTCCAAATGCTATCCATGATATGTAGAAAATGTTGCCTGAACAATGATGAACGACTAGCAGAGGATTCAATCTGCGACACCTGGGTGGGAATCCGACGTAATAGCCCGTTCGTTCAACTAATTTGAAAAAAAAATTGTAAGTATCTACTTAATTGCAAATGCATTACAAATTAGATGATAAGACTGATCGGAAATGGGCTTCGATCACTCGACCTTTCGATTTATAAACTTGCACGCAATCCTCTTACCTTTACATTTGAAGAAGGTCGATTCGTATTATTTAAAATGTGGTTTTGTAAGGTGCGTGCTTCGTAGACTGTTCGAAAACCATATATTCTATCAATTAGTTCCGAAGTTCCGTGTGGAGAAAAGTATTGCAAAATTTATTTACATAATTTTTCAATCAATGTATATTCGAGTACTTTTGCAAATGTACATCCGCAACAATTTTTATAAGAACAGAACAAACTCTCTTTTCATAACTTTTGAAGATTTTTCCCATCAATGTAATATATAACTGAAGAAGGAAATAACACTAATAACTAAAGGAAAATTGAAAGACAAAAGACACAAAAAAAATAACGGTAGCAACTGGGACTCGAACTCCAACTCAAAGCCATTGATTTGGCGTTGCATGGTTTTATCCTAGTATATCTGCTACAGCATAATATAGACCTCATGCCTCTGTTCTGAATTATTACCATTCTTTTTAACCCCCGACGAAAGCTGACGTGATCGAGATGGTTCTTTGGTACAATTCATGAAAATTTGTTAAGGCGTTTCAGGGTCATCAGCTCTTTTTTGTGTTGCTTAAAATTTAGAAAATTTTATATAACTTGTGCTTTATTGCTCAGAAAGATTACACTTATGCAGTAATTCAGGTGGGATGCTACAGTGGCGTTGTAGACCAATTTCCTTGTTTTAAAGTCTAATTTTCCCGTTATCCTACTTAAGAAACTAACCGTTTTTGCAATTTTTTTAGTTAACATTTCTAAGTTAAAACTGAACATCAACTTTGAATTATGATTCTTAAGTCTTACTTTCCATTACTTCTTCAATATTTTGATGGTGTATATTTAGGGTAGTAAGTTCGTTTAGTTTTTTCCCTAATACCATGAATTTTCTTTAAGTTACATTTTATTTCAGTTTTTTTATGTTAAAACATTTAAATATTTCATGAAGTTAACTTTGTGTTTTTTACAATGCATCTTCAATTTTAATTAATATATAAAAGTGAGTCATCTTCAAAAAGTTTGAAAGAAGATCAAACGGTATTTTAGGCAAGATAACAGTACTTTAGCAGTACGTTATTTTTTATTTTTCTGTGTCTTATTCTCTTTCATATTTTGGTTTTATTATTAGTGGTATCTTATTCTTCAATGCTAATATATTAATCTTTATTTGTGAGTGAAACGAAATTAACTTTTTTTAATAAGCAGTTAAATTGGAAATAATATTAAATCGTACGAAATGAATCAATAATCAGCAGAAAATATAGCAGATTTTTGGAATATGTAATACCAATGTATTAACCCTCAGACCTCGGACCTATTTTGTCGGATTGTCAAAATATGCTCGCTTTTTTTTACATTAGCTCCACACAGGAGGCACCGAGGAAAACAATTTCCCTAGGCGCCTATGTCATCTTTGAGGATGCTGTGTGGAGGGTCTTCGCGTGCTTTGCAATAAAATCCAAATAGATGAAATATTTCTGAACCCATCTGAAAGCTAAAAATTGTTTTTGAAAGGTAATAAAATACGATTTCAAATTTTATAATTTGAAATAAACATGTAGCGGCCACTTAACCCGCTCTGCGAAATCTACCGCTGCGCCACTGACCTCCACGGAACACGCTGGAAACTACGGCATACCTACCTTCAACGGTCATGGGCCCGCGCATGGGCATGAGCAGTGAACAACATTTATCCAGTGTGACACCAGGAACATATCCAACACCTTCGAGGACTCCTTCTCCAACTACCATCTCGACATGAGATGTCAGGCAACGCGCCAGCAACCCAGCAACCACAACCAGCAATAAGCAACCGGCAACAAGCCAGCAACACAACCGGCAACGAGCCAGCATCCTGCAACGAGCAGCAACTAGCATCCTGCAACAAGCAGCAACCAGCATCCTGCAACGAGCAGCAACCAGCAACCAGCAACCGGCAACAAGCCAGCACCAGCATCCTCACCGCCTCTCAAGGTTCCTTCCTGCGTCACGTGTGTGCTCCGACCCACTGGACACACAGCCGCCATACCTCGTCAACGCGACGACGGTCGACCGCCTGGACCAAGGTCACTTCTACACCGCCATGGTGTAGTTCAACACGCCGGCTCCCTAAAGACCAGTGATCTTCACCGCCGTAGTCTCCTGACCTTCCTTCACTCATCATCACGCAGCAGCAACACTAACGGCACCTCTGTCACTCCACTCCGCTCCGTTTCGACCTCCGCTACGTAGCCACAATAAAGACTGACTCATACATCGACTGACGCCTTTAATTTCTCTCTACCGATACGGCCCGCTCCCTCAAACATATAATTTTTTTCGTTATTTGTTTTTGGGGTGTTATGCCGTGTTGCGCTACTTCTTTCTTTAGCCAACATTTCGGACAGCGTTGCAGTGTCCATCATCAGGGCAGATCAGGTAGATGTGATGTGATATAATTTTTTAAATATAAAAATTTGAATGCAAACAAAAAAAATAAAACATGGCTAACCTAACGTTTTTTCTAAAATTTACAAAAATGACTGATAACGAAAAATACGCACATTTTATTAGGCAAATACATTATAAACGTCGTTGTTAACTCACTTTTTGTCGCTTCATGTAAAAATAATTAATAAAAAATTCCCAAATATATATATTTTTTCAAATTACGGTCGGAAACTTTGGTTTCATAAAAGTGTACATTTGAATTATTTTGCGGTTAACTTTTAAATTTGAATATAAAGCATGATATTTTCTCTTTCTGACACCGTTCAGATCATATTTCTAACTATTATAGTAACGGAGACAAAACGATTTCTATGATAACTAAATGAGTTAATTTCTGTGAGATCTATGTGAATTGTTCCGAAAACGGAACAAATTAGTCTAAGGGGTTAAAAAATTACCTTGTTAGGATAACAGTCTGCAAATTTGTTAAAACCTTTATTATAAAGTGCATTGTTTGTGTTTATCAGAATGTGGTGAAGGGAACAAGATGATTTGATCGTTCTGCAGCAAATAACTGGGTCAAGATATAAATATTTCTAATTCGAATTGACGGCTTTATTTCAAGATAATAATTTTCCATTGAGGCTTCTATTATTTATAAACCGCAACTAGACAGGTATATTAATTGAAAAAAACATTTTTTAAGAATAATTTACTGAAATGTAGATAATAGCTTATTACAGAAATACTAGCTGACCCGACAAACGTTGTTCTGCCATATAAATTATGTCTAGTGAATATTTTGGTTGTTAAATAAAAAATAATTAATGTATTGTAAGTTTGTGGGGATGGGATCTATTACAGAAATAGGAATAGAGCGCTGTAAACGATGACCGCCGATAAAGGCAAAAAAATACCAACTAAAGTAGGAAAACCAAATAAAGAAAATCATTATGAATTTCGAAGAGCAATTGAGTGTACGATATTTTTTTGTCCGTCCGTCTTTAGCCAACACAATAAGCTCGATGGTTTGCCCACGTGAGAACATGATGTCGAAAGAAATATCAAAATGACGCGACGCTTGAATGTCTTGCACATGTGCGGATGAAAGTTCGATGAGGCGGGCGTAGCGCCATCTGTCATTCAACGACATAAATAATTTCGTTTTGTTTGAAATACGAAAGACGGTTAAATTTGTTCATACAAAAAACTAAAATCGCCATTAAAAAAATGGGAGGGTGGGGGTAGGAGGGTTAAAATTAGGAGTTATAGGTATTTTTTGATGCCAAATAAAAAAAAAAAAAAATTCCTGGGTAGGGACACCCTAATCTCAACACACCACCCTAATCAGTGGACACCCTAATCAGTGGTTTGAAATATACTTTGAAACCTATTCTCATACCTACCAAATGTACATATAAATTTTCATAAAAATCGGTCAAGCCGTTTCGGAGGAGTGCACAAACACCGTAACACGAGATTTTTATACATAAGATGAAGGTAGCTACTGGAAAAAATAGCGAAAATAGAACACAACAAATTTGAAAAATTCTTTCAATCGCACAGAAGTTAAAAGGATATACCTACGTCTGACGTGGTAATTTCAGAGGCGTCGCGACGCTAACTTACAAGCTAGGGGAGGGCATCCTAAATTTTATAGAGTTAGTTAACAATGAAACAACCTTTTCATATTCGAAACACGCATTTTAATAGTTATTTTTACAAAATTAAAATCGATTGTTCCCCTGTGCGGCCATTGTTATTGATTTGAATGTTTCAAGGTTAGTTTTTTTTCATCTGTTATTTTACCTAAATTATGAACCTATGACTCTAAAATCGGTTCTTTGTGTGGGGTTAATTAAAAATAATTTTAAAAAAAACACTGATTATTTACGCGTTAAACCGCTTACTCGTTAACACGGAATATTTTTTTATTCAAACAGTTAGATTTAGCTTTATTATTACGAAAAGTGAGTAATTATTTTGGGGAGACTAAACATGCAAAAAATATGCATTTAACATTTTCATTTTGTAAAATTAAGTCACACACGCGGTAACGCCATTGTTTATTCATCATCTTTATTTTAACATTTCATGGACAATTAATCAATGCTGCCAATCATAGAAAAAATATTTTTGCGTAGAACAAAGGGAATGCATTATTGACAAGTTTGTACATGTATTTATAACAGTAGAACATGGAAAGAAATGTATTAGAATTATTACACAAACCCGCTAGACAAACCCTGCTTGCCAAACAAACCATTCAAAACCTGGGATGTTTTTTAAAATAATGATGAAATGCAAGTTTATTTTAGAGAATTTATTTTATAAGATTGGTACTTCCGACAAATGTCATATTTGATTGTCTATTAGTTAAAAAAGGAACATTCCGTATTATCCGTGCATCAAACTTCGACAACACGAACGTTGCTATTATCCGTGAGATGGACTAACTGCTAACCAAAAACCGTTTTTATATTATTATTTTTTTTAACGAAATAGCTATTAAATGCACTATTTTCCATTTTTTTACATTAGCCCCATACATGAGGCCTTGAGGAAAATAATTTCCCTCGGGGCCCATGTCATCGACGGGGACTCTGTGTGGAGGGTATTTTTTAGGAAAAGGAAGGAGAGAAGTTCTGGGAAGTAATAAGGTATGAGGAGTGGGTAGGAATCTGATGATCAGTGTGTCCAGGAGTGGTGGACGTATGAATCCATCTCTCCCACTGCGGTTCAAGGCGATGGGTCCAGAGAGTCTGACTGGAGAGATAAACCATCAACAAGTCTCTCCTTATCCGGCCCACTAAGCAGTAGGTGTGCAAACGCCACCTCACCCCATGAACCCGGACATCCCTGCTAAGTCACCAAACGTAGTGAAATACTTGCGGTAATTAACCTATGGCAGGGGTGTTGGTTATCCAATAAATGGTTCCCGGGGCGGCGGTACCCGTACCCGCCTTCTTAAATCCCATATTCGGTTACTGAAATAGTAGTTTCTCATTGTTATCTAACCGATACAGAGCGTTTTAAAAATATAATGTGCCCTTTAACGGTGTTCCACTTTTCAGTATATTAAGAAAAACATCTAGATGTAAGAACTTTAGATCACATACTTTTTGGTTGTCCCTCTCTAAATAAACATCCTCTCTTCTATCAAGCGTTATCTAAAATTACCTCCCCTCCATTCAACATTTCATCTCTTCTAAGTCTGAACTCGACTCCAATCTTCCATATAATTCTGAAATTTGATCATTTAAATAAAATTAATATATATAAATTCACCTTTCCTTTCTCTATAATTTTAAATGGTGGCCTAGAACACCCTTGAAGGGTGAAAGCCAGAAATATAATTGAACATAAACCATCATTTTTTTCAAAAGCACGAACAATTATTTAACCACGCGGCCTCAAGCACAATTATCAGATTATTGCACAACATTTATACCGTCACATGTCATCTGTAAAAAAAAGCTTCCTTAACAAAACAACACGAATGAGTCGGACGACAAAGCGGTCCTATACAAACCGTGAATCACTGCCTCCAATACCAGCCGGGACCCCGATTATCCGACCCGAGCAACCAGCCAACCGGTTATCCGCACAACAGTGAACAGCTGATTGTAGTCCAACGTAAAAGGGAAGTCCCCCCACCTGCGCGGTCATTGTTGTCAGAACCGCCGCTAAGTGAGGTCGATTCTTCACAGACCGGTTAAAATAAAATACTCCACGAACATTCTTTCTCTTTGAAAGCGTTTTGGTTCTCTATTGAAAACTTTAAAAAACACACAGTGCTGCATATACCAAACTATCTTCTGACTTAGTTTCAAGTTTTGTGCTTCTTTTGAATATTGGATCGAAATCATCAGCCGTAAGTAGACACTCAGACACTATTGTTTGTTTTTTTAATGGATACAATTTCGACCGATTATTAAACGAGTTTTAAATGAAACAGTTATGGCCT
Organism: Limnephilus marmoratus; assembly: GCA_917880885.1. NCBI lineage: Eukaryota > Metazoa > Arthropoda > Insecta > Trichoptera > Limnephilidae > Limnephilus > Limnephilus marmoratus. Next base: position 11,757,003 of record OU862922.1, read on the forward strand.
GAATGTAGTGCCGTCCGGTCTGACAGATGCCCTATTTAAATTACATAAATTATTCATGAAAAATGTCCACGGATTTTGTATTTGACATGTTTTATTGACCGTACTATTTATAAATCATCTATCCGAATCTATTATTTAAGTATTACTCTTTGTACAATGGTCACAAAATATAACCTACACTAAATACAACATTTAGAATTTTAGAATGTTCAATAACGAGTTACACTATCATGTATGAATGGTTAAACGTTTTTTAGGACAGATTTTATCGGCACGAAGTAGTTTGGTTATTTCTCCGAACACGATTTATAATAGCGATATGTAGTTCAATTAAAAAAATTGCTTCAAACTTTCATGTTTATAAAAATTTCGACAAATTTTTAAGTTTTTTGGTGTTTAGGATGTTATTGAGTCCTGTCGCGCTTCTTCCTCTTGCTTGGGTCAATGTTTGGGGTAGCCTTGTATGTTCACCTCTGCCCTGATTATGGACAATGCAAGGCTATCAGAAACATTGTTTCATTAATTATACAATTAATTCAATCAATTATACAATACGGCATTATAGGATGGGGCGGTACATATAAAAATCAAACACAAACAATTTACATATCACAAAAACTAATAATAAAAACAATTTAAAAAAAACCCTACTCATATTCGTCAGAACTTTTATTCAAACAATTTAAGGTCAGAAAATTAAGTGCATTATACTTTTATCATGCAACATTACAAATTTATAAAGATAATATTAAAAATCAAGTTGCACCCTTTAAAAATAACAGAAGTCTTAGACAAACATCAATACTTCCCACTCCAAAATGTAAAAAAAAAATTGGACAATTGAATCATAAATATCTCGGAACAAAATTTTTTAATTCATTACCAGAAAAAATTAGAAACATGAATACCAATATAAAAAGTTTTAAAACTCACCTAAAAAATTACACTGAAAACTTAAACTGAATGATATTAAAAAAGCAATACAATAACACCCCCCCATACACACAAGCCTTGCTTAATTATGGGGTACATCAAATATTCTACTATGTAATTAATTACTGTATAAAATTTATTTGTAATGTATGTACCTTCTATTACTAATAAAAAAAAAAATAATAATAAGGAGGAAGCAACACGGCGCGACACTAGATCATTATGAATCAGTGATACAGTTAAGAGGAATATAAACGCTAGAAATATTTCGAATCTCATGCCTGCAAAATTTTAAAATCGAGCGTCTTGTTGCACGAGGCTAGTAAGCGAAAAAGTGGGTTTTATTTATTTTGTGCATAATCTTATAAGAACGAAATAATGTTAGAACATGGAAAACCTCAAAAATAGTCTTAGCCATAAAGCGGTATTTTTTAAAAATTGTTTCTTCATAGTTAAGTCATGAAAAAATATTTTTTTTGGTGGTTTACGCTTATATTTTTTGTTAAGTAAATAATAAGTTTACTGTAATTCCAATACATAGAAAAGCTAGTAAAAGCTTTGATTCATCCGTAGCATATTTTTTGATGTTCATACTGTAAGGCGATTCGTCGTAAAGATTAATCAAAAAAGTATCTAAATAGGATTTCACGTATATATTCATCTTAAATGGTTGCAATGTCGAAAAGGTGGAAAGATTTAGATACATTTGGGAGGCGGGAATGGGTACCGCCGCCTCGGGAACCTTTATTGGATAACCAACACCTCTGCCATAGGTCACCCCAAGTGGTTCGCTATGTTTGGTGATTTAGCAGGGGTGCCCGGGTTCATGGGGTGAGGTTTGTCTAGGTCTTGGAGGCGGATGACCAGGACATACTGAACCCCAGATTCCTACCCACCCCTTAAACCCTTTTTCTTCCCAGAACTCTCCTCTCCTTCCTTTCCTTAAAAAAAACCCTCCACCCAGCATCCTCAAAGATGACATAGGCCCTGAGGGAAATTATTTTCCTCAGGGCCTCCTGTGTGGAGCTCATTTAAAAAAAAAAAAAAAACCTCGGCAGTATTCTCACGGAGACTACCTAAATGTTAACTAACTTAATTACATCCAAACGAATGAATCTATAATCTCAAAAAGTATGTGCGATGAAGCATAATACATAATATAAAATAAAGTAACTTTTACATGCCACAGTATAGGTAACTGCTTCCCTAATGAATTCATCCAAATAAAGAGAAAAATTAAAATAAATTTATTTTCTAATAATATAAGTATGCTGTAATGAACATATGTCATAGATTATGAAATAATGGTGAACGTATGTCCCAGATGAATGTACGACACGAACAAATGGTATAAAAAGCCTGTTTGCATGTTGCAGATTCTCTTCCATTTTGACCGTCATACCAGTTTCACATGAATTCTTTTTTTCATAGTCTATATTTTATTGTGGTTTAACGGAACGTACGCATTCACAGATGGTGCCAATTTAATTATTTAGGTTACGTTAAATTGGGTTAAACACTTTTAGCAAGTTATGTTTTAAAATATTAAAGTGAACTAATTGTTTGCGCCCATACATACGCAATACGAATAATTAGTTTTGACCATAAACAAACCCAAATCTTTCAAGACAGGCTAAACTCGAATTTTGTATTGGTGAGTAAATCCAATATTGTATTTGTTAGCCTTTTTTGAAAGATTCGAGAGTGTTTATGGACAAAACTATTCATTTTGAATATGTACGGGCGCAAATTATTAATTCACTTTAATATTTTAAAGAATAACTTCCAAAAATGTTTTAACATAAAATAATTAATTTGGCTCCATCTGTGAATGCGTAGATTATAACATACTTGTGTGTTCCGTTTAACCTTAATAAAACACTTTCATTATATATGTAAATTTTAAAACCCCGAATTTATTGCTCAAAAAAGGCTAACGGATTTTGTAAAAGACGAGGAAGGGGTTTTGATTGATAAAAATCTTAAAAAACATTATTGAGAAGTTGTTTTGATAAAACTGAAATAAATAATTAGCTCTCCAGTTTTTTTACATAATTTCACCCGTACAATCACAGGATACCATATTTGTCCCAGCTCACATAGGTCTCATATAAATCGCTGTAACTCCCTTACCATCATAGTGAGAAATATGTTCTAAGCGGTGTTAGAAAGGTTTTTTATTCAAAACATAAAATAAAACTACCAAAAAAGTAAAATGTACACCTTTATAAAACCAAAGTTTTGAATCGAATTTGAAAAAAAATTCAAACGTTGGGATTTTTTTTATTAATTAATATTTTCACATGGAACCTCAAAAAAGTGAGGTAAAAATACCGTTTATAATACATTGTATAATAAAATATGTATGCGTTTTTATTTTTTTTCGTTATCAGTAATTTAAGTTAGAAAAAACTAATTTTTATATTATAAAAATTATATATTTATTTATAATTCTAAAAATTTAAAGTGTATTTTATCACCTTTCAAAAACAGTTTTTAGTTTTCAGATATGTTCAGAAATATTCAATTTATTTGCATTTTATTGTAAAGCGGAAATATTTTGACCATCTGAAAAATACGCCAAATTTATGAAGGGATCATTGCAAAAATAGCCTTCCATGTTGGCCGGCTTTAGAACAGGAAACAAAATAACAATCTCATATTTTGCATTGATTGTTTTCATACAAAACTTGGAATGAAAGCCAGAGTTAATTGTTCATTCCGGTATAACTACGAGTATATAAACAAAAGCTCTCCGCAAACCGGGGTTCAAATTCGTGACTAGAAAACGCTGCATGCGAAACTTGTGCAATCATCGTTATTATGTTTTAAAAATCGTTATTGTGTTTTATCATAATATATCATGTTTCTATAATATAACATTACTTTCATAATTTGAATTATATTATTAACTTCCCTCATTGCAAGTGTGTACAACAGCAGTAAAGATTTTCTCGAACATGTCACTTTTTAAATACCACTTTAGATCATTATTTTAGCCGCAGGCCATGCTTTGGTTAGATAAAGTTAAGTTGTTAGCGTTAGTGAAATTATTGACCTAGGAATAATGTTTGAAAGCAAATCAACCTTTGTATGTCTATATATAAATAATTTATTTTATTTTTATTTTTTATTTTATTTTTATTATTATTGTACAACAGAATAATTCCAATTACAGTACAATTTAGTTACCCTATCAGCATTTAGGCAAGTGACTCTTCAATAATGTTTTTAAGGCATATAAAGAACAGTCACTTACGTCCAAATGGTTTGCAATTTCATTTAACAGCACCACTCCCCTCGTCATGCTATGCTTGCCAAGACGTCTGTTCTGCCATTCGGTACTTTAAATAAGTCATGATGTCGACTTCGGCTGTAGTGGTCTGGTACATAAAAATCATAGCATCCCAAGAGAAATGGGCTATTGATGAAACTGTTCCAAATTTTGAAAGACAGAATAGCAAGACTTGCTTTCCTTCTAGTTTCTAGGCTCACAGAATCAGTTTCCTCAAGTAAGTCAATATGGTGCATGAACCTTGGATAGGTTCCATGCTTCCGCATATAAACATACCTGAGGAATTTCTTCTGGATTTGCTCTAACATATCAATGTACTTCTGGTGGTACGGTGTCCAAACATCGCTCGCGTACTCCAGTTTGCTTCTCAGTATGCCATCGAATAATAATAATAATAATATTATCTATAAGGCCCTAAAACTCTTGGATTTGTTTTGAAAGCTGCAAAAGACTTCAATAATTTAGGCAAATTTATCATGTTATATAAAACAAAACCCTTGTCAGATATTAACTAGAGTATAACTCTACGTTATGGTCTCCCTTTTTTCAATATTCATTCTGACAGCATTGAAAAGATTCAATATAAGTTCCCGAGATTTATAAACTATAAATTGCATATTCCTGCACAAAACATTGATTATACATATTGTACAAACCAACTGGATAAAATGTCCATTTTAAAACTTTAAGAAAAAAGAATCAACACAGATTTAATATTATTACATAACTGACTGTCCTGAATTACTTCAATTAATCAACATTCATATTCCCTAAAGCTCTCACCGAAATTTACTACCCTTTTACTTTAACAACACCAGAATACTGTCTTACCAAAATTCCTCGATTCTGAGACTTCACAGTCTCGGAAATAAATATTATAATCTGCGAGATATATTTCACCTAAAAAATAACAAGCAAAAACATTGTTCATTTTAATTCTTTTATGTAACTAGACGCAAATACACGTGTTTAATTTCTGCAATTTTTGTATATCTTGAATGTCTATTTATTTACACCTATTTAGGCTTTTACATACATATATATAACAAAATTAACGAAATTATTCTAGTAAATAGTGCAGGAAACTACTGTTTAAAACACTTGCACAAAAATAAATAAAAAAGTAAAAATATTATGTGTGACGTTATCATTTTTACCAGTATGTTTTATTTTATTATTTGCTTTTGTTGTTACCATAGACATCATATGTCCATGGTTGTTACATTTATTGTTTTAGCTTTGAAGTATTTAAAATAACTGAGTATAAAATTAAAAAAATAATCGAATGTAAACCCCAAAAGGGCGTGTAATAAATAAATAAACACGATAAGAAACACTCACCCACAGAGTTGATTTAAAAACAAATACATTATGAAGCGTGATCGGAAACAATTTCTCCCGGTGTAGTTACTATACAAACATTGCTTAGCGACAAAACATTTACGACGATATTGCATAGGAATCTCTCACTCACACGATGTCGTGTATCAGTGCATAATAACATGCCATGAGTAAAAGTGAGACATGTAAACATTTTAAACACACAGAAAGTAGACTTCAAATGTATTTGAAAATAATGTTATCGAAGTAGGTAGACCTACCTACTTTTGCATACATTTAAAGATTAACCTAAAACTGGTTTTGTAAAATATCACTATCGGTAACTATTAACTACCTTCCTTTTGTTTTTCAGTAGGTTTTGAATTTTATAATGCAATCGTAAGTATCAGTTTGACGTATTATGTTACAAGGACATGCATACAAAATTGTATTGAAGAAAAACATGATTACCTATTTGAATACATTTTTATGGATAAATTATCTAGGAAGAATGTCAAGCGTTTATGTTATTTGAATAAAACAATTTAGTATTGAATTTGAAGACGATTCTAGAACTTCAAAATGGATTTAAAGTCTTAAGGGGAACGTATGCGCGGCCCATTTCTACCCGTTTCATACAAATCTAAATCTAAAATCAAAATACCCAACCAATGTGAAAAATTATTTTTGTTATCAAAAATTATATCAAATATTTAGTCAGGATGTGAGCTACTTTATTTATTTTTGCTTTAAATTATAAGATATAGACCAATAAATATTTTAGTATTTCATGATTTTGGAGGCAACTTAGACAATTATTTGTGAGTAAAAGAAAAACATTAAAAAAATAATTTTACTATATTTATTTTAAAAATACAATGAAAATAATATAAAAAATTAAAAATTCTGAAAAATGCATTTTTTGGGTAGTAATTTTAATATATAAATGACTATTTTTTATTCTGCCGTAAATAGGTAATTTGTATTTTTAATTTACACCCATCAAAATGATTTTTTTTATAAATTTTTATTTTTTATTTTATATTTCATCATATTTACGTGATAAATATAGTAATTTTTTTTTATTGTTTTTCATTTACTCACAAATCACAAATAATTGCCCAAATCGCCTCTAAAATCCAGAAACATTAAAATCTTTAATGGCGTATATATTATAATTTAAAGCAAAAATAAATAAAGTAGCTCACATCCTGACTAGATATTTGATATACCTTTTGATCACAAAAATAATTTTTCAGTTTTCTTTGTTTTTTCATTAAGTTATTTTTTACATGTATATATATATTTTAAAACCCTAAAGGATATAGGTATATTTTTTTAATTTTCTCTGTTGTCGAATATGGTACGAACTAATGATGTAATGAATGATAACATTTTGTTTGATCTCTCAACACTTTATTGTTAATTCATATATTATTTTTTCTACAAATTTTCTCCGTTTATCATTTTATTTTTAAATTTTATTATTTTGCTTTTACTTTGACCAAATAATGACCGATATTTGCGTGTGTTATTTTTATTAAATTGTGAAATTATTAACCCCGATACAGGCGAGAACCCTAGTGGGGTTCATAATTACATGCTAAAAAATGTATTTAAATTGTGAAGAAGCAATAAATAAATTATTAAATAAATAATTTAACAACTTTTAGTGAATATTATTTTTATTTTTAACTTAATGAAATGAGTAAATTTCAACTTTGGTTACCATATTATTTGTTTTTATTTGTGAACAAGGGGTGTTTATTCATGTTCACAGATAAATAAATCATTTTCAAAACAAGCACAAAAATCAATTAATTATAAATACATCCTTTGCGCTTTCACAATGTGAATTAAATAATGTTGTTATTCGGAATAATTTTTTGTCTTCATAATCCCACTGAAATTAAATGCCATGAAAGTGCTAATGAAAAATCTAATGTGAAATAAATTATTTCTATTAAGGTGAAGGCTAATGGTAAATTAATATTTTTTCTATTAATCTTTACTACAAATCGGTTTACATTATAAAAAAAATAAATTGTTAATTACTTTATAAAAAATATAAGCATTTTTTTTAAATTAAATTTTATGGCTAAAATCATCTGTGACAGTTGCCATTGATTAACATTTATAAAATTATTTACAAAATAAATTAAAAAAAAACACATTTTGAAATCGTGACCTGGACTCCGTTTGCCAAGTGATTTTTATGCATATTGCCTATATTCCTGGCGATATACCTACACTAAAAATGCATACATTTTTGGCTTGTGGCTTAAGCCACCGCTATCCGAATTTCTACCGATTTCTTACACACCCCCCTTAAATTCTTTAAATTTTAAAGCTCTTAAAAAATAGATGTTTATTTATTTATTTATTTATTTATTTATTAGTAAGGGACAAACAGCTTATACATAAAACATAAAGATAAAAATATACATTGTTAAATCAAGTCAAGCCAAAAAAGTCTCCTATGTTAAAGTTGATTGGAGATAGAGTTTTATTACATATTAAAATTAATTTGAGGTGAGGAGGAGAGGAAGGGGAATAAAGGAGGAGGATAGGAGATGCTCCGGATCCTTTTCACACTCGTATTAATTTTCGATCGTACGTGTTACTTCTAATCGATATTTCTGTAGTGTAAGGCTAAAAATGTCTATATTTTGGAATTTTGTGTTATATTGCGCACATATACGGGGAATTGTTGAATTTTTTCTAATGTTAGTTCTACATGTAGGCAAATGAAACAAATGGGATTGCCGAGTTGTTCTTGACGGAATATGAATATTTATTAAGTTGGTTAGCTCTGGAGAGTCCAGGCCATTATTAACAATTTTAAATAATAAAGTTTGGTCAAAAATTAAACGTCGTGTATAAAGGGAGTTGAAATTGTGGTAATTAATAGATGCGTTGTAATTTAAGAAGTGTAATTTTTGTTTATAATTTATGTGGTTAAAAAATTTTTTTTGGATTTTTTCGATTCTATCAACGTGAGCTTGGTAGAAAGGAGTCCAGATCGGTGTGCAGTGTTCTAAGTGGGGACGGATGAACGCTGTGTAAAGGGAATATAGAGTCTTAAGGTTGCGAAAAGGTTTCGTTATTCGAATAATAAATCCTAACATTTTGTTGGCCTTGTTGATGATTTCATCAGTGTGTTGTATAAAATTTAATTTAACATCCAGTAATACCCCAAGGTCCCTGATAGATTCTACTTCTTTGATAAGTGTCCCATTTAATCTATACTCAAAAGGAATTTTATTTTTATTACGTGTAAATGATAATTTTTTGCATTTTGAGGTATTTACTACCAGTTGGTTTGATTCACAGTAGATGTTATTCTTTAAGATAATATCAAGATATTCCCCGCGCCCAAATGCAAATTATATAAAATTCTTTTGACAAAAAAAATCGCAAAGTATGCTACAAAAACTATTATAATCACATTTGTTTCAGATATTTTATAAGTTATATGTATGAAAAAAATCACAGTGTTTTTTTAAATGCTGTTTAAGACAACCCCCGCGAGATTTTTGCTCTATTTTAAACTAGTCGTGTTTTATTTAATATTTTCACAATTTTCGCATCGATTTTATCGCTTTAAATATTAGCGCGCTCTTCTAACATTCATAATTACATATCTCTCCATCTTCCTCTTTTTGAGCGCGGTTACGGTGCCTTAACTATTATTGGCTGTTTTTAATGTAAGGATATCATAAATTTAAATTATTTAGAAAATTTATCTTTCTGAATGGACAGAAAGGTATAAAAATTGACATTATTTATATCTTTATAATAAATGCAAAAGAGGTCAACATAATTAAAAAGTGTTACACAGGAAGAAATTAATAAAAGGTTCGTACTACAATAGGAACGTACATTTTGTGAAAACCATAGAAAAGAATAAATTGAATAAATTACGTTTCAAAGTTCAATCATTTTATGCAGAATCATCGAACATTGCTTGTAAAGGTACCTACTTGATGCCATTTATTGATCTCATAATTCTATAGACAGTGTAACACTGTATACATACATTAGAAGTATACAGTATGACATTTGACATCGATGCGAGAATCTTTTGATGTACAATACAAAAGATACTATACAAGTACTGGTTGTAAATTTATAAATAAAATACGAAGTAGTTACTTGGGTAGGAACCTACTACCGGGATTGTCAACAATATTTTAATTTTTATTATAATATTACTTTTAAATAACTGAAGGGAGCAAACAATCTGGCGTCTCTATTTTAATTTTATTAAACGTTTCAAAGCTCATTAGCTCTTGCCGGAAATCACAATTCAAGGTGATATTTTTTATTTGAATACACAAAATTAAGTCGAAGATGCTGACCAAATTTCATAACGCTGGGCAAATTTCATAACGATATACGCCCTAACGTTTTTTCTGGAGCATGTTATGCTTACCATAGTAAAGATTTGCTCTCATTTTTAAATTAATAATATCTCTCAAATCTACCCATTTGATTAGCCCGTGAATATCTGAATATATTTTCCTTGAACACTTTGTTTTTAAGTTCTTAAAAAATATATGTTATTTTTTAAGATAATAAATATCTTTACATTTGCCGACCCGAAACGGTAATTTTACGAAATTCCCTTGATATAAAAAAATCGCAAATCGTGTACCGAAGATTCATAAAAACACAAATTATTCTGTTATCTAATATGTTATGGGTATGAAAAAAATCAGTGTTTCATTAAATGCTACTTATGAAATTTGCCGAAAGATTTTTGCTCTGTTTTAAGCGAGTCGTGTTTTATTAAATACTAGCTTTTTCCCGCGGCTTCGCTCTCATGGTATTAGGAGGGTTTCCACACCGCCTCATCCTCCCACTCCCCTCCGCCACACTCTTCCCATCCACCCTCATTATTTCCAGGTACGTTCAATTTTCCAACTGCTCGCGTGCCACCTATTGCAATTTTTATACAAATTTCATAATGCCAGAGCTCACCAGTAGTTTTATACAAAAAAATTAATCCGATTTTGTGCAATCGTTCGGAAGTTATGCGCCCACATACATTTTGGCGATTCATTTTTAGAGATAGATATTAACTACGACGCCAACATCGTTTCCACGGCAACCGTTTGTTTTGCTTTTCTTCTGACGTTTGCAATAACTTGATTTTGTTAGGGACAGAAAACGTATGATAAATAATTTCATAACGCCAGAGCTTATTCATAATGCCAGAGCTTACCAATATATACAGCCTATATTACTCGCAAATAATGTAGCTTTCTAATAGTGAAAGAATTTTTAAAGTCTATTCAGTAGTTTTTGCGTGAAAGAGTAATAAACGTACATCCATGCATACATCGCCATAAAATCGCCTTTATAATATTAATAATAATTGGATTTTTACAATTCCTTTTTTCAAATATTAGCGCACTCCCTCTAACATTCGTATTTACGTAAATCCCTTTCAAACTACCTTCTTTTTCTTGTTGTACGTTTACTAAGGAGCCTTAACTTCGTGAGATCTGAGTTTTTTTGAACTGACGTGTCTATGCTAGTTCATACCTTATGGGAAACTATTTAGGCGGTACGGTTAGGCTACACGTTTATGTATTATGTCTACTTTCACTTCACCAAATGGTGTAGGTTCACTTCCGACTTGGTAAGTACTTGGCTATCGAGTTTGAAACGAATAATTTATTAAGAATACACAAGTAGGAACTGGTATCTCACATACATAATATTTTATTATAATCTAGCACACAACCGTGAAAAATCACGGGATATTATAATTGTAGAATTTGTGAAGCTGAACATATTTTATCAGTTGATAATTTATTGTGGATTATCGAATAGAATGGAAATATTATTTTTCTTACATTAACTCCATATAGTTAGAATCAGAGGAAAACGATTTCCCTCGGTGACCGTGTCATCTTTGGGGAAGCTACGTGGAAGGCCTTTGTAGTGAAAGGAAGAAGAGGAAGTTGGAATCTGGGGGTCTGTGCGTCCAGGAGTCACGGACGGATGAATCTATTCCTCCCACTGCAGTGCAAATCGATGGGTTGAGAGAGTCCGCTGAAACAGATCGCTTCTTCAACTCGTTCTTGAGTTCAACAGCTCGACTGCGGAACGATTTGCCCGCCTCTGTGTTTCCTCTTTCCTACAACATGGGTCACTTTAAGACCAATGTTTATTCCTTCCTCTTCTCAAAAAGACTCTCCACAGATGACATAGGCCCTGAGGGAAATTATTTTTTCTCAGAGCCTTCTGAACTGAGTTAATATATATACAAAAAAATGCCACAGAATCATTGCAATTCAAAAAAATATTGTCAATTTTTCATCAGATTCCGTCAGAAATTTACATTTTGAATGAACTTGAAAATTTAAACATTAGAAAAATACGCATTTCAAATATGAAATTATTCATTTGCAAAAATAAAATAGTTTTCTGATAGTAAGTAGGTTTCTACCGGTCGACGTATTTCAAGAAATATAAGTGGTTCAAGCAAAGTAATATTGTATCATTTATTTATAATGGATAACCTCAAAGTTCAAAAGTTAAAAAAAATCTGAATTTTTCCCAAATTTTCATCCATTTAAGCAAAATTTTATCAAATCCAAAATAAATATCATCCTAGCCTACTTTCATCCTTCCTCTCCCAGTTTCATGCCTCACTGCCATAAATCGGGGTAGGTACCAGCACTCCATTATGGACGGCTAGCTTCGCTTCTTTGGACAGTTTTTAGTTGACGGCGTTCAGTCCTCAATTAATGGATTTACGTACATTTACCATTCTTTCAATATCTCTATCAGCCTTCCCATCTAACATAAACATACTTCCCAAATACACAAACTCATCCACCTGCTCCAAGTATTCATCATTCACAACTATATTGCACGTGGTTTTTGTACTCTATTTTGCAAATACCGTGACTGTAGACTTAAGTACTTACATTCATCATTAACTCATTCAACAAGAGATAATGCAGTTACTACAAACATGTTTCAAGTTTGCCCCTTTAGATAAGTTACAAAAAGAGTTATATTTACATAATAATACTTTTGAATAATCGTGTTCAATGTCCATAACACAATCTAAATGTGTTATATTTTGTATTACTCATATCGATGACGAGCTTCCCTGAAGATCTGCTGAAAGTTTGCATGATTCATATCAGCTTATATTAGTTTCAATGTGTTTACTTTTTTAAGGCGGGTTTTTTAAATAAGAACTAGTGACGCAAATTTATGATTTTCTCATTATTAGATTATTGTCAAACGCAGAACAGTAATCGCATTAAACGTTCCTACGTAATGTGTAAAATTATTCAGGTTCAATGAACTTTGATATATCTAGCGATAACTTTACAAAATTTCTAGAATCTCTAGTTTTATTTACTTGACTCAATATTTATTGACTTTTTGTCTTTGTTTTACTTACCAATTTATTATTTTATGTTTACGTATACTATTTTATTTTACGTTTATGTATTTTTATACTCCGTTATTGGACGACTGGTATTTATTTTTTGTAATTTCTTTATGTTAACATGTTAACCCCTGTCCGTTGTGTACATTGACAGAAAACCGGGCGGCGTTTTATCCACAAAAACGTATTCCTCGATTTTTTACACTATTGCAAATGTTTTTTGATATAATATAGATATTGACCCCTAGCATGTCGGTACGTTTTGCTTTTTTTGATAAGTTACTTTTTTGGGAGTTAAGACCTTTCAAAAATCGTTAAAATTGCCTGATTTGAAAGCCATCAACAGACGTTCAGTATACGAACTAGACAATGTATTAAAAAAAAAAACAAATGTACAGACATAGAGTATTTTCTTCTTATACAGGTAGAAAAAAATCTTAAAAATCGGTCCAGTTTTGAAGGAGAAAAATGGGGACTACAAAATAGGGAATTTTCTTGTCATGTTCAACTTTCTTGTAATCATCCATTTTTGTATAACCCTGCTCCTTTTTTCTTTAATTGTTTTCTATTGTTGTTTGTTCTACTCAACCTGTCTTTTATTTTTCGTTCATAATGTATGTGAAACTTATATTTTTAATATCTAAATTCCTATGTAAAATTGTGACTATTTCCTCCCACCCATGAATTGTATGTTTCTCCTGTCCTAAAATGAGTTCTGCAACTCATCGGGATTGCTCTACCAAAAAATAAAAACGATAAAAAAATCCTCGATTTTCACGATTTTATGACGTAGGTATTATCAGCCTGAGGTGCAGTTTTCTCTTTCGCTCAGTATTCCGAGGAGTAAGAGCGACGGTGATAGCTTCTACGGTTTCGTAAAATACCTGTTGTTCAAAAGCGACAGATTTCCTCTTAATAAACTAAAATTTATCTTTTTAATTTGTATATTCAGGTGTAGGTAGTTTTTTGGTATCTTCTGTCATTTCTATTGTTTCGACGTTCGTGTCACATGTTTTATTATTATTAGATAGTCTGTAAATAATGCAAAATTAAAATAAATTAAAATAAACATAAATTTTTGAGGTTATACCATTAAAGTTGATAATAAAAGGAAATAGGCAGAATCCATTGCCAAGCATTTGCTGGTCATCAAATGGCAAGGTTTCGTACTTTGGCCTCAAATGCTTTCATGTCTTAAAATGTAAATATTTAGTATTTTTGAATTAGCAATAATACAGATATCTACATAATATATTATGTATAATTTATAACATTTTATAATATTTTTTTAATAATTTATTAAAGCTCATCAAGATTCTTATAAATTATGGAAATACGAATAGGCATAGACGAAAATGTTCATTAGTAATTTTTAAGAAAATTCTATTCAGACATTTTGTTGCCCATGTTTTTATTTCTCTCAAATTGAGCCAATTTACTCATTCAGTATCTAAGGGTATGTATGATAAAGACAAGTAGTATGTAAATATTTTTATTGTCCGTTAACTTTTAAAATTTCTTCGTAAAATGTAAAGAATAACATTTCTCTTGTTAACTTAATATTGGACAAAGAAATTTTGATTGGTAACATTAATGAAAAACAAACATTTGTCTTTTTATACACCAATTGATTTGTCCAAAACCAACTTCTTTGGACAAAATAACATCTGTACAAACACTGTAATATTCGATATTTTAAGTGATTTGTTATTATTATAATTAAATTCATCATTGGTTCACCAATTAGTTATGCTGCCGAGAGTGGTCGAAGGGTAAGGCTCTTGACTCGCTACCAGGTTGCGGGATCGAATCCCGGCTTGCGTAATAAAATTTTATTTGGTCAATTTGTATCATTTCACAATTAATTCATTAAAAATAATATAAGGTTTATTTGCGGCACGTTCCTGAGTGGAAGGTACTCTCAATATTGTCCTGGTGTAAGACCACCATTCAGAAATGAAACGTTGCTTGAAATGGCTTTATTTGGTGGCCAGATGTGAATAGCCAGGTACTTCCCCATCAAGTTCTCTCCCCACTACCTTCAGCCACAACATACCCCAATTGGGGATGCTATGGTCTCACAGGCTCCAGACTGTACCAGCTGGGACTCTTGTGAGGTATTCTCATAAAAAAAAAACAATATTATTTCTGAAACTATTTAACTCTAACTCAAATATAGACCATATAGTTTTAAAAGAATGAACATGACATGTCTTCAAAATCATTTTGATTTTTTCGCATCGAATTAACATAAACCACTTCTATTCGCTTGTTTTATTTGCTGCGTAAAACATTCTCAAACAAATATATTATTACAATCAGTACAATCACATTAGGCGCCACCTTGTTACAATCAATTAAAATTACGTTATTTCCCTTACATAATGACGTAGATAAATTTGAATAACAGGATGAGCCTAAAAAAGGAGTTCATTGTACAAAGATTGGAAAGGCTGACATAAGAAAAGGAACTTTCTCCCATCACGCAACATATTATATCATACCAACGATCTGTTAAATGTTGAATGCTGAAAATATCTCGTTTTATTTGTGTATATATGACAGCCTAAAAATAATTGGACGAAATTATTACGCAACGAAAAACTTGTTGTGCAATGTCGAACTTTCTCCGAATATCACTTTATTTCGATCTTAAAAGTTCCACACGACGACGTAATGGGTTTTGACTTTCTTTTTTTAAGTTGGTAACTCCTGCCTTTTGAGTCATTATTTATTATTATTATTATTGATCGAGTATAATAGGCGGCGTCGGCCATATTGATCACGGATTAATAATGCGTTGTTAGTTAATATATCGGTGAGCATTTTTTTGCTTTCAAAGTTATTCGTGGATTATCGCTCAGATGATGGTTTAGTTATTCCATTCGTTTAATGCATGCATTTAAACGTAATTTCATTTCCATTGTTATAATAACTAAGCGTAGGAACTTAATATTCGCATTAAAATGCATTACACTTCTAGAACATTTTATTAATCGCATAATTTCGACAATAACGCAAATTAAACACTTAGGAATCACCTTTCAATCAAATCTTTCATTTGTTAACCATATAACGGAAATCTCTAATAAGGGCTTAAATTGTTGGGATTTATAACTAGGCTAACTAGAATTTTTTATCAAATAAATATAAAGTGTATTGAACTGTTATATGTTGCCTTTGTTAGAAGTCAACTTGAGTACAATTCTCCTGCCTGAAACCCACATTATAATATTCATGTACAATCCGTTGAAAGAACACAAAACAAATTCTTTCATTTTCTAAATTTTAAAATGGGTATTCCAGCAATTATGTTGAACTACAACACTCTTTTAAATGATATGATTATGCTCAAATTGTCAGTTAGAAGGAGTTTCACTGACTTGGGATTTCTGTATAAATATTTGAATGGTGTAATTGATAGTCCGATATTGCTTACATTGATTAGCTTTCGGATTTCACTACATAATACTAGAAGTCGGGATTTATGTCAGTGCAGAAATTCTGGGACTAACTACCATACGTATTCCTCTTTTTTGCACTCTCGCGCGGTTTATTCCTAAAGTGCCACGAGAATGTTTTGTGTGAACTATCACTTAGAACAGAAAGTTCCAAAGTACCAGATTTTTAACGCACGTGATATGGGCAGTACTATTTTTTAGCACGGCGTTTGAATAACGCACCGTAAACAGTAAAGTGTGGTAAAATTATAACACTGGTTTGCCTTTTTTTATTTTAGCGACTATATAAAATAATTGTACATACAATTTCAGTAATGGTGAAATTAAGTAAGTATAAGATATTGTATTTCTTAGTCCTCCTCACTAGGGGGTCCTGTGCCGAGGCGGACTAAAGTTATTTAAATATAGTTTATTTGTCTTCTATGTCGTTTTTAGTGTCTTCATTAGGGTTTTTTCATTGACCTCATTCAGCTATATTTTTATTCCTGATTTGTAATCATTAGGATTTTTTATTAGTTTTATGTCTTGGGGAAGGATTTTATGAAGTTTTGTTGCAAAGTATGTATAGTTTCTTTGTACAAATGTGGTTTTATAAGTTGGAATATTTTTTATATCATTTTTATTCGATCTAGTGTTAGGCATTCACGGTCTAGTTGACGATTTATTATTTTTGAAGAGCTTCAATAATATATTTTTGGCATATATTTGCTGTACATTCGGTACGTCAAAGTTATTGAAAATTTCAATTGAAGGCGTTCTAATTGGTACTTTCAATATGGTCTTTATGATTCCTTATTTTCTTAGTTCTCAGCTGAAGCGTAATTTATAAAAATCGCCACTCAGTATAGTAGAGGTATTATCGTGACTGAACTTAGCGCCACTCCCGTGGGCTTTCTTGGGAATAACACGCTTGTCATGATTGCAATTATATTTGCATCATCTGTAATCTACCATATTTATTAAATTTACCTTCTGTTATATAAATAGTATATACGTGAAGATAAGAGTAATTCACAAGGTAGGCACCTGAATCTTAAAAAAAATAACAAAAGTAGGTACCTATTTTACCTAAGCATATCTAATCTTGTTTGTATGGAAACTCTTGAAAATAACATCGATCTAAAGTAAAGAAGGAATGGCAATGAATTCTTCAGATGCAAGTCTCAGTAAATACTCAATAACTGCACTTGAGAATACTTGCATTTAGAAATAGCTGAACTCAATAATACCGGCATGTATGCCTTTGGAATTACATGTATATTTGAACTCAATATCGCAATAAATAAATATTAGATTCCATGAAACATAATCTTCGTTTGTTGATATCCTTGTAATCTTGTATAGGGAAAGAATCGTCATGTTTATTTTCAGAGATAAATGCGTGCATTGTGATGGAGTTATTGATGATACCAATAAAACCCACTTGAAAACTTTGTACATAATGATGGAATTAATAGATAATTATTTAAATGTTTGAATACTTTATGTGAGGGCCTACCTTGGCCCAGTTACAACAAAGACAGTAGATTTAAAAGGTTACAAGGGAACCTAACCTGTGGCTACATTCTTTCTACTTCTCAAGGGCCTCCGGAGATTAAGGTTTTATTTCGTGATCATATCCTAAACGTAATGGTCGCGGTGAGCGTTTATCCGGTTTTAGTGGTTTATTATTATATAACTGACCGTCAAACCTCAGAATAGGCATTTGTAATTTATGCACTTCGAATGAAAAGTTGTTTTTTTTTAAATCAGATACATTTGCTTGAACCTTAAGATGGTGATGGGAGGTTAAGGTTTGTGTAATTCAAACATATTTTATCAGATAACCTTCTCTCCCTTTTTGACAAGTGTAACTAGATACCTACGTACGTTACGTAAGCAACTTGTTATTTATTTCTTATAACCCAATAACCTACTTTTAAATTCTATTTGTGGGAATTTTATCTTATTTATACAATCGTATAAATGTTTTGTGATTTCAAACTTCAAAGAGGCCAAACCAAATAATAATTACGTTGATCTTCAGTATAACAATGTGTACTTGGACTTCGCATTCTTGGAATAGAATTTCATGCAAGATTCTTTGGTAGAATATAATATTTAATAATGGAAGTAGAAGATATTAATAAATCTAAACGTAACATAAAAGAGTAATGGCTGTAACTCTGTCTTACTCTTTCCAAAAATATGGGAAAATTAAATGAGGATAATATTGTTAATTCTGAGATTAAAATAATATGATATTGACAAAAATTACGTAAACAATCAGGTATCCTTTTTTATAGTCTGTATCTTGTCCTGTTCGTGTTTCGTTTAGATTTACAGTGAATATGTTACTGTAAATGCCCGAACTACGGTAAATCCTGAGATTTTCCGGTAAATCCTAAGATTTACCAACTCTTAATGGTAAAAGTCCGAACCGTTCTATAATCATCGTTCACCAACCTAACCTAACCTAACCTAATCTAATATGTACTAAATTCTAATGGTAAAAGCCCGAAAAAATCTTTTATAATATTTAAATAAGAAACGATTTTTTCGGTCTTTTACCATTAGAATTTAGAACATGTTAGGTTAGGTTAGGTTAGGTTCAGTTAGGTTACGTTAGGTTAGGTTAGGTTGGTGAACGATGATTATAGAACGGTTCGGACTTTTACCATTAAGAGTTGGTAAATCTTAGGATTTACCGGAAAATCTTAGGATTTACCAATATTCGGGCTTTTACGGTAACAAATATACTTCTTCAATGAATAAATATTACTTTGATGGGTATAAACTTCAAAATCTATTCCAATAAAAAGAAATATTTATGATTTTAAATTGGTTCATCAGAATGGTACTTTGGCAAATTGCACCTTGTACCCATGCTAGAAATATCTTAAAATATTTCATGTTTTTACTATTTGTCTGATCGAGATTTCAATACAAATATTAATATATTTTTACTTTTTTCATTTTATTTATAATATACGTGGTGTTTATTTAAGACATTCATTACGGAGAATAGATATATTAAATCACCATACTTGGCGGCTGCCTGTTTCATGGTAACCAATGGAATAAAATTATTTTGAATGAAGTACAAACAACAGATGGATTAAATATTTATAAACAAATAGAAAATAGAAGAAAAAAAAATTCTTGCATAAGTACCTACATATTATGTTCACATAAATATTTTTCTGATACATGTGTGAATCAGTTTACACTTTTAATTGATACCCTCTCGTACTATGTCACTACAGCCGAAGTCGACAGCATGACTTATTTAAAGTACCGAACGGCAGAACAGACATCTTGGCAAAGCATAGCATGACAAGGGGAGTGGTGCTGTTAAATGAAATTGCAAATCATTTGGATGTAAGTGACTGTTCTTTATATGCCTTAAAAACATTATTGAAGAGTCACTTGCCTAAATGCTGATAGGGTAACTAAATTGTACTGTAATTGGAATTATTCTGTTGTACAATAATAATAAAAATAAAATAAAATAAATAAAATGTTGACCCGATGCCCGATGCAAGGGTACGCCAGGTTTTATGTTGAGCCATTTACATTCGTTGATCCGACCTCTTTTGATATGTTACCAAAACTGGTGTACATTATTTGAACTTTCGTATCAACGTTTGTAATCGAGATTTAGCATTTTTTCATCATATTATATAAATTTTACACTGTTTACTTTTGTTGATCCGATTCAAATAAACCAATCGGAAGACTTTCGACAGTCGGTTAAAACAAGTGCCTATGCTTGGAGCAAACAATATGGTGTTTTGTTTTATTTTTTACATAAGTACTAGAAACAATACAGAACTGCACCCAAATAAGTCATATAGAAGTCGAAACCATGAAGTGCAGCGTACCTATTTCTCTGCTAAGTCTTCCATCCAACTTTCTCTGAATTTCTTACATTTTAAGAGGAAATACTGAAGGGGTAAGGAATTATTTGCGCCATTCTCACATATTTGGTTACAGAAATTATGGCTTTAAACTTAATCTTTGATGAGGCTAATTAAAAAATCAAAATGCAAACATATAGACGAAAATCATAAATAAAACCGACCATCAACCGGAACTAAAAACACAGATTGTTAAAGATAAAATAAAATCTGTCATATAACAAACTCGTTTTTCTACCGTGTTACTTTTCTTAGACGGGAGGAAATACGCGATGAGCCCAGGTTGAAAAACTTTAATGATTTAATAATATATGTTGTTTGTAGGAGCTAAGAACAATAAATGTTGCACGGGTTTGTTCAGATAATAATTAAGTCTTTAACAAAGGCTTTGAAACACATGGCGACTTCCGTGCCAGAGTTGTACATCCTTGACTCAATAGAGAAACCTATCTAAATATGACAACTTTATTTTTTATGTTTGAGGATTTTTTCACATGATTTTGATTAATGGTTTTTTTACCCTTTTTTGATAGTTTTTTTTTAAATATGAATGCCGAAGAATTCCAACTGCTCCCAACGTTTGGCGCCAGTGAGACTATGCCAAGCCCTATTGGGTATGTCGGGATCAACAAAATCCTGGCGTACCGTCGCGTCTGATCGACTTGGAGAGGGTATCATTATAAAACCATATATGCATGGTGTTAAAGGACAACTCGACTTGCTTTAACCAGTGATTTCTGACATTATTTGGAGTAAAAAATAAATATTAAATTTTGGTCTCCGGTGACTTTTTCGACGACCTTCAATTTCAAATTAAAAAAAAAATTCTGCATGTCGTCACTGGTCACTCAGCAGAGAAACCCCACAACCTCTTACCCCGCCACTTACTATTTTTGTTGTTTTTGTAGAAAAAAAAACATAAAAAATGTCACCGGCGAACAAAATTTCATTTACATTTTTTACTACAAACGATGTCAGGAATCATTGGTTAAAGTAAGTCAAATACGTCCCTTAATACCCTGCATAATATATTATATACGTGTATTAACAAAATAAAATTAAAAAAATCAAAGTTATGAATAATGGTAGTAGGGAGGAGGAGACAAGGAAAATGAAGTTGGGGGAAATACTTGGTTTATTCAGATCTGATTATCAAACATGGCTACAGCCATTTCAAGCAACGTTTCAATTTTCAATGATCGTCTTCCTCGTCCTTTTCACAATTCCTTAAATTCGGGATGCATTAATCCCACCAACTTTGGCATGCATAACACTTGTACGGCCTTCTCATGAATTAAAGATTATCTTAACATCGACTCCGTGAAATTAAATTGAAAATATTGCCTATAAAATATTAAGCTGATGACACTACAAACAAAAAACGAGGGCAATCGCGTCATGGTGCCAAACTACCTACAAAGATTTATTTGTCTGGTCAGCCTACACGTATCTAAGTACAAAAAAGCATCAACACGTTCTTATTTTATTCTTTTTCATTTTGTAATAAACAAATTATCCGCTTCAGTGTCCTTGCAACCATTTTTAATAGCCCATTTTTTATGAATTGTCGTATATCAATCAAGTACACCAATTCAAAACTAACATTCTACTTGCTATTCAAATTTTGAATGATGATTGCATTTTTTAAAATAATTGCTTTTAAGATAGTATCACGAAAATAATAACAAAAAATATCTGAACTATTTAGATTACTTCACATTATCGTATAGTATATTAATTAAATCATTAAACGTATCTTATTCCGCTTCTCGGTTAAAATGGAAAATTTCTTATTAAAACAGTTAGATTTAGCTCTTTTATAACAAAAAGTGAGTATTTGTGTGACGAGAAATAGCAAGAAGAGCCAAGCAGAGCCTAGAAGAGATAAGAAGAGACAAGAAGAAGTAAAAAGGGCCAAGGACAGACCAAAGAAATACCAGAAGAGACAAGACGAAGCAAGAATAGAAGATACAAGAAAAGCCACAAAGGGCAAAAAGAGAAGAGAACAATCGTATCGTATCGTATCGGGGGAGACGAAAAACATGCAAAAAATATGTATTTTACATTTTAATATTGTTAATATTGATTCAGTTACGCGATATATGAACTGTACTACGCCATATTCATATTTATATGTATTACATTTCATAGACAATCAATGCTGCCAATTAATAACACAGGGTCATCCCTAGCATGGAGGGTGAAATATCACAAAAAACTATATGTACTTTCGATAACTCATGTATAAAATAATATAAAATAATAATTTATTCAAGAAAAAATAATAATTTATTTTTAGCACGTTTGGAATAAAAATTAAGGGTAATACAAGAGAGAGTAGTATAGTTTGACATTTATTATATATGGATGATATAAAATTATTTTCAAATTCGGAATCAAATTTAGAGAAAATTATTATGGTAGTAAAAAAAATTTCAGATGATATTAAAATGACTTTTGGTTTAGATAAATGTAAAACGATCCATATAGAGAAAGGCAAAATTGTAGATGGAGACGAGGGTATATTTAGAAATTTCAAAATTAAAAGTATGAAAGGGGATGAGGTTTATAAATATTTAGGATACCCGCAATCGAATAGATTAGATCACACTAGTATTAAAAATGATATTAGGATTAAATTTCAAACTAGGATCAGAAAAACTTTAAAATGCAATCTATTTGCTAAAAATTTAGTAAAAGCAATAAATACTTGGGCAATACCTCTACTAACGTACTCATTTGGAATAATTAAATGGTCCAATACAGATTTAGATACTTTAGAACGATTAATTAGAACTACAGTTAACAAAGTTTAATTGCCATCATCCAAATTCAGCTATAGAACGAATTAATTTACCTACAAATTTAGGAGGTAGAGGTGTAGTAAAAATAATATCTTTGAAACACAATCAGGTAGAAATGCTTACAATTTTTTTCCATAAGAAAGCTAATAGCTCAGAAATGCACAAAATAATTTGCAAGGCAGATAGAAACATTACACCTTCAAATTTATATGACGAGAATGCCAACATTCTTATAAATACTAACCAGGAATTATTAGATTCCTGGTGAAATAAAATTTTTCACGCAAAACACTTTAATTATCTCAACCGAACGTATGTTGACAAACTTTTGTCAAACAAATGGTCAAGTATTGGAGAGTTGAGCGCAGAAATAGAAGGATTTATGCTTGCCATTCAAGAGTCATTAATACTAAAAATTATAGGAAGCATATAATCAAAGATATAAATCAAATTGATGATTTATGTAGAAAATGTTTGGCTTTTCCGGAAACTATAGAACATATTGTATCGGGATGTTCTATATTAGCGCCGTCCGAGTATACATTTAGGCACAATCAGGTTTTAAAAATAATTCACCAAAGTTTGGTAATTAAACATAACTTGATTGATTGCTGTAATGTGGTACCATATTATGAATATGAACCAAATTCATTTTTAGAAAATGAATTTTATATAATATATTATGATAAAACTGTACTAACAGACAGAACAATTAGTCATAATAGACCTGATATAGTTTTACATGACAAAATTAAAAAAATAACATATATCATTGATGTAGCTATTCCAAATTCTTGTAATATTCAAAAACTGTTTCTGAAATAATAAGGAAATACACAGATTTAGGAAATGAAATTAAAAGAATTTGGAATTCTCAGACTATAAAAATATTATCATTTGTTATTTCTGCTGCTGGCATTATACCTAGGTCTCTCATTCAAAATTTAGGCAGATTAGATTTGTCAAAGAATTTATATATAAAAATGCAAAAATCAGTCATTTTAAATACATGTAGGATTACAAAAGATTTTTTAAATATTCATATTGAGGGATCAGTAGGATTTATAGGTTCTATTAGGAATTCCACAGAGCCGAACCCTCTGATATGAAAATATCTGGAGTCGGTGAATTTTTTTTCCATTTGGTCTCTGGTAGGTTGACATGTTGTTCTTGTATTGTTTTATATTTGTAATATGTACTTATATAGTGCAATTGCATAGCGTGGATTGACTAGATGATCATTTAGGATCACTAGATGGGAAGTGTGTGAAAGGGTTTAGATTTTCCTGTGGGGAAAATTTAACCCGGACATTTAAATCTGGTGCGTTAAAAATTATTAAGTGAATGCATCATTGACAAGCTTGAATCTGTGTTTATAATAGAAGAACATAGAAAGACTGGTCGGTGGTTGAGTGGGCATAGCGCTTGGATCCCATCCGGGCGTCGCGTGTTCAATTTCTCGGCTGACTAAGTCCTCCATCACAACACAAGCAACATTTTCGGCTTTCTGTGGTGGTAGTAGAAGATTTTCAAACATTATTGGGTTATTCGTAACCCGGGAATGTTTGTCTTCTTTTTTTTAAAAAAAAAGGTATTAGAATAATTACATATACCCTTTGATGAACCCTGCTTGCCATACAAACCATTCAAAACCTGGGATGTATATCTACAAGATGATTACACGCACCTTCTGCAGCTTGAACCTCAGTACCAATATTACCGGAATAATTCGAATTAGGTACTCTTGTTTTTTATTTATTTTATAAGGTTGGTACTTCCGATAAATGCCATATTAATTTGATAGTCTATTAATTAAAAAAGGAGTACCTATTCCGTATTATCTGTATAAAACATCGTCAAGGAATATTCCATATTATCCGTGAAGCGGACTTATTCATTTTTGGCATTAAATATGTAACATTATTGGTACCTGTCTTTAAAACAGGTACCAATAATGTTATATAATATATGTAATGTTTATTTCTATTATATTGTGTGCATTCGTCCTCTACGCCATGACATTTCAAAATCAACGTCCATTGGCCAAATAAAATTAAAATTTCGAAGGTCACTGAGAACATAAATTTTAAAGTTGAAAAATTTTAAGATCATTATGGTTCATGATTATTTTTATCAAATTTTTATACATGTTTTAAAGAGAACCATGCCATTAAACCAATATGTTTGTATTATGTCTACGTCTACATGCCTCTCTAATGTCTGCATTATAAATAAGAATTTAGAGTGTTTCAAATAAATATCGAATGTACGTCTAATAAACGCATTGACTGCAAATGTATAGCGCAAATGACACCAGTAGAATTATACGCAAAAATTAGTATTAATTTTTAAAAACTGCTGCATAATATTTTTAAACTTTATTTTTTTGCAGTGACTTGAATTTGAATTTACAAATATAATTACGTTTCGCAGAATTGCAATGATAAACCATTTAATAAAAATAAAACACTTATTTTGTGTTAAACCACGAGTTTTAATTAATTTATTTATCGACCGGTTTCGCTTTACTCAAGCATTATCAGGGTAGAAATTAATACTAAACTAGAAATACATAGTGTGTATGTATAAATACAGAGGGAGACAACAAGATAAAAATATAACTAACAGAAAGGATACATTTATTAGTATCGTTCATAGTAAATTTATCCTTACTGATTGTTAATTTTTTTCTTGTCTCCCTCTGTATTTATACATAAGCACATACTATGTATTTCTTGTTTAGTATTAATTTGTACCCTGATGGCTCCCACCCGCACACCCCCCTCCACCCCCTCTCGGATCGGATGAAAGGTTTAGCAATGCATAATTTCATGATGCCAGAGCTCACTATTGTATACAGAAACCATCGCGGGCATGCGCACATTAAATCCCAAAGTTTTGTCGCAATCGGATGAGTGGTTTAGCAACGCAGAGCGGACATACATACATACATACAAACATTTTTAGATTTTTATATATTAAGGATGTCGAACCACCACAGATATTGAAATATAAAAGAGATATGCTATGATGACTACTACCTAATAGGAGTAGTTTACATTAAAAAATAATTTGTTTATTTAGTTGATTTTTTTTTAAGGTGTGCTTTAGTATTGGTTATCAATACAGTTTGAAAACGGAAATAATTCCTTCATTTAGTTTAACGTTCGCTTAGTTTATTCGTTAATTATTCGCTCATTTAGTT
This sequence comes from Limnephilus marmoratus, assembly GCA_917880885.1. Taxonomy (NCBI): domain Eukaryota; kingdom Metazoa; phylum Arthropoda; class Insecta; order Trichoptera; family Limnephilidae; genus Limnephilus; species Limnephilus marmoratus. The sequence goes on from OU862922.1 coordinate 11,783,340, forward strand.
TATTCGACAATATCGGCGACACCAGGAAGCACTGTCCCACCCAGTAAAAACTGCGGATAGCACATTTCTTATATTGCAATATCTTTGCGAACCACAAAGTGAATGATACGTCTTTAGTTTTTCACGGCCAAAAGTATTTTCATTATTTGTTTTTAGGGTGTTTAGGTAGCGCAACACGGCATAACACCCCAAAAACAAATAACGGAAAAAAAATGATTGTTTTTTACGATTTATTTATCTATTTTAAATTTTTAACTTTATAAGTAAAATCACAAATTATAATATTTAATTAAATGAAGACAATATTAGCGAAACTCAATCGAAAATTTGAAAACAGAAAAATCAGAAAAAGATATTGGCACCTCTGGGACTCGCACCCAGGACCCTTTGCTTTTACTTGGTAGAGCACTTGATTTTTCTGTCTTAACATTTTCGATTGACTGTCGCTAATATTGTCTTCATTTAATTAAACATTTATTTATCGTTATCTCTTCTCAATCCGTTTTCCATCATTATAGAATGATATATAGACACGTTCAGATTTCCATTATAAATCGTAACACTCGTCCATTATTTTATAAGCATAACATATTAAGAGCGTTTAACCAGCCAGCGGACGAAAATCCACATTTCGTCAAAAGTTGTTCTTCCGATCGTGCAGGGCGATTACAATGAGAAAGATTAATTATTCTCCATACCAGCTTTTTTAAATTATAACTCAATTACGAATTTATTTCAATCCAAATTAGCTTTAATTTATACCTTCATCCAAAAATGCTGAAAGGCGTGATGATAAAACTATTAAAATAGTGTACTTTTTGTAGTTATTTTTTGATTATAAGTATTTATCATTTTTCAATAATGTCTAAATTTAATAAGAATGTTAAAAAAATCTGAAATATATTAGTTTGTAAGTGCGCAAATAAATACACAAATGGACCAATTTTCGTCAAGAAACACATGTACGTATATATTTTTTAATGATTTTATTGAAACTAAAATTAAAATTCTAATACATAACTCTGCTAGATAATGTATTGATTTATTTTACTGCATGATTACATTATTTGAAATGGGTGTGGTATAATACAAAAACTTTTTGAAAATTTAACAAATCTGCCAACGACCTATGGAATAACCTTATTATACTAAAAATTAAAAAAAATTCTAAAAATTTATTACATACGAATGCTAGATAAAAGAACAATCTTTCGAAATCCATTTATAATTTGTTGTGGAAAAGAGTCTATACGTCTAAAAACTTTTTTGAAAATGACGTATTTCCGGCTTTCTCTGGTAATGACCTCTTAATCATATATTTATATTCGATCAATCTCTTTTTTAACAAAATGACTCTCGATATCATTAATATGCAAAGCTGTATTGGTGACCCCCAACTGATCATTACACCCAAACTTAAATATAGGAAATAAAATCATACTTGTACAGATCAACACGTTTTCTATGATTTTTATGGACCAATCCGATAGCAATATCACATATCAAAGCTTTATAGGTAATAATGGGGATCTGAAATACACGCATCATTTTATTTAAACTGTTTTTTATTCATTATTGTTCTAAAGCTTCGGCCACTCTAATATATTAATAAAATTGATCGGAATAAACGACTATAACCAAAGGGTCAAGGAGGATCAATGTTTTTCCTGAAATACAATGCGGAAAGCACTTTAATCTTCCCTTTGTCTGATCAACAATTATTATAATAGATAGTGATTTATCATTATAATTATTATTTAATAAGACCATTGACGCATTGATAAGATTTAAAGTGTTGTATTTATAAACTTCATTACAAAGCATTTGCTACTGTCACGGGTAATTTTTCAGATTCGTTGGACTAGCTTAATACGCAATTATGAGACGAATCTAGAATACCCAGATATTCATTGAAGATGTATTCTTTTTCGCATTCTGTGATAAGGAGTAGGTTAGGAACAGGCTTTAGGTCCTGGATCAGCAAGGCCTAAATCCTAGATTCCAGGATCTAGATGTTGGGTTCTACGCCTAGATCTAAGATGCCAATAATAATGAACTCCAGTGAAAAATATTATGGCTTTAAAAAAATATATTTATATAGACCAATAAACGCTGATTCTGAATATGCAAGTTTTATTTAATAATATTAAACGCAGAGTTTTTAAAAAATTATTAAAAAGTCCACTTTTAATCGGGTCGAAAAAACAAATTTTAGTGATGACGTCACTGTTCGACGTGTCTTGACGTCACCGTAAAGTCATTTTATGGGAATGTATGATATGACACAAGCCATCGTATTAATTTATTCGTTTATTTACATTCTGTTTAAAGAGATTTAGTTGTTGTGTTTATTGAAACATTATTTAAGCCTAAATAATGTTTCAAAAATAAAGGTATCTCTTATTAGTTTATCTCTATTATTAAAAATATTCAAAAACTACTGCACAAAAAAAATAGTAATGCTATTTCTAGGGAGAATACTTCGAACAACGGAATCAGCTGATTGCCCGATCCCATACTAATTTTTCAGGAGTGATGACGTCACACAATTCACCATACATACGGTGGTTTTCGGGGGATCTTGAAAAATTAAAACTTTGACAATTATTTTAACTATTAAAACTAACTCTAAAAATAAAAATGCAGTTATTTAAGTTAGAACGTCATTATTCATTAAAAAAATTGGACTGGTGTTCTCTATTATACTGTAATTTTTCAATAAATAATGATATGTTGGACTTCCCGTATAAATACCAGTTTTTCTTATGTGGAAAACAATCGAACCTATTGTTCTATAAATTATTATTTTCCGTTCAATACATCCTTGTTTAAAGGTCTCTTCGGTTGATTATAGTCTACCTGGTACTTAAGTTTTTTATCGAAAAGATGTTATGTTTGGTTTAACGATTATTACAATGCTTTTAAGTTAAACAAATATTATTAATAAAATTGAATAAATTCCGGTAAGTTTACAAGGTGAATTTTAGAATTAAATCAATTCAACTAATATGATGTATCGATTATGCAACAGACCTCGCCAGTGGCGCACCCATGAGGGGGCAGGTAGCCCTGGCCTCCCCAAAATAAATTTAAAGAAATATAAATTTGGAATTTTTTCTGTGCTTTTAATTACATCAACTGATTGGTACTGATATTAGGAGCACTGTACATTATGAGAGTTATTGTATAATTTGTATAATTTACGAACAATCTTTTACTCACAATTATTATGTTTTTATTACAATAGCTCCGCACACGAGACCCCGAGGAAAAAATCACTCACGGTCTGTGTTATCTTTGGAGATGCTGTGTGGAGGGTCTTTTTAGGGAAAGGAAGTTCTGGGAAAGAAAAAGGAATGAGGGTGGGTAGGAATCTGAGGGTCAGGAGTGTATCCAGGAATGACGGACGTATGAATCTATCCCTCTAACTGCGGTGCAAGATCTAGATTAGATTTCCCTCAACCAATCTCTTCCGATCCAGCCCGCCACGCAATAGGTGATTTTATGATTATAAGTTGTAAGTTATTTTTCGTGTCAACTATTAGTTTACCTGCTAGTTAAAATAAATCTTAAGTCCGCTGTCCCACGGTCAAGTAAGCAACCAACATAAACCAAATACTGGAGACCCTGCGCAGAAAAGTACAGAAAAGTAATTGTGGGACTTTTCTGCGCAGGTCTTTGGTATATACAGATTCATTACGCTTATGCCCTTCGTACATGGAGATACTCACTAGCTACGTGATTGTGATGCAACCACAAGAAGCCTACCGATATTTATTTATTTATTTATTTATTTATTTAACGCCCAAAGGGCTTTTACATTTTGGTAGTACAAATAATTCATGACAGATTATTTTTAAACATATACAGAAATAATAAAAATAAAATTTGATAAAAAAGCACACAAGTCATAAAAATACAAAATTACAGCGATTTCATAGGTTTTCAGAAAAACAGATATGTTTAGGAATAGTTTTGGAATAAGTTTTTTACAAGATCAACAAAATTCGCCAAGTTTATGTTAAATATGTCATCACCTAAGTACTGATTTCCCATAGTGTGAAATCGTTGTATCGGAGAGTGGGCAATGTAGTTCCGCTTATGAATGCTACAGTAGAATAGTGTATTTTGTCATGTGGTTACTGTCGGTATTCTTAAGTTTATGAGTTGCAGTAGTTCACAACAGTCAAATTTAGAGTTAAGTATTTTGAATAAAAATGTTAAATCGTTTATTTTACGTCTGTCTTCTAGTGTGTGTATTTTTAGAATATTTAATAATTTAATTTGATATTCTATTCTTAAACGCTGGTCTCCCTACTCCGAAATATATAATTATTTTATATTCGCCTTCGCATTCGCATTCGCATTCGCAACCAAATCCTAGACAAACCTCACCCCATGAACCCGGGCACCCGTGCTAAATCACCAAACGTAGCTAATCACTTAGGAATCTATGGAAGGGGTGTTGGTTATCCAATAAATGGTTCCCGGGGTGGCGGTAACAGAATTATCTTCTACGCTAATGTTTTCACCGGTTTTTGTAATTAAAAAAGTCACGCTTGTTATTAAAAATAAAATTATGTCTGTAAAATGTGGTACATCGAGATTTTTCATTAAAAAACCGAAAAAAATTATCAAAAAAATGTTAGTTGCGATAACGTATTTATTCTTTATTTTCAGAATTATGTATGTAAAAACACGTGTTTTACGTTTATAACTTGAATTGATTTTAAAAATATAAATAATAATTATGCACAGCATTCATTTTTTTTAAATCGTCCCCCCCCCCCTCCCCCCCAAGTCAAGATCCTGGGTGCGCCACTGGACCTCGTTAAAGAACCAAACTGAGATATAAAAATTTTACGCTGATGGATATGATTTTTATATATAATTTTACGGTGATGGATGGATGACCCTGAAATTAATAAATTCAATCGATGTTTCATTTGTATTGGGTAGTTTATAACTAATATTTATCAAAATTCTTCTGCTGACCTGTTTAGGTAGAATAAATTATAATAATCTGTCAATTTATAGTAATGAATATTTATATTTGTTATTATCTGACGTGACACGTCGCATCCATTGTGTTTAAATACTCCATTATTATTATAAATAATTATCACAGCTATGCATCATGAGATTACAAGGTGAAAGCTGTTATCTCTGCATTATTAGCATTAACAATTGCGCCATTGAACAACTGCATTTAGCAGGTACAAAGCATGCATTCTCTTTGGTATAATAATAATAATTGAACAATAACTGCAATCACCGAATCGACAAATAAATTAAATATAATATATGCAGTATCTTCGGCGTGATTGTAAAAATGTATATCCATTACAATTCATTTCAATTCAATTCAATTCAATTCGATTCGATTCAATTTCATTTTAAAAACATTACAAAATTAACATAGATAAGATAAGCAGATTTATACTAGCAGCAACAAAACCTACCGTCCAAATTGTGCTTAATTGATGTTAAACATATCATGGGCATAGCCAGGGGGGGGGGGGTTTTGGGGGTTCAAACCCCCCCGAAAAGTTAAGATATCAACATCAATAATATTAAAAATAAGGAGATGCGAGCGGCATAACTTATTTTATTACTAATTATTACACTAATAATCTATTTTGGATTTGCCCTCTGTACCGATTATCCGATGGTAACCTTTGTACCTATATTTTCGTACCGTCTAGGGAAATTTGACTAGATCTAGGGGAGAAAAATATTTTTTAGGGAAATGGGAAATCAGCACTAAATCTACGGAAATTTCGACCTGGTAAATTTTTTATTGCATATGACAATATTACTGGTATTATATATCCGTAAGTTTTTTGGAATTCCCATGAATCTTAAATATTGTTGATGTACTTACAAGCAATTTTTTCAAGAAATGCTATTTTTAACACCGATAACTCAAAATGATATTATGTATCTAAAAGATAAACGGGGAATTTTTATTTGGAATTCCGTTTCTAATCAGGTGACTGCTTAAAATAAGATTTATTTTCTTTATACATTTGTTACTTTAATTAACCAATGTACATAGAAAATAAAAGTTTTCAACATAAAATGTCCACAAATTGTTATTAGTTAATGCTCAAGAAATACAAAGTCGTCCCCTTCACCCCCCCCCCCCCCCCCCCCGACACGAGTTTTGATTTTTGAACCCCCCCCGATACTAAAAACTGGCTACGCCCGTAAAACATATCGATACACAAATAGTATGTAACGTCATAGTATGTATACAAAGCGATTCTATTTAACAACAGGACAGCTCTCAAACAACAACACTCCCGACTGAAATAACATAACAGTCTATGCTGTCGGTGACGGAGGTAACCACCGGGAACATAGAAACTAATGCTCTCCATGATAGTTGAGTTTTAGAAACATCCAGGAATCAGTCTGAAGAAATGTGTTAAAATGAGCATATCCCTTCTGATCCTTAGATGGTTCATAACGAGCATGCCAAAGAGAAAGTCTTTAGGGTAGAGTCATAGGTAATAGCCATACACCTTCAGGTAGAGAAATCTCAGAAATTTATTCTGAACCTTCTCCAAAATGAGGGAATACTTCACATGGTGCGGGCTCCAAGCCACCGATCTACTCACAAGCCTACTCCTAACCAATGCATTGTACAAAAATTACAAAATGTAGAAGATCGCTCGAACTTTTCTGACGTTCTTTTTTCAGTAAACTTATCACGAAAATAAAACTTTCACTTGTGAAAAGTTAAGGATAATATAGTAAACACAAAACAGGTCTTTTATAAATAGTTTAGTGATCAATTTGAAAGAGCTGTATCATTTAAAATTCTGGATTGAAAAAACATTTAAACTTTTTCATCTTTTTCTTTATTAATTCTCAAGGCCTGATGGGCTTTTACATGACAAGTTTATAATACAGAGACATTTTTAAATATAAAAAGATAAACCGTAAAAATATAACTAGTAAACATCATATGAAAGGTAAGTATACAAATAAATTTAGGTAAAGATAATGCATTACTTAAAAAGAGAAAGTTTCAATTGGCATAGAAATAAACTAATAGGTGTGTTAGTAATTACAAAATTTATAGGTGACTTACTAATTGTGATGCAATACAAAATGCAAGACACATAAAATGACAACGTGAACAAGTTTTTACATTGTAGAAAATAGAAATAAACAAATATGTGGATTAGCCCCTACGTGATGCTCCTTAAATATCAAGGTATCCTACATAAAAATATCATTCAGAATAATGGTAAACTTGTATTAAATATATCGATGTTAGAGGTGAATTTGTTCCTAATGTGTGAAGTCGAGAAATAGGTGCATGTATGTGATAGTTAGTTCCAGAATTATTGTTGCAGAATAATATGTTTTGCCTTGTTTCCCGATTAGGTACCTTGAAGTCGATGAGATGCAGGAGTTCGCAACAATCTAATTCAGAGGGAATAATTTTAAACAAAAAGGTTAGGTCATTTATTTTGAGTGTATTTAGTGTGATGACCGTGGCCGGTTATCAACATTACCTCTGGACTCCGTTGTATGGATCCAGATTCCTTGTTGAGGTGATCTCAGTACAGGGTGAGGTAGACAATAATTAGTCGTAGGTAGACTATTGATGTTTATTCCGAGATTGTGTACAGGTGTGCTTCGTAGGAAGCCTGAATGCAAAGAGGACGGTAGACAGCAATCACACCCTTTTATACGTTACTCATGCTGTCTCACTCATACATGCATGTCTCTTTTATACCGCAAGACATACGTTCACCACATTTAGCAAGGATGTATAGTTAATATGTTGTATAGGTATATGTAACTTGAAGTTAATAAATCGTAAAACTTTGTGCTGCACTCGTTCAATATTTCTGAAATGAATTTGATAATATGTGACCAAACTATGGAATTGTATTCCAGTAAGCTGCGTACAAGTAACAAATATACTAAATAACTTATAAACATAACTTAAACATTGCATAAACTAAATATTTCTCGATTACGGTTTAACACAAAGTGTGTGACATGTTTCAATTTAAATATGTATAGGTATTTATATATCTATATTAAATTTATTTATTGATTTATCTATTGCCATAGAAAATAGTATAAACCAAACCCCACCATTTATATTATCTTTAAGTAGAATTTCGACGATCCTGAAGAACAATGTCTGATGTGCGATTTAATAGTTTTGCAGTCTTCTTCTTCTTGTGCCCTGTCCGTTCAAAGGACGTTGGCTATCATGTTCGCCATGCGGACTTTGTTTACTGCGACTCGGAACAGCTCTACGGCAGACTGGCCAAACCACTGTCTCAGGTTTTTCAACCATGAGGTTCTCCAGGTTCTCCTTCTTCCAGGGCCCCGTCTTCCGGCAATCTTTCCCTGCATTATGAGATGCAGGATCTCATACTTCTCTGGATGTCTCATCACATGTCCAAGATATTGAAGTTTTCGGATTTTTATAGTTTTAATAACTAATTTTTCTTTATTCATCCGAACCATAACATCTTCATTCGTAACCCTGTCCATCCAGCTTATTTTAAGTTTTGCAGTAAAGCTCTTTAACTTCAGACTTTCAATCAACGAAATAAGTCAATACATCAATTTTTAGCAGACTGTCGATTTAATCGTTAATATATTAAACATTTATTTACATAATGACGTTTTTAATAATAATTATTGAAAGGTTTAGGTTAGGTTAGAATAGTATTTCTGTTATTATTTGTCGCATTCATTAATAATGGTTTCGGCTGGCAAACAACTTTGCACGCTCTACAAAAAATAACTGATACCAGTGGATTGTTTTACACGGATATAAAGAAGTTTCAGGCCGCGTGACCCTTTAATTTAAAATTGCTTTGTTGTTTGGTTTTACTTTGTTGTGGTATGTCTTGCATTGTTATAGCTTTCACAGTTGCAACTGAGTTTTTACAGTTGTTCTGTGTCCCAGATCGTCTCTCGAGAGGCCTGCTCATTTAACTGTTTGTGAATGCAAGTTAACATTATGCTAACAGTACCTATAGCCTATAGTACACATTAAAAAATTAATACAAATATTATCATCGTCGAATTAGGTTTTTTTTTTTACATGATCTCCACACAGGAGGCCCTGAGGAAAATAATTTCCCTTAGGGCCTGACATCTTTTAGGATGCTGTGTGGAAGGTTTTTTAAAGGAAATGAAGTATAGGAGAGTTCTGGGAAGGAAAAGGGTTTAAGGGGTGGGTAGGAATCTGGTGTTCAGTGTGTCCTGGTCATCCGCCTCCAAGATCTAGACTCTAGACAAACCTCACCCCATGAACCCGGGCACCCCTGCTAAATCACCAAACGTAGCGAACCACTTGGGGTGACCTATGGCAGAGGTGTTGGTTATTCAGGTTCCCGGGGCGGCGGACCCATTCCCGCCTCCCAAATTGTCCTGCATATTTTGCATTTTTATTGCATATTTTTAGGTACCGCATATTTATGCATATTTTTATGCAGTTAAAGTGGTACCTGTAATAATCATTATCTTGGACTCGTTCGATATAAAGCTTAGAATAGAATCGTTTTTTATAAATTTTTATAAATTATATATACTTATAAATTCGTTTTTTTTTTTTTTTTTTTAATTTTATGTTTTTTAAGAAAAAAACACGGAGGAATAACAATGAATACGTGCAAAATTTGAAGATTAATAATATATTCTTCCATTTTCGTAACAAGATATACCTACATCCGAAATCACAATGAAGCATTTAACACAGATACTAGGACATTTAAGAATAATTCGCCCAACTAAAATTCAAACACTTTCTCTATAACGAATAGACTAATAATACACAACGAAAATAGTTCTGCATTATTCGTGTTTCATGTGAAATTATTGATAAACAACTGTAGTCTTGTGGAGACGTTCTTCCTAACAAAATATTATGCTGGATTCCTGATATATTTGCGAGAAACCACCAAATATTTTGTAGTTCCTTGAACGAAGTATACCTACTAGAAAATACGGGTCGAAAGAGATTTATCATATTTTTTGAGCTGTAGAAAATTTATTGCCTAACCTTCCATCTCAAAGTCAACTGCATACGCCTTTAACGGAGATGGGTTGATTAAATAGTTGACTTGGATAACACGATGATGGATTGGTAGGTAGGTACTTATTAACTAGTAATGTATTCCATACTATTTATCTACATGCAATGCTGTCATAACGACGCGTTATTAGAACCATGGTCACGAGTTTAAAAATAATGATATGTGTAATAAATACGCGAATTACTCTGCTCTCAGAAATGAGTGGGTAGGTGACTACGCACATAAGCGAAGGAAAATCATAAAAAATTGTCCTGCCATTTAAAAATGTGTTGTAATTTCTCTTTCTGTTACATACAAATTTTATGAGAAAGATGGAGAGGTTAAAGATAAGCATTCAACGGTGTGACTTGTGCTTTGTCAAGTTGTTTTGATTGCCAGGTACTCGTATTTGACATCTTTTCAGTTTTAAATCACCAGAAGGGTGATTTTGTATATTTTGTATTATATTTTGTGTTATCTTTCGTATTATCTTTTGTGTTATCTTTTGTATTATCTTTTGTGTACCAGATTTAAATGTCCGGGTTAAATTTTCCCCACAGGAAAAACTAAACCCTTTCACACACTTCCCAAATGATCATCTAGTCAATCCACGCTATGCAATTGCACTATAAAAATATTATAAATACAAAACAATACAAGAACAACATGTCAACCTACCAGAGACCAAATGGGAAAAAAATTCACCGACTCCAGATATTTTCATATCAGAGGGTTCGGCACTGTGGAACTCCTATTTGAACCTATAAATCCTACTGATCCCTCAATATAAATATTTAAAAAAAAAAAGTTCTTTTGTATTATCATTTGTGTTCTCTTTTGTATTATCTTTTGTGTTATCTCTTGTGTTGAGTCAGCGTTAAGCGACAATCAAGACTAAACGGCAAAATCCGTCGGTTATCGGGTGGCGTCCGTCGTGCATTCTCGGCTGTCAAATTTCTGTGATTTTGTATGGTTTTCAATGGCTTGTCTATGCCTGCCATGTGTTAAGAGCGTTTAACCAGCCAGCGGACGAAAATCCACATTTCGTCGAAAGTTGTTCTTCCGATCGTGCAGGGCGGTTACAATGAGAAAGATTGATTTTTCTCCGTACCAGCTTTTTTAAATTATAACTCAATATCGAATTTATTTCAATCCAAATTAGCTTTAATTTATACTTTCATCCAAAAATGCTGAAAGGCGTGATGATAAAACTATTAAAATAGTGTACTTTTTGTAGTTATTTTTTGATTATAAGTATTTATCATTTTTCAATAATGTCTAAATTTAATAAGAATTTAAAAAAAATCTGAAATATATTAGTTTGTAAGTGCGCAAATAAATACACAAATGGACCAATTTTCGTCAAGAAACACATGTACGTACATATTTTTTAATGATTTTATTGAAACTAAAATTAAAATTCTAATACATAACTTTGCTAGATAATGTATTGATTTATTTTACTGCATGACTACATTATTTGAAATGGGTGTGGTATAATACAAAAACTTTTTTGAAAATTTAAAAAATCTGCCAACGACCTATGGAATAACCTTATTATACTAAAATTTAAAAAAAATTCTAAAAATTTATTACATAACTATGCTAGATAAAAGAACAATCTTTCGAAATCCATTTATAATTTTTTGTGGAAAAGAGTCAATACGTCTAAAAACTTTTTTGAAAATGACGTATTTCCGGCTTTCTCTGGTAATGCCCTCTTAAATGAATTAATAACTTTCTTAGAAACACGAATAATCATTTACTAAAACTACTTACTTATAAGCCTAAAGGCGTTCATAAATTACTTTTAATTTGACGTACCTTACATTACGCGGTACAACGCGCTGTCGTAGTAACCGTTAAAAAAGAATACGAAGGGGAGATATGTAAATACTAATGTTAGAGGGATCGCGCTAATATTAAAAACGATAATACTTAAGCAAAAATTGTAAAAATGTTTATTGAAACGGGACTCGTTTAAAATACAGTAAAAATCTCTCGACAAATGCTTCATCATCATCATCACTATTGGCTCTACAACCCCTGGTGGGTGTTGGCCTCCTCAAGAGTCTTCCTGCACTCATCTCGGTTTTGTGCCAGCTATCTCCAGTTTGGAAGCTCCAAGATAGATATGTCTTTAAGGACGTTGTCGCTCCATCTTAGTCTTGGCCTTCCCAGGCTCCTTTGCCCTATTGGTCTTGAGTTCAGCAGGGACTTTGGTGCTTGATGCTCGGTCATTCTCTCCACATGACCCAGCCACCGAAGTCTTCCCAATTTTATAAATTTTGCGACGTTTAGCTCCTTAAACAAAGTATAGAGCTCATTGTTATAACGTCTGCGCCAAAATCCATTTTCTAGGACCGGTCCGAAGATGCGCCTCAAAATTTTTCTTTCAAAAACGTCCAGTGCTCGCTCATTCCTCTTAGTTAGTACCCAAGTCTCAGCTGCGTACGTAAGTACTGGTCTGATAAGTGTTTTGTACACTAATATCTTCGTGTTTCTGGATAGCAGTCTGGACTCTAATTGGCTTTGTAGGCGGAAATAACAGCGATTTGCGTTCACTAGGCGCTTCTGGATCTCCTCTGTGGTATTATTGTCGTTTGTTATCAGGGAGCCTAGGTATGTGAATCTTGGAACCGTTTCGACAAATGCTTATGTTGCATTTAAAGATACACTGTAATTTTTTTCTTAACATAACATACTAAATAACAGAAAAAAATGTGTTTTTAATAATTTTCGTAGCATGCACTGCGATTTTTTTCTATCGAGGGAATTTCATGAAATTACCTTTATGGCTCTAAAATGCGTAGATATTATCTTTAAAAAAATAACATATATTTTTTTACAAACCTAAAATCTTGTCTTTATGAGAAATATGTTATTAAACGGTAGAAATTCGGAATGCGGGGACAGTATTTACCTCGTTAGTGCGTTACGAAATACCGCAAAAATTGTCAAAATGTGTCGTATACAGTTTATTTATCTCGCGTTACGCTGTCGTAAAAAATACAAAATCACCCTTCAGGTAATGTATAATAATATTACGTATTATATTTTTAGAGTTGCCATAACAATGAAATGGTTGTAGTAAATGCGTAAATGCAACATATTTTGCCATGTCATCACGAATGTTAAGCAACAAGTGCGGTGAGTCCGGTAATTGGTAGGTGACAGTTTTAATAATATGGTTAGTTATTAGTTATTATAATTCCTTATCCTAGAAATAACCTCTGGCAATTCATGGAATTTAAATAGATGCATTATAATTAGAATTGCTTTAAGTAGGTACATTTCATATCGAAAAATGTATTAAATTAATAATTCGAATGCTGATTTTTTTAACAAAAATTCATAAAGATTGTGCATGCACATATTTATGGCGAATAACATATTTAAAAAAAAATCTAAAAAATTGTAAGCCTTCCAGCTTGTTTGTGTATTTTAGAAATTAGATTAACAATATTTAATTATTAATTATTATTATTGAATTTAATGTTTCAAAGACCCAATCTTGTCTGATTACGTCTAAAAGGGATCGAAATGAAAATCTAGTCTCTTTCAACGGAAGCAATCTTCCGAACAGGCCCTCCATCGAAATGCTTGGTGTTACCCTAAGTGACCATCTCAGGTATGGGGGCTCCATCGAAGCCAGAGTAAAGTTAGCCTCACAGAAACTGGGCGGTACTGTACAGGGCCCGCAGATACTTTAATAGTACACAACTGCTAACCCTGTACAAATCACAAGTGCGCCCCACGGTTGAATTTGGCAGCCACCTCTGGTCTGGAGCTCCAAAATACCTGAAAAATACCCTCGACTCTGTGCAGAAACGGGCGGTCCGTTTGATAGATTCTCCCATCTTAACAGACGGATTGCAATCTTTAGAGCACAGGCGTCGGGTGGGAATGCTATCCTTGTTCTACCGGTGTTACAATGGAAGATGCTCCGAGGAACTAGCATCATTGATCCCTTCGGCACCGGTGCATAGTGGGGAAACACGCCAAACGCGTGCCCAACATTTGTACACGGTTGACATTTGCCACATGAGAACGGGTCGTTTCTTCGACTCGTTCTTGTGTTCAACAGCTCGGCTGTGGAATGATTTGCCGGCCTCTGTGTTTCCTCCTTCCTACAACATGGGTCTCTTCAAGACCAATGTTCATTCCTTCCTCTCCTCAAAAAGACACTCCACACAGCATCGCAGATGACATAGGCCCTGAGGGAAATTATTTTCCTCAGGGCCTCCTGCGTGGAGTTAACGTAAAAAAAAAAAAAAATTATTCGGTCAAATAATTACTTAGCTAAATATATGGTGTGACAAGCTTCAATCTCTGCAATTTCTTGTTTGATAACCACATTAAAAATCATACCTCATGTTATTATGGTGGCTTTTCAAGGATTTTACTAATTTTTTATTTCATTTTTACTTACTACTGCAATTTGGATACCGTTTGTTATTCTATATTTTTACTTACTACTGCAATTTGGATACCGTTTGTTATTCTATATTTTTACTTACTACTGCAATTTGGATACCGTTTGTTATTCTATATTTTTCATGTATAGGCTGCTATGTATAAATTTAAAAAAATGCTTTATTTTGGTTCACGACGAGTTCATCGAAAACGAATTCATCGAAAATCAATTCATCGAAAATCAATTCATCGAAAGCAAATTCATCGAAAACGAGTTCATCGAAAACCAATTCATCGAAAATCAATTCATCGAAAACCAATTCATCGAATCGCCAATTCATCGAAAAAATATATTTTGTTGATATTTAAGAGAAATTCCGAGCGAACCGAGAAGTTAAAAAGCATTGGTCAACCTAAGCTAACCTAACCTAACCTAACCTAACCTAACCTAACCTATCCTAACCTAACCTAACCTAACCTATCTTAACCTATTTAACCAATTCTTAAATATTTTTTATCATCACTCTTAATGGCCTTTGTGAGTTGTTTATGATTTATTTGGTTTCATTATGAGTTGTCTGGTCACCGTTCCTTAGATATCCCTTTTTTGCAGTATCAGACAATCGGAAATCGAAGGATTAACCTATAAATTTTACATTGTCACTACGAAACTGACAGTTGCTAAACACATTTAACTCAGTTAAACAGACCTTTTTGGCTATTTAATTTTGACAGATCTAATATCTACAAAAAAATGATTTTCGATGAATTGGCGATTCGATGAATTGATCATTCGATGAATTGATTTTCGATGAATTGTTTTTCGATGAACTTTTCGATGAATTTGCTTTCGATGAATTGATTTTCAATGAACTCGTTTTCGATGAATTTGCTTTCGATGAATTGATTTTCGATGAACTCGTTTTCGATGAATTTGCTTTCGATGAATTGATTTTCGATGAGCTCGTCGGTTACCTTTATTTTACTGATTGACCCACTCGATGAAGAAAGTCATTTCTTTTCAGTATCCTTCTGATGTCAATCATAATTAGTTTTTCTTGTTATTTTTAATTCATTTATTTTTTTTAAAGTTTTTTTTTGTGAATACCTCACAACAGTCCCAGCTGCTCTCAGTGAGCACGGTATCCCCAATTGGGTATGTTGTGAGGCTTAAGATAGTGGGGAGGGGAAGGAGATAGGGAGGAGAAAGATGAGAAAGTACCTGGGTATTCAGATCTGGCCACCAAACACCGCTACGTTTCAATTCTGAATGGTAGTCTTACACCAGGGCGATACTGAGAGTTACTTCCACTGAAGTATTTGAAGCTGGCGAATAAGAATTTATTTTAGTAAGTTCAATTAATTTTATCAAGGTCTTCTGAATTAAATCCAGCGATCCAATTTTTTTTTTCAATGCAGTAAAGCTTTATTTATTGCCGTAAAAGGAACGCAATTAAATACCCACCTTTTTATTTATTTATGATTTAGATCGTAAATAAGACCTACTCTTGGCCTTCAAATGATATGAATAGGTACTTAAAGCAAATCAAACGCAATTACCAATGCAATACCCAAATAATAGTCACTCAAATAAATTGATATTTTATGTCGAAATTCGGCTTCATTCGCGCTTGAAATTTTATGTAGAAATTCAATGTTCATCTTCTGAGATTTCAATTAGATGACTGAATCACCAGTGTTGCCAACACAATTTTTAAAATAAAGCCAGACGTGACCCGAAAAGGAGCTTAAAAAAAGAGCACATGAAGAGTTATCGATTCATTGAAAAAAGACCATGATTGACAGATATCTTTTTAAAATAATTGCACGCAATTTGTCAGCGCGAGGAAAATCCATTGACACAAAAAATTATTACAAAATGCTTAAAGGGGTTTTTGTCTTATTTCTGAAACTTATTTGTTACAAAACATCACACCAAGGATGCTAAAATCCGTTAGAAAATTACTTTAAACTATACTACAATTATGTAATGAATAACAGATCACTTTGTATAAACCACTATATATGAAGATAACAATGTTATCTTCATCAGGATATGTTAATATAAAGAAAAATAAATGACAAACAAGTATAGACAAATTAGAATAAACTATAACATAGACAAAATATTAAAAAGTAGAGGTGATTAATTACTTACAAATCATAAAAGTAGTTATACAAAATTATATGTAAAAATTATTTAAGGAAAAATAAAATTGCATTTAGATAATAAAAAACTTTTAAGAACAAATAATTAAAATAATTAGTCTAAATCAAAAAATCAATAATTATAATTTATTGTAAGTATTAGTAAAAAAAATAAATTTAAAAGATGGCTATTTTTAAAAAAATGTTTGGTTATTCATAATATTTAATTTACTATTAATGCTTTTTCTAATTTCTTAATTATCCAATTGAATGCCCGTAGTGTTAGTATGTAAAATTTTAATGACCTGTATTAATATCAGTACAATTGCCTTAAATTCCTACGTGTAACCTAATTTGGGACTGAAAATTTGCCAACCTGGAGGGGAGGGGGAGTCTTAGAGAAATTCTGTGAGGAAATAAACCGGTTCCTTCGAATTTTCGTGTGTCCTTGGAGGGGGGGGGGGGGGGGGATAGCCGAAGAAATTATTTTCATATCCTAGAGAAATTTTGAGCTAAAAACCAAGTTTTCAATACGAAAATAACTGGTTCCTAAAGAAATAACTCTTCAATTGTCATTTTTCCTTCACGTTTTTTATTTAAAAAAATAAGCTAGATTATCTGAAAAAGGATATAAGAAGCTAAACAATTTTTTTGGAGCTGACGGCCTCATTTTGAAGCTAAATCTAGCTCTAAAGGAGATGAGTTGGGCAATATTATCTACGCATGTTATTATTTTTAAAGTATTCACACTGTTATATTATATACGAGGGGTTAAATGAACGTACATTTGGAATAATTGTCAATACTTGTATCTTGAATAGACGTCACCCCAAGTTAGAAGTATCTTCCGAAACAAGTATGGAAAATTTCCTCGCACTTTGGCATGCACGTCAAAATTCATTCCTGTACCACCCGTACATTATTTTTCACGACCTTATTATGCAAGTATTCTGGTGAACATCGGATTTAACATTTTATAGGTACTTTGTAATTCACTTAATTATGCTCTGTGTTAAAAAACGTATAAATTAAATATGAACACATCCAAAACCGCTCACTCGCCGAGTAAATTATCAGAAAAAGTTCATCAGATACAAATGGTACTTTGCGATTCCTTCAAGGTCTGATAAAAATAATATCGCTTAAAATACTTCGTGAAACTTGAATAGGTTTTTACCTTTTGGACCGTGAAGAAATACTACCAAATCAATCGATTCATTGAAAAAAGACAATGATTGTCAAATATCTTTAAAAATAATTGCACGCAATTTGTCAGCGCTGGGAAAATCCATTGACACAAAAAATTATTACAAAATGTTTTTTTTTGCGTCCAAGGGGTTTTTGTCATATTTCTGAAGCATATTTGTTACGAAACATCACCTCAAGGATGCTAAAAACCGCTAGAAAATTACTTTAAACTATAGTACGATGACCTTAAACCCAGTGTTGGCAAGGTCAAAACTACTCGAAGTTGTAAAATAAAAATATATCAATTGAACTTTGCAAGTAGGTACCAGTTGACAATTTCTTGGATATAAGTTAAAGATGTCCCATTTTTCTAATGGAGCTTAAGAATCATTTAATTCCTAAATTATACTTATTTTTTGTAGTGCTGTTATAGAGAAAATAAATAAGTCTTGAATAATACTTTATTATTTACTAGCTGACCCGGCGAACTTCGTACCGCCTCAGAATCAATACTTATTAGCTGAATTAAATATAGTTTTTTTATTAAGTTAAAAATTACACAATGAAGCAATTATCGATGCGCATCCGTGTTCTTTTGTCAGTATCAGAGATAGCGTTGTTTACGGATTTTCTTATTTTTTCATTTAAGGAAAATGAAATGCGATTCTCCTGCATTTCATTTTCCTTTATACTTGTGAGGGAGATTTATTATAATTATTGTATTTTTCTCTTTGGAGGGGTGCATTGTTTGTACGTTCATTGTTTGTCTCATTTTCGACTGTTGACATTTAGTGTATAAGAAAGAGCGGCAGCTCTATAAGCTTAAGAACAATAGCAAACAATCAGCGCATTGACATTTGATGTTTTTGAATTTTTGGAATTCACTCACTATTCAATATTATAGGGACTTATCACAATATTGCCGCAACTCTTTCAAAAGAATGAGAATTCGTTCCATACAAAATGTATGAGAAAAAGAATTTTCTTCATAACTTTGTTTGTCGTGAATTTTACGGATGTTTTAATAGCTATTATGCTATTCGGGCGGAGACAAATCTAACAAATTAAAGATCATAAAAGCCGTTTTTGAGTTATAAATGGTGTAACTAACCCGACTTTGTTTATATATTAAGATTTAAAGAAGCTTGCATATGTATAATAGAAGTAGTAGAAGTAGATTGTTCCACTAGCTTGCTTTAAAAATGGACAAAGTTAGTATCAAATGCAATAACATTGGTGGTGTCCTTGTAGTCCTGCCGGTTGTGTGTGTTATTGAGGTGTAGTCATAGAATTTTTTTACATTAACTCCACACAGGAGGCCCTGAGGAAAATAATTTCCTTCGGGGCATACGTCATCTGAGATGCTGTGTGGAGGATCTTTTTGAGGAGAGGAAGGAATGAACATTGGTCTTGAAGAGACCAATGTTGTACGAAGGAGGTAACACAGGGATCGGTAAATCATTCCATAGCCCAGCTGATGAACCGAAGAAGAGTCGAAGAAGCGACCCGTTCTCATGTGACAAATGTCCACCGTGTATATAACACATGTTGGGTGTGCATTTGGCGTGCCGAGGGGATCAATGATACTATTTCCTCGGACCATCTTCCATTAAAATATCGATAGAACAAGGATAACATTCTCACCTGACAAATGTGCTCTAAAGATTTCAATCCGTTTGTTAAGATTGGAGAATCCATCAAACGGACCGCCCGTTTCTGCATCAAATCGAGTGATTTTGATAAGCAAATTGAACAGAGTCGAGGGTTTTATTCAGGTATTTTGGAGCTCTAGACCAGAGGTAGTTGCTAAATTCAACCGTGGGGCGCACTTGAGATTTGTATAGGGTTAGCAGTTGTGTAATATTAAAGTATCTGCGGACCTGTATAGTATGCCCAGTTTTTGAGAGGCTAATTTAACACTGGCTTCGATGGAGCCCCAATACTCCATGCATAAAAAATTTCTCAGTTACTTCGATTTCAATAAATATGGTATAAAATGGACTACGTGCTGATTGGGAAAAGGAAAAACTAAAGATAACCCGTTTATTTGGCTCACATTTTTTTCTGTTACAGTTTATTAATATTAACACAAAACGTGATAGGGTCAACGCAACATTGGTAATAACATAAATCTATAAATATGCATTTCTGGTTGTTTTCCGGGAGTCTTTTTTGTTTTATTTTTAATTTTTTTATACTCAAATAAATTAATGGTTTTAATGAAAATACTCGTAGTTAATAGGTTTAGCAAGGCCAAACGTTTTTCGCTCTTTCTAGAATTTAGAAAAATGGTGCCTAAGTGATAAAATTTAATGTCTGGGCCTTTTCTTTAGCCATTCACAATTATTTTTAGAAATATTTCATATATTCAGTTGTCTCAAATTTTAGTCACTCAGAAGTTTCCCTCAGTTTACGATAG
The DNA here is from genome assembly GCA_917880885.1 of Limnephilus marmoratus. Classification (NCBI taxonomy): domain Eukaryota; kingdom Metazoa; phylum Arthropoda; class Insecta; order Trichoptera; family Limnephilidae; genus Limnephilus; species Limnephilus marmoratus. Next base: position 11,803,572 of record OU862922.1, read on the forward strand.
TTTATTTCCTAGTTGGGACCGATTCTTTTTCTGATTTTCTGTTTCACATTTTTGGTTTGATCGTAAAAAAAATCTTAGTCGAACCCGTCTTATGTCAGTATTTTACAACTTGTTAAAAATATGTTCCTATTATTAAAATGACCAATTATTTAACCCACGTAAAATATATTATCTTTGTATCTGTTTCGTAAATTATGCAAAAAAATTTAATTCAATTTATTATGCTCTAGCTTTTTCCCGCGGCTTCGCTTGCATATCATTAGGGGGGTTCCAACTCCGCCTCCTTCCCCCTCCACTCTTCCCCCCCCCCACTCCATCCTCCCCCTCTCCCTCTAACCCTCTCTATCCCCCCTCCCCGCTCTAACCCCTCCATCCCCCCACTAACCCCTCCCCCTCCACCCTCCTCCACCCTTCCGCATTTATTTTAAGTACTCCCCTAATAATTTGAATCGAATAAAGAATTATAGATATCTTACTAATCGTGCCACCTATTGCAATTTTTTCATACAAATTTCATAATGCCAGAGCCCTGAGCTATAGCCTATATGTTATTCTTAGGTATGAGTTATATTATTGTTAAGTTTCATTAAAATCCATTCAGTAGTTTTTGCGTGAAAGCGTAACAAACACGCATAGATCTATACAAACTTTCGCCTTTATAATATTAGTAGGATTATGTAACGATGTTAGTCGGATACAATACAAACAATTATTTTGATTTTCAAGCAAAGTACCTATTTTACTTCATATTAAATGTCAAACCACAAAGTAATTGCTTTCTACAAAAACAATACGATATTTACATAGAATTACACATGTATATGTTAAAATCAAATATCCTTAGAATTTTACTGCTTTGTGTTGCAGTTGCAGCCTACACAATACGTGAATCAACATTTAAACGTCAACATAATATAACGAGTGTAAATATAAAACTGTACACCTATTGTGTATAAACATTAAACAATCGCACACCTCAGAGCTCTGCCCAGTGTCCACACTAACCTCGCACATCAACAAAGAAAATATCGGGCACAAAGAAAGCGGCATAGCTCACGACTCGCGGCTGCCTGTTGAGAGATGGGTGAACAACCTCTGCAGTGTTAACAGCTGACTGGTTCTCGCTGAGAAACGATCCACGCGCTCCAACTTGTTGCACTTACAAGCTAATATTATATTATTAGAGCAAATACTTAGGCCTGGTGAATGCGATTTATAAATAGTATCGTTATTGTGGAGCAAGGGAATTTTGTCAACTTTTGAATACGCGCGAAAATCTTGTTCTGGTTTGTTTCAAACTGATAGTTCTGAGAATAGTTATTAGATTTCGCGTTCCAAAACCAATTTTTTCTCTGAAATCATAATATTTGCAAGTAGGTATTTAAATACCTATCTTACTAATATTATAAACGCGAAAGTTTGTATGTATGTTACTCTTTCACGCAAAAACGACTGTATGGATTTGAATGAAACTTTATAATAATATAGCTCATACATCATAATAACATATAGGCTATAATTTATAAAGCTAGCTAGGAAGGGGACGCGGGAGGGGAACGGGGACGCACGGGAAAGGTGATTCAGGGAGAAACAATGTATTTCTTTGAATATGGCATTGCAACGCATGCCGGGAACCATCTAATCTTGTTCTGGTTCAATTCACACTGATAGTTCTGAGAATAGTTAGTAGATTTCGCGTTCTAAACCATTTTTTTCTCTGAAATCATAATATTTGCGAGTAGGTATTTAAATACCTATCTATTACATAATTATAAACCATATATTTTTGTAACATTTTTTAATTTCCAAATGAGGAATTACATGATTTAATTAAACGAAAACAAATAATTTTGTTAAAACACGACTATAATCATTATTATCAAGATGTTTCGAAAACAAAGTTTTCTTCGTCAGGATAAGATTAATATTAAAAATAACAAAAGACAAACAAACAAACGCGCTAGAACTAAAACTTTCAGAAAACTTAAGATGAATATATACGTGAAATCCTATTTAGATACTATTTTGATTAATCTTTACGACGAATCGGCTTACAGTATGAACATCAAAAAATATGCTACGGATAAATCGAAGCTTTTACTAGCTTTTCTATGTATTGGAATTACAATAAAATTATTATTTACGTAACAAAAAATATAAGCGTAAATCACAAAAAAAATGTTTTTTCATGACTTAACCATGAAGTAATACAAGAAACATTTTTTTTTAAAATACCTCTTTATGGCTAAGACTGTTTTTGAGGTTTTCTATGGTCTAACTTTTTTTGTTCTTATAAAATTTTGCACAAAATAAATAAAAACCACTTTTTTGCTTACTAGCCTCGTGCTAAAAGACGCTCGATTTTAAAATTTTGCAGGCATGAGATTCGAAATATTTCTAGCGTTTATATTCCTCTTGTAGACAAGAGTGGAGAGGCTACGAAGCACCGCACAAAGAGGAGACCGATTAGTCTATCTCATTCTCTTGCAGGCACATCATAGATATATGTGTGTTTGTCTCTTTTCAGTGTCGCTTTTACGTTTCATCGAATTTCAAATCAAAAGAAGTTTTCACTTAAAAAAAACTCGTTTAGATTCACTGATTTCAAAACAGAACAGTGATGAAACAGAACAATGACAAATCACCACAGTGACAAAACAGAACAGTAACGAAACAAAACTTTGCTAAAACAGTACAATGATAAAACAACAATTACAAAACAGTACAGTTACAAAACAGAACAGTGACTACACAAAAAACATAGGAAAAACAGAACAGTGACAAAACAAAACATTGGAAAAACAGAATAGTAGCAAAACAGAATAGCGACTAAACAGAACAGTAACAACCCTGTAAATATTTATCCGGAAGATAGCGGAAATATCTACATTAGAAAACCCGTTGAGAGTTCATTACATAGATATAAAATCATCAAATAAATATTTTGGAACATAATTAATTCTCACCAGCTCATTCATAAATCAGGAATCTTAGAATCTTAGAATACGTGACCAAAGTATTTTGTTGTCACCGTAATTATGCAAAAACCTACCATTATGGTAATAATACACGAAGAGTTATGATGACCGAGTTGCGTCATACAGTTTACTTTGACAAGTCGTTTAAGTTTCGCTTTCACTATTTTACGCTGCTAAAGTGCTTTTGTTTGTCACATTGCAATAATAATAATTATAAACGTAATAAAAACATGTCGCAAGTCACGTAGTGCTATAGAAGTCAATCATTTTTCAATGGGGAGTCATAAAATTTATTTATTAGGTTGAATTAATACGCTTAGATCAGCAATTCAACAATGCAACGGTTCGAGTATCCGGAAATCTCATTATGCGTCTAGAAGGAAAATATGATGAATCTAATATATAAAATTCTCATGTCACGGTGTTAGTTATCATACTCCTCCGAAACGGCTGGACCAATTTTGATGAAATTTTGTGTGCTTATCTGGTAGGTCTGAGAATCGACCAACATCTATTTTTCATACCCTTAAAAGTAAAGGTTGTTCCACTCAGAAGCAAATTATTTTCCCCATACATTTTGTATGGAACGAATTCTCCTATTTTGAAAGAACTGCAGCAATATTGTAAGGGGTATAATATTGAACTCTGCGTGAATTCCAAACATTCAAAAACGTCAAATGTCAATGCGTTGATTGTTGTGCATTTGTTTTTAATCATATAATGCTGCCCTTCTTTCTTACACACTCAATGTCAATAGTCGAAAATGAGACAAATGGTGAACGTATGTCTGCACACCTCCAAAGGAAAAATACAATAATTATAATAAATCTCTGAAATGAAACGCATTTTTTACATAAGCTCCACAAAGGAGGCCCTGAGGAAAATAATATCTTTCAGGACCTATGTCATCTTAGGATCATAGGATCTTAGGATTATTTGAGGATCTTTTTAAGGAATGGGGAGGATAGAAAGTTCTGGGAAGGAAAAAGGTATGGGGGGTGGGTAGGAATCTGGGGGTCAGTGTGTCCGGGAGTGACGGACGTATGAATCCATCCCTCCAACTGTGGTGCAAGGCAATGGGTCGAGAGAGTCCGGCTGGAAAGGTCAAAAGGCCTCCCTCAACCAGTCTCTCTCGATCCGGCCCGCCACGCAGCAGGTGGGCAGGCGCATCAACTGCCAAGACCCGGACATAAGTCACCTCATGAACCCGGGCACCCCTGCTAAATCACCAAACGTAGTGAACCACTTGGGGTGATCTACGGCAGAGGTGTTGGTTATTCAATAAATGGTTCCCGGGGCGGCGGCATCCGTATACGCCTCCCGAATTCCCATAAATAATTGTAAAAGTAAGAAAATCACAAAAATATAAATCCGTACACAACGCCATCTCTGATAATGACAAAAACAAAACACGGACAGTTGCGCATTGATAATTGCTTCATTGCGTAATTTTTAACTTAATAAAAAAACTGAATTTAATTCAACAGCTATTGATTTTGAGGCAGTACGAAGTCTGTCGGGTCAGCTAGTAATATTATAAAAGTGTATTCTGTACCTACCCGGCATGCGTTGCAATGCCATTCAAAGAAATGAAGTGTTCCAAAAATAACAATCGTACCTACATATTGATGAGTGGAAAAAATAGAATATTAAGTTGTAGAGGAATACGAAATTGTTTTTTACTTTTTGGTGCATTTTTTTTAAGTCGTTTTTTTGTTTAATTTTTGTTTATCAGAAATTCTCTCTTCAGAGATTTGGCGTAGTTTTCAGACGGAAAAAATATTTCCAGTAGGCCACTTGCAACACATTTTTTTAAAAATTTTTTCCGGTTTAGGCAAATATTCTAAGACATTCTGTATTTTTAATTTTTTTTTAATCGTATTTTTGAAACCCTGGGGATTTTTTGAAAATTTCAAACCGAAAAATCAGACCATTTTTTATAAACCGGAAAGACGGGACATAATTTTATAGGTGTGAAAAAACGATAATTACATCGCCGAAAATCATTTTTAAAAAAAAGAACGTTTTCCACACGAATGGCACAGGAGAATAACGAGGCATACCAAAAATATTACATCTCATAAATATTTTTTTCCTTGATCCATCTTATTGATCATAAATCATTATAATGTACAACTTCTATATTACTAAATTCAATGTAATATACTTGAACTTGTAAATTGTAATAATAATAAGAATATTATAAAATTTTATTTTGTTAAAATTAGCGCCATAATCATTATACCTCTAAAACATGTACCGACATCATCTTCACGTTCTGAAGAGAACCCCGTAGCCATTAATTGTACGGGGTTCTCTTCAGAACATCTGTCAAAAAATCAAACCAAATGATAAGTTCGCAGAGAACAAACAATAAATCTAGTGAACGAATTCAAAAATTCGCCTGAAATCAAAGTGATGCCATATAAAAAAATAAATCAGTGTGGAATTTTATAAAATTAATAGGAACATTTTCGGCGACGGGACATTTTCATGTAGTGACGTCATGAGCCCAAATAATGGATTTATTTATTTAAAAATAAAAAAAACTGTACATTTCAAAAAATTTTTACTAACATTTTCGTAATCTTAGTAAAAAACTCTATCCACACGATTTTTTCCAAGTCGTTATGAAATCCATGCAAGTGGCCTGTTTACAATAAAATCCAAATAAATCGAATATTCCTAAACGTGTCCGAAAACTAAACTGTTTTAGAAAGGTGATGAAATACGCTTTCAAATTTTATCAATCGAAATAAACATATAATAAACATGGAATTATTTTTCTCAGGGCCTGCAGTGTGGAGCTGATGTAAAAAATGTCTCTTTAAAAATATCATAAAAAATATCCCCTTCCTTCTTCACCGCCTTCCCCTGCCGCGTTTTTACGTTTTTCAAGCAACTCGCGCGCCCCCTATTGTAATTCTTTAATACAAATTTTATAATGTCCGAGCTCACCCACCGAAGTTTCATCCCAATCGCACGCATAGATGGTACAGGAACGCGTACGGGACAAACAGAGAATTTTTATATGAAGATTTGCTCAGCAAATTTTTTTTTTGGTTCTAGGTCTCCCAAAATGTCTTTAGTTTTACCGGTTCTTTGCAGTTCTCACCAATTCTATTTAGATCATTAGCACTTTTTCCTTGTATCTTCTTAATGTTAGATAAGTATCAGCAAAAAGTGCGGAACAGATTTTTTTCTTCCTTTTCTATTGCGTTTGTTTTTCACTGTTAACCTGAATGTTACGTTCGAAAGCAAATACTATTTTAGAGTTAGGTGTTAGGTTAAGCCATCGTAAGCCATTTCACAACTCCAATTCTGTATAGGTTACTTTGTAAACGCAATGACTTTCTAAATGGTTTGCAAGATAATAACTTCTGCGTACAATGCTTTTGATGATTGCTGTGATGAAATCTTCGGTTCTATTATTGTTTGTATCCTTACGGCCCGATTACACGAGTTCATTTACCTAGCTAATCGACTCCAGTAAGGAAGCAATCAGAAACGCATTAAAAAACGATTAAAACAGAAGTATAGGCACGGTGATATCATTCCTTATATAGTTGCTAATACTCAACATTTATCAACGTCTTCTTCATGAACCAACGTCTATCCGAAGTATGATAAAAACCTCTTAAATCTGCTTTAATTCTTCTTGGTTTTCTGCTTTGAGCTGCTACGCATTTCTATTGAACTTGTTTTTCTGGTCGAACAGATGAGTTTTAGTACGACCTTGAGTTCTTTTGGTTCCTCTTGGTTACCAGTGGATGACCAGATTTGTCTGTTTCTATCCTCCGAGCGATGTCTCCTACCAATTGGTCCTCCTCAACCAATCCTCCTTTTGCTGTTTGACGCATTTCACGATTTCCTCCAAAATTTATGAAGTGTAACTTCTTTTCCGCTTGTGATTTGAAATTCGGACGAAACGGAAGTGCGTTACTAAAATTTATTGTTATCTCGGTTCTAATATAATGGTAAATTCACAGCTACGTGCGAGCCTCCGATGGCGCAGCGGTACAAGGCGCCTGACTCTCAGCGCCCAGTGAGCTATCCAGCGAACGGAGGTTCGAATCTTATCAAATCCAAAAAATAAACAATTTTGTTTTTGTAAAATGAATTTCCAATCTTTAAACCCCTTTAAAATAAACAGGCAAAAGAAAAGTAAGGGACATCTAGCGACTTTCTAGTTTAAATTCTACCGCGTGTGAATTGCAGACTCTGTTTTTTTTTTGTTTTGCGATTTACTGCTAGAATTTATACGATGAACCGACTCTTAGTACCCGGACAATTATATTATCGATCCCTGAAGTTTATTCAAGTATTTACATTCGTACATACCTTATTAGATATCTACACATCAAATGTTTTCATGTTTAAAATAAATCCTTTTAATGTAAAATACTATTATTTATACCGATTATCATAAAACATTATTTTAACAATTTAGTTGAGTTTAGGTTAGGTAGTTAGGTTAGGTTCAAAATGTATGTATTTAGTTACTATTTTCCCGATTTTAAAAGATAAAAACATTCTTGATGGAATTTCAATTTCGTACCATAGCAACATTGTAATATTTTTGTTTGCTCCCACCTTATTTAATTAATATAAGTTATAACACTTATAACATTGATGAATGCTGGTATTTAAGAATATAAATACTTGAACAAATTTTGGAGATCAATTATTATCCGAGGGATCAATTACGAACTGGGCGGGGATTAACTGTCGGGGATCAAGCACCAGAGAATCGATTTATTATACAACCAGTATTTTTCATAAATAGTGACACATTTTATTTTACAACTAATCACATGTGACCACATTGAGTCAACGTGGTCAGTTGAAAATATTATTCAAGTTTTATATTATTTGAAGAAATAATCATCACGGCACGTCTCTACTGGATAAATACACATTTAATAACGTAGTTAAACTTCTTAATGCTCTATTTATTGTGTGGTTTTTTTTTTACATAAACACCAATATAAAAATAATATGTAACATGGCACAAGACAGAATATAATAAGCTTATTTTACGTTTCGGAATTAGTGACATCAACTGAAAAAACGAGTGTGCTTTAGACCACACGATTGAAGTAAAACTTCTTTAGCTCCATCTATAAGATAGGAAGAGAGAAAGAAAATGTGCGCGCGCACTGTTCTCTCTTGCTCCTACAGTGTGATACAGACAATAGGCCTGCACTGTGTCTTAGATATACGAAACGTAACTGGCTATGAAAGAAACAGAGAAAGAAAGTGTGTGCTCGCACCTCTCTCTCTTGCCCCTATAGTAATATACGAAACGTAACTCTCTCTTTTTCTATCTTCATTACTTATATCTCCGTTCGCCTCGCTTTTCGTAATGCTCTCTTCACGCATTCGCCAGCTTACTCCCAAAGACAAGCGTGCGTAAAGAAGATTTACTTAAAAAAATAACTATTATACATGCCGTGAAAAAATATTCCCCTCGAGCCTATGTCATCTTTGGGGAAGCTGTATTTAGAGTCGATTTAGGAAAGTACCTAAGGATAGGAAGTTCTGGAAAAAGATATGAGGGATGGGTGTGACGTTCCGAGAGAGTTCTGCAGGAGAGGTCAAAAGATCTCTTTCAACTAGTCTCTCCCGATCCGGCCTGCCAGCTCAAACTTCACCCCATGAATCCGGGAACCCCTGCTTGCAATGCTATTATTAGCATTGCTCATGATTATGATTGAAAAATAGCTATTTCTCGGCATGCGTTGCTATGCCATTTAATAAAGAAATTGTTTTTCCTTGCGTGTCCTTTCTCTTTCTTCGCGCCCCCCTTCCGCCTCCCCTTCCTCTCCCGTGTCCCCTTCCCCTCTCGCGTTCCCATTCCGCCTCCTCCACCTTCCCTCTCCCCACCCCACTCCCCCCTCACGCGTTCCATACATTCATTCCCGGTACATTCAGCTTTCAAACAGCTCGCGTGCCACATATTGCAATTTTTTTATACAAATTTCATAATACCAGAGCTCACTAGTAGTTTTATACAAACCTTGTCCTGACAATAACGAACACAGAAAAAAAGAATTATCCAATTTGGTGCAGTCGTTCGGAAGTTATGCTCGTACATACATTTCGGCGATTTTTATTTATATTCATTTTAATATGTATATAGATAATAATAATATATTGTGCAAATAACAACATTTTCACATGGAGTTGTGCTAAATTTGTTTTGTTCTGAACTCCACATTTCAACATATTCTTATATTATTCCTTGGTAAACATTCTCTTTTATAAGTCTTTTCGAGTGTTGAAATCCTGAGGAAAATGTGAAGAACCGTCGGTAGTTGCATTCTGTTTGAAGAGCGTAGGTACTCTTTCGATACTTTGCAAATAATAAAGTAATGACTGTACACTCAAGTAATTAGGAAAACACTTAGCGTTCCGAAGAAACAAATATATTTTTTTATCTTTTAACCGTGTCACGGTCACAAATTTATTGATCATTTCTTTTTTTTACGATTAAGAGTGTTTTGTTTTACTCAGAAAGTGGCGTGTGATTCCTATGGAGCTACTAATGAATTGACAATTCGAATAAGTGCTTGACACTATTTTTACCGACATAATAATGTTAGATAATAATCAGCCTGCTGTAAGACTGTGTCTGAACTAAATGAATTAATTGTGAGGCATTTGATCGATTTGACACTTCACTCCGATGTAATGTAAAAATTTCCTTGTTTGTTCTTTACACGAGGCTGGGTTTTCTTGGTATTATTACAAATAAATATACTTAGTTTTAGAGGAAATAGTAATAAGGTAAAAAAATCTTAAGAATGCAAGGCTGATGTATGCGTAATGAGTACACTGGAATATGCCTCGCCAATTTGGAACCCGCAATACAAAGTATACATAGATAGCATAGAACATATTCAAAACAAATTCATAAAATATCTTACCTTCAAATACAACAATAACTTTGAGTGCACATTAATAATAAATTCCATGCTATAAAATTATACAATGCTCTACCAGATCAAATCAAAAATATAAAGGAAATGAATATATTTAAAACAAAAGTAAAAATATGGCTGAGAGATCAAAGTGATAATAAAATTACAAACATCATGAAGACGATATAAAGACAATCCATAACTAAATACAAATATTTTAAAAAACTACAGGCCACCTCAGAACAGGAAATCCTAGTGAGGAGGTCTGTGAAAAAAAAAATGAATCTATACTTATTATATATATCATACATACATGTACAAACCTTGTTATTGAAATTAATAATAAATAAAATAAATAAAAAAAAACATTTCAAACTTTGCAACAAAGGCGAGCAATAGCTGATTTGACATTTATACACAAAATTTTAAATAATACTGTATTGACTGTACCGAACTTCTTTCCCTAGTTAATTTTAACATACTATTAAGACGTACACGCCATACAGAACTATTCCACACGCTTAAAAATACAAGACACATACAGCATCTAATTCTCCAATGTCGTCACGTGCTCTTCGTATGTTCAATAATATTGGTCTAAATTCTAACATCGACATTTTCTCCGATTCACTGCCCAAATTTAAAAAGAGCATCATATCAGTAATATAAATTGTTCCATGCACATACATACATACATACACACATGCTCACACACACACCTTCCCACTACCTACATCACCCGGTAATTGATAAGACAGAACAAAATTATAACAATAACTTTATGGGTACTTAACCCAAAGGAAACAAATTGTTCCTTCAACCGCTCGTTAAACTTTTTAACAAAGCGGTTACGAGTATTATTCACTCCCCGTTAGCTGAAAGACTTTCAATTCTGCCAGAGGCTTTTTCTTGAAGATGCGCGGGTAGGACCGAAAGGCAACATAACTCTCTCGAGGTATCACATGACCGTATATCGGTCAGACCATCTGTGACATCTATGGCATCTAACCAATAGCATCACTCGCCCCATATTAGCAAGGGACGAAGCGATGTGGGAAAGAGAAGGTATTCGAGATTTGAATAACTCTCAATATACGTTAGAAACAATAAGATGGTTTTCTTACAGTGCGAATTAAATAGTTAATAAGTAGAACAATCTCAATGTTCATCTAAAAAAGATTTAATTTGTTTAATGAATTTGGCCTAAATATTTTCAACGCTGTGAAATTTTAATGTTGACTCAAAATGTAAACACTAATATTATTTCGCATTCTTGGTAACTTCAATTTCATAATTTTTCCTGTAGTTTTTTTTTTCTTCTTCTAACGAACTCATTTTCGATTTGCAAATAAAATCGGAGAAATTCGTGATTGTTGTCTCTATAATTAACAAAGTAGGTACCCAGTAACCACGTAATTCAAAATATTTGGAAATAAACTGGCTACGTCAAAAATCTAGTACATGTTTTTCTGTTTCATTGCCAAATTTAGATGCACCTTAGTAATGTGATTATTACTAAACTTTTTATATGCAAATAAGTATGTGCATGCAAATAAAACACATACCTGTATGAAAATTAACGTGTCGTGAATATGTAAATTCGATGGTGATGTGCAATTCACATTTAGTTGGAATTTTATGTATATTATTGATTTTTTCGAAGCAACGTCATCATTACTAGTAGTTTAGATTTTTTCTCTGAAAATACAATGAAAAAAGGTCTTACAAAATTAGTTTTCACTCGAATATGGAATTAAATTTTTAGATTAAAAAAATATACTACAAAAACGGCTTGAGGGAGTCGGGAAAGAAATGTGATGATCATCAAACAAAGTCCATTTCAACCAGTTTCGATTTTGAATTATGGTCTTTAAGCAGGGAGATACTGAGTGCTACCAATCTGGAATCTCTACCGCTTGGTACTAAATGACCCCTAAAACATACATAAAACCACGGACATATGAATATATCTGGACCTGCCCTAAGTGATAAAAACGTATTATTTCCACCTCCTCATGGAGCCGGCTATAGCTCCGCCTTGGAGCCAGCTGGGCTTACGAAAGCCTCGCTTGAATCAAAAAAATGTGACGTCATCATTCTTGCCCTGACCAGCGTAGAGCTAACATCTATACATTTTACCAAATAACACGGCAATATATGAGAGCTTACACCTACCTAGAACATAGCGAATGTGGGCGTTTCTCCAGTGAGCTCGTCACTGGTTACAGGGGTAAGTAAATTATGAAACATTTGTAAAAGTGTCTTAACTAAATACGGCAACAAAACATTTCTATGTGAATAGGGGCGAACCTTTTCGGGGCAAGCATTTGGCAATCGCAAATATGTTATTAACGTGGCAAGCAATTCGCGCTCCCATGTAAAAAGGTCTATTCATTCAAAGCAGATTTTGCTTTTAAGATCTAAATGGTGATATTATAATGCGAGATGCCTATATACTGTCAGATTGATTTTTTATCGAATCACAGTCATCTTTCCCCTCTTCCCCTCCCATAGTTTGGTTTTACCCCTCATCTGTATCTTCTGGTCTATTGAATTCGGATGTCTATGCATAAAACATATTTCAAAAGCAATCATTCTCAACAAATTGATATAATTTAGACAAACTATTTACCTAACCCACGATTATTATGGATTTTTTAGTAAAAAAACATATTTTCTTGATAATTCCGCGATATGTAAAACAACAAGATTTTTTAATAATATTTTATTCAGCATAAATTATTACACATCTCATATTATTAATTTACATAAATGACTAATAAATACCAACTATATTTATTATCACTTTGAAAAAGGTGAAACATTAAGGTTTTATGGTTAATAATATAGGCAATATTGTTAGTAAAAATTTGAAGGTTAACTATGGGTAGATAATATAAAATCTTATAAAACCCACAAGCTAAGTTTAATGATGGCGTAGTTCTATAATACCTACAGCAGAGGAACAAAGTGATAATAATTTAACAATCTCGCTAGATCAGTCCTTTGTAGGTTTTTATGGTGTCAATAAAATGTGACTGTAAATTCTTTGAATATTAATTTATTACGTTGATAAAGGCGTAAAAAAAATAACACAATAAGTACCTTGTGGGCGTGTTTCGTGATCAAAAATTATAGGCCCAAATTCGACTTAAAATTCCATAACAAAAATTTTTAGCCCCCTTTTTCAGATAATCTAGCTCCCTTTTTATACAAAACTCATTAACGAAGGACACAAGAGTTTTCAGAGGGGCTGAGGTTGAAACTGACCACTTTCTGGTGGTGTCAAAAGTAAACCTCTTTCGCGGCTGGCGCTCTAAGGTGAAAACGGTATCAGCTCCAACAAGAATCAAAATAGAAAAACTACAAAACGAGTATGTCAGAAGTGAGTATGAGAAGTGTGCAGAAATGAGATTGAATGAGAAGGAAATGAACGGTCTAAGCATAGAGGAAACATGGAACCACATTAAGGTGAGTCTATGCGAATCTGCTAGAGACGTGTGTGGAATAAGTAAGCAAGGTAGGAAAAAAGGTGATGCATGGTGGGATGATGAGATCAAAGCACTAGTCTCAGAGAAGAAGAAAGCATGGTTACATTTGATAGCGACTGGCAGTGTTTCAAGCGAAGAGAGAGATCGAGCGAAAGAAGTGTATAAGGTATGCAAGAAAAGAGTAAGTGTTGGGGTGAAAGAACGGAAAAAACGCCTGGAAGAAGAAGAGGGAATCAAAATGACAAACCACTTCCAAGAAAACATAAAACTGTTTTGGAAGGAGGTCAAAAGATCCCGGAGTGGACCAGAGAACGGAAGCATGAAAGTGATAAAATCGAAAGATGGACAAATGTTGACGAATGAGAATGAAATTAAAGAGAGATGGATGAAATATTTCGAGGAGGTCTTCGAAAGTAACCCGAGTGACTGTGATCCAAGCGGTGAATCGGTTATGAACGATGATGGAGTGAATGTTACCAAAATCAGCATGGATGAAATAAAAAAATCTATTAAATGTATGAAAAATGGTAAGGCTGTGGGTTTCGACAATATTGCTGCCGAATACTTTAAAGGAGATAGCCGTATTATTCTCACATGGTTGTGCAGACTTTTTAACCAATGTTTAGAGGAGGGTTACACGCCATTAGATTGGAGAAGGGCTGTAATCATGCCATTGTACAAAGGTAAAGGGTCACGTATGGAATGTGGGAATCATAGGGCTATTAGCCTTCTTAGTACAGTGGGCAAGTTGTATGGTAGAATATTGATTGAAAGGGTAAGAATGGAAACAAAAGATAAAATATGGGATGTGCAAGGTGCTTTTATGAGTGGAAGGGGATGCATGGACCAGATTTTCTCATTGCGTATGCTCACTGAAAAGTTTCTTGCAAAAAAACAGAAACTCTTCTGTGCCTTTGTAGATCTACAAAAAGCATACGACCGAGTTGACAGGAAAAAGCTATGGAAGGTATTGTCCAAGTATGGAGTGAATAAGTATCTCATACAGGCAATTGCGTCTCTGTATGAGGGAAGCGTTGCATGTGTTAGGGTGAACGGCGATTTTACGGGGTGGTTTGACATCACAAAAGGTGTTAAACAAGGCTGCGTAATGTCGCCGTGGTTATTCAATCTATATATGGATAATTGTATGCAAGAATTGAAAGAGATGGGATTGGGTGCGAAATTGAGTAATCTAGAAGTATGTTGCCTGTTGTATGCTGATGATGCGGTGCTGATATCTAACAGTATGGAAGATCTACAGTCTCTCGTGTCAAGAATGAACGAAGTATGCATGAAGAATGAGTTAATGATGAATGTAAGTAAGTCTAAAGTCATGGTGTTTGAAAGAGAGAGTACGAAAACAGTATGCAATATAGTTGTGAATGATGAATACTTGGAGCAGGTGGATGAGTTTGTTTATTTGGGAAGTATGTTTACGAGAGATGGGAAGGCTGATAGAGATATTGAAAGAAGGGTGAATGCAGGTAACTCTATTAATGGAGGACTGAACGCCGTTGGCAGCAACAAAAAACTGTCCAAAGACGCGAAACTAGCCGTCCATAATGGAGTACTGGTACCTACCCTGATGTATGGCAGTGAGGCATGGAACTGGCAGAGGAAGGATGAAAGTAGACTGAACGCTGTAGAAATGAGATCCCTGAGGCGTATGTGTGGTAAAACCATGTATGATCGTGTGAGAAATGTGGAAATCCGCAAAGAATGCAAGGCTGATGTAAGCGTGATGAGTAAGATCAAGAAAGGAACGCTCCGATGGTTTGGGCATGTAGAGAGAATGAACGAGGAAAGGAGTGTAAGGAGAATATATGACGCAAATGTGAATGGTAGAAGAAGTCGAGGACGCCCAAGAAAGACATGGCACGACCAAGTGAATCAGATACTTGAGTCGGGCCATGTCAAGAGTCAGAATAATAGAAGAGAATGTATGAGACGTTGTATGAATGTAAACGAGGCAAGGAATGTGTGCCAAGACCGGGATGTTTGGCGGTCCGTCCTCTCTGCCTACCCCTGCGGGGAAACGGCGTGATGGTTAGTTAGTTAGTTAGTTAGTTTCATTAACGAAGAATGACAATTTGAGAGTTATTTCTTTAGGATCCGGCTATTTTGGTGACATGGTTTTTTCCTGAGAATTTCTCTAGCCCCTCTCCCACCCGCCTACCCTTGGAAACGAAAAGAATTTCACTCCCCCCCCCCCCCCTCTCACCACGAAAATTTGATGAAGTAATCACGGGTTTTTTCTTCTCAGAATTTCCCTAGAAACCCCCCCTCCTTCCCAGGATGACAATTTTTCGGTCCCAACTTAGGCTATACATGATTTTAGCTTTTTTTTAGCTCCTTTTCAAGTGACGTCTGGCTTTATTTTAAAATTCGAGTCGGCATCACTGCTGGGGGTTGGGCTAAATGAGAAATTTGTTTCCATTCAAGTTTGAATGGAAGTCACTTCTATGTAGTTTTATGTACTTTATTCTATGATTAATATGATCAAACGATCCGAAACGGATACCTTTCAAAAATTATATTAAATATATTTCTGCGTATTTTTTTCGTAGTCATTCAACGACAATGTTGTATATTTATTTAAAATTTTCTGTAATAAAATGATGATCGGCAATTAAAATTACTATTTTTATTACCCTTTTAAAGTTTCTATTAGTCAACGTTCAAACGAAGGATTCGGTCACGGGCTTAATTTCGCATACGTATTTGTAGATGTTCAAAGTTCAGAGTTCCAGCGTTTGGCTCAATCCACTTGAAAAATGGAGAGAGAAAAATTAATTTATGAGAACTTTTTCTGCTAAAAGGTTAAGGTTAAACGTTATAATCTACGCATTCACAGATGGCGCCGGTTTAATTATTTTAACTAAATGAAGACAATATTAGCGAAACCAAAGACGTTACATACTTTAGACGCGGGGTAGAAACCTCAAAATGGGAAGCCAACAACAAGACAATTGTAGAGTACTCGATTTCTAGTACTTTAGTACTAAACTGCCACGCGTCGAGTAAGGTCGTGTCCTACCAGTAAGTAAATTGCATTAAAAAGCGCCAAAATTCCCTCCTGTGCGATAAGAAAATGTTTCCATTACACGGTAAACAGTCGTAAAAGCGAAGGAATAACATTTCATTTGTAAATACTTGCAAATTACTTATTATTATCGATTATAAAAATAATACAATTGCTTTCCGCCCAAAGATTTTATGCGTCATTAGAGAACTCGAGGCCTACTAAAGTACAGGTCTGGATGCGCAACAGCCAAATTACAAAGTCGATGCCATGCCGTCACTAAGTAAAATTTACTTTTTATAATAATAATCTAATGATTCTTTATTTACTTGCCTGCGGTAAAACAACATACAAATCAGCAGAAACAACAAATACAATAACAATCAACGCCATTTACAAACTATCGTTGTTCATTATAGCTATTTGACACCTCAAAATTCGACTGGTGCCCAGGCCTCCTACTTTAGTCGGCCTTGAGACAGTATTCGACGGAACTTTTGAATTTTGAATTCGAAAATGCCGCCCGCGTTCTATTTTTTGTTTCGTTTATATGCACATATTCTTTTAAGCGTCTATCTTTATCGTACACGAATAACTTTTGAATTAAGAAATTATTGAAAATCGCTGAAAACAAAAGAGTTTTGATTAATTGCCACATTATATCTTGAGTTTGTGAGACTATGTAACGTCATTGAGCGAAACTCGGTTGGAAATCTGGAAACAGAAAAAAAGATATTAGCAATTTTAGGACCATGTGTCGATATCCGATTCGGTCATTTTTAACTGTATCATACTTTAACTAAGATTCACCCACATTATTTTATCTTTATTTTCTTAATGCATATTTTTTTGGCTGCTAACTTTATGTATAAATAACAGACGATTAATTATTTTAGGTTAAAACACTTTTTGCAAGCCATACTTTAAAATAGTTAGGTGAATTATTTGTTTGCGCCCGTACGTATTCAATATAAATATGAATAAATAGTTTTTTTAATAAACAAACCCAAATCTTTCAAGAAAGGCCAAAAAATCCAATTTTACATCGGCGACTCAATCCAATATTATATTTGAGTTTGTTTATGGACGAAACTATTAATTCATATTCATATTATATATTATATTCATATACACACAAGCCTTGCTCAATTATGGGGGTACATCAAATATTCTACTATGTAATTAATTACTGTATAAAATTTATTTGTAATTTATGTACCTTCTATTACTAATAAAAAAAAAATAAAAAATAAAAATATTGAATATGTACCACCGCGAACAATTAATTCACTTTTATATTTTAAAGCATAATTTGCAAAAAAAGTTTTAACCTAAAATAATTAAATTGGCGTCATCTGTGAATGCATAGATTACAACATAGGTTCCGTTTAAGCTTTGTATATTTAAGTTTTGTATCAGTGACTCAATCCAAAATTGTATTTTTCAGCCTTTCTTGAAAGATTTAGGTTTGTTTATAAAGAAAACTATTTATTTATATTCATATTAAATACCAGCAGACCCGGCCACACGTTGCTGTGGCTAACACAACGCCATTACCGAACCTTTATAAAATCCACACGACCCGCTTGCCAGCTACACCCGCTGCCCGCTGCCTGAATTGAATATTTGAATTTCTCGGCTTTTCTCTACTATAATAAGCATGTATTATACATATAAACCTTCCTCTTGAATCACTCTATCTATTGGTGAAAACCGCATGAAGATCCGTGGCGTAGTTTAAAAGATCTATGCGCACATACATTTTGAGCGATCTCATTTTATACTATGTAATGATAATGAAATGATGTACAGGCGCAAATAATTAATTTACCTTAATATTTTAAAGCGTAACGTGCAAAAAGTATTAAAAACCTAAAATAATTTGATTTGCGCCATCTGTGAATGCATAGATTATAAAAGCTAGGGAGATTATATGTGCATCACACATGTAATCTTGTAGTTACCTATTTACTTTCCAAGCGATTATACTCGGCGTAACCGAACAAACAACAGGAAATGCAATGAACTCTATAACATGACAACGAGTTTATCTTTAACCGCTAGCGAAAACTGGATGTAAGAAGTACGCAGTCGAGGTAGGTATGTATGGAGTGTATGAAGGTTGATGGAATCCACCACTGAAGTAAATTCTATACGGACGAATGCTCGTGTGAACCAGATCTAAACAAATAATCGAACACGGATGAAATATTTTCGCAGTATTTGGTATAGGTACCTTTATCGATCCATATGAGGCAAAGTAATTTACAATATAAGAAACTAACTTTAACTCTCACAGAAGCTTTAATATGTTTTTGCAGTGTTTTCCAAACTCTCTTCATTAATTGATTTGGCCGATAAGTAAATGTAGGTATATCTGCTTGTTATTAAGATGCATTTAAATTAAGAGAATGATCGTTTTTAAAATTATCGCAACAATCCACCGTGACGGTATAAAAAGGCAATAAACGTAGTTTCCTTATTACAATATTGCTGCAGCTCTTTCAAAAGACGAGATACACAATGTACGTAGGTGTGTTTCTTCCAAATGAAAAAGTCATCATTTTCTTGCATTCTCTCACACACGACACAACACTACTAGCCGTGACGATGATTTTGAAGGCATGGAAAAACGTCAAATATCAATGCGTTGATGGTTTTGCTTTTTTTCTTAAACATATAATACTGCTGCTATTTCGTACACATGAAATAACAGTCTGAGACGAACGGTGAACGTATGTCTGCACCCCCCCCCCAAAGGAAACATACAATCATTATCATACGTTCCCTCAAAGGTATAAAGAAAATGAAACGCAATTCTCGTCGCTTTGGCCGAGCCGAAATAAGATACTCGGTCAGTGGTTGAGTGGGCATAGCGCTTGGGTCCTAACTGGGCGTCGCGTGTTCGATTCCTCGGCTGGCCAAGTCCTCCATCACAACACAAGCAACATTTTCGGCTTTCTTTGGTGGTAGTAGGAGATTTTCAAACATTGTTGGGTTATTCGTAACCCGGGAATGTTTGTCTTTCTTTAAAAAAAAATGTTTCCTCTAAAGGAAAAAAGTAATACTTTGGAAGAAACGGATACACGTATTTTATGTATATCATCTTTGGTTTTGTAGTGTATGTAAATGTAGGTGTGTTCGGATATCACGCCGCTCGGAAACGTTCGGGTTTCAGAAGATTGACGAGCGGGCTCTCAGTACAAGAGAACAGCTGGCGGGTCCCGCCGCTCTCAGATCCATTCTAGAAGCCTTAGTAAACAGTCGCTACTATTGACATAAATACTATTGACATAAATCTACTTGAATCCATTATATTTACTAATAAACCGAAGACATCGAACTTACGTTGTAAGTGGATGGGGTGGAACAGGATTAACAATATTATACCCGCTACTGAAGGCACAGAAATCCATTCTACGCGTCATTATGAAGAAACCCTTCAGATACTCGAGCGACGCTCTCTTCAAGGAGTTTAATGTGCTTGATGTTCGACAGTGTTACATAAAAAAAATAACAATCTGCGTCCACAAAAATATAAACAAAACAATAACAGTCGATCATAATCATCAAACCAGAAGTAAGAGCAGAAACGACCTTTCTATTCCTACAAGCAATACTGCGGCTTATCAAAAAGTTTTCTCATACCTGGGACCAAAAATATACAACAAAATCCCCTCTCAATTTAAACTGTGTGAATTATCATCCTTCGGTAATAAAATTACAAAATGGTTATTAGACTTAGGTAGGACAGATTCCGAAAAATTATTAAAAAACGTAGTCTGAGTTGATTTCTTCGATTTTGTATTTTGTATTTTCCTAAAAAATATTTTTTTATTTTTCTTTCTTACATTTATATATTATATTTTAATTTTATATTTTACATGTATCTATCTGGATTTTATTGTTTATTACTGCTAATTTGTATTTTCCTAAAAAAATACTTTTTTTATTTTTCTTTCTTACATTTATATTGTTATATTTTTATTTTATTTTATATTTTACATGTACCTACCTGGATTTTATTGTTTATTACTGATGCATACCTAGAATAACACAACTTATATCTGATATTGTACCTAATATCTAAGTAACTCCCCCAATATGTACCATTATTGTTAATTATTATTTAATCCATTAATGTGAAATTATGTACACGCAACCTGCCAATTTGACTGTCCTAAAACGGGAAACCTTCCTAGTTGGACAGTCAAAGCTTCCTTTTATATTGTTATATCTTGTATGTAATAAATGTAATAATAAATAAATAAATAAATAAATAAATCCTTATTATTGTGGGCTAGTGAGCCACTAAATTAAAGAACATTACAACTGGCGCAGCCGTTAGACATAATTAATAACAATATTCAATATGTAAGAATGTGCTGCAGCATTAAAACGATAAGGAACGTATATTCATGGCCTTTTGTGCCGTCACGGTACCGTAACTGTGAAACGTCACGGTAATTTTTTTAATTTTTTTATTGAAACATATAACATGGTTACAATTTTCCAACATAATATATACATCAATATTTCAATCACTCTCCTAAAAAAACAGCTGCTTGTGTTTAGGAGAGGACAACTAAAAAAAATTACATTTGTTTAAATTAAAACAAAAAATATTAGTAATTTAACAAAAAATATTAGTGATTTTATGAGAAAATACAGATAAAAGTAATAAAAATAAAGGTTAGTTAATAAATGATTTAAAGTATTGATAAGGCAAAAACATATTTCTAAACAATAAGTTAAGTTATGAGGTGGTGCTAGAATATTTTAATATAATTTTTTTTAAATATTTTTCGTAGCTTTCTTCCGATCGTATATCAAGGGGTAATTTATAAAACGTCTTTTAAACGTCTATTAATTTTTACTTAGCACTCAAAGTTACAATAACGTTATCAAAAAGGTTAGTATGTGACTGCTACGATGCAGGTACAAGTGTCAGTCGAGACAGAATTAATTCGTTTTAGGCAGGTCGGACACACGGTCAAACGCACGCGGCAGTGTGGGTATACTAAATTACCAGCATTTAAATTTAAATTACGAGTAGTTCCTACTTTGAATTTGAAGCACTGTTGTTACCAATTAACGTGTAGTTTATCTAAAGATTTCTTTTAAAGCATGATGTGTAAATTAAAATATGGGCAATGGCAACATAAAATAAATGGGAAACTAAAAATCACACCATTTTTTGTTTAGGGAAATATGATAACACTAATGAAATAAAATGCCAAACTCCTTATTTCATCCATATTAACACATATTCTTTGAATATTCTGACTCTTGGCAAGACCTTATTTGCACCAAAATAATATTTGAGACACTTGACGTGCCATGTCTTTAATGTTAAAAGATACAAAATACAACAGATGCATTTTAATCATTTTTTTTAGTCGTAGTCAGAGACTATAGCATCCCCAATTGGGGTAAGAAGTTGTGAGGTGAAGGTAGTGGGGAGAGGAAAGAGGTGAAAAAGACGAAGGTGGTAAAGTACCCATCTATTCTCAGATCTGGTTACCAAACACGCCTAAAGCTATTTCAAGCAACGTTTCAATTCTGAATGGTGGTCTTACATCAGGGCTTTTTTTAGGCTGGGTTGTTTTAAATTATTTGAACAATTCATCAAATATAATAAGTTAATTTTCACGTTCTGTGAAAGTTCTATTCAAATTCTGTAATTTTTTCAGTTTTATAGAACAGCTAGCCCTTTTTTTTTACATGAGCTACATAATTTCCCTCAGGGCCTGTGTCATCTTTGGGGATGCTGTGTGGAGGGTTTTTTTAAGGAAGGGAAGGAGAGGAGAGTTCTGGGAAGGAAAAGGGTTTAAGGGGTGGGTAGGAATCTAGGGTTCAGTATGTCCTTGTCATCCGCCTCCAAGACCTAGACAAACCTCACCCCATGAACCCGGGCACTCCTGCTAAATCACCAAACGTAGCGAATCACTTGGGGTGACCTATAGCAGAGGTGTTGGTTATCCAATAAAGGTTCCCGGGGCGGTGGTACCCATTCCCGCCTCCCAAATTGAATAACGATATAATAACAGAACTTGAATAGAATTTACAGATAATGTGAAAATTTACTTCAAATGTATAATGAATTATTCAAATTTTTTGAAACAACCCATCTTAAGAGTATCTTCCACTCTGGAACGTGCTGCAAATAAACTCTTTTACGTACTTTATATTATTTTTAATGATCAAATTGTGAAATAACACAATTCAATCAAATAAAATTCACTTAGAACGCCGGGACTTAATCCCGCGACCTTCGTGTTGCTAGTCGAGATCCTCACCCCTCGACCACGGAGGCCGTCAACCATATATGAAAAATGAAAAAAAGTTGTTTCAATATTTGGTAAAAGGGTTGTTCACTTTCAATTCCTAGCTTACTACCGCCAAGCGAAGCACAGTTCGAAAAACACTGTTTTAGAAAATCTAAAAAATTTTGCTAATTTTTATGGGGTCAACCAATGGGGATTTTTCGATATAGGTAATAAAATTATTTTCTAGTGATACAAGGTTTCAATTATAATTTATATGAAGTAGTAAAACCATAAAATAAAATTTTAAAAACAGTTTAACGATACAGCTAATATTTTTTGGAGTTTATTTATGGCATCATGAAAAATAGCGCTGCTATTTTTTTTTCAGAAATAGCAAACGCCACTGTTTTCTGATCGCAGTGTCATTTTGATTCGTGCAATGCATTTGTCGCAATTTCGGGTATGAGTATTGCCACCCCGGGAACCATTTGTTGGATAATCAATAACTCTGCTATAAGTCACCCCAATTGGTTCGCTACGTTTGATAACTTGGCATGGGTGCCAAAAAAAAATCAAATGGCCATTCAGCATTTGTTTTTTTTATAGTTTAAAAGTCCCCGTTAAATGCCGATTCTAAGTCCGTTTCAACTTTTGTAAAAATTGTGATCAGCAGAAAAGGATAACAATCATTGCCAGCTTATTATGATGTGATAGAAAGCTGAATCTCACCAAGAATCGGCGTTTAACGGGAACTTTTCATATGTCAATAAAACAAATTGCGCTGAATCGCGATTTGATGGCAATGTTACATATGAATTTCTATTTTAAACTTCCCAATAAACGTTCCACAAGTTTAATTTTTCTTAAAAACTTTTTAGGTGATGGGCTGTTTTTAAACTTTTCTACTTATTACACTAAAAAAACATCTAGGCATCTGCGTTATTATTACAATAAAATTATATATCTAGTTATGGTGATCGTGATCTTGTTTTGAATCACGTCATAAAAAATACGTATTAAATTTGCAAATATTATTCGCGAACGATAAATAAATTAGATTTTTTACAGTTATCTAATGGTTTCTGGTTTGTGTTAATAGTGTGGCGGTTAGAATAACTTCATTTTTTTTAATTATGATTGGGTTGAATATCTTGATCGAATCACGTAGACCAGACAAGGTAATAATATTACAAACGGATGCAAAATTATTGTTTGATTCAGTTGATCTCTTGATTTTTACACTGTTGATAACGATATTTATTTTTACTAGCTGGTACCCGGCATGCGATGCTATGCCATTTAATAAAGAAATTGTTTCTTCTTGCGTGTCCTTTCCCATTCGTCCCGTTCCCCTTTCACCCCCCCCCCCCCCATTCCTCTCCCGCGTCCTCTTCCCCTCTCGCGTTTCCACTCCGCCTCCTCCACCTTCCCTCTCCCCACTCCTCTCCCCCCCTTCCCTCGTCCCGCAAACCCTCTCCTGAGTTCCCCTCCCCCCTCCCAGGTTCCCCTCCTCCCTCCCTGGTTCCCCTCCTACGTTCTATAAATTAATTCCCGGTACATACATTTCAAACAGCTCGAGTACCACCTATTGCAATTTTTTTATACAAATTTCATAATGCCAGAGCTCACCAGACAATAACGAACACAACAACAAAAAAAATATCCAATTTGGTGCATTTGTTCGGAAGTTCTGCGCGTGATCATCACACACATCTGCCGGATCTGCCCTGATGATGGACACTGCAACGCTGTCCAAAATATTGGCTAAAGAAAGAGGTAGTGCAACATGGCGTAACACCCCAAAAACAAATAACCAAAATACTTTTGGCCGTAAAAATATAAAAACGTATCTGGCTTTGTAAACGCCTTAATTTGGTAATAACGGTTTGGGGGGTGTAAGATATATTATTATTTCTTTTGCTAATCATATTTTCATTCTTTCGAAATTATTTTGGTTTTTAAATACATATTTCATAGTTTATAGTATGAATAATTTACGGATATTAAGATTACCTCTACAATAATGATCTTAATTTAATTTAGCATTCAGAAACTGTTTTTACTTTTTGGAAACGTTGGAAAGTTTAAATTAATTTGCTGGTGTAGCAAGAACCGCAGCATGCAATTTTAGATAATCAGCTCGCCACATTATCGTCTAAGAAATGGCAGCACTTAGAGCAAAGTTACTTTCTGACAGGCCGCCTCTCGCTGCATTTCTTCTAGAGGTGAGTCGACTAGGTCTTGATACTAGGAACAACTCGTACCGGTATGAAGAAAATACTTGTTTCAAATACCTGTTCTCTAGTATTTATCACTTAGTATCTACTTTTATCTAGCTGGTGTGCACTAATGCACGTAGTCCTTAGTCCTTACCAAGTACAAGGACGATTGTTTAGGGAATAGGCGGTACTCGCTCATGAAAGAAGATTAATAATTAATTCCTTAGTATCCAAATACTTGCGAAATATTTCCATGCATTTTAATACTAGCTAGTAGAAGAATCAGAAGTATTTAAATTGTATGTATATAATTTACGTACAAGTCAATCAGTCAGAAGTCAGACGATACTCGTCAAAGGGCACGAGGCTATGCCGGTTTAAGGGAAATTGTGTTTATTAAGAGTGGAAGATACTATTAGTATCGCCCTGGTGTAAGACCACCATTCAGAATTGAAACGTTGCTTGAAAAAATGGCTTTAGCCGTGTTTAGTGACCAGATCTGAATAGCCAGGTACTTCCCAACCTTCCTCTTCCCCACCTCCTTCCCCTCCCCACTACCTTCAGCCTCACAACATACCCCAATTGGGGATGCCATAGTCTCACTGGCTCCAGACGGGAGCAGTTGAGATTCTTGTGCGGTATTCACTGTAAAAAAAAAAAAAAAAAAATGTCGTCTTAGGGGACGCTGTGTGGAGGGTCTTTTTGTGTTCTGGGAAGGAAAACGATATGAGGGGTAGGTAGAAATACGGAGGCGAAAGGTGACATTGACCACAATGTTTTTTTTTTGACTCCCCTAACTCGCTTTTTTAACATATATATATATTGATAATCTAAACATGTGCAATATATATGAAATAAAAATTTTCGGGGCAAAAGATAAAAAAAAAGTTATTTTGTTTCGAAAATTGATCAAAGTCGTGTGTGATGTGTAGGAAATACGGGTCATTGACATACTTAAATGCTGATTCAAAACAACATTTAAAAAAATATGCATACGCAAAATATGCAAATATGGAAATGAAAATTCAATCCAATTCAACAAATTTAATTAAAATCAACACCTTAAAGCGATCCAATAGTCCAGGAAAAAGTCGAAATCGGAAATCACGCCCCTTTATGGGAGGAGTTTAAAAATACTTAAGAAAAAGCTTTTGGAAAGGCTGGAAAAGGAATTTGAGATGTTTTACAGTTTGATTTCGTAAAGACCTGTAAAAAACATTAACTCCTCTTTTACGCATTGTTTATTGTAATAAAACGGAAATTTAAAATTGATTTCACAGAACCAAGTGACGCAGAGCTTAACGTTTATTTCCCGCTCCGTTCGGGAGAGAATTGATATAAAAATGGGTGTGGCTAGTATGTAGTCCTTGGGTGGACGGCATAGGGTTCACTTTGAAAATCCAAATTCGTCGACCGTCGGCCGTATTGTATTGAAGTTCGGGCGTAAATATATATTTTTTGCGATTATTATAAAAGAAACTGACTTTGCCACATTAAACAATAAAACCATATTATCCGAAAAGGAGTTTATAAATAGCAGAGTTTGGACTTGAAAGTGTTTTATGGACCTTATACATTATTTTTTCTATGCTTATTAAAAGATTTATAAAAAAATGACCGATATTTTAAGGGCCAAAATATGTTCTACACGCAGAATTTAATTGAAGCATCTATAATACTCGTACTTCTAGGCGGTCAAATTTTCAAAACAAAAACGTATGATTTTGCATTATTTAGTATGGCATCATCTTAAAAGTAGTTTGTTTTCACCGCTGTAAAATGTCGTCAAATATTGTATTTACGTTTGTAATAAATGCATTTTGTTGGATGTATAGAAAATACGGGTCATTGACATACTTAAATGCTGATTCAAAACAATATTTAAAAAAACATGCATAATTTAGAAGTGAAAATTCCATTCAATTCAATTAAAATCAACACCTTAAGTTCACTACCGTCTCCTTCACCTTCAACCATATTCTACTGAGTGAAGGTTAAAAAACAATCGGTAGTTTCAACACCATGAGAACTAATATCCTGCTTTACAACTAACAATGGCCGGCCGAGTAATTAACTGAAGGTGTTAGACTAATTCTATTGTAATTTCCTAGTCAACGATGACTGTTGATTGATTTAATGCGCGCATTTAATCTTCGAACGATTCTACGTCTCGGAAAAATCAACTAAATTACATAAAGAATTCTGATTTATCATAACAAAGATAAAACTCTTAATAAATTTTAACGAGAAAACTTCTTTAGCACCGTTGTGATTTGAAACTCGATGAAACGAAAAATAGCGACACTAAAATAGGCGAACACATAAATCTATAGGATTTAGCCTGCGAGAGAATGATATAGTATAATCGGTCTCCTCTCCTCTTGCGGTGCTTCATAGCTTCCCCAATCTTGTCTACTTTAGTTTTCTGAAGGTTTTCACTTCTACCGCGTGTGAACTGCACACTTGTAATTTTTTTTTAAAAACAGTTTTAGATTACATTTTATTTTGGCAGCAGTCGGTATTTTCGGAACCCCGTAGTCGAGTAGATAAAAGCCTATACTATGAATGCAAAGATCGTGGGTTCAAACCTCAGAGTGCTCAAATAAATTTTATTTGATTAATTTGTGTTATTAAATTTGCATATGTAGTATATTTGCGGAACGTTGCGGAGTGTGCACCCTGGTGAAGGACTATAATTAAAAATCGAAGAGATACTTAAATACTTAAAGCCGTTCTTGGTGACCAAGTCTGAATAGCCAGGTACTTCCTAACCCTCCTCTTTCTCATTTCCTTCCCTTACCCACTATTTTAAGCCTCATAACGTGCACTAATATTGGGGGTGCCTTATTCTTACTTGCTCTTGAGCGATAATAATCACATTAAAAAAAATAAAGCCCTTAATTAAAGACAATAAAAAATAGGCTAGTAAAATCTAATGATTTTTGTAATTATTCAGATATTTTGAATGACTGACTCAAAACACTATTTTACTTCTTCTAAACATTTAGATTATTTGTAATATTCGGTGTTTGGGTAGTCTGAATGATAACATATGGTTTTTTAGTAAAGTAATACGTCTTATATATAATTAGCAAACAAGGCGTCACCGATAATGTGTTACTAATAAATTTTACCAATCTTCTTTTCACGGTGTTGAAATATTTTTCAATGTTAGAATATCAATTGCGTAATTATTGTTAATAATGTCATGCAATTATCTTTTCGCTAAATTAATTTACGGGTAAATTATTTATTAGATTCGCACATGATAGTAATCGATGATTACCACATGCGATGACATTTTTTGTTTGAAACATGACTGCAATTTAAGTGCAAATAATACGAATCAATTGAAGTTTCACGGACGAAACAATCATTTATATAAACCTGATATGATGAAGTAAGCGAAATGTTGAAATATTAAATGTTTTTGAAACTGAATTTAATTTAATGTGCTATTCAAAATAATTCATAATCTACCCTTTCATAGATGGCATGAGCATTATTATTTTAAGTAAAAACGCTTTTTATAAGTTATGCTTTAAAATATTAAGATGAATTAATTGTTTGCCCCGTACATACCCAATATGAATATAAATAAATATATGACTGCTTAACAGAAGGGAAATTGGTTAACGCGCACATCCCGGTTAGACGAGAGGTCTGGGTTCGAGTTCCAGTCGCCACCATTGTCTTTTTTCTGTTTTCTGTATTCTCTTTCATATTTTTGTTTAGATAATTATTATTATATTCTTATTTAATGATATATTACGTTGATGGGAATAACCTTCAAAAGTTATAAAAGAAAGTTTTTCTAATTTTTTTTTTTTTTTTTTAATGTAGCTATTACTTTGTGGTTATCCATTATAGAATAATGAAACAATTTTACTTTGTATAAACCACTTATTTGATGTGCAAATCCGACCGGCTTCGGAACAAACGTTCCTTCGTCAGGGAAAGCTTATACTAATTTGACAGTTTCGAACAATGTTTTATTATGGTAGGGGTGGAGCTGTTGCTAGATAATAATGTAGATTGGGTAGGTAGGTATTAGTGTAGAGTGGGTGGGTAGGGGAACAAATCCATGATTGGGCTATATGACAATATTTTTTGTTTGTTGATAATAGATTTTTTATTAGAAAGTTTTTCTAATAAAAAATTGAATAAATAAATAGCTTGGTCCATAAACAAACTCAAACCTTTCAAGAAAGGCTAACACCATATACAATATTGTATCGATGATTCAATCCAATATTGTATTTGACTTTGTTTATGGACAAAACTATGTATTCACATGCATTTTGTGTATATTCGGGCGTGAACAATTAGTAGAGCAAAAATCTCGTGGAAGTATCTTAACTATCATTTAAAGAAACATTGCGAATTTTTCCACAACTATTATAACTTGTAAACTGAAACAAACGTGTTTATAATAATTTTCTGAGCATACTATGCGATTTTTTCAAAAATAACATATATTTTTTAAGAGCTTAAAACCTTCAAATGTTTAAGGAATATATGTAAGAAATCGGTAGAAATTCGGGTAGCGGTGCTTTGAAGTACCCATAAAGTTTTGTACTGTTTTATTATTATTGAAGTGTGTCATATTACCGTAAAATAATTGTGCAGTTTTATTAATTACCACCATCACTCTACCTTCTTAGAAAAATCTGAAAATGGCTTCCATAATATGATAAAAAAACCAGTTAGTAATAACTAATAAAAATAATATAAATTTTCTAGGCAAAACCGCGTGTTCTAAACAATTTTAATTTTTTTTACTGTAAAATATATTTGGCCACGTTTTTGCATTAAAACGGGTGATAACATTTTGGATTTGAATATTTAATAAGCAATAAAGAAGTGCTTTCATAAAAGGCAAGGCCTTGAAAATTTATTCATATTTTTGACAGAATATTACTTTGAATATTAATTTGTCGCATGTGTCGGTTTCCATTTCATACTCAATCCTTGACACACTAAGAGATATCTAATCAACACCAATTTTTTCTATTTTTACTGCTATTTTAGAGAAATTAACCTCACTTTTAAAATTTTTAGAAAAAAATCATTGCCATCTCACACTGAATCAGATAAAATTTTCTTAACACCCACATTATATTTTTATCGGCATCAATAAAAATACCAATAACCCCGATTTCACAAGAAAATGTTTATTTACATATCGATCGTCCCGTTGATTAGTCAGATATCTCCAAATACTATGTTTTGAGATAATGAAGAAAGCAATAACCGAATGTTTACCATAAATGAAATATTATTTACACTTGTCTGTGTTTTACTAAATATGCTATAAAATAACACCGGGAGGCATAACGATCTGGAACATTAGTATGACATTTAAGGCTCCGCAACCGGGCCCGAAAAGAAGTTGATGGAGAGATACGAAATTACGAATGTTAGAGGAGAGCGCTAACATTTACAGCGACAAAATCGATGCAAAAATTGCGAAAATGTTTAATAAATACACGACTCGTTTAAAATAGAGCAAAGATCTCGCAGGCATTGTCTTAAACAGCATTTAATGAAACACTGTGAATTTTTTCATACACATAACTTGTAAAATAACTGAAACAAACGTGTTTATAATAATTTTTGGAGCATACTTTGCGATTTTTTTCTATCGAGGGAATTTTATATAATTTGCGTTTCGGCGCGGGCAATGTCTAGATATTATCTTCAAGAATAACATATATTTTTTTAAGAGCTTTAAAACTTGTGTTTAAGAGATATATGTAAGAAATCGGTAGAAATTCGGGTTGCGGGCCCTTAAAATACCCTACTACTTACCCAGAAACGTCAACATTTAGTTTAATTCACTACAAGTGCATTTTAATTCATTTTTTTACGTTTACGAGTAATCGGAGAATGTTCAAGGTCCCATGGACCGACATGATCACCAACACAGAATTTCTCAGGCGGGCTAGAGCAGATAGAGAACTGCTTACAATAATAAAACTCAGGAAAATTTCATATCTGGGACAAATACTTCGAGGGGAGAAGTATCACTTGCTCCATTTAATATTCAAAGGCAAATTAGAGGGTCGCCGAGGGCCTGATGGGAGACAAATATCTTGGCTGCGAAATGTACGAAAGTGGACCGGCATTAGAAGTGTGGAGGAGCTATTCTGGGCAGCGCAAGACAGAGATACTTTTTCAAGAGTGATCGCCAACGTTGGGGGTCCTGAAAGGGCACACAAAGAAGAAGAAGTAATCGGAGTATTGTACCAGATAGAGGGTACACTTTTACATATAACTGCTTACTCAACTCAAATTTCGATTTTTCGTAGATGTCTGACTAAACAACTGAACGATTAATATGTAACTTTTGTAAATAATATTTGCATTTTACTTTGGGTTTGAAAACCCCATCGCACTTCATATATTATGTTTATCAACAAAAAAACACCTGGTATTTAAGAAAAATCTGACGTAGGTCTTCAACATATGTAAATAATCGAAAATAGGATAATCTCTCGATTAATAATAATCGGTACCATTATTTGACGTTAATTATTATACGTACGATGAGTGCCAATAAATTGACAAAGATGGCAGAGAGATTTTCATATTACAATAATTATTATTCATGCCACATACTCAACTGAAACAGAAATAAGCGTAACAAATACAAATGAACGGAATTAATTAACCCAACCTTGACTTTGTGACGTCAAGTTTAAACTACGAGAATTATGTCGAAAATTTCGACGAATGTGAATAACTTAAACACGTTTTCTCGCGATTTGCACGTATAGTATTGCTACGTGAAAATTAACACGATAAAAGTTAGAATATTAAATTGAAAGATTTTTTTTTAAATACATGCGTTGTATTCGATATAACTATAAGTTATAAGAATTCAAATACACACAATCTTAATTTCTAAAAATTAATATTTAATTAAATGAAGACAATATTAGCGAAACTCAATCGAAAATATGGGAACAGAAAAATCGGAAAAAGATATTGGAACCTCTGGGACTCAAACCCACAACCCTTTGCTTACACGGAAAGTGCTCTACCAACTGAGCCAAGTTGTCGATATCAAATTCGGTCACTTTTAACTGTATTATACTTCGACTAAGAACTATCAACATTATCTTCATTTTCTTAAGGCACATATTATTGCAGCAATCTTTATATATGCTTGCAATCTTTATATACGATTGCGATGAAACTTTGGTGAGTTGTTATATTTTCTTACGTTTATCTTTGATATTGTCCTTGCTTTTATTTATCATCCTTTAATCTTACAATGTATACTTTTAAAGTTCGTGTTATCTCATTTTGAATTGGACGAAGTCCGTTAAGAAATAGATAAAATAAAAATAATCACTGTAAATTGATTTTACCTACAAAGTAGTATTACTACGAGTAACATTGTACTATTGTAACATAAAATTCCCCAGCAGTCATAATTCAAAACTGTTTTTTTCTGCTTGCAGGATAATTGTAATTTAAAACAAGTAATTAATGATAATTCAAAGAAACAGCAACCAGAACCAACTACCTATATAGCTATACAACACAAATGCTTTATTAGTAGTAAACCGTTTACTAATAAATGATTTTTTTCAAATGTGAACAAGAATTGTAAATCTTCTTCATCAGTCCTGTACAGTATACATTGTATACTTTTCACACATGCGTCATATTTACAGAAAGCAGTAGGAGTTTTTTATTATACTCGCGGTTTTGTTTACTTTATTTTCAAAGACATTTTTTTTACATTAGCTCTACACAAAAGGCCTGCAGCCCCTGCAGGAATAATATTTTCCCTCAGAGCCTATGATATATTTGGGGATAATGTGTGGAGGGTCTTTTTAGTAAAGAAAGGAAGTTCTGGGAAGGAAAAGGGTATGATGGGTGGGTAGGAATCTAGGTGTCAGAACTTCCCCTCTTTAAAATTACCCTCCACACAGCATCCCCAAAGATGGCACAGGCTTTGAGGGAAATTCTTTTGTTCGAGGAGTCTTGTATGGAGTTAATATTAAAAAAAAATGTTTGATCTAACGGAACGTAGACCGTTGGAAGACAGCCTTTTTAACAATGTTCATTTTCAGTAAGTACCTCTCTATCTTAACCCATTAGGCTAATTTGTTTGTTTTTCGGAACAACTCGTACGGGTTTCATAGAGATCTTTGTGTCCCTTACTATCATGGTTAGAAATACGATCTAAACGGTGTTAGAAACAGAAAATATCACGCATTACATTCATATCTAAAAATTAACAGCAAAATTATTAAAATGTACATCTTTATGAAATCAATCGATTCCGATCTGAATTTGAAAAAAATGAAACTTTGGGAAATTTTATAAATTTAATTTTTATTAACCCATTGGCCACAGAATTAATGAGCTAAAAAGTTGGCCTTCACCACTGAATTAATTTTGTACCAAAAATTGAAAACCTGCAATGGTGTACTAAATCTATTGTTTCTTTTGAACCGTATATTCAAATGAAATAATTTCTTTAAATTTGTTTACATATTGGATTAAGGCAAAGAAAAACATAAAAATATATTTTTTTTTAAATATTAAAATATGTGTAAATAAGGTTACAAATATAACCTTCCCTTTTTTCGTCAGTTTTTTTCCACATTTTTATTCAAAAAGTTACAAAAAAACATAGGATTCTTAAATCGAACAATAATAATTTTTGATTTTTATATACATGTATACTAATAACTATTAAAATAATTGTCTATGATAGTCCTCAAAGCAATCAGGGACGTTCAGGGTCACTACCAAAAGCCTAGAACCACTCGCAATTTCGAAGAAATTAAATGGCGGCTGGCTGCATACAAAACTTGGAACACAAATATCAGGGAAAAAACATAAGAAACATATTATTGCCAATTGTATGAAATTAATAATTAATTATCTACAGAGTGTTCGGCATTTAAAATTTTATTGAAAAATGTCAGTATTGTTCTCGTTTTCCGTTTTTTGACGTACCTACTCTAGCCCGTCAGCGTGCCGGGGTTTGTGGTTAAGTGCCTGAGTTGCACACCCGGCAGGCTGTCGGGGTTTGTGGCCAATGGGTTAATGAAATGACAAAAAAATTAGTTAACCGTAATGTTTGTAATAAATTTGCCCAATAAAATGATTGCATCTTTTTATTTTTTTCGTTATCTGCAATTTTAGTTAGAAAAACGTAAGTTGAGCCATTTTTAAAACTTTCTTATGTTTGCATTCAACATTTTAATATTTCAAAGATTGTATGTTCATACAGTTTTTAGTTTTTGAATTCGTTCAGAAATACTCCATTTAATCGGATTTTATTGCAAAACCGAAATATTTTGGCCGTTCAACAAAATAGGCTCTAGGCCTGATTGGTTAGCTTTGTTTATTTTTAATAGGTACCTGTATACCTCAGTAAATTTATTTGTCAATGAGATATTCCAAGGTAGGTATAAAACTCATAATATATGTATATAGTTTTCTTATAACGTGTTAGAAAAACTAACCCAACTAAATAATCTTTATTGTACGATGCCCCGAATTGTCTTAACTTTAAAAGTGGAAGCCAATCGTATGTTTGGTCAATTTTCCGAAGAAATCTGTTTTGTGAAATTTTAATTTATACGTTATTCATTGCCTTGAATCTTGCGAGTAAATCAAGGAGTTCGTTTTAAATTACTCAATTTCAGTCCGCTAACTAAAAAATCCCTTGAGAGGTGATAATTTCAGAACACGTTTAATTCAAACAGTGGTTCGTTGTATGGATGTATTCAGGTAAGCAAAACGGTTTTATGTCCTTATTGACGTAAAGTTGAATCAATTAAATGCGCAAAATAATTAAATATATAAAAAAATAATAATGTAATCTTTCCAATGAAGGATAAACGTGAAATTAAACTGCTTGTTTTTACCACTAGCAAAATAATCTTATCGAGGGTTTCGTTCTTACCTATGCGTTGCTGTTTTTAGTATGATACATTTCTTCAGAAATATTCGGTGCACGATACAAAAAGGTAATAAACATACGTTCCTTTTCACAATAATGCTACAGCTCTTTCTTACACATTAAATAATGGTGAGACAAAATATGAGACACACAATGTACGTATGTCTGCTTTCTCCAAACTACTATTTTTTTTTCCTTTTGAGGCAATAGACATACGTACATTGTGTGTCTCATATTTTGTCTCACCATTATTTAATGTGTAAGAAAGAGCTGCAGCATTATTGTGATAAGGAACGTATGTTTATTCGTCGCCGTTCCGTAAACGTGGTAATATTAAAAGCACCTAAAAGCTTCAGTAAATTAAGTATAATTGTTTATGTATGTATTTAGATATTCTGAATTCAAATAAATAACATAGGCAATTCATTTTGTGTATGTGTGACTGATTCTTGGTGGATAAAAAATATGAAATTTTATTAAAAAATATATGTCGATGTTTATTATTTTATATTAGTAATTTACATAAACATTCGTCGATTTTAAACCTGCTTTATTAAATGAAAGCAAAAAATAATTTTAACGTTGAGATTCAATATTGCAAATCATTTGTCTTTTTTTGTAACGTGACTCCTGATGAATAAGTACCACGTTTCTGCATGCTTATAGTTAGGCTGGCAATGTATTGGAATACACCTATTTGAATTTCAAAGTTTGTTTTCGAATGAATGTATGCAAATCTTGGAAGTGGAAATTAATCCACTTCCCGACAACCGATCAAACAATCGGCCGATAGACTTGTTTTAACAATGCATTCTATCAACTTTTGAGGCATTCGCACACACACACACGCAATTCTCTGAAATTTGATGACATTATAAATCATAATATGATGTCGACAACTCTTCGACGAAGAGCATCTTTCATTATTCCCCTTTGTCCAAAATTTCGAGACTGTCAACTCATGTTAAAGCATTGAATTTTTGGTTTAAGTTGTAATGACTTATTTAGAGAATTAAATCATCTAACCCCGCTTCCCGATGATCATGCCAAATGAATCGATTGGCGCGCACATCTCTACTCTATATTTTGACAGTCAACCGAGACGAGATGCTTGTCACTTGTCACGCTGCTCATTTTAGGGATGTCGAAAGTGAGAAAAAATATCGATCTATCGATGTATCGATATTTATTAAAATATCAATATCGACGTCGATATATCGAGGAAAAAATATCGATATATCGGTCAAATTTTCAAAAGATTGTGCGTTTTTAAAATAATAGTGAATTCAGCTCAATATTATCAATAGTAATTTTTATACACAATGTGCATTATTTTAATGTACAAAAATCTCAATAAAAATGAAGGTATTCTTATCAGTATTCATTTTTTTTAATAGTTTTATTTTAATAGTTAAAATTTCAACCGCCAGATGTCATGACCCAATACAGTTACTTTTTTCCGTTCGTTCCTATACGGTTTTGGATTCTAGTAACTTAAGTTACACAAATAAAAAAATATCGTTTTTGATACAATTTTCGATATTGGATATTTTGAATCGATATATCGGATCAAAATATATCAACTAAAAATATCGATGTATTGAATTAAAAATATCGATATATCGATACTTTTTTAACTCTTCAAGGAAACCAAACAATGGCATAAATTCGTGAATCGTAATCCCAAATCAATTTATATTGATATTTATTTCAATCGTGGTTTGCCAATAACTTCCCTTTTCTTAAATACTTGGTCGTTATGTATAAATGACATGGCGCCCGATATAGTTTAATTTTCTGCATTGAAACGTTTACAACAATATGACTTTAAATAATTTAACATAACGGAGTCTCTTTGAGCTTCTTATTCGCTCTTAATGAATACATTTTTAAAAATAAAATATAAATTAGTGCAATCATGAATGTAACGTGTTTACAACCGCAACGTTAAATTTAATATTCTGCGGAATACAGTAGGTGTATAATTATTGATAATTAATTTATTGGGCACCTGTTCCCATTGAGCATTACAAACAAAAAAACAAAGTGTATGACCAAATACAATTATTTCAGTGTTCCGAATAAACAATGAGTAAGAACTAAATATTTGAATAAGAAAAATATTAATTTATTCAACAGTTCTGTTTGAGTCGCCTTATAGGAAATAAAAACCCGTTGCTATTGCTATGAGTGCGTAAATATTCAAATATATTTTAGACAAATAAAAAAAAATTGCAACCAGATTTTTCAAATATTTAAGGAAACCTAACCTTAGCTTTAACACTTAGTAACAAAGTGTTTAACTGAAGTCTTGTTTATCTTTACTCTTCATACACGTTTTTATGATATTTGAACCTTTTCGGTAGATTACGCACTCAATAAATTTGTCACTCTTTCGGAAACCAAAGTTTACAGGCAAATGCCAAATGTTGTGTGTGATTTTTGAATAACCTTACCAATTATCGCACTTCCAACTATACCTTCATGGTGTCAAATACTTAGGTACACGTGTCAATACACACTATATGACGTAATATAAACGCTTACTTACGTTTGTTGTAAGATATGTTTTTTGTTAGGTTACGTGTTAAAAGGAAACTCTGTCGCCAAGAAATTTTAACAGTTGGTATTTTGTCAAACTTTGCTGTAGCTCTATTTCCCTGAATACTGAGCGAAATGAAAACCCACTCCTCATGCTGATAAGTAATAGTTAAATAAGATCATCGAAATAAAGGTTTTGTATTCCCTATTTTTCTCCACAAAAACTGGGCCGATTTTTAAGATTTTTTTTAAGACTGTATTAGAAAAAAATACTCCAAGTCTGTACGTTTTGCCCTTTTTAAATACATTGTATAGTTTGTATACTGAACATCTGTCGATTGCGTTCAAACCACGCAATTTTAACGATTTTTGAAGTGTCCTAACTCCTATAAAAAGTAACTTATCAAAAAAAGCAGAACGTACCGACACGCTAGTGGTCGATGTCTAGATTATACTAAAAAACATTTGTAGTAGTGTCAAAATCCAGAGAGAAAATTGGGAAATACGTTACCTTTTAAGTTACAACACAATCGCACGCATTTTTAATACACACAAAGACGAATTCATTCCAATTTTGTCAGAACAGACGTCTTGGCAAAGCATAGAATGACGAGGGAAGTGGTGCTGTTAAATGAAATTGCTAACCATTTGGATGTAAGTGACTGTTCTTTATATGCCTTAAAAATATTATTGAAGAGTCACTTGCCTAAATGCTGATAGGGTAACTAAATTGTACTGTAATTGAAATTATTCTGTTGTACAATAATAATAGGTGTTTCTACGATCCTTTGAGATTAATAAATACTCCCTTTATCTATTCAGCTTTATCTATTTCTTGTTCTAGGTAATATTTTTCATAACTGACTTCTCTTATTCCTTCAGATTTTTTTTTTCAAAAAACTGGCGTCTTTCATTGTGCATTACGTCTCTTCAAGGTGCATTTTTGTTCCTATTGTTTAATTGCATCGTTGTGATTTTCCCACCAAGAGATAATTATTCTCAAAATTTTATTAATTTTGTTTAAAAAAGAAGCTATGCAACGCGAGATTTATTGGGGAGATCTTTTTTAGTAATCATAACCTGTTCTGAAAAGGGAATGAGACATTCTAGAACTATCCATTTACCATTTAGCGTCCTGCCCACCACTGTTGACGTACAGTTTTATTATTAGATGGATAGTCTCTGTAGCATATTGGCTTGCTTATTTAAATTATATAGACGATGGATGGAAGAAAATGGATTGGTAAGAAATAATTTGAGAGTACATTTTTAACGCGTTTATGATTGCTTGCTCTTCGTGTTTGTAGTCTTAACTCTCAACAGGTGTACAGTGAACATGGGTCAAAATAGACCCGGGCAAACTTAATTCAACAGACGTTCGAATTCACGTAAGCCCAGTAATGCCACAGAACTTAACGTCAACTGAGTTACGTCCTTCTCGGGTCAGATTTGACCCATGTCCAGTCCAAATATACCTTAAGGCCCATTGTCCACGTAACCGCACGTCATACGCACGCTTTCGTCAATTGACGATTGCAAGACGAATGCTTGCATCTTGCGTAGAAACAAATAAATCTGTGTCCACGAAGCGGCAACGTCGCGTCAGCCGCTTCGTGGACACAGATTTCATTGTTTCTATGCAAGATGCAAGCATTCGTCTTGCAATCGTCAATTGAGGAAAGCGTGCGTGTGACGTGCGGTTACGTGGACAATGGGCCTAAGTGTAACTCCCTATAAAAAGACAATAAAACTGTCATTATCTTCACAGAATGTGAAAAATTATTTAAAGATCACAGATGTTTGCAACATGCAAAAGTTGTTTGTAACTTCCTATTTTTTAAAAGTATGGGCTCATATTTAAAGAACTTTTTTTTATATGGAATGTAAAAAAAGTCACGAAAAAGGATGATGATGTTATTTTTCTCTATTTCTATTTACTAAGAAAAATTAAGTGATTTTATTTTAGTTTAGAAAGGAAGTTATTTTGAGTTTAAAAGATTTTATTATAAAAATAAAATCAATTAAAGTAAATACTCTTGTACTCCAGTGTTTTATCGCGTGAATAAACTTATTATTGGATAATTTTATCACATGGTGAGAAATAAAGTATTACAATTAATTTAAATACACCTAAAAAATAAGAAAAATTACCCAAAGCAATGTTTACATTACATGATGCAACCTGGATCCAATTACACTCAGGTATACCGTGTACGTAGTTAGAAACACGTATACCTGTTAAGTGTTATTAGTTGAGTTTGATGGACAAAGCTTATGCTTAAAAAAATAACATTTTATTGTGGATAAAAGTGATAAAATTCACACTTTTATAACTTACGATGAACGTGAATGTGCACTATTTTTTTATCACAACCAACATAATAACTGTAATTATAATAATAATAATAAAACATTTATTTGCCGAAATATTTTTACAAAATTATACATGTTTTTTTTTAATTTTTTATAACATTGATTCTATTGATAAATGTATCAATGCTCAGCTGTACATTCAGGATTTCCCGGAATGCTGCTGATTTTGAGCAGTGCCTCTAAGCATTGCATATTATACTTCTTGGTTACGCCCATACACATACCTACTCATACATATACCTACATAGCACGTATACATACTGTCACTGCTTGGGATTGGTATTAATTATTGTTGCAAGTTCCTGTGTCCTACCTATTCCCAATTGCCTACCCGCCAATCTTACTCAGTCTGTAATAAAACTCCCGCCGCGAGATAACCACTGTGCTCTGCTCCCGGTTACCGCCATTAAAATAACTCCACTGTGTACTATAAAAATAACGAAATTCACGCCTATTGTTTTTGTGCCTGTTGGATGGAGAGAGAAATCAGATGAGGGCATTCCAGCTTACAAATTCTTGCATCCTTTTGGTGAGTCCTTCCTTTCTATGCCACATGTTTTTTTATCATTTCAGGCAGTGATAGTAACACAAAATCAAGGTCCTTCGCCAGTCATTTTTACACAAACACATAAATCCACTCTCACAACATAAAATACCATTCACTTCTGTTTTCTAATTTTATTAAGCCATTTTCTCAACTAATTTAAACTTGTTTCTCCAAAAGCGATGCGATTATTTGATAAACGTTTAATCATATTAGAAGCACGTGAAAAGCTACTAATAAAACAAAACAATAGTAGGTACGAATTAATTTTAAAGTAATTCGTCATTCCTCTTGTTTAGACAGCGAGACTGTAATCCGAATTAAATAAATGCATGCAGACACATGTTCTATTAACAACAGTCATAGCTAATGGCTAATTATAGACAGTTGACCGCGTTTCCATTTATAATAATAAAACCGTTTATTATAAAGTCAACCGGTTTGAAACAATAACCATTATTTATTAGGAATAAAAAATATAGGTCTACGTGGATGCCAGCACGCTCTCCGTTCGCTTGGACGTCTGCTGATCTAAGAACCGATTATAAAAGCACATGTGATTAACTATTGATTGACCCGTCAGGCTAATCTATCTGTTCGGTTTTCGAAACAATTCATACAGAAATCGTTGTCGCCCTTACTATCTTTGTAAGAAATATGATCTAAATGGTGTTTGTTGTGTTCTCACAAAGAGTTTCTCCAACACTTATTGGAAGGAGAGTATTACACTTAGGAAAGAATAGATTTCTTTAGACAATCTGTGATTTATTAATATTACGCGGTAATGTTATGTAAAGTAATGCCTACGGTTAGTCAAACTAACTAGGAGCTGGCTATAATAATTGATCTACCGGCCACTGTCTTTTGGGAGAACAGCTGGCCTCGGCCCTCTGGTGATCTTGCTGGGAAACCAATTCTGCCGACATCTTGCGGATTTTATGGAAAGCTTTTATAGCTGCCATCTGTGTGACAAGACAGGAAGCATTTAGATAAAGAGAAAACACCATGCTTTATATTCACATCTAGAAGTTAACCACAAAATAATAAAAATGTAAACCTTTATGAACCCAAACTCAGGGATTTTTTTTATTAATTATTTTTTATATGAAACGATAAAAAAGTGAGTTGAGTGATTTGCCTTAAAAAAATATTTGCGGTTTTTTTTTCGTTTTCGTAATTTTAGTTAGAAAAAATGTAATATGAGCCATTTTTAAAACTTTTTTATGTTTGCATTAAAAAAATATATATTTAAAAAATTACATGTTTATTTCAAATTATAAAATTTGAAAGCGTCTTTCATCATCTTTCTAAAACAGTTTTTAGTTTTTGGATGCATTCAGAAATATTTCATTTCTTTGGATTTTATTACAAAGCGGAAATATTTTGACCTTCCGACAAAATATGCCTGAGGCCTGATGGGTTAAGTTAAGAGGAATTATGACCCTTTTCCTCTTATTATTATAAAAGCTTTTTTATGTATGTTACAGGTTTCTAATGCCTCTTTAAATTGATCCACGCTTCTTCCTGGATTCCTAAAACGAGTTTTGAAAATGTATTTAAAATGATCGAGACGTGTTGATTAACATAATATGATTATTAATAT
Organism: Limnephilus marmoratus; assembly: GCA_917880885.1. NCBI lineage: Eukaryota > Metazoa > Arthropoda > Insecta > Trichoptera > Limnephilidae > Limnephilus > Limnephilus marmoratus. The sequence goes on from OU862922.1 coordinate 11,845,469, forward strand.
GAATTTTTCATTAATTATGAAAGTTTTTGTATTTTGACATTTATTGGCTACTTTGTGAAGGTCATTCACTGGGAGCTTTTTTATAGTACCTATTTGAAAACGTGTTGATCATCGCTATCGGAGTGGTCGGTTTGACGCACAGAATATAAATTGAATTAAAGTTGTCATATAATCAACACGATAGTTCAAAACAACGTCGATATTCAAAACTTAGTTTCACAAAATGTGCTTGTTTTATAATTTTTTAATTTTTTTTATTGGTTTTCAAGGTACAATCCCGTTAAATCTTAATAAAGCAGTTTGTCAACAGGATGTTAAATTTTCAATTACAATTTAAACTTACATACATAATATTATTACAATAACTACACTGATTGTCACAATTAACACATATGAATTAATATAAGCCATCTCTATTTAGTAACCATTGTTTCAGCATATATTTCAATCTATTTGTAGAATCGAAATTTTTTAAATTAATTGGTAACATGTTAAATATTTTTGGCACGTTATATTCCAGGGTTCGCCGTCCGTAGTTATTATTATATTTTGGAATAAGCGTTCCTTCATTCTTTGTGAATCTTGTATTATGTTCATGTTCTAGTTTACTCTTATAATCAGACTCAGATATATGCTGAAGTAATATTTTGTATCATAATAAGGCCTGCACCGGTAATATTGTTAAATTCCGATACAACAATGATGTGTTTTAATTTAATCATAGCATTTTGTACTGATGTTAGGTGGTTTAAATTAGTTTTGCAGGAGTGTCCACAAGTGGTTAATCCACACCGTAAAAAATATCATTTTGAAATGTAGTTTGAAGAATCGCCTGAAAGAAATAAAAAAGAAAAATACCACACACGAATTTAGCGTCCAGTTTGGTGCAATGATTTTACGGTGTTTCCTGAATTTACAAATTTATTTTCGTGCTGGTAAATATTTAAAATGTTTTATGTATTTTTATTAATACACAAATGCAGATGATATTATTTATATAATTAAATACATTTATTTAACCAAAGTCAGGAAAATTTAACATAAATCTGATCAATTCTGCTCGTGTTCGTCGACTTTCACGCACTCAATGCTAGGTCCTTATCAGGCTCCATTAATGCTCGAATAACAGACTTAGCATGCCTACATTGTGCATTAGAAATAACATCTTTGACCAAAATCTGACTAATTAAATGACAGGACACTTTCTAAAAAGCAGAAAAAGCTATCAAGATTTTTACAGTTAAATAAAAGCGAATCTATGTTAATCTGTGATTTAAATATCAAATAACAAGGCTAAAAGTAATGAGGCTTTGAGAACGAATCTAGAATTTAACAGAACAGTGTTTTATTATGGCGCATGGCACTCGTCTTTGAGCTCTATCCAAAAAGGTATTCTCAGAAGCATGCAGTTGGCTTTTCCATGTTTAGATCGTAGCAACGATTCGTGGCATAGACCCATTAATCAATCTAGGATGCCTTTATTCAGCTATATTATCCTTGATCTACAACATTTCCAATAATCACGCAATTATACCGTTGTAAAAAAGAGCGTGGTAAATTTAAAATTTGATTTGGATTTGTTTACAGTTGCTTTGCAGGCGTACAATTTCTAAGATTTCCACGAAACGGTATTTTGCAAAATCCCACGAACATCTATTGAAATTACGATACACCAAAAGCATACATTTTCATTGATTAAAATTGTTTTTTCCTCACAAACCTGATGTCAATTGCGATAGTTATGTAGTTGAAATATGTCATATAATATGTTAATTATTTTATAAACTAGGTATAACGAGGCTTGACGAGGAATGCAAAAACAACATTTTTCTAATTCGCAATATTGCAACACTCTGCCCTTGCTTCGCGGGGCTTGGTCAATCTAGGTTATTGCTCTCGTGGACTAAACCTTACGCCTTCTTGTACAACGTTTACGTCGACAATAGTTGTTTTTGCTATAACAGGCTGTGTAACTTCAGTATGCATAAGAATTTACAACAAGGCAGTGTTCAGTTATGCGTCGATTTAATTGTTGAATGTAATTTAATCCTCATAACAATGGGTGTAATTTAAGGTCATGACAAATGTTTGTTCAGTTCTGGGTTGTTTTGCTTCCTACTTATTTCTTTGGTAGATGTTTTGGATAATCTTTCAATTTTTAAAGAGAAATTAAAACACAGATATACTCGCGCTGCGAATTACCTGACAGAATGTTAATTTCTCATACCTCCACCATTACGAGCCATTAACCAGCCGCCGAGAATTTAAATTTCGTCGAACGTTGATCTTGCGATCGTACCCCTGCAACTGTACAGGGTGGTTCCGATGAGAAAGATTAATTATTCTCCATACCAGCATTTTAACATAATAACTCAATATAGATTTTATTTCATTCAAAATTTGCTTTGATAAAAAACTACATTCAAAAATGCTCAAACTCGTGATGATAAAACTATTAAAATTATGTAATTGTTTTTTGATCATAAGTATTTATAATTTTTCAATAATGTCAGCAAAATAAGAATGTAATTTTTTAAAATATATTAGCTTACCGTAAATAAATAGACAAACTGAAGTATTTTCATCACAAAACAAGGGCGCGGATATTTTATTAATGATTTTATTTGAACTAAAATTAAAATTCACAAAATCAGCTTTCCCAAATAATTTATTGGTTTATTTTACTGCATGATTACATGATTTGAAATGTATGTTGTTTAATACAAAATTTTGTTTGAAAATTTAACAAATCAGTCAACGACGTATGGTAAAACCTTATTGTACTGAAAATAAACATATTTTCTCAAAATTTAAAACATTGTTTTACTAGATAAAAGAACAGTCTTTCGAAATCAATTTATAATTCAATTCGTCTAAAATTTGATTTAAAAATGACATATTTCCGGTTTTGTCTGGTTATTCCCTCTTACGAGCGTAAAGGGTTGCTTGTGCAATAATAATTCATAATAAAAAATTGGCTATCAAAGGATTGAACCCGCGATGCCTGATTTTCGACCCGATTCTTCTGACTACTCGTCTACTAACCTTGCTGAAAGATACTATCAGGCTTTTCAAAAGGTTGACTGAACATAAGGGGGAAGTTTTGTGTGGCTTAACACAATTAAGAGTCAGCCAGTATATACCTAAAACACTTAAAATTGTGTGTACCTATTGTATCAAAATATTTTAACAGACTTTTATGAAAGTAAGTTCGGAAGTACTTCGATAGGAAGATTGATGGTTAGATAGTAAAAACATATTTTTACAAGCGTAAAAGTTTGAAAGCTCCATCTAAATCATAATAAATAGTAATATCTAACATTAATTCCCTTCTCTTGTCAATCAATCATCAGAAATATAACTTAGTCGTGTTGTCTTACTGTTATGCAGAAATTGTAATTGATTTTTTGTTAAATGAAAAAAAAAGCATAGGGAAAGTAACAACTTTCAATTACTCAGACCATTAAATCAATTGCAAACGATTTTGATGGATGGTGATTCATAAAACCATATTTATTTTAAAATATAGGTCAGGCTTACTGAAAGTGGGCCTCGAGCGAGAATTTTAGACTGTCCCGCCTCTTCGTACTACAGTAGAGTCACGTGGGGTAACCGTACACATTTTTACATAATGTTTTTTTTTGTATTAAAAAGCTTAAGATAATTTTTTTATTAATATGATTGGTTATTAAGTATCTTAATTTGGGAGGCGGGTACGGGTACCGCCGCCATTTATTGGATAACCAACACGTCTGCCATAGGTTACTCCAAGTGGTTCGCTACGTTAAGGGGTGAGGTTTGTCCTGGTCTTGGCGGCGGATGCAATTTCCCACCAGCTGCGTGGCAGGTCTGTTCGGGAGAAAACGGTTGAAGGAGTACCTTTGACTTCTCCAGCCGTACTCTCTCGGAACATCGCCTTGCACCACAGTGGGAGGGATTCATACTCCTGGACACACTGACCCCCGGATTCCTACCCACCCCTAATACCCCTTTCCTTCCCAGAACTTCCTCTCCTTTTTTTCCTTGAAATACCCTCCACACAGCATTTCAAAGATGACATAGGCCCCTAGGGGAAATTTTTCCCTCAGGGCCTCCTGCGTGGTGCTAATCGTAATTAGCTAAAAAAAACACAAAATCCTCAGAAGATTGTCAAAAAGTTATATTAAATATTCACATAAAAATCGGTCGCATATATGTATGTATTTGACGACTTGACACATAGGCGGGGTAACCATACGCGTAACGTAGTGTAATTGTTTCTACTCTGCTTTCAATCTGCCCTTGTTTCCAAATTGGCCTATCCGGATTGTTTCTTACTCACGGAATATTACGCGACAAGAATCAAACATGAGATGAAATATGTGCATGTTTGAAATAATGCTTATGTGTAGCGGTAAGTGTACGCATCCACAAAACTGCGCACGCCTACCACCGTACACTTACCCCATAAAACAATTAAATAATCTTAAAATAAGATGAATGGTTATATGTATAAGAATAGATTCTTTATAACCGTGATACTAACACTATGTTTTTAAAAATTGTCATGAACCACACTGTGCTGACATAACAGCACCCACCGGTAACAGAGTCGAAACAAATAATAATAAAAAACTATAATAAAAAGTAATTTACCTGTCGATTTGTATTTTTAACATATGGCTCACTGTACACACGACGCAGCACGCAGAAGTGCAAGTGAATGACACTTTGTCGCAAACATCGCCGCGTACACTTTCCCACCGCGTACGGTTACCCCATATGACTCTGTTATCAGCTGCAGGCAGTTAAGCTGTAGGTGTATTACATTCCATTTCAGTTAGCTGCACTTTGGGAAGATGAGTTGCTAGAAATATAATTTCTACTGGTTTATTTTCAAAGAGAATTCCTTTCCTATTGACCTGTAAGAACTTTGAAATGATGCAGATAGACATTTTAAAAAAACATTAAGATTTGTAATTACAAAGCTAATACTTCTTGCCAAAATTGTCAAAGCTTTTTAGTGATCAATATATGTTTCCTTGGGGATATATATATATATGAGATGTCTATGTATTGCCGTATATTGCCAAGCATAGGAAAAGTTTGAAAATAACTTCTTTAAACCCCCGCGAAGGTTTTTGGATTAATACAACCACATGACAGACAATACATCTGAAAAGTTTTTTTAATCATTACAAAAACTCTTGCGAAACTTTTAAAATGTCGAAATTTGAGAATGACATTTTGCAAAACAATGATTGTTAAATCAAAATTCAATTTTCGAAACTCTTTAAATTAATTAATTTATTTTAAGTACTCGCCTTATACTTTGAATCGAATCAAGAATTATAGATATTTTAATTATGTTAGGTACTTAACCTAATTTGATTGATTGTTCTTATAATATACTAAAATGAATATTTGTAATATATGAAAAATGAAAATTTGAATAAAAAATTGTAACAGGTCGCACGCGAGAGAAGTTTTGGCCACGAGGACGTACACACATATAATCTCCTCCCAGATAACCTAAAAATGGAGAAGAATATAAATACCTTTAAAAAAACTATTTGAACTTAATTATTGGAACAAAATTAAATATAAATGAGACGATGTATCATTGTGATTGAAGCAATGAGTATGTGCCGAGATAGAGTGGCGGTCTATTCGTTCTGCCTAACTCTGCGGGGAAACGATGTGATGATTAGTCAGTCAGTCATTGTCATTAGAAATAACGTCTGGTATCGTGTAACAAGAGTAGAAATCTGCTTTTAAAATGAAGTATCGGTAATAAATAGCAGCTGTGAGGAAAACCGTAATGGTTCCGGTCGTAATTTAATTTGTCAAAGGCGATCTAATGAACATTTTCCCGTTAGAGTTTCCTTATGTTGTAAGTTATGACTGGTTTAAAGTATTTTCCGAACAATGCATAACAATCGATTAGTTTTCCTTCAATTAAAATGGTGTTATCCGTTTGTTGTGAAGTCAGGAATAACCCGAAGCACATTTCAAGGGAAATTTTGAACTATTATCTACTTAACGATGTTTTAATAAAATTATGATAAATTGAACAGATTTTTCAAAAATAAAAACTAAATTTGTTAAAACTTGTAGGTATTTACATTTTCCGTTGGTGAAAACAAACTTTTTTAATATAATATTTTTGTGAAGTTGTTCCTATTTTTGTCACTTTATTTACATGGTGACGCAAACCGATTTCATGCAACCACGCTTTAGTAGGGGCAGATATTAACAATTGTAATAATTCATTGATTGCAAATTGAAATTGTTCTGGCGGCCAAAGGACGTTTAAGATACGAAAAAAATATGTTTAAAATATAAGTATAAATCATATAATTTCCTTCTATGCCATTTTTAATATCGGTCCTCTGAAGAAAATACTCTCATTGTTGATAAAGAAATGAGAGCCGATTGGAACTGATCTGACTGAATATTTTATTGCATAAAAAACTCTCGACTTCGCCGAGTGTATTATTTGTTTTCTTGTATAACCCTGTCATCTACATTTTCTGACCGAAGCTTTTTTATAATTTCAGATGAAGTTCCTCAACATGCTGAACCGGTTCGTGTCCGTGCTGTTAGTTAGCGTGGCGCTCACGGCAGCGCTGCAGTTCGGCGGGGTGGCATCCCATGCTAAGGACAGCAACGATTTCAATGTAATTATAACATACTTTTTAATTTAATATTAAATCTACATAGTTTTAAAATGGTTATCAACACTTTAAATTAAATACCTATGGAGTGTTGTGAGATGTCGTACCGTCGAATAATGATGCTGTAATGGGAAGCATCTAGTTTTTAAAAAAATTTTCCTTTAGGGCTTTTACATAAAAAAATAGTACTTACCTACATTTGTATTTATAATTTAATTCACACATTTATTTTTACTGTATTTGTGTACAATAGATGTAAGATTAATAATTTTTTCAATACATTTAAATTGAAGCGTGCGTCCTACTTTGAATTGTTTTAGATCCGTGGTCGTCAAAGTGCTGCCCGCGGGCCGCATTAAAGACCGCGGCCCGCACAAATATCTGCCGTTTTCTTTTAATTTTTTTTTTTTTTTAATTTTAAATTTTAATCACATATGTATAATATTTTAAATATTCATTTTATTAACCTGCTTTTTCAAATATTAAGCGTACGTATATCCTTATGATTTTAAAGCGTTGCTTATACTGGTTGACATTTGATTTTAAAACGCCCTGCTGGTTTTTGAACACATCTTAAGTCGATTTTGAATGCGCGTATAATGGAGGTCATAGGTTCTCAACGGGGGCGATAACGCCCCATTGTGGGCGTTTGAGACTTTCAGGGGGACAGTAGAAGACCCAGATAAAATTAGAGAGCGTTGAGATGGCACAGTGAGTGCGTGGGCAGGTAAAATAATGTGGTCTAAAAAAGACAAAAAACACGCTAATCAAAATAAACTTTAATTTTTGTCATTGTATGTATTGTAATCATTTTTATCACCGTGCAAAAATTCGTATATTTCGGTACTTCGGGAAGTGTATGAAAATTGAACTGAAAGATTCCATTAAAGATCTACATTAATTTTTTTTATAATATGATCATTTTATGTGTATTATTATTATTACTAAGAATTGACCATATATATCATGAACACAAGAAGGAAGAAGGTAGCAACCCGGTACTTAAATACAAAAGAATTGCTTTTTGAGCTTGCTAAACAAAAAGGTACAACATCACCCCCCCCCCCCCCCCCCCACCGCCCCTGAATTCCTAAGTGTGCGGCCCGCGGTGACAAAAGTGTGACGACGACGACCGCTGTTTTAGATGGTTTCATTAAATATATTTTGAATAGGTACTTAATCATTGCATGTCCAACTTATATGTAAAGTTTATCGGCTACATTAATTTGGGAGGCGGGTGTGGGTAATTCCGCTCCAGGAACAATTTATTGGATAACCAACACCTCTGCCATAGGTCACCCCAAGTAGTTCGCTATGCTTGGTGACTTAGCAGGGGTGCCCGGATTCATGGGGTGAGGTCTGTCCGGGTCTTGGTGGCAGATATGTCTGCCCACCAGCTGCATGGCAGGCTGGAATGGGAGAGAGTGGTTGAGGGAATTCCTTTGATTTCTCCATACTCTCTCAGAGCATCGGCTTGCACCGCAGTGGGAGGGATTGATTCATACGTCCGACACTCAGGACAAACTGACCCCCAGATTCCTACCCACCCCTAATACCCTTTTCCTTCGCAGAACTTCCTTTCCTTCATTTCCTAAAAGAACCTCCACACAGCATCCCCAAAGATGACATAGGCCCTATGGGGGTTTATTTTCCTAAGGGCCTCCTATGTGAAGCTAATGTAAAAAAAAAAACATTATACTGGGTGTTTAGGGACGTACTTGATTTACTTTAACCAGTGATTCCTGTCATTTTTTGGAGTAAAAAATGTAAATAAAATTTTGGTCTCCTGTGACCTCGTTTTTTTTCAATTTTTTTTTCTTCAAATCCAACTTTTTTTTTCTTTCACATGACGTCACTGGTCACTTTGGAGTATGTGTCCAACCTCCCCACCCTGACCCTAATAGTCCAATACACATACTGATTTTTAATGTTTTTAGTTTTAAAAAATAAAACTTCGTAAAAGTCACAAATGTCACCGGAGAACCAAATTTCATTTACATTTTTTACATCAAATAATGTCTGGAATCACTGGTACATCCCTTAACGCCATGTATAAAAGGTATAAAATTTTGATTGAATAAATACTTTTTTAATACAAAAGTCAAGTAGACGCAATGAAGTCATTTTATTCATCTCCATTTTTGTGTAATTTCAGGCCTTGGTGGACGGCAAGCAGGACTACTCGAGCCGGGTGATCGACGGAATATTCAACGTGAGTTGGTACAGCCTACCCTTACGGAGCGTGATCAGGGGGGGAGTGTTTACCGCTCTCACCGCCATGTGGAACTACCAGGCTGCCAAGAGGCTGCTCTGTCTGGCCAGGTATAAGAGATGAACCCAATGTCTTCTGTCCTGCTCCTGTTATTCTACATCTTCAATTATTTCCATTATCAATTTGATGACATCCTCACTCGGTCAAATCTTCTGCCCATCTTTCATAATGTATTGTACATATTTCATTCACTAAAATTCTCTTCATTTTCATTCTCCTTTTACGAAGAGGGTCAAAGATCTGTTGCTTCAATAAGGCACTGTAAAAATGCTGATTTTGGCTATGGGTGGCCACTTTCTGTTCATTGAATAGTGTTACCAGTCAATATAAAAATGTTTGTGAAAACTTACCCATTTGACCAGAATGTATAAAAATTCTTCTCAGTTATTAAAACTTTGGTTTTCAAGTTTGTTAGTAAGTTGTTGTCAACATTAATATCATGGATTTAATCATAAATCGTCAATGAAAATGAATTAAAACGAATAAGTATAATGATTTTATAAACCTCTTAAGTGCCGCCATATCTAATTGGCTCAGTAAAAAAATCATTTCTCCATGCCATTCTGCGTAATTTATTTATGGCAGATTGTATACTTTTTTTATTAATAAATTAACACATTGCCAAAAGTTATTAAGAAAATACAATCAGCTGGCGGACGGCGAAAATTTATCTTCGGCACACCAAGAGATAATTAGGAACATTTTTTCGTCTGCATCTGCTTGTCGAGAAGTATCGTGGTAAGTGGGTAGTCCTTCTTCATTATCGTCTGATTTCAAAACTTTTTCTCTCCAGTCTATCATCTCACCACATCCAGCAAATCCATCTGTTTTGCATGTTTTAAAAGCAGATAAGGTAGGTCTTCTATCATGCTTTCTGTCATATCAATATGTATTCTGTCATATCAACATTGTTTTCTGATTTCATCTCCGTTTTCATTAATTTCAATAAAGTCTTATGAAATAATTGTCCTTGCTCTGACTAATAAATAATTTTATATTGTGTTACATTTTAGACGTGCATTTTCAAATCATTTAATTATAATAAATAATTCCTGTAGTTACATATACGAAATTACTTACATCATATTCCCGCATATTTATACGAAAGTATACGGAATTTCTGTCCTGATTTCCATTTAATGACTGTTGTGTTTTTAACACATGATGACAGAGAAAGGGGCCTTTTTGGTCCGGAGCTCTTTACATCAGTATTTAAAAAGTCCGTTATATTTAAGAACTTCTTGTATAATATGAAAAAAATGGGTGCTATATATTCATGTAGCTTCAATAGTTCATTGTTTTCAATTAATGACAATTTTTTTTTCTTTAAATATTTTAATTTTTACTGCTTGACATCACTCAATGACTTGACTTCACTTATTCACTTTATTTCACTCAATGACTTACTTCACTTATTGACTTGACTTAACTTACTGACTTGACTTCACTTACTTACTTTGATTTCACTTATCTTGACTTCATTTGTAGACTTGACTTCGCCTACTGACTTGACTTCACTTCCAGACTTCGCTTACTGACTTGAATTCATTTATTGACTTGTTTACACTTGTAGATTTGACTTCATTCAATGATTTGATTTCACTTAATGGCTTGACCAAACTTATTGACTTGACTTCACTTATTAACGAATTCCCCACTACATTTGTGATAAATTAGTATTTATTAACTCTATATTTATTTTTGACCTTATTCTTTCCAGATCCCAATCGCCGCACTGAACGCCGTCAGCGACCTCGTCCAAACCACGGGACCCCTTTTGAAGAAGGCAGCCGACCAGCGCAATGAGGACCGCAGGGCCAGGGCGGAGCTGATCAAGGCCCGGGCTGCGGATCGTGAGGCCAGGAATGATGCCAAGGCCCTCCGCCGGGCCGACAGGACCCGACCCTCGGTGACCTACGTCCAGGAGACCCCGCAGATTGTCGAACAGACCTACGTTGTCAAGAAACATCACAAACGTCATTAATAATCCATTAAACCAACCATTTTTATCCGAGAAAAACAAACTGCATTTTCACGAAATGAAGATAACAACGACATAGTGCACAAGTGCGTTAAATGCAATGTGAAAAATCAAATTAAACTATAACTGCTCTTTTTAATGATAAACTAAACATGCAAATTGATTGTTTAAATACGTTTTTATAAAGATATAGGTATATTGAACTCCATGTGATAGAAGAAGTTTGTTACTCAGCAAAAGTAATAAAAGCATGGTGGATTTTATCAAACAAGAGGTCTCTTGCATGACAAATCGAAGTAGGCACCGTTCGGATTTAACTTTTATTATTTGAAGACCTTTGCTTTCGTTGATTGTGAAACCTCATGGGACATATTTGCGACAGACACTCTGTAAAATCTCGTATGTGACACAGATATCATGCTATCAATATATTGTAATCCAGATGAATTAAATAGGTACTGTATTCCGAATAATACATTCTTCACTAATTGCCCATTTTGTGAGATGCCTAGTAAGTAATAGAATTAGTATTTGTAAAGCTACCAATGTAATGTATTCCAGATGAATTTAATACTGTATTCTGAATGATACATTCTTCACTAATTATCCAACTTGAGAGACGCGTAACAAATAATGTAATAAATATTTTAATCTTGAGTGTAAAAGTGCACTTGTGCTATGCTGTAAAAAAAAGTGTAGGGTAAATTTCTAGTAGATATGTATTTTTTGTTAAGTATATACTTTTTCACAGTATTATTATATTATTTTCAATAGCACAAGGTTCGTATCATTCGCACGGGTCCTTATTGTTGAACCTTTTCATGAATAATAATTATTAAGGATAGTTTGAGAAAATTATTTGATGTTTTTCTCATCGTTATTATATTTTATTTTTATATTTCAAGGAACTACTATTTTTTAATGATGGCAATGTTTTTTGCATCGCCACACTCCACGATATGCTGCAGTGTGGCAATTCAATAAACGTTGCATCATAAAAAAATCAGTTCCTACATATTTTTAAAAAGTTTCTTGTTGAGAGAATTTGTGAGCCTTAAAAATATTACAATATAAACAAAATGACTCATGACCAAAGATATTGAAATATAAGTAGATGTGCTATCTGCTATTTTTACTATGTGGGTCTGCGCTTCCGGGTGTCGTCGATATTGTTTACCAATTAACAAATAAACTAAAAGAACAAATAATTAACGAATAAACCAAACGAACGTTAAACTAAATGAACGAATTCTTTCCTTATTCAAAATATATTGTTAACCAATATTAATGCACATTTTCAAAAAATCAACGAAATGACAAATTCTTTTTGTATGAAAACTACGCTAATTAGCGCGTAGTCCGGCGACAGTTGCGCGGACACCATAGCATATCTCTTCTGTATTTGAATATCTTTGCTCATGACAGATGAAAATATAAGTTCATGCATATATATCTTATATCTACTTAGATAATGAGATTAAATATTTTTTTATAATAAAAAGGGACAAAAGATAAAGGACATTACATATAAAGTGCTGTTAGGTATATTTACCTTTACTTTATACACTATGTACATACATTATGAATTAGCTTAAAGCGTTTTCAAGTGAAATTAGAGAGTTATTTAAAACAAAGGTGACCATTTATACTCAACATATTGTATTTTTGAACAAAGTTTACGACTATTGTCTATATCTAAATGTATTTTTTTACTATCAAAATAAATAAACTATTTTTTATATGAACCTTTGTGTTTTTTTTTTTTTTATTTGAATACTGCAGTAAAGTTCCAACTGTTTCCAAATATCTGGAGCCAGTGAGACTATGTATGGCATTGTCAATAATTATGGTGTGTTGTGAAGCTGTAGAGAGCAGTAAGGAGGGAAAGAAGATTTGAAGAGGAATGCGGGGAAGTACCTGGCGATTCTGATCTGCTCACCCCACACGGTTAAAGCCATTTCAATCCATATTTCTTTTCTGAATGATGGTATTTACATTTGTTTTTGTGTTTAATTTATACAATTCCATTTAGTTTTTAAAATTGAAATTTAATTTAATAATGTTATTATTAAATTCTGCAATTCGTATTTTAGTTTTTATTATTGTGACAGCTGTTTCGGCTTACAAGGTCATTTTCAAACTGTCTGAAACTGGCCGTGTATGCCAAAAAGTCATAATAATAAAAAAAAACTAAAATACTTGCAGAACATTAGGTAAGTATATTATTTAAAAAAATATAAATATAATTAGGTATATTAAATTATATTTTTTAAAATTTAATATACCTAATGAAATTAAAAAAAAAACTGAATGACGGTCTAACACCAGGGAGATACTGAGAGTATCTTCTACTATGTAAGTGGTAAGGAATTGGTCAATTTTTTAAATACTTTTACCAACATTTTATTCTCCAGTACTTTCGATCTTTACTGTCATCTTCATAATATTTAATAATTGCATCCTATTACAAATTTAATGACACAATATTAATTGGTATTAATAAATATATGCTGTAAGCCACTAAACTTTGGTGGCAGTCATTTGTAAGCAAGGAATTACAAAAATGGTAAAGCAATCTTTTATAACATACAAAATTATTTAATGATGTACAATTGCAATAACATAATGGTAGATAATTATAAGTTAAATTAGAATTAAAATATACTAGAATTCGGATATAACGATTTTGCTCATAACTGCTTGCCGTTTTTAGCGACGACAATGTAAACCCAAGTTATGTTTCATAGTTAGTTATTTAGGTACTAGGAAAACATATCCATTTAGTACAACTCCGTTTTAAGCGATCAACTGCTTAAAGCAACCTATTTTAATGATAATGCGTCCGGTTAAAACGAAACCTACGCACCAATATCTCGCTGCCCTGCACATCACCTACTCCTCACGCCTGGCTACCTAACAACTGTCCTTATTATCTTGCGTAAAGCCTCGATGACACAGGGCGAGTTTACTAGCTGCTATCTACTAAGTTTAAAAGCGGATAAATCGGCGAGTGAGATTGTCATGATTCACACAAAACTGTCCACTCGCTTAGTAGCGTAGGAAACTGAGGTCGCTGCTAGCGCCAGTAACAAGAATAACGACACCTGCGTGAACTAATTCTGTGATGTTTGACAGTCGAAATCAGCTGTTAATTGGCAGCCATCTTGAAAAACATAAATAAACCAATCACGAGCAAGCGGAGCAAGCGTGTAGCGAGTAAAGTTGACAACCTTTCAACTTTTTTTCGTAGATTGGCAACAATCTGCTAGTTAGCAAGTAACACGATGATACTGAGCGAGTTTACTAACAGATAGTGAATTTCCCAGAGAGTAGCTTGTAAATTCGCCCTGTGTTATCGACGCTTTAATCACAGTCAGTGTTTATCATCTGTTGTGACTAGGTTAAAGGCTCGACACAATGAGTTCCGTGAAGCGAAAGTGTTTTTCAATTGAAGAAAAAAGTGCTATATTACACCGTTTAGAAGGCGGTGAATCGAATTCGAATGTAACCCTCATGAAGGAGTTCGGCATGTCTCATCTAAAAACAAGCTTAAATTATCCGGCGGCTTTATGCGTCGTCCGGTTAGTACGACAAAGTATCTCCGACCCCTTGAGGGTTGTTATATCCGAATTCTACTGTATTTATATATTTTTTTACTGTGGCTCCTCGTAGGACGCCCTGAGGAAACCAATTTCCTTGGGATTCTTTGGGTTGCCTCGTTCGTGGAAGGCCGTTTTAGGGATAGGAAGAAGAGGAAGATCTGCAAAGGAAAAAGGCATGAAGGATGATTAGGAATCTGGGGGACAGAGTGTCCAGGAGTGATGTACGCATGAATTTATTCCTTCCACTACGGTGCAAGGCGATGTTCCGAGGGAATACGGCTGGAGAAGTAAAAGAGACTACCTCAACCATTTCTCCCGATCCGGCCCGCCCCCCAGTAGGTGGGTAAACGCATCCGCTGCCAAAATCTAGCCAAACCTCACCCCATCAAGCCGGGCACCCCTGCAAAGTCACCAAAAGTAGGGAACCACTTGCGGTGACCTTTGGCGGGGATGTTGGTTACCCAATAAATGATTCAATCAATTGTCTTCTATGAGTACTAGTAGTTTTGTGAATCGAGATGGAAACTGTGACCAAGCATTCAAAAGATCATTTTTTAATAAATCAAAACCAAAATTACCTCTGATTTGTACTTACACGAATTATTTGTGTAAGCACGAATTTATTATTATTTTCATACTTTCCTTAATTTTAGTAAATATAAGTTTTTCATGTACCTACGTTTCATTTTTCTAATATATTATTATATTTCTCACATCCAGGTTCCAATGATTTACTCAGAAAATCTATTGAGAATTCTGTTATCTAATAAGTAGGGCTCGGATAAATATGTATTAAAAAATTCAAAATATGTACATATAATATGGACTAAAAAATGTAAAATATGTCAAAAATATGGAGTATGAAACAAGGTTATCTTTCATATTAACATTGTTTATTGTGAAAAAATACTATGCAGTAACGGTTACATTAAAAAAAATTATAAAAAGATAGCGAAATATTCAGGTAATTCAAATAAAAAAATGAAGTTTTATTCATCTTCCTCTTATTTAATTCTGTCTCATTAAATTGATTGTAGTACACAATCACATGTTTTTTCAAATTATCGAAATTAAAACTTTGTCGATTTGGTCTAAATGTAGCCTTATATTGGCTGAAAGATCTTTCCACAATATTTGCCGTATGTTTTGCAGTAGATACAAAGATACATGTTGCGATATTAAAAAAAACGCTGCTCAGAAGAAATAGATTTTTCACAGGCTTGACAATAAAGTACTTTTTCGTCTATAATTAGCGATTGGCTTGGGAAATCTTCGATATATTTTTCCAATTTGAAACGTAAAGGTGGTTTATCCTTGGGCATTATGAAATTATGCCGCCGTGCGGAGAGCAAGAGAATCAAAAATCAAATTACGACGAATAATACGCTAGAGGCGGGCAAAGCGTCTCAGTTGAGCGAGCCGGTTCACTGGGTCTCGTTCAATGAAAAGATCCGGGTCAGTGAACCGGCTCGAATGAACGACTGAATTGGTCCATCTCCCCCGTCCCCTCCCTCGGCCCTCCACACTTTATTAAAAAGGGAACCCCAATATTTTGGGGTTCCCTTTTTAATCGGATTTTTGTATCCCTGAATGAAAAACTGAAATCCTTTGTATTTAGTTGAGTTTTGATCTTTGGTGTGAAACCAACACCAACTTTACTTTTTTAACGATTTTTAGAAAGCATGAATTATTGAAAATAAACAATGAATGATTTACTGAAAATAAACAATGAGCATAATAATAATATAACTTATCCTGTTATAATAAACAAAATAATGTGGCCGGAGCGTCGACGTCACGACTGACGTATTATACACGCACACCCGCTTGAATTCCGATATTATTATTATATTCATTGTATTTCGGTAATAACATGCACGGCGCACGCACACTACCCAGCAAAGGATAATGTGGCCGGAGCGCTGACGTCACGACTGACGTTTTATGCACGCAAACACGCTTGAATTCCGATATTATTATTATATTCATTGTATTTCGGTAGTACATGCACGGCGCACGCACACTGACCAGCAAAGATACGCCACCGCGTAGAAAAGTGTCATAGTGAACTGAACTGTAAACCGTTACCTTACTTTCATATTTTACCTTTTTGCGTCGCTGACTAGAGTGGCTATGAACGAACGAACGAACGAGCAATCCGCATCAGTACATCAGTAGTGACCCGCGAGCCGCGAGATCCGTTGAACGATACACTGCTCTCGGCTCCCACGGGTCAGTCGGGTCTTCGGATCTCACGGGTCAGTTGCTCAGTCGGCTCACCGGATCTGGCGGGTCAGTTGGCTCACCGGCTCACTCGTTCGCGAAGATCCGCGAACCGTGAAGATCGTTCTTTGGGAACCGGATCTTACGGATCAGTATGAAAATCCGGTTCACTGAGCCGACTCGTTCGCGAACGACTCACTTCTATAATACGCGAGAGAAATGAAACACGCGCGGCCGTGTGGTGGCGAGAACGCAAACACGTAAAATTATATCAATTTTTGTGAACTAACTCATGTTTTCTGCTATAAAAATCGAAAATATGGATGATTGTGATATTTTTTGTAAAATATGGACTTAGCCATGAAATATAGAAAAATATGGAAAATAAAAATTAGTTTTTCACAATCTACATGTGATAATCCGGGTAGAGAACACATACGAGACCGAAAATCGTGTAAATTAAAAATATGTATTTACATATTAATCCGGGCCCTACTAAGGGGCCGTTCAAGTATTACGTAACGCACTTTGGGGGGGGGGGGGGGTCTTGTAAAACGTTACTGTGCGTTACGGGGAGGGGGGCGGGGGGGGTTCGAACAACGCGTTACGTAAAATGTTTTTTTTAAATTTAATTAAAAAACTAGGGAATTAAAAACTTCGAAGGCAACCCTTTTCGTGTATGTTGTACGGGTAATCTCTCGACTGTATTGCATGTCATTTTTATTTTATTTTCGTTGTCGGTATTCGTTAGTGTTTTAAACACGAAATAAGCATAAAGACAAATTGCTGTAGTCAGTGTCGTTAAAGGTACTAAAATGTCTTCAAAAGCGGGAGATTTACACCATCAGCTCTTCTTGGCCTATAAAGGTTCTCATGCTGACTTGCCATCGTAACAATGCCAACGAAATTTAGAAAATGGCAAAAGAAAAAATAAAAAAATAAAGAAAAATTTATGGAACATACAAATGATGTTATTAATGGATATGGATCATATAAATGATGTTATAAGCGATTAAAACAAGAAAAAAGGTATTTAAGCGACTTTCCAGTACTTTGCTCAACTTAATTGTGACTTTCAGGTAAAAATTGTCACTTTGACGTTACGTAACGTTTAGGGGGGGGGGGGGGGGGATTGTACAGAAAAACGTTACGGCGCGTTACATGGGGGGGAGGGGGGTCAAAAATCTTCAAAAATTGCGTTACGTAATACTTGAACGCCCCCTAATAAGTATTTACTACGGCGAATACTCACTTTAAACGGTTCATGTGATGGATAAACTTTTAGAAGCTATACAAATTTATTATAGTGCTTACAGAAGAAAAACATAGATGGATATTCGTGAATATTATGTTGATGTTGTGATAAAAATTTAATATTAAATTTATATTGTTACTCTCCCATAACGTTATTAAGTTTCTAAGATGTGCTAAGAGATGGCGATTTTTTCGTTTGTATGGTAAGTTTTAAAAACGTAATACTCTTGTGCAAGCCACAAAAACGTGAAACCAATGAGATTTTAAAAAATATACAGAACCAAGATTTTGTAGAGCTAAGGTAGGTACCTAGGTACGTAAGTTTAAAAAAATATATTTGTCTTATCTATGTATACATATAAATATCTCGTGTCACGGTGTTTGTGGTCGCACTCCTCCGAAACGGCTTGACCGATTTTTTATGATATTTTTAATGTAAATTTTTAAGCTATGAGAATAGGTCGTAAAGTATATTTCATACCGCTAGGTGATAAGGGTGTCCCTATCCAAAAAAAAAAAATACACCTGGAATCAAAAAATACCTGTAACCCCAAATTTGCACCCTCCTACCCCCACCTTCCCTTTTTTTAATGGCGACCCTCCCATTTTTTAACCGCGATTTTTGTGTGAACAAATTTAACCGTCGTTCATATTTCAAACTGAACGAAATTATTTATGTTGTTGAATGACAGATGGCGCTACGTCCGCCTCATCGAACTTTCATCCACACATGCGCAAATCATTCACGAGAAGCGTCGCGTCATTTTAACATTTCATTCGGCATTTGTTATACGTATCACAACGCAGTGCGTGCAAAATTTTGTGTGATTTATTTTAATTTAAATATTTGTGTGCGTTTATTACAGTAAACAATACCAGCAAGACACAAGGGGGCCCATTTGGACCGTCGAACGAATAAAGCAAATATGCGAAATAGTAGAGCAGAAAGAACAGACGAACAAAACCAACAAGATAACGAAAATGCGAGTGAACATGTCGCAATTGCGTGCATCTCAATTCTTAAAAAAATGAATTTCGGTTCTGTATCATATGCTTATACGTAAAATAACGAGGACTCAAACCAAGAACTGACTCAAGACAGCTACCGTGCGAGAGGCAAGCGCGATGAACTTACATGTTTTTTTAAAGAAAGACAAATCCCGGGTTACGAATAATCCGACAATATTTTGAAAATCTCCTACTACCGCCATAGTAAGCCAAACATGTTGTTTAAGTTGTGATGGAGGACTAAGCCAGCCGAGGAATCGAACGCAGAACGCCTGGGTGGGATTCAAACGCGATGCCCACTCACAGTGGCAGCGTAAGGGCGGTCCGCCCCGGGTGCCAAGCACCAAGGGGTGACAACGACAACTCACTCGTAGAGCCAAAGAATGCGCACAAAATCTCCCTTTGTAAAGACATATCAATATTCAAATACCTACTCTTGTACCTAGCTACTTATATACTAACATCATAATTTGAAACGCTTCGCAACCATATTTTCATTTTTTTTAAATATAATTTCTAATTCCCCAAAAGAATGAATTCATGTTGCGCTTGGTCTGATCTTATACCGCGCGTAACATCGAGCACGGTGTGAAATATTAATGAAAAATGTAGGCGTATCCATTAAATGACTATCAGAGACAAGATGGATTGCTCATCACGACGCTGTTAAACCACTAAAGAATAATTTTGGGAAGCTGATATCAACACTCGAAAAGATGTATGATCCCAGCACCAGCAAAGAAAGCGTTGAAAGAAGAGAAACAGCATCAACACTCATTCCAGATTTGTGTGACTTCACTTTCAGTTTTCTATGCTATCTTTCCTTTTGGTGTGAAGTCCTAGAAGTTAATCAGACAAAAAAGTACATAAAAAATCTGGGCTATCATTGCGTTCATTTTTTCAACATCAACGCAACCAAATAGTGGAAAAGATGTCCAACTTAGACATTCCGATTGAAGGAAAAAGAGGAAGGAGGAGATTTCGAAAACGTATGCCTGGAGAAATGGCCAGAGATGCTGGACTTACATTACCAGACGTGCTGCAGAGAGCAAGGTTAGAATATCATGATAGATTTTACGAAGAACTAGACCATCGTAACAGGGCGATGGATTTTATTCTGGTTACATTTAGTGTTATTCAGCCTAAAATGTTGGTAACGTCACCCGAAGATCTTCGTGGAATGGATCCAAATCTGTTAAAAATTTACAATGAATTTTCAGGAGAGGACATTGTGTTAAAGATTTTACGATTAAGGTGCCATCTGAAAGCCGTCAACATTTCTGCCCAAGAAGCGGTTCAATGGATTACATTGAAGCTTCTCAGATTCACTGTAAAATGGGGCTATTCTGAGTCTATTCCAAGTTTAGCGCTGTCTTAGATTTTTTTAAGTAACAATTTGTGTTTCGGTAGCTTAATGTGAAAGAAGCTTTTCAAAGTTAAAATTAATAAAATCTTACAAAGTCCACCATGAGCCAAGCGCGACTAACCAATCTTTCGATTTTATCAATTGCAAGAGGCAGGGAAATCAATTTTGATAATGTGATCGAATATTTTAGAAAATAAAGTCTCGTAAGCATGTTTAGTGCATAGTGTTTAATTTTAAGTAGGGGTGCTCAATACAAAACCGCCCCGGGTTCCTATCTACCCTACACACTTAGATGCTTCCCTTCCTGACGGCGCGGCGGGGGGTTAAACCCTCAGGCTAATTTGTTCGCTTCTGGGAAAAGTTATTTTCGTCTCATAGAAATCGTTCGGTCTCCCTTATAGTCATAGTGAGAAATATGATCTAATATGGCATTGGAAAGAGAAAACACCACGCTTTATATTCAAGACAAGAAGTTAACCGCAGAAGAATTTAAATGTACACCTGTATGAAACCAATATATAATGCATTAACAATGATATACAAACTTAAAAATAATATGCTCTCAAATTATCTTCAGAGTAATATTATGTTTCAAGAAAATGTTCACAATTATCCAGTATCCTACGAGAAGACGCGGAGACCTTAGGCTTCCCAAAATTAAACTTTCGAGCACACAAAATAGCCGTTTTATAAAGGGCAAAAACTTTATAACAGCCTGCCGAATGCCGTAAAGGAAGCCTCAAGTCTTAGCACTTTTCGTAGGATATGTGCATTAAACGGGTCTCCACACCATCCAATTTCTAGTGACTGCGGCAGTGACTGCAAAGAACGTGGAGTTGAGCGAACTAGCGCTGTCTCGTTTGTGTTAAAGGGCCGCTAGAACGAGTCAGCGCTAGTTCGCTCAACTCCACGCTCTTTGCAGTCACTGCCTGCTGGCCAACATGCAGTGTCGTGTGTAGAGCCCATTAGAAAAGTAAATAATGTTTTTTGATTTGTAGCAATCTTACCAATATTATTTTAGTCACATAGTTATCTGTTTTCCTTAAAAAATTTTTTTTTTATGTAGTAATCTTTTTTTTTCTCTTAAAATGTATTTGTAAAAATGTTACTGTATATCTAAATTGTATTTGTATATATTGTCTTATTAGATGTATGAAAAATTTGATTTAAAAGATGTATTTGCATACATCTAATAAATATTCAAAAACAAAACAAACAAAGATTTAAAATTTTAAACAGAGAAAAAATTATGAAACTTTTAGAACTTTTTATTAATTATTTTTAAATGAAATGACAAAAATGATGGGACAGAAATAATAATAATAATATTTGGATGATTTATATAGCGCCGTTTTTGTGAAAAATCACCTCAACGGCGCTGTATAATTGCAATTCATTTGTCTGATAAAGTATTACTTTAATTTTTCATTTGAAGTAATTTTAGTTCAGTGTTCAGACGAAAAAACATAAGGTTAGCCATTCTTAAAACTGAAGGGTGCGGTTTTTGGTAGTTAGTCGCCTCCCTTCATTCCGGAAAACACTGAGGCCTTTTGTTTTTTGGTCGAACTTAGTTTGAGTATTCACTGGATTTCTTTTGAAAAATGTGGCCATTTGGTGATTTCGTTATATAAAAGTTCGCCGGGACTAAGTGAAGGGACGAGCTGGCGGTGGCCGTAGAGCTTGTAATCCTCGGTGAGCTTGCCCTGCTCCACGCCCAGCTTCAGCAGGTATTTGCAGGCCTCGATCTGGCGAGCCGGGGGGAGCATGTCATTAAAGGTGCCTATGAAGGCGATGCCCACGCTGCGCCGGTTGTGACCCTTGGTGTGCGCGCCCGCGCCGTTCCAACCTCGGCCTATGTAGATATTGCCATCTCCGCCCACCAGGAAGTTGTATCCTATGTCGAACCAGCTGCGGGACTCCATGTGGTACGTTTGCAAGGTGCGCACTTGGTAGGTGCACGCCGCCTGAAATATCAAACACAACACAAACTAATCAGATAAACTTACACCATAGCCAAGCTGAATATTATTATTTTTTTACATATTCTACTAGGGCAGGCTGAAAAGCAATGCATACAAGCTCGTAAAATATGATCAAAAACAAACAGCAAGATGGGGCAAAAAGTACATTACAGTACGATTTTTAAGCTTTAAAATCATGTAGTTATTTTTCAACATAGACACCGTTAACTCTAACGCATTTGGTTACGCCCATACACATACCTACATAGCACGTATACATACTGTCACTGCTTGGGATTGGTATTAATAATGTTGCAAATTCCTTTCCTACCTATCCCTATTCCTATCCGTCAATCTTACCCATAGTCAGTCTGTAATAAACGCCCGTTAACATATAGCCATTGTGCTTCCGCTATCGGTGAACCGCCATTAAAATAACTGCGCCGTGTACTATCAAATAAACGAAACTCACGCCTATTGCTTTTGTGCCTGTTGGATGGGAGAGAAAGCAGACAAGTGCATTTGCCAGCATACAAGTTCTTTTATTCTTTTCGGTGAGTCCTTTCCTTTCTATGTTACATGTGTTTTTATCGTTTCGAGCAGTGATAGTAACACAAAATCAAGATCCTTCGCCAGTCATTCTTTACACAAAAATATCAATCCACTCTACACAATCATAATCTCATTCAGCATTTCTTCCAACGTTTAAGAAGTTTTTTCATTACCCAAATGAAAAATTCTTCCGACAATTCTAGAATCCTGGACTTGATAGCTGCCTTCATCTCATAGTCCGGGGTGTAATAATTACCATTAGTATTTCTTGAGTAGAGAACATAAATAAAAATCGCAAGGCGAAAGATCGGGGGAGTGAGAAGAGTATGGAATCGGTTAAAACTTCAGGTTTTGCAGAGGCTCTAATTGATGCTGTTTGTACTCGTTTGTGAAACGGCATGGTACCCTTCATCCACACATTTAAAGGTATCCTAATTGTTCAACAATGATGCCGACACGTACCTTGGATATTCCAAAATGGTTTGTGATACACTTTTAAGTGATATGCCGTCATTTTGAATCAAATCGTGGACGAGTTTGGTTGTTTATCATCTGTATCAATGATCGGACGTCCGCTGCGTGTTTCATCAACAATTATTGCTTTTCCAGGCTCCCAACCATGAAATTTTATTACCCATCGATTTAAATATTTATTTAAATATTTTATCTATAAACAGCATCGTCACCATAAACATAATTTAAACGACGATGAATCTTAGTGGGAGTCACTTTTTCAGCAGTTAAAAATTCGACAACAGCACGCTGTTTACCTTGCGTTGACATAACACTAAAACACGTCTCTAAGGAGGAATGTCACTTCCATATTTCACCTGGCACGCTTCTAAAGGTCATTTTGTTCGTGCTGTACAAACATGTGTGAATTATTTTTCAGCCTACCCTCTAGTTCATTTAGTTCAGAATGTTTGTTCCATAACAATCTTACTAAAGACATTGATTTTCACGCTTATATAATGGCCCATTTATGAGAAAAAGGGATAGATCACCTCTCTGTTTGTTACACGTATCGTTATGATACAATCGGAGAGTTTACAACGAGGCTACCGAATGTAATCACTCTATTTTGTTGCACGGCATTGTTTGTAAGAAAAGGGGATAGATTACAACAAGGCTTTCAGCCATAACGCCTCTTTCCTGAATGAAACTATGTATTGATTGTGAGAAAAAGAGCTCTCAGGTATAATCTCTCTTTCTGTTACATCTATTATCATGATAAAAAAGGAGAGATTATAACGAAGCTATTGGAAGTAACTATTATATTTGTTGCATACATTGTTTGTAAGAAAAGGGGATAGATTACAGTGGGGCTATCAGCTGTAATCTCTATTTCTGTTACACGTATCATCATGATAAAGATGGAGAGAATACAACAGAAAGTTATCGGATGTAACCACTCTTTTTGTCGCATGCATGTTTTTTAAGAAAAAGGGGATAGCTTATAACGGGTTATAATAATTAATTATAATTATCAACCGTAACCTCTCTTTCTGTTACATGCAATAATTGTGAAAAAGAGGGAGAGGTTAGAGGGGTGTTCCTGTATTACCTGACTAGAACAGTTCTCGGTGGATGTTTGGGTGATGATGACCATAGGCACCGGAGACTCCATGGGGTCCAACGGCCCAATGGGCGGTTGTGCGAGCCATTCCCGCCTGGCGATCATGCGCGGGTGGCTCGGCAGAAGGACATTATCTGAAAAATTTACATGTTGTTTCATCACACGCTAAATAATTGTAGGTATTATTAGAGTTATATTAATAAAGTTTTATTTTTTAATTTCATTACTTTAATATAACCCTTAGTAACCCTTTGCCAATACAATTCGGAGTCCCACAAGGAAGTGTTCCAGGCCCAATTTTATTCCTAATATACATCAATAAACTCTGTAACCTACCCATCAATCTATCTACTTTGCGGAGCACTTACGGAAATTATCTTAGAAGCAGAAGTATGTACCATGGACTTTCATCTTTATGATTTAGTTAAATCTAAAGAAATAATAATTTCAAAGAATTTCTATACCACTCTCCCGTAATAATATTGAAAAATATAATAAGATAAGTAATAAATATAATATAAAAAATAAATAATTTTCACCTAAATAATGTTTTAACTTATCGAATAGTACCATACTTTCTTCCGTATAACTGTCATACAAAATGAACACCTGTTGAAAAAGTTTTCAGGAGTGATGACGTCACACGATTTATACGTGCGGTGTTTTTCGGGGGATCTTGAAAAATTAAAACTTTGAAAATTATTTTAACCATTAAAACAAACTCTAAAAAAAATGCAGTTATTTAAGTCAGAAGGTTAAAGTCTATCTCACTCGGGAATTTATTCACTTCAATGCAGCGACTGCCCATTTTTTTATGTTGGTAAAACAGCGCGCAACATAAAGACCCGTGTCAAAGAACATCTTAGATGTTTACACAGATCTGGATTTTCAGAATTGCAAACCACTTGATCGAAAACGATCATAAATTTGACAAAAAAGCTGGCGCCAAACTTATTCATAAAAACAATATCGGTATAAGGTTGGATAATTTAGAGGCACTTGAACTTAGGAAAGTCATAAACACTAATAGTAAGGTAGTTAATAATCAACTAAATTTAAATAAAAGTCCCATACTAAGATTGTTCCCTATTGATAAAGAACACGTCTGTTCCCTTCCCAATTCTTATTTTTTATTTTATTTTATTTTTTTTTTATTTATTATGGAAAATCAACAGATATTTTACACTTATAATAATAACATTAATAATATACATAATATCCAATGACAGATTTTCACATAATTAAAATTATAAATAAAAAGTAATACAAAAAAGTAAGGGTCCTGTACCCGTAAGAACTTAACAAAAATATAAAAAATATGAAAATTATTCAAAAAAAAAGATGAGATATAAAAAAACACAATATAATCTGCTTACTAAATTTCAAACAATAAGTATTTGGAGTCAGAATTCTATTCTCACTCCAAACAACAATAATAATAATATGTACATTGTACAAATTGTACATACCTACAACTCAGAGTGAATACAATAGTAAGTCGAATGACAAGTATGTAACTGGAAAGGATTCAAAGCAATAACATGGTAACTTGCAAACGGTCAAAAAATTATTTAATGTTGGCTATGACATACTTTTTTAGGGTACTTAAATTACATGAGAATATGTCTAAATTATTAAAATTCTTATCAAATACATTGCATGCTCTGAATATAAATGCATTTTGTCTGAGATTAGTAGAACATTTTTGAAGATGATGTTTAATATTATGAAATAAAACTTATATATTCAGAATCAGCGTTCATTGGTCTGTATGAACATATTTTTTTAAAGCCATAATATTTTTTACTGGAGTTCCTTATTGCGGTGGTTCGCACCGTGCTTAGGCATGATTCTTCTACACTGCAATTGCAGGGCTCCGGCCCCTATGGTTTAAATTCCATTTACATCTACTTCAATGTTTTATCTTCATTTAGTGACTCTTCGACTTTATAACCCATCGAATGTTATAGAGATATTAAAATTTCCATTTTAAAAACTCTTCATGCGGTATAGACTTACGGAGTGACAAAAAAGTAGAAAGAAAGGAATGCGTTGCAATTATGTAAATTGATTTAAATGGCAACACCAAAATGCTTCAACTCTTAAGTACGACTAACTATGTAAGTAGTAAGATATAACAAAGGTTAAGGTTTTGTAAGCGATTAGTAAGTATTTTATTTTATTTTGTTTGTTTGATTAACACGGTATGTAGATATATATCTGTTATACAAGATGTCCGGAGACTAGCGGAGTGGATTTTGTGATTTATCATTTTTTGGTATAAAACAGTGAAAGCACACATCAGAATTATTTTTTTTTTGTTCATATGATTTTAATTTTAAATTAAAATCAGAATAATTTGTTTTAAATTTGGTGTAAGCAATTCGGTATTGCCGGAGTAAGGAATTTAAATATCTACATTTTTTCACAGACTGTACCTATGACTGGTGTGTTCTCCCTGAGGTTCTCGCCCCCCTCCCCCGCCCCACTTCTGGCCACACCTGCGCCGTCCGCGCAGGGCGACAACAGTGCGAGCAGCAGGCAAACCAGCAGAATGCCGCCCAGCGGCGCCGCTCCTGTCACGTCGTGAACCCATTTCACTCCTGCAATAAGGACAAATCATACATTTTACATTGACATACATTTTATACTACACGTAATTTTTACTCACAATTAAATCAACTAACAGATGCTCATATTCCGCGAAAACCAAGGAAGAACTCAAAATACCCACCATGGTAAAACTCGGCTCTTATAAAATTAACGAAGGAAAATAAAACCAGGTGTGCCATACATGGTTTTAACACATATGCCTCAGGGAACTCATTTCAACAGCATTCAGTTTACTTTCATCCTTCATCTGCCAGTTCCATGTCTCACTGCCATACATCAGGGTAGGTACCAGGACTCCATTGTGGACTGCTAGCTTCGCTTCTTTTGACAGTTATTTTATTAGCGCAAACGGCATTCAGGAGTTACCTGCATTTACCCGTCTTTAAATATCTCAATCAGCCTTCCCATCTCTCGTAAACATACTACCCAGATTCACAAACTCATCCACCCGCTCCAAGTATTAATCATTCACAACTATATTGCACACTGTTTTCGTACTCTCTCTTTCAAATACCATGACTTTAGACTTACTTACATTCATCATTAACTCAATCTTCATACATACTTCGTTCATCCTAGACACGAGAGACTGTAGATCTTCCATAGTGTAAGAAATCGACACCGCATCATCAGCATAGAAAAGGCAAAATATTTTCAGATTGCTCAATTTCCCCAATTGCCTCAAGTGGTTCGCTACGTTTGGTGATTTAGCAGGGGTGCCCAGGTTCATGGGGTGAGGTATGTCTGGGTCTTGGAGGCGGATGACCAGGACACACTGAACCCCAGATTCCTACCCACCCCTTAAACCCTTTTCCTTCCCAGAACTCTCCTCTCCTTCCTTTTCTTAAAAAAAACCCTCCACACAGCATCCCCAAGATGATATAGGCCCTGAGGGAAACTATTTTCGTCAGGGCGTCCTGTGTGGAGCTCATGTAAAAAAAAAAAAAAAAATTCGCGCCCAATCCCTCCTCTTTAAATTCTTGCATACAATTATCCATGTATAGATTAAATAACCATGGTGACATTACGCAACCTTGCTTGACACTTTTTGTGGTGTCAAACCGCACCCCATAAAACCACCGCTGACCCTAATACATGTAACGCTTCCCTCGTATAGAATTCAATTGCCTGTATGAGATTTGTATTCACTCCATACTTGGAAAACACCTTCCATAGCTTTTTCCTGTCGACTCGGTCGTATGCTTTTTGCAATACGCTTGCGCCTACTAATAATTCAATTAAATGGTCGTATCGTGTAGCAATCGCAATTGAGTGGGATATGCTAACGCTAAGTACTATAAGCACCGATAGCCTCAGTCTACCGGGGTTAGCGATGGAAGATGACGTAACAGGTTTTTCCAACGAGTTTTTGTTTTTGAAAGTTTTATTTAGATGTACATCCATCATACATCTAGTAGGAAAATATTTACGTACATCTAAATAAAAATTTTAAAAACAAAAACAAAAAATACAATTTACGAAGTGGGTACCTACAGTGTCCTACAGTAACATTTACAAATACATTTAAAAAAACAATTATAAATAAAAAAGATAACTAGAAATACGAGTACATTATATTTATAAGAATAAGATATAAGAATAACATTGGTAAGTAATCAAAAAATATTTTTTACATATAATGCACATATCCTACGAAAAGTGCTGAGACTTGAGGCTTCCTTTACGGCATTTGGCAGACTGTTGTATAGTTTTTGCCCTTTATAAGACGCGCTATTTTGTGTGCACGAAAGTTTAGTTTTGGGAAACCTAAAGTCTCCGCGTCTTCTCGTAGGATAATTGTGAACATTTTCTTGAAACGTACTAGTACTCTGCATATAATTTGGGAGCATATTATTTTTAAGTTTGTATATCATTGTTAATGTATTATATATTATATGTTGTTTTATTGTCATCATATTTAAATTTTGTTACATAATTTTAACTCTAGTAAAAATGTTGCATTTTAAAATCATCCTTATCCCCCTATTTTGTATAATCTGTAGTTCATTATTTTGGGCTTCGTTACATAGGAATAAATCACTAGAACAATAATTTAAATACAATTGTAAACAAGGCGCGTTGTCTTGAGATCCAAGTAATTTCTGATCCTTTTTAGGAATCCAACTTTTTTAGCAATTTTCTTTGTTATATATTCTAAGTGTTCGTAGAATTTTAATTTATCATCCAATATTACACCCAGACATTTAATACTGCTAACCCTTTCTATGTTTTCGTTATCAATTTTTAGCATTGCCTGCTCGTTTCCACCTAGGCTATCCACAATTAAAAACTTTGTTTTCGTTGCATTCAATTTTAGTTTATTTTGGTGAAGTCAAAGCGCTTCATAATTTAAATCAATTTGTATTTTTTCAATGGCGTCCTGTAATTTTTTACTGGCTATGTATAACAACGTATCATCAGCAAATAGATTAATTGAACAATCTTTTAACACTTTGATAATATCATTCATGTATATAATGAACAACAATGGACCTAAGACAGAACCCTACGGAACGCCTTTATTAGTACTATGTGGTTCAGATGTTATACCACCATATTTTGTTTTTTGTGTTCTTTCTGATAGGTAATCAACAAACCATTTATTTTCTCTACCATTAATTCCAATGTTACTTAATTTTTTGATTAATCTATCTCTGTCGATTGTTTCAAATGCCCGCTTTAAGTCTAGAAATGCTGCAATAATTTTACTTTTTTTTTATTTCTAAAATTTTTCCACTCATCTATTTCATAGTTAATAGCGGTTCCACAAGAACATTTATTATAAAACCAGATTGTTGTGGAACTAATATCTGCTTGGCCTCAATGTATTCAGTTAATCGCTCCTTTACAATGTGTTCCAGTATTTGTTCATATTTGGGTAAACAAGTGATCGGCCTATAGTCGTCAAATTTTTTTGGGTTATCAAATTTCGGGATAGGAGTTAGCATGGGTAATGGTGGTTTCCTAAATTATCTCTATCTAACCGCTGCTACATCTGCGTCAGATTATAATATATTCTCTAAAAACGCATTGATGCGTCGAGTACTTACAATTCAGGTCACGGTGTGCATTTTTATATACGCTCTGTTCATTGGTGGACTACATAGAATTTAATAAGTTTTCCATTTTTGAAGTAAAACTTCTTTACGCCCGCTTGACTAGGGGAGTAAGCTGGTGAATGCGTGACGAGAGCGTTACGAAAAGTGTGATCGGGCGAGGCGAACGGTCTGGCCTTTACGCACGCTTGACTTGGGGACTAAGCTGGTGAATGCGTGACGAGAGCGTTATGAAAAGTATGATCGGGTGAGGTGATCGCAAGTTGAGAGGGAGATATAAGTTGGTGAAGTTTTACTTCAGTCGTGTAGTCTAAAGCACACTCGTTTTTTTTATTCATTTTAATTTTCTTATTTGTGTGTTTACATACCACATTTCCAAATTTTATCAAAATCTGACTATATATATATATATATATAGTCAAATTTTGGCGGTACCAGCAGAATTACAGTGAATCTACAACACGTGTACATCGTAATACATATTAAAATTCGTAGGTATAATTTTTTTTAAAAGGGAAAATCGAAGTCGCAAAAATTTACGAGCGCTCTGAAGTTGAAATCCATAATATGGCAGAATGCTCCATTGGATAGGCCTACAATACACGACATTTCTAGTATTCAAAATTAACTTTTATTAGAGAATTATTTAGTAATACTAAAGGCCGTTACTGACGCGGCATATATAATGAAAATAGGCGTGGTCTATCTACACTAATCGCATAAAATCACGTACATTCGCCACAGACGAGTAATACGATATTATAATATCTGTGAGGATTGTTTCGTAATCTATAGATTATAAATACGTTTCTATTTTAAAATTGTATTTAGTTTTGTACAGAAACGCAGCAATTAATAAAAAAACAATTGCCAGAGTGTGTGACTAAACGATATCGCAGTTTCTGAAATACCAAATGTTTCGTTTGAATCAACGCCGAAGATATCATATTTATATATTTGCAATTCATACATATAGATACAAGATACAAGTAGGATGTTTAGATATCAGTTGCGGTCGCTATCGTCCGGGGCAGAGCGCATGATAACTTATAACACATTAGCTGAATTTAATTCAGTTTTTTTTTTATTATTTTAAATTACACAATTAAGCAATAAGGAACTCCAGTAAAAAATATTATGACTTTAAAAAATATGTTCATACAGACCAATAAACGCTGATTCTGAATATATTAATAATATTAAACGTAGTGTTTGTAAAAAAATATTAAAAAGTGCATTTTTTAACGTCTCGTTAAAATACACAGTAAAGTTGGAACGATTGAATGGTTAGTGCTGACGTCACGCGTCACCAGTCATTGTATCACATTGTATTGAAATCAATTGACACGTAGGTATGGCACAAGCCATCAGTATTAACAACATTTCATGTTATTCTTTATTTCGTACTGTTTATAGAGATTTAGTTGTAGTGTTTATTGAAACAATATTTAAGCCTGAATAATTCAGTATCAAAAAGAGAGGTATCTCTATTAGTTTTTCTCTATTATTTAAAATATTGAAAAACTACCGCACAAAAAAAAATAATGAATGAAAAAAGGAATGCTTCTTCTAGGGAGAATACTTCGAACAACGGAACAACGGATTTCAAAATGGCGGCAGTAGATCAGCTGATTGCCCAATCTCATACTAATTTTTCGGGAGTGATGACGTCACATGATTTACCATATTTCCGGGGGGTCTCGAAAAATTAAAACTTTGACAATTATTTTAACTATTAAAACTAACTCTAAAAATAAAAACAAAAAAGCAGTTATTTATGTTAGAAGGTCATTATTCATAAAAAAAAATTTAAAAAATTGGACTGGAGTTCTCTATTAACGATGCGCAAATGTTTTTCTCAGTATCATAGATGGCGCTGTGTACGGATTTATAATTTTTGTGATTTTTTTACTATGTTTTCCACTCATTTACGGGAATTGCGCGTCATTTTTTTTATCCGTGTGAGAAATGTACAAGGAAAAGAATTTTCGTCATAATTATTTTTTTCGTGAAACTTAATAACTATTCTGCTATTCGGGTTGGAGAAAAATCCAAAAAATCAAAGACTATAAAAATCGGTCCAGCCGTTCTTGAGTTATAAATGGTGTAACTAACCCGACTTTATTTTATATATTAAGAAGATTATATATAAAATTAAGTTCTTCAGAAAATCATCGGAAAACATTTAAATACTTATGCACGAGCTTTTCAAAATTAAACTCGCTTTTTGGCGAAGTTTTTTTCTTCAAAAATCAAAACAGGAGGCCGGTGTATATCCCCGACCTTCCGACTTTCTACCGATTTGTAACATGTTTCTCTTGAACACTTTAAAATTCTAAAAAATATATGTTTTTTAAGATAATATATGTATACACATTTGTAGAGCCGAAACAGTAAATTATAGAAAATTCCCTCGATAGAAAAAAAAAGAGTAAAGTATGCTTTGAAAATTATTAAGGGAACGTACCCATACTACGTGACACGTTTAGGGGGGGTCTTCAAAATGTCACGTTTCCCCCTTCCTACAACATGGGTCTCTTCAAGACCAATGTTCATTCCTTCCTCTCCTCAAAAAGACTCTCCACACAGCATCCCAGATGACATAGGCCCCGAGGGAAATTATTTTCCTCTGGGCCTCCTGTGTGGAGTAAATATAAAAAAAAATACTATCTCATTCTCTCTCAGGCTAAAACATACAGATGGATGTATTTGTCAAATCACAACGGTGCTAAAGAAGTTTCCGCTTCAATAAATAAATAAAAGATTGACGGACCGCACATTTAAAACTTGGCTGGCCACAGGGAGCAGTAGGGCTACACTCAAGGGAATACACGATCAAGGGAATCAAATACTTGAGTCGGGCCGTGTTAAGGGTACCTTTACATAAAACGACGTATATAAATGTGAATGAATCAAAAGTTTCAATTTAGGAGGCGAGTGTGGGTACCGCCGCCACGGGAATTATTTATTGGATAAAACCTGATCTAAGTCATCCCAAGTGGATCGCTAAGTTTGGTGACTTAGCAGGGATGCCTGAGTTCGTGGAATGTGATTTTTCAAAGTAGTGGCGGAAGCATTTGCCCACGTACTGCGTGGCGAGCTGGAAAGGACTGGTTACATTTAACCTTTCCAGCAGGAATCCCTCGACCCATTTTCTCGCATCGCAGTGGGAGGGAAAGTTTCATCCGTCCATCTCTCCTGGACACACTAACCCAGAGAGTCCTAACCACCTATCATACCTTTTTCCTTCCACTATTTCCTTTCTCTAAAATGACCCTTCACATATCATCTCCAAAGACATTTTTTTTAAATAATAAAATAATAATAGGTATTTTTTGTAATATTTACCCAAAAAATGACAGTGGATAAGTTTATGTATTCGGGAAATACGTTTACGAGAGATGGGGAGTCTGATAGAGATATCGAAAGAAGGGTAAATGCAGGTAACTCCGCATTTATGGAGGACTGAACGCCGTTGGCGCTAACAAAAAACTGTCGAAAGAAGCGAAGCTAGCAGTCCACAATGGAGTGCTTTTTTTACATTAACTCCACACAGGAGGCCCTGAGGAAAATGATTTCCCTCAGGGCCTATGTCATCTGGGATGCTGTGTGGAGTGTCTTTTTGAGGAGAGAAAGGAATGAACATTGGTCTTGATGAGACCCATGTTGTAGGAAGGAGGAAACACAGAGGCCGGCAAATCATTCCACAGCCGAGCTGTTGAACACAAGAACGAGTCGAAGAAACGACCCGTTCTCATGTGATAGATGTCAACAGTGCACAAATGTTAGGCACGCGTTTGGCGTGTTTCCCGACTACGCACCGGGGTACCAACCCTGATGTATGGCAGTGAAGCATGAAACTGGCAGAGGAAGGACTAAATGCTATAGAAAGCCATGTATGATAGTGTGAAAAAAATATGAAAATAATGCAAGGCTGATACAAGCGTAATAAGTAAGATTAAGAAAGGGACGCTTAGATGGTTTAGACATGTAGAGCGAATGATTGAAGAAAGATTTTCTTGTATTTAGGGTGGCCAAGGGGCGGTCGAGCGCCCCCCGCGCCCCCCCCCCTGTATCCGCCACTGGCTTAATTATTATCGTTTTTAATATTAGCGCACTCCCTCTAACATTCATATTTACACATCTCGCTTCCAAACCATCCTCTTCTACTTTTTAAACACTTACTACGGAGCCTTAAGAGGGCATTACCAGAGAAAACCGGAAATACGTCATTTTCAAAAAAGTTTTTAGACGTATTGACTCTTTTCCACAAAAAATTATAAATGGATTTCGAAAGATTGTTCTTTTATCTAGCATTCGTATGTAATAAATTTTGAGAATTTTTTTTAATTTTTAGCATAATAAGGTTATTCCATAGGTCGTTGGCAGATTTGTTCAATTTTCAAAAAAGTTTTTGTATTATACCACACCCATTTCAAATAATAAAATCATGCAGTAAAATAAATCAATACATTATCTAGCAAACGTATGTTTTAGAATTTTAATTTTAGTTTCAATAAAATCATTAAAAATATGTACGTACATGTGTTTCTTGGCGAAAATTGGTCCGTTTGTGTATTTATTTGCGCACTTACAAACTAATATATTTCAGATTTTTTTAACATTCTTATTAAATTAAGACATTATTGAAAAATGATAAATACTTAAAATTAAAAAATAACTACAAAAAGTACATTATTTTAATAGTTTTATCATCACGCCTTTCAGCATTTTTGGATGAAGGTATAAATTAAAGCTAATTTGAATTGAAATAAATTCGATATTGAGTTATAATTTAAAAAAGCTGGTAGGGAGAATAATTAATCTTTCTCATTGTAACCGCCCTGCACGATCGTAAGAACAACTTTCGACGAAATGTGGATTTTCGTCCGCTGGCTGGTTAAACGCTCTTAAGGCTCCGCAACCGGGCTCGAAAAGAAGAAGATGGAGAGATACGAAATATCGAATGTTAGAGGAGAGCGCTAACACTTACAGCGACAAAATCGATGCGAAAATTGCTAAAATGTTTAATAAAACACGACTCGTTTAAAATAGAGCAAAAATCTTGCGGGCATTATCTTAAAATTTAAAGAAACACTCTGAATTTTTTCATACAGATAACTTGTAAAATAACTGAAACAAACGTGTTTATAATAATTTTTGGAGCATACTTTGCGATTTTTTTCTATCGAGGGAATTCTATATAATTTGAATTTCGGCGCGGACAATGTCTAGATATTATCTTCAAGAATAACATATATTTTTTTAAGAGCTTTAAAACTTAACGTGTTTAAGGGAGATATGTAAGAAATCGGTAGAAATTCGGGTTGCAAACCTTATCGCCATCTACATGAGGGTACCGATTTTGAATTTTACACAACATAGTACGTCACCGACGAAAACCACTAAAACTACTTGTGATTAAGTAAGTGCGAACAAGCCATTACAGTCCTACGAGCGTCGTACGAGTATGAATCATAATAATACATCTCTACACATTATAAATTAAAGTCCTCCGCCGCGTCTGTCTATCTGTCTGTTCGTGATAAACTCAAAAACTACTGAACGGATATTCGTGCAGTTTTCACATAATTTATTGAGGTTTTGTATAAATTGGTAAAGGAGATTGTCTGTATGTGGTAGACGTGCGGGCTGGCAAGCGGGCGGTGATTTGTTAGCAAATCTACAGTTTTATGCCGAGGTTGATGAAATTTTGCACATATTTGATTTCAAAAACTCTGTGTAGAGATACGTTATTTTCATGTACATGCTTATGTAGGCACGCATTGTTTTTATTGCCAGAGAAAGTGTGTATGAAGTGATTACCGTGGGCAAATGCAGACCCCTTGTCCGGGGGTACCTCCTCGCCCGTGTTCACCACATGATTTAGGGTCGTCATGATGTCGTTCACACTCTGACACTCCACCGGTTTTTCACTGTGCACTTGCTGACGTCCACGGCTGACTTAACACCAAGGCAGGGATGTTCTGCCCAAAAAAATTATTTCCCTAGATTTCGAGGTGAAATTTCCCTAGAATTTCCCTAGATTTCGGGGTTGCCAGGCAAAACAAAATTCGCATTTTTTTTGTGTTTTTTGGGCATTAATTAATTAACAGTTACTTATTTTTTATGCTTAATTTTTTTATTAAGTAACAAATGTACATAGAAAATAAAACTTTTCAAAACAAAATACATATAAAACGTTTGTTGTACATGTTACAACGTTGTAACTAACTAACTAACCATCACGCCGTTTCCCCGCAGGGGTAGGCAGAGAGGACGGACCGCCAAACAACTCGGTCTTGGCACGCACTCTTTACCTCACTCACATTCATACATCGTCTCATACATACTCTTCTATTATTCTGACTTTTGACATGGCCCGTCTCAAGTATCTGATTTACTTGATCCTGCCATGTCTTCCTCGGGCGTCCCCGACTTCTTCTACCATTCACATTTGACATTTGCATCATATATTCTTTTAACACTACTTTATTCGTTCATTCGCTCTACGTGCCCAAACCATCTGAGGGTCCCTTTCTTAATTTTGCTCATTATACTTACATCAGCCTTATATTCTTTGCGGATATCCACATTTCTAACACGATCATACATGGTTTTACCACACATACGTCTCAGGGATCTCATTTCAACGGCATTCAGTTTACTTTCATCCTTCCTCTGCCAGTTCCATGCCTCACTGCCATACATCAGGGTAGGTACTAGGACTCCATTGTGGACTGCTAGCTTCGCTTTTGTTGAAAGTTTTTTATTAGCTCCAACGGCATTCAGTCCTCCATTAATGGAGTTACCGGCATTTACCCTTCTTTCAATATCTCTATCAGCCTTCCCATCTCTCGTAAACATACTACACAGATAAACAAACTCATCCACCTGCTCCAAGTATTCATCATTCACTACTATATCGCACACTGTTTTCGTACTCTCTCTCTTTCAAACACCATGACTTTAGAGTTGTAAGCTGTCAAATTATTCAAATAATCACATTAACGTAAGTACGTAATCACTTGTACGTAATCATGTAACATTAATCCTGTTACGTATTTATTAATTGGAAAGACATCGGAACTTAGTAGATGTATTTATAATACTGTCCTTTTCCAAATAAAATACTATTTAAATAATAAATTTCCAGAAAAAATAATTTCAAAGTATGTATACACTTACCACTGAATTAGAAACGGAATTCCATATAAAAAATCACTTTGCAACTTGAAACGTAAATTATTTTTTTTCAGAAGTCACCATTTTTCTTTTTAGATACATAATATCATTTTGAGTTGTCAGTGTTAAAAATAACATTGCTTGTAAGTACATCAACACTATTTAAGTTTCATGAGAATTCCGAAAACAAATCTATTATACCGGTAATATTGTTATATATGTAATAAATATTTTGCCAGAGTTCGAATTTTCCCTAGATTTTGGGCTGATTTCCCTTTTCCCTAAAAAAATATTTTTCTCCCCTAGATCTAGGAAAATTTCCCTAGATATACGATCACTGCACCAAGGAACACTGGCACTGGGTACTGGGCACTACTGGGTACTGGTGGCTGGCCGCCGCACAATGGAATGGCCGTAATATCTAAAAATAACTTGTTTCTTGAAATGTAATTATTCATATTTGAATTATTGAATCACTTCACTTGTATACAATACCCATATGGAAACCTGTAAATGGTTCAATTATTGTAACTCAATTACTATAACGTTCTGTTATTAATGTAAACTGTTGGTCTCACAAATAAAATAAAATAATCAGCCGTTTTAATCAGATAAATGATCGATAAACTTTCTTTTGTTTATTTAAAATAATGTCAAAGTACTGGTTAGACTGAGATATTTAATTGATACATACTCAAAATGTGGAATATTTCGTGGTACAAATTGGAACCTAACTTGGAAGCAACATATACTTAACACTACAAACAAAATCCGCAAATCTATTTACTTTTTCAAACAAACGCGCAATTTCCTTAACTTACATCTTTTAAAAACAGTGTATTACTCACTGTGCCAATCTCACATCGAATACGGAATTTTAGCTTGGGGTAACACTTATTCTAATGCCCTCGACCCAATCATTAAAGCTCAAAAACTAATAATAAAAATAATTCTTAAACTTCCTCTCACTACCAGCACCGATACGATCTTCAATACTTTCAACGTTATGGACATTAAACAGCTTTACGCAAAATCCATTTACATTATTTACATAAAAACAACAAAATCCTATACAAACCAACACAAATGATACACAATACCCGAGCCAAAAATAAAGAACTTCTCCAAACTCCCTTTTCTAAAACCACCTTTGGACAAAAACACTTTAAATACATAGCTTGCAAACTACACAATACACTTCCAGCCACGATTAGACAAACTGAATCAATGACCAAAAACAAACAAGATATAAAGAAATGGATTATAAGTATTGGACGTCACACTACTGCTAACATCTGTAAAATAGATAACAAATAGACAGAATTACCATCTCACATATGTCCTTACCTTTATTAAAGAACTTAAAGTAAAACCCTATATGTATAATATAACTCCCTATATAGATTCTTCTCTTCCTTCACCTATATAATGCTCTCTTTATGATATTAACCCTCAATTTTAATCATCTTTCGGTCTGAATTGTATAAATCAGTATGTATCTTACCTTAAATATTCTTATGTTATAATTAAATATTCTTATGTATGATACTCATTTATGTACCTCTACGCCTGTCTCAACACAGGTATACCCTAGTGAGACAGGCATCGAATAATGTAATGTAAACATACCTTATATAGATAAATAAATAAAAAATAAAAAAAAGCATTTGAGCTCGTTTATATATAGCTTTTTATATATCACTGCAAAGGTTGTTTTTTAAGCTAAAATTATATGTTTTTAAAAATTTTACTTTCAAGAAATAGTGATTTATAAGCTTCCTTTAAGAGGAATATAAACGCTAGAAATATTTCGATTCTCATGCCTGCAAAATTTTAAAATCGAGCGTCTTATTTGCACGAGGCAAGTATGCGAAAAAGTGGTTTTTATTTATTTTGTCCATAATTTTATAAGAACGAAAAAATGTTAGAACATACAAAACCTTAAAAATGGTCTCAGCCATAAAGGGGTATTTTTCAAAAATTTTTTCTTGTATCACTTCATAGTTAAGTCATGAAAAATACTTTTTTTAGTGGTTTACGCTTATATTTTTTGTTATGTAAATAATAATTTTATTGTAATTCTAAGACATAGAAAAGCTAGTAAAAGTTTCGATTTATCCGTAGCATATTTTTTGATGTTCATACTGTAAGCCGATTTGTCGTAAAGATTAATCAAAATAGTTTCTAAATAGGATTTCACGTATAACATCATCTTAAGCAAATGATACCTAAACCAGATTTTGACAAAGTTCAGGTAAACTTTCAACTGATCGCAGGGTTTGCCCCTGTGGATATTAAAACACCATTTTATAAT
Source organism: Limnephilus marmoratus (assembly GCA_917880885.1). Lineage (NCBI taxonomy): Eukaryota > Metazoa > Arthropoda > Insecta > Trichoptera > Limnephilidae > Limnephilus > Limnephilus marmoratus. Next base: position 11,885,088 of record OU862922.1, read on the forward strand.
AGAAACATTTTTTTTAAAGTGTTCATTAAAAAAAGTCTGCGGATTATTTGCGCAACAGCGTCATAAAATGGTTTTGCCGCTGCTCTTTTTTATCAGCAAATTAACTCAGCGCAGTACTAAAAAAGGATAATTGGGTTTTGAAATGACATGTTTAATATCAAAATAATAACAATTTACTAAATAAATATATGAAATATAAAGAATATTTAGTTACTTAATCAGCACACAAAATTTTATTTTTTTATGATAAGAAACAAAGAAGTTACAGATTTATGAGACGATAATGAGCATCTGCAAAAACTGTGCGCCGGCCGCGGGACTGCGGACATTGGAGGACCCCACCACTTTCCCAACGGCATTATAAGGAAACATAATATGGTTTAATCCTTCACCGCACACGTCAAGACTGTACTTTTTTTTAACGAAGCTACATTTATTTGAACGACTCTAGACCCTCCAATGTCCATGCATACGGGGTTAGTAAGCAGTGTGCAAGTACTTACATTAACATTATACAAAATATAAATAGAAGTAGCAGCCCGTAGAACAATTCTTCTGAAATAGGTAACATAAAAAAGAGATAATAGTGTTAGTAAAAGAAAAAGTAAAATAACGGCTATAACCGAAGAAACCTTCTGAAAATAAAATAAGTAATGAGGAAAAAAGCAGTTATCTGATTATGTTATAATGTAAGTAATTACTATAATAACAGAAAGAAAATAAAATACATAAAACAGAAAAGAAAAGCCAAAGAAAGTATTCCGTAGACCACCGGGCAGTCCCAATGAGAATGCGTATAGCTATCGGCCCAACCGCAGACGATGCTCGAAGTCCACGCCCTTTAGCCGGCTCCCCGATTTCGCCTCGAAGAAATGTACTTGGGAGAGAAGGGGAAGTTTTTGAAGACCTTGAGGAAAAGATGAGCGTTAGGCTACCGGAGCGGGGACGGAAGGGCATCGAGACCCCGTGGTTACGCCTCAGGCCTGTCGTTAGGGGTGGCGCGGGCGGATCGCGGGAAGACCGCTCCGGTGTGTGTTTGTCTGGCAATGTGCATGGACAGGGTCTATCCCAACCTCTTTTTGTGGGGGAATGACGATCCGTAATATGTACAGTTCAGTTGCGTCACCAAAGAATGGAAAACAAAACTAATAAAGAAAAATAGAAAATAATAAGAGCATTTATACATGTGAAACATATTCAGTTCAGAAGTGATAATGTATCAAGCGATAATGTCATCACTACCATGCTCGCAAAGATAGAACATGACCTGTCGAGGTAAAAACATAAATCATTGATAGCAGAGACCAGAGAAAATAACAGTCAAACGTAATCAGTAATTTACAGGTCACGTAAGTTATATTATAGATAGCGGGACTGCGGACACTGGTGATATCGTGTACGGGGAAATACCCCCACACAGGACAAATATGAGACGATAATGAGCATCTGCAACCACTGTGCGCCGGTCGCCGCGGGACTGCGGACACGGGTGAATGGTGATGTCGTGTACGGGGAAATACCCCCCACAGCACAAAAATATGTTTACAACTGATAAAATTTTATTTATTTTTATTATTTCGTTGAAATTACAAAGCTAAGATACAAATTAATATTAATTTACCGCATGATTAATATTAATTTAGGCATCATATGGATGCAATATTCCCGTATAAATTAGTTAACAATAATATTCAATGCCCAGAGTTGCTAAATAAAATTCAATTTAATGTACCTGAGCGTACAACACGCTCTTCTGTCCTGTTCAGGGTGGATCAATACAAGACAAACTGTAAGCAAAATTCTTGTCTGAGCAGAGTACGCAATAGTTACAATAGCGTATTATCCAAGGTCGACATTTTGAATTCCGGAATTACCAAATATAAGGGGTACATAAAATAGTATTTCTCTGATGTTTCATGAATATGCTATGTGTCCATGTTTCTATCGTTTATACTTATAATTCTGTTATGATTAGATTTATATGTACAACCTTGCTTCTTATGGTTACCAATGTATTGATATTTTTATATTTTATGTAAATTTTAGTTTTATATACTTAATCTTTTGTTTTATAAAATTTTTGATCTCATACTCATTTATTACTAGCTGGTACCCGGCACGCGTTGCTATGCCATTTAATAAAGAAATTGTTTCTCCCTTCGTGTCCTTTCCCATTCGTTCTGTTCCCCTTCCACCCCCCCCATTCCTCTCCCGCGTACTATTCCCCCCCCCCGCGTTTCCACTCCGCCTCCTCCACCTCCCTCGTTTCCACTCCACTCCCCCCCTCCCCCGTCCCGCAAACCCCCTCCCGAGTTCCCCTCCCCCTCCCAGGTTCCCCTCCCCCCTCCCTGGTTCCCCTCCTCCCACCCTCGAATCTCCTACCCGAGTTCTCCCCCCCCTCCCGCATTCCATACATTCAGTTTTCAAACAGCTCGCGTGCCACCTTTTGCAATTTTTTTATACAAATTTCATAATGCCAGAGCTCATAAGTAGTTCTATACAAACCTTGTCTTGGCAATAATGAACCCAAAAAAAGATTTATCCAATTTGGTGCAGTCGTTCGGAAGTTATGCGCGTACATACATTTCGGCGATTCATTTTTAGAATTTTATCATTTCAAATTTTTTATTATGCTGTTTAATCAGAGGTAAAGTCACATGGAGGAAATACATAATTGGTTTTATTTTGGCTATACAAACTTACACAAACTGGAAAAATGTAAACTGCCGATATCCCGAAAATAAATAAATAAATAACATTCTTTATTAGGGCCAAATGTTATCATTTATTAATTTGAAATAATGATAATATTATTACGCAAATCGATAAACATAACGTTTTTAATATGAAAAATACTTTTAAATATACATTTTTAAAATTAACATAGACCAAAACCAAATTAAAAAGACGACCTTTTTCTGACCGTTTTTCGTATGTTTTACGAAATATGTTTAACTGCTGAATATCCTCGATGTATACCTTTAGGGGTTTTCTTTAAAACCACGTACAGAAATTTGAAGAAAATAAAATGTTTTTAGTTTAAGAGGGCATTACCAGAGAAAAATATGTCATTTTCAAATCAGATTTAAGACGTATTGACTCTTTTCCACAAAAAATTATAAATGGTTTTCGAAAGATTGTTCTTTTATCTAGCATTCGCATGTAATAAATTTTGAGAAATTTTTAAAATTTTTAGTATAATATGGTTATTCCATAGGTCGTTGGCAGATTTGTTAAATTTTCAAAAAAGAATTTGTATTATACCACACCCATTTCAAATAATATAATCATGCAGTAAAATAAATCAATACATTATCTAGCAAAGGCATATTTTAGAATTTTAATTTTAGTTTCAATAAAATCATTAAAAATATGTACGTACATGTGTTTCTTGACGAAAATTGGTCCATTTGTGTATTTATTTGCGCACTTACAAACTAATATATTTCAGATTTTTTTAACATTCTTATTAAATTTAGACATTATTGAAAAATGATAAATACTTATAATCAAAAAATAACTACAAAAAGTACATTATTTTAACAGTTTTATCAACACGCCTTTCAGCATTTTTGGATGAAGGTATAAATTAAAGCTAATTTGAATTGAAATAAATTCGATATTGAGTTAAAATTTTAAAAAGCTGGCACGGAGAATAATTGATCTTTATCATTGTAACCGCCCTGCACGATCGTAAGAACAACTTTCGACGAAATGTGGATTTTCGTCCGCTGGCTGGTTGAACGCTCTTAAACTCTGATTACAAATATTTGGATTAGTTTATTTAAAACAAAAACGTTACGATAAATTGTTGGTATTATTTTTCTCCATTTTTTTAAAGACAATTTTATAATTTTTAACTTCAATTTCGGGGGTTTAGGATCACAGGGGCCTAACTACAAAAATTGGTGTTTTGAGTTAAACTTGGTTTCGGTAATGTCATAATCATACCTATTAGTGACACGAAGCTCTATCTCGAATATACAGCCGTTTAAGAGATAATGATGAGCAAATCGAGAAACTTAGACATAAAATTAGAAGCACAAGGGCATATCGCCTGTTATGCCTTTGTGACATTAAACAAAAATCTTTTTACTAGCGTCACACTTGTTATTCTGGGAAGAACAAAACGGTAATTGGCTGATTATCAAAAAGTTTCAATAGGTACCGAAAGGATAATCCACACATGATCGATTTTTCATGTAATTTTGAACCCTTCTATGAATTTGAAGAACTTTACATTTTTTATTTCTTTTTTAAAAAGAAAGACAAACATTTCTGGTTTACGAATAAACTGACAATATTTTAAAGACTCCCACTACCATCACAGTAATGGGAAAGTATTGCCTGTGTCGTGATGGAGGAATTCGCCGAGGAATTGAACTTACTACTCATTGATGGGATCCAGAAATCCAGACGTAATGCCAACTCAGCCACTGACCGGTCAATATAATGCTCCAATACCATTTGCAGTGGAAAATATTAAAAATTTGAAGGATTTTTGAACAGTGGGTATCATTCTTCCAATGGGAGCTATCTTTCCAATAAGCTTTCCATTGATATGCTTGGTGTTACTCTAAATGACCAGCTCAGGAACGGCGGCTACATCGAAGCCAGAGTCAAGTTAGCCTCTCAGAAACAGGGCGTACTGTACAGGGCCAGCAAATACTGCAGATAATACACAAATTCTAACTATGTACGAATAGCCCCACGGTTGAATTTGGCAGCCACCTTTGGTCTGGATCCATAAAATACCTGAAAAAAATCTTGACTGCAGGAAAGGGCGGTGCATTTGATAGAATCCCTGTCTTTACAAACGGATTGCAATCTTTAAAGCAAAGGTGTCGGGTGTGAATTCTTTCCTTGGTATACCGATATTTTAATGGAAGATGCTCCTAGAAACTATCGTCACAGTTCACGTCAGCATCGGTGCACAGTTGGGAAAAACGCCAAAATATGTTTACACAGTTGACCTTTATCACTTGAGAGCGGGTCGTTTCTACGACTTTTGAGTTCCCAACTGTGGAATAATTTGCCGACTTCTGGGTTTCATCCCCAAAAATAACATAGGTCCTGAGGGAAAATATTTGCCTCAGGGCCTCGTGTGTGAAGATAACGTAAGAGGAAAATAAAATAGCTCTGCCCTAGAAAATACTGATAGTTCATAGATTTAGTTAAAATTATGATATTTATATTATTTCTCTATTCATAAATAGGAATCAAGAGGAGTTTACATGTTTGTAAATAATAACAATGGCTAAATATATAGGTAGGGACACATAGGCAGGCATATCTCAATAAATTTATTCAATTGTACAGGGCCTAAGATAATTATTTTACAAAGTGTTTTTTATGCAATGTGCTGGACTGAGAGATGCAATATTTTCTGAGTTTGATAGCATCTTAAATCTTCATCTCAAAACTATGTTTTTGTAGAATGGCCCCTGTGAACTAAATCACCCCTTGTTAAAGTATTGCTGAATATTAAGGAACGCAAAGGCAATCCATCAATTTTTAAATTTTTAGTTGTCAAAATCTTTTTTTTTTTTTTGGGGGTAAAATGTGTAATTTATGAAATGGGACGATATGTTTATTGATAAAAAAAAAGTATTACACTTAAATGTGTTTTAATTTCTGAGTTTCAAAGTATCAAAACTGTAGATATGCCCCTGTAATCCTAACTCTCATGTCAAGTATTGCTGTATAGTTAGGAACACAAAGGCATATCTCAGTCGTTTTTCACAAATATATTTTTTTAATCACCACAAGTCTTTAATAACTTCTTAAATATATGTTTTTCAAAGAGTGGGATAATATATTTGCTGACAAATATTTTTTGTTTGCTGAAATGCCTTTTATTTTCTGAGTTTCAAAGCATTCAAAACTTTAAATGCGTTTATCTCAAAACTATGTTTTTGTAGATAGGCCCCTGTGATCCTAAACCCCCGAATTTAACAATGAAAACCGGTATTTTTAATTAATAACAAAAGCCCTCTGTCGTGTCGCGCCCATTTATCTTTCTGTTTACGGTAAGATTTGAAACTAAAAGCTTTTTTCAACATTTTTCAGATGGCAGTAATCAATCGCGGTGAGAATCTAAGATATTATAATGTTCATTTTTGGAAACACAACTTCATCTATCTCCCTATTCATGTAGGTATACCTATTCGTTTTAAAAAATAACCTGACATCGACGTACAGCTAGTAGAATGCAGTCGTGCGAAATTTCAAACGATTATTATATTATTAAAATAATACCTAGGTAAATATAATAAAATAACACGAAAGTGAATTAGAAGAAATCCGTGATGCCCGGTGGGTAAGTAGGTTTTTTATTTTATTTTTTTTTATTATAGCGACTTTATAAAATTTTTTACATACAAAATATAATGGTGAAATTAAGAGTAAAATATTGTATTTCTTAGTCCTCCTGACTAGGGGGTCCTGTGCCGAGGCGGACTAAAGTTATTTAAATATAGTTCATTTGTCTTCTAAGTCGTTTTTAGCGTCTTCGCTAGGGTTTTCTCATTGACCTCTTAAGCCATATTTTTATTCTCGATTTGTATTCAATTGGATTTTTTATTAGTTTTATGTCTTGGGAAAGTATGTTATGAAGTTTTATTGCAAAATATGTATAGTTTCTTTGTCCAAATGTGGTTTTATAGCTTGGAATATTTTTTATATCATTTTTATTCGATCTAGTGTTATGCATACACGGTCTAGTAGAGGATTCATTATTTTTGAAGAGCTTCAATAATATATTTTTGGCATATATTTGCTGTACATTTGGTACGTCAAAGTTATTGAAAATTTCAATTGAAGGCGTTCTAATTGGTACTTTCAATATGGTCTTACCTGCCTGTTAAGATCCAGTCACCCAACACGGCTGAAGCCATTTTTTAAAATACATCATTTAAAAAAATTCCCCATCTCCTTCCCCTCGTCACTACCTTCAGCTTCACAACATACCCCATTTAGGGTACGCGGGATATTCACGGGATATATAGTCTCACTGGCTCCAGACGTGAGCAGCTGGAACTCTTGGGGGCCATCTATAAATTACGGGGAGAGGGGACTAGAGAAGTGTGACATTGTGTGCCAAGGGGTATGGGGGGGGGGTCATCATCTCTGTGACGTCACATGTTAAAAAAAAATTATCTACTGGAAGTAAAATTGCAAAATATGTCACACTACAGGGGAGGGGGTCCTACATTTTTTTTATATGAATACCGCACAACAGTTCCAACTGCTCCCGTCTGGAGCTAGTGAGACTATGGCATCCCCGATTGGGGTGTATTGAGAGGCTGAAGGTAGCGGGGAGGGGAAGGAGAAGGGGAAGAGGAAGGTGAGTAAGTACCTGGCTATTTAGATTGGATCATGCCAAAAGCCATTTCAAGCAACGTTTCTATTCTGAATGGTGGGTTTACACAAGGTCGATACTGAGAGAATCTTCCACTCTGCAACATGCCGCAAACATACTATATATTATTTTCAATGAATTAAAATTGAAATAACACAAATTAATCAAATAAAATTTATTTGCCACGCCGGGATTCGATCCCGCGACCTTCGGATTGCGAGTCAAGAGCCTTACCGCTAGACCAAGCCGGCTGTCAAATGCCAAATGCCAAATGTGACGATGTGTGACGGGGAGGGGGGGGGGGGGGTAAAAAATCATAAAACTCATGTTACGTAATTTATGGATGGCCCTTTATGAGGTATTCACAATAAAAATAAAAAAGTTACTTTGAATGAATTTTTATGTACCTTTTTTATGGTACCTACGTCAAATGTGCTGAACACTACCATAGCATATTTACGGCTTGTTCCAAAGTGGAAGATACCGGTATCGCCCTGGTCCTGGTGTAAGACCACCGAACAGAATTGAAACGTTATTTTTTTATTTAGTAACTATATATAATATTTTTTACATGAAACATGTTAGTTAAATGTATGTAAAGAAAACCACTAATGAGCGCTTTCCTTAAGCGTGTATTTGCTGCGTCAGTGAGTAAGTACCGAGTTAGTGGCACTGAGTAAGTACCAGGTTAGATATCACTGCTGACAGCAAAACAACAGAATCGAATTATTTAAATATAACTGTCAGAATTATTGCATAAAAAAATCCTAAAAATATTATCTAATTATCTTATTTATTATTATATAAAGAAACCTGAAAAAAGGGCATTAAATGTTGTTTCTTTTGTTTTATAGGTAAGTGAACCTTTCTTTTAATCGATGGTGTAATTTTGTAAATAGTTGTAAATACGTATAACTAATAAAGCTTTTGTTTTATAGAGAAACACAATAACGCCTTTGTTTTCATTATATGTATATATAAAATAGAAAATATATTGGTAGTCCTCCTCACTAGGAGATCCTGTGCTGAGGGGGACTATGCTTTGGATAAGTTTTTCTGCGACTTCTATGGGATAACTTAATTGTTTGGATAAGGTTTTCCAGAAACTTCTATGACGATGTTTTAAGTATAGAAGAAGTTCATTTTCCGATAGTTTCTTCAGCCAACATTTAATGTCCTTAATGTAGCTATTTTTTGTTTTAATTTGTTTGATACTAAGTGGGAGTTTGTTAAATAACTTTACTGCTAAAAATTCAGAACTTCTTTGACCAAATGGAGAGTTACACTTTGTTATATTAAGTATGTCTGTTTGTTTGGCTCTGGTTTTATGAGCATGCGAGGTGTCTGCCTCTGAATCATTTTTGTGGTGATGAACTAGAATGTTTTTGGCATAGATTTTCTGTATGCTTGGAACATCAAACTGTTTAAAAATTTCTGTTGTTGACGTCCTTATGGGGACCTTTAGTATGGTCTTTATGATGCAATTCTGAGTTATCTTAAGTTGTTTTAAGTGATTAGATGCTGCTGAGCCCCATCCTATTACTCCATATTCCAATCGAGAGTGGCATAAAGCATAATACTTGAAATTCCTTGAAATGGCTTTAGCCGTGTTTGGTGGCCAGATCTGAATGGTCAGGTACTTCCCCACCTTCCTCTTCCCCATCTCCTTCCTCTCCCTGCTACCTTCAGCCTCACAACAATTTGGGGATGCCATAGTCTCACTGGCTCCAGACGGGAGCAGTTAACACTCTTGTGCGGTATTCACATAAATGATTTTTTTAATCTAAAAAACGGTGAAGGTATAATTTGGGAGGCGGGTATGGGTACGCCGCCCCAGGAACTTTTTAAATTTATTTTCATTAACTCCACACAGGAGGCCCTGAAGAAAATAATTCCCCTCAGGGCCTATGTCATCTTTGGGGATGCTGTGTGGAGGGTCTATGTAGGAAAGGAATGAGAGGAGGTTCTGGAAAGGAAAACGATAGGTATGTGGGGCATGTAGGAATCTGGGGGCAGTATGTCCAGGAGTGACGGACGTATGAATCCATCCCTCCTGCTGCGGTGCAAGGTGATGTTCCAAGAGATTCCGGCAGGAGAGGATAAAATACCTCCCTCAACCATTCTCTCCCGATCCGGCCTCCCACGCAGCTGGTGGACAGACGCATCCTTCGCCAAGACCCGGACAAATTACACCCAGACAAACCATGAACCCGCGCACCCCTGCTAAGTCACCAAACGTTGCCAACCACTTGGGGTGACTTATGGCAGATGTGTTGGTTAAATGGCTACAAATGGTTCCCAGGGCAGCGGCACCCATACCCGCCTCCCAAATTTATTGGATAACCAACAACAAGAGGTTCGGTGCCCGGTTTCTTAAGGGGGTGAGTCTTGGCGGCGGATGCTTTTACCCACCTACTACGTGGCGGGCCGGATCGGGACAGAAAGGTTGAGGGAGACCTTTTGACCCATTGCCTTGCAGTGCAGTGGAAGGGATGGATTCACACGTTCGTCACACCTGACTCCCAGATTCCTAGCTGCCCCACATACCTTCTCCAGACGAGAGTAGTTGGGACTCTTGTCCAATATATCATTGAAAAAGAAGATAACACTAATAATCTAAACCAAAATATGAAAGAGAAAAAGACACAGAAAAGGTCCCATTTGTGACCGTTATCTTTATGCATTTTTCTGTGCCCCCTCCTGCCTTTCCTCCCTGCCGCAAGAATATATAAAATACATGTCGTTGTAAAGAACCACCACGTCCAAGTTTTGCTATGGAAATAAAATTAACGAAAAAATATAACTTCATGGTAGCAAAAAGCACGTGCACTGTAGCATCTGGTAGCAACCGTGCGATTCCGTGCCACGCGGCAGTCGGCAGACGGCAACAGCAGACGGCGACTGCAGTGCCGCCGACGGCAGACGGCACTACTTAACTCTATGCACTTGTATTGGACCGTTTCCGACGACTCCAGAAACTAATATCTACAGCCTGTATGTCGGACGAATATCTACAGCTCATATGTTGAACTAATATCTACGAACTTCAGAGTGTTGCCTAATATCTACAGAGCATAGGTTGAACTAATATCTACAGAACGTAGGTTGGATTAATCAGCTAAATGTGTCCAATAGTCCGATATTAGGGATTTTTACACACATACTTACATAAATTAAGTTTTTTAAACTGCATACGCAATATTACGTTATTCTAATATGCTATACATAATTGCAAATCCAACCTCTGCCAGTGCTGTAGATATTCGTCAACACTTTGGTTCTCATAGATATTCGTCAACAGTTTGAGCTGTAGATATTCGTCAACACTTTCCTTCTCATAGATATTAGTTCGATTTTTTCAGTTTTTGGAATTCCTGTAGATATTAGTACACGCCTCCTTTCCGACACACCACTACAAGTGCCGCGCGGCACTTGCTGTCGATGACTGACGCGTGGCGGCAGACGGCACTCGGGTGCAAACATAGTACTGCCGTCGACTTCAGACACAATGGACGTGTTGACAGACGGAGAAAGCGAGAGTCTTATTAATTTGGTGTCTAAAAATCCGTGCAGGACCGGTTGTTTCACAAAATTTGAAAGATTAATCAAAATTCAAAGTTAATTTTCAAGTTCTGTTATTATTTCCATGTCATTCATTACAAAATAATTTTAATTTGCTTACCTTAATGTAAAGAATAATTTTTCTTCTGGCGATATTGTGTTTCGCTTTGTTTTTGGAGCAGGAACCTGCGCGTTGGTGCCGCCTGCCGTCGGCGGAAATGCAGTCGCCGTCTGCTGTTGCCGTCTGCCGACTGCCGCGTGGCACGGAATCGCACCTTAACCTCCTGAATCCTGCTGTGACGCGACCACTCGGTGATAGGTGGTATGTGTGACATGTTGAAATAAATATAATATTTATTTTTCTAGTGGCATCTTTCGGATTTTAACGAAACTTTTTGAAAACAAAATAATCTCAAAATGAATGATGGAGACCGGTCTGTCCGCTAGAGTGCTCTGATGCTGTTTTGTACTGATATTATACCTATTCCATCTGGCGTTAATGTGGTTTGTATAACAGAATTTGACCAATTAATTTGAATTTAATATCAATTTTCATGTTCTGTGAAAGTTCAGTTCAAGTTCTGTTATTACATCATTATTGGCCAGTTGCTATAACAGAAAATAATAACAGAACTTAAGAGCGTCTAACCAGCCAGCGGACGAAAATCCACATTTCGTCGAAAGTTGTTCTTACGATCGTACAGGGCGGTTACAATGTGAAAGATTAACTATTCTCCGTACCAGCTTTTTAAATTATAAGAAAAAATTATCAGAAGAAATCAGAAGCATTAATGATAAAACCCGAATACTTCTCTCTGTCAAGAGACATTTTAAAAATATTCTTAAGAAAAAAACTACTGTCAATTAATCTTACAAATATCCTAAGTTTATCATAACATTCTTTCTTTTTTTTAAATACACACCATTATCAAAATAAATACTGCAGCTCACATATATTTATGTACAATGAATTATTTAAGTACTAACTTATGTATAACTAATAACTAATAGCATTTATGTACACTCCCCTTCCATACACAAGCAAATGCTTTTAATGGAAGGGTAGTAAAAAACCTGAGATGTAAAATTATTTTGTAAATACCATGTAAACCTTATTATTAAAAAAAAAATACATAAATAATAATTTTAAAAAATAAATAAATAAATAAATAACTCAATATCGAATTTATTTCAATCCAAATTAGCTTTAATTTATTCCTTCATCCAAAAATGCTGAAAGGCGTGATGATAAAACTATTAAAATAATGAACTTTTTGTAGTTATTTTTTGATTATAAGTATTTATCATTTTTCAATAATGTCTAAATTTAATAAGAATGTTAAAAAAATCTGAAATACATTAGTTTGTAAGTGCGCAAATAAATACACAAATGGACCAATTTTCGTCAAGAAACACATGTACGTACATATTTTTTAATGATTTTATTGAAACTAAAATTAAAATTCTAAAACATACGTTTGCTAGATAATGTATCGATTTATTTTACTGCATAATTATATTATTTGAAATGGGTGTGGTATAATACAAAAACTTTTTTGAAAATTTAACAAATCTGCCAACGATCTATGGAATAACCTTATTATACTAAAAATTCTCAATTTATTACATACGAATGCTAGATCAAAGAACAATCTTTCGAAATCCATTTATAATTTTTTTTGGAAGAGAGTCAATACGTCTAAAATCTGATTTGAAAATGACATATTTCTGGTTTTCTCTCTTAATAGAACATGAAAATTAGTTATTCAATTCATCAATTTGATGAATTGTTCAATTTTTGCGAAACGGCTGGCCGTTTACTTCACAATAATATAATTATTAGAAGATACAAGCGAAAAATCTAGATTAAGACATCTATCGTCCAGTTGATTAGTCGGACATCTCAAAATACTTAGTTTGAGATAATGAGGAAAGTAATATTCGAATGTTCACCACAAATTCAATATTTTTATACGCATTTTCGTTTTACATATTAAACATACTATAAAATAATACTGGGAATTGGGAATCTTAACTGTCCGGTACATTAGTATGACTTTTTGAAATTTCCTACTAGACCCAGAAAATATCAATTTTTTGTTTAATTCACTACAAGATTTCCTTCATTATAATTGATTTGGTTGCATTTATGAGTAATCTGAGTATTGTACTACCAAATAGAGGGCACACTTTTATATACGTACAACTACATATTCAAATCAAATTCAGATTTTTCGGAGATGTCTGACAATCAACTGAATGATCGATGTACGAGGGCGAAAAACCTCATCAGTCCTGTAATTTTGTTTTTGTTTAAACCAAAAATAAAATGAATTAGTTTAATAATATACATTTATTTACATAAGATTTACAGTGAAACCCTCAGAAGAAGTTTTCCAAGGGACTGGAAAAAACAAACTTCTTAAGAGGAACGTTTACGCGGCCCGTTTCGGCCCATTTCATACAAATCTTAATTTTGGATTTGAGATCAAAATACCCAACTGAACTGAAAAATTATTTTTGTAATCTAAAGGTATATTGAATGTCGAGTACGGATGTGAGCTACTTTATTTATTTTTGCTTGAAATTATAAGATATAGGCCATTAAAAATTCCAGTATTTCATGATTTTAGAGGCAACATTGGTTTTTATTTGTGAGTAAATGAATAAGGTTAAAAAAAGCTTTACTATGCTTATTTTAAAAATATAATGAAAATAAAATAAAAAATAAAGAAATTGTTAAAAATGCAATTTTTGGGGTGGTAATATTAATATATAAACGACAAACTTTTGTTCCTACGTAAATGAGTAATTTGTATTTTTAATGTTTTTTTTATTATTTTTTATTTTATATTTCATCATAATTTTATGATAAATATAGTAAAATTATTTTTTTCATTTACTCACAAATAATTGCCTCTAAAATCATGAAACACTGAAATATTTAATGGACTCTATCTTATAATGTAAAATAAAAATAAATAAAATAGCTCACATCCCTATTTCATATACTTTATGATTACTAAAATAATTTTTCATTTTGTTTGGGTATTTTGATCTCAATTCCAAAATTAAGATTTGTATGAAACGGGTCGAAACGGGCGAACGTTCCAATTAAGCAGGAAGAAAACCTCGCATTTGCGAAAAATTGGGCTAATTTTGGGGCGAGGGACCGAAAAAACCAAACTTCCTAAGCCACGTAACTTCTTAAGAGGGTTTAAAGAAATGTACTTGAAAATATAAACATTTTATTGAATTTTACTTACACCGCAGTGTCTGGCCTCTAAAATCGCGAAATAAGAACAGCATGGGAAAATCCTACGTAAGTAAGTACCTACAGACTGTCGTATTAGATAATGAATGGATCCGCGTTCAGATTTTAAGCAGTTCTGCGAGATGAATAGCTTCAAATATTTCACCACTCCTGTTAACCATCCCCAATCTAATGATTTAGCAGAGAATGCAGTCAAAACTATAAAAAAAAAAAATGATTGGAAAGATTAGAAATTGAAATGTTTTCTCATTGATTAAAGAAATACTTGGAGCCACCTGTTATGTTAGGTATAAAATTAAGGTCAAACTTAAACAATTTTATACTTAAGGGGGGGGGGGGGGGGGGAGTGGAGAGAGATAAGAAGAATGAGATTAAAAAAGAAACAAAAACGAAAATTACAAACAAAAATGAAACAAAAAAGAAAAGAATGAGATTAAAAAAGAATCAAAGACCAAAAAATGAAACAATCCGGAGTTTACCAATTGAATTGTAATGACTGCAATCATTTTTACGTAGGTAAAACTTGCAGAAATTTTGCAACGAGGATTAAGGAACATTTGAGATGTCTAAATAGCAATAATTATTCGGAATTTTCTAACCATCTAATTGAATTTAACCATTCATTTGATATAAATACTGGCTTCAAAATTTTACACACTAACGTTAGTGGTTTTCACTTGATCTTTTAGAAATATTAGAAATTAGGAAAAATGTCAATAGAAATTTAAATATTATTAACAATCAAATTAATTTTGTGAATAACCCTATCTTAAACATATTTCCATTGTAATTTTTGTCTTTGTTCTTCTAAGCACCCCCCTTTCCACCTCTCTCCTCCCCCACTACTTCCATTTCTACCCACGCCTGTCTTTCTATGTTAGATAATTTTTTTTAGTACATTATATGACTTGATGAAGAGAACATCGTTCTTGAAACATGTCGACTTTTTAATAAAGTTTATTGTGGTAAAAACTAATTGTTTTTAATTATTGCATTAGAAATAAAAATGTCCAAAGCCAGGAAAATCAAAAGATTTATTATAAAAGAAACAACAAGGAATATAATAATTTTCACATTAATCAAAAAGTTATGGTAAAAGATTTTAGAGACCTAAACAATGAAAAGTGGGAACCAGGGAAAATTAAGGGAGAAAATTGTGGTTGTCCAAGAATTAATGACCGTTCCTCATTTTCAGCTACGTGGACATTATTTCTCAAAATATGGCGGAACTAGCGTGTAGCTCAGACCTTCCTCTAAAAAACTAGTGGTGATCCGGCTTGGTAGCTGCTTCAGTGTGATATTTGCGTCCGTTTGCAATCGACCCTCCGCTATCAAATTCCGCCACCTGCGAGGTGCGTTCAATTAATCGCTTTCTTAACTAAGATGGAGTCCGCTCTGTTGAAGTTCGTAAGATTGCAATTTTGATCCCAGACGTCAATAAGTCTACCACACTAATGATTTTGAGATAGCGTATGCAAATTGCGTGATCTTTGTGTTCCCAAAATGCTGAAGAGCAAAATCGTATGGAAAGCGCTCGAATCTCTTCGTTTTTTTCCAACTAAGGCGAAGCTTTTTTGTGTTGAAAAATGGATTCACCACCTAGCCCCGGAATCAAAAAGGCAATCTATGTCATGATTTGCATCTTTTTCTTCACCTGAAGCAAAATTTGGGAGGAAAACCTTTGGAGATCGACTAAGGCGCGGAGGGAGAAGTGATAGCACATTTGGCGACTGAGTTCTCGGTAAGGGAGTCAAGGACCTAGTGCCACGGCTCACCAAGTGCATCGATCATAACAGGGACTATGTATGTCAAAAAATAGTGAAGATATGTACCTAAAACGTCATTTGACTTTTTTATGAATATAATTTTTTCCTGATTTATAAATTTAGAACGGTGTTTAATTCTTGGACAACATTTGTACATTGAGGATTACAATTTTTAATCAATTAGACCGGTCAGGGGTTGAGTGGGCATCGCGTTTGGGTCCCCCCGGGTGTCCCGTGTTCGATTCCTCGGCTGGCTAAGTCCTCCATCACAACACAAGCAACATTTTCGGCTTTCTGTGGTGGTAGTAGGAGATTTTCAAACATTGTTGGGTTATTCGTAATTCGGGAATGTTTGTCTTTCTTTTAAAAAAAATAAAAAATACAACAATTACACTTAAATATTTTAAGGGTATAGGTCCTAGCAATAAAATTTAATTTGGTATCTAAATTAGACAGAAAATTATTTCATTTATGACGTTGGCACCGAAGAGAGTGAGCAAGAGTGACAATTTTAGAAAATTTAAAAAGTTCAATTAATTTGAAAACCGTGGAATTTTTACCAAACATGATATTCAATTTTCAGAACGGCCTTGGTGTCCCCCCTCACATTTCAAAGGTTCATGACTTACAAGACACCCGTTAAAAATGTTTGCACTATAAATGATGAATACCTACACACTTACACAGCAGTTCATAACATTTTTCCAACGAGTATTTTTTTTGTTAATAATGCATTAATTTAATAATAACAACAACACCAAAACATCGAGTAATCTTCTAATTGCATAAATGTTATTTTTGGGCTAACAGAATTTAATAACAGAATCACTCAAAGCCATGGTAATAGTTTTGGAAGAGTAACCAACATGTAGGAAATAAACCACATTTTTGGAGTATCAGTGTGATGTGCAATGCAATTGAAATTTCAAATTGCACCAATTTTCAAAAATATAAAAAAAAACTTACTCTGTGTTGGGAGTAAGCACAATCAAATTTGACGTGAAAAGTGTATTCCTTTTAGTAATCTTCACAACATTTGTGTTTTCTGGTTTGCATTTATAGGACATCTTCTAGCTGTGATGATATGGTAACAGTGTTTTCAAATAAAAATGGAATTGAACTGCAAAAATCATTTTTTTATATTAGTCCATTCAGGAGAGGCGAGGGAAAAAATCCATCAAGGACCGTGTCATTTTTAGGGGTTCTGAGTCAAGGGTCTTTTTATGGAAAGGAAGGAGATGAAGTTGTTGGAAGGAAAAAAGATATGATGGGTGGGTAGGAATCTGGGGGTCAATGTGTCCAGTAGAATCCATCCCTCCCATTGCTGGGCAAGGCGATGCATGGGTCGATAGGTCTGAGTTATATTGGGTCAATAGTCGAGAAACACGTTAAATGCGCGCCGAACATATGTACATGGTTGTCATTTATCACAAGAGAACGGGTCGTTTCTGCGACTCGTTCTTGAGTTCAAAGCTCGGCTGTGGAACGATTTGCCGGCCTCCATATTTTCTCCCTCCTACAACACAGATCTCTTCAAAACACATGTTCACTCCTTCCTCTCCTCAAAAAGATGGCCTCCACACAGCATGCCCAAACATGACATAGGCCTTGAAAGAAATTATTATTATTATTAATTATTGGGTGCGGAGTTAAAAACACAGACTCCCCGCCACGGCCACATAGTAGATGGGCAAACGCATTCGCCGCCATGACCTAGACCTAGACAAACCTCACCTCAGCCCTAATAAGTCACCAAACGTTGCAAACCATTTATGGTAACCGATGTCAGGAGTGTAGGTTATTAAATAAATGGTTCCCGTGTCGACATGTGAAATAATGACACAATAAAGAACGCCGTCCTTGTTTATTTTATTTTTTATCAATAATACCTAACCTTCTGAATTAAAAACGGTATATATTTTTTTATTGTTATAGTGAAAACAATTTCAAAGTTTTCATTTTTCAAGTCTCCCGAAATCGCATCAAATCTGTGGTTGTCTGTGTGACGTCATCAGTCTCAATAGCCTACGTTTTATTTCAACATGCACTGTATTTTGTATGGCGGTGTTGACAGCCGAGCATCGATCATAACTTCAAAGAGTCTGATACTTATCGTACATAATTAAAAGTGTATTTTTATAGCAAACTATGACTGTACACAAGTAACAAGATTATGTTCTTACGTAAAAAAATTTATTCCACGAAATTCTGCACTTAACATAATCTGTATTATACTCGTACAAGAATAAAATAATCATCTTCGTATAAACTTGCAGTTGTTTCGTGTGGTTCAGCTCGCGTTCACGTTCGTGCATCTATATGCAGCAATAAATTAATCTTAGATATACCTAAGGGGCGAACAATCAATAAAGTCATTGATAATTTTGTAGAGATATATTATATCCGACGAGTGTCGTCTAGTTTTAATGGCTTAAGTCCATAATGGCTCATCGAGCTGTTTGCGTCATGGTTACCAATATTTATCTTAAAATTTAAATGATGGACAATTTTTCTTTGGATGGCTATGTGAATGCCATATGAGAGATGCTGACTCAATCAAGATGACTGCGAAAAAAGAATCCTAACATTTTTATTTGTATTGGAAAATTAATTAATTCGTCTTTCTTCCTAATGTAAGTTTGCTGTCAGTACCTACATAGAACACCTAGATCACGAATTTTTGTAACCGTTTTGAGTAATTGACTGTCTATGTGGTAGTTACGGTGAAATTTTATTTAGTTCTAATAAAAGTTATTATTTAAAATTTAGAAGTGTTTATGTTGAGATGTTTGATGACGATACAATAGTCATTGATGTATGAATACAATATTAGTTTATTTCAATAGTCGTTTGAAGATACAATAGTCATTAAATCTATACAAATCTTCTTGTATTTTATAGCAGTAAATATTAGAATTATGTAGTAGAAAGGAATATTAGTAGAAAGGCGCCGAGTAGAACATTTGCATAATTAATTGAAGGATTTTATGTCATCCATGAAAATTGCAAACAGCAACGGTCCTAGGAGAGATCCTTGAGAGCCAAGGGCGTAGCGAGGTACGGGCAGGGGGGGCAGCTGCCCCCCCCTAGAAGGTGCAGGAATGCTCACCAACCGTAAAGTTTACGTCGGTAGCCTATTGTTTGTGAGAAACAATTTAATTTTTATTATTACCTTTTTAGTTGATCATGATTAATGAAGCATCAAGAAAACGTGCCTATCAATTACATTACGCTGTTATTAAATCAGTCTTCATTATATGTGTTCAACTGATAACCAAGTACTCAGGCACATTGGAACCTATGGCCAATGCTTCACAATCGGAAACTATCAATATGTACGCATGTATGAGTGAAATTAAAGGTATAATTTCTGTTATAAATGATCATCGAAGCAACGTAGACATAGAGGGGGGGGGGGGGGCAGACCGGCCGAGGTGCCACCTGACGGGAAGGTGACACTACTAAGGATATTGTCACTAAACTATTGAATTATATTATATTTTCCGATCTCTATGGCTCCCCGTGGAATTTTGTGCCTGGCGATCTTTTTGTAGACGAAAATAGCCTATTTCTGAAATTCTTAAGCCACCCCCCTACCCCCCCCCCCCGTAGGTATTATTTTGTTGCAGCATTTACCTTCGATATATTCTTGGTTTGTCTACACCTGCCCCCCCTTTAACAAAATCCTAGCTACACCCTTGTTGAGAGCATACCTGAAGATAAATTTACTATCTCAGAGATGAAGCCATTGATTTTTACTCCTTGAGTTCGCACAATAAGATAGGAGACTAACCATCGATACAAATCTCGTGAATTCCCAGAGCTACTAACTTGGATAAAAGAATTTAATAAATTGTGTCCTTTATATTTTTGAACTGTATTACTAATCTAGTGTTTAATAACTCGTTTAAAACAACACTAAAATAAGCAAACAAAATTATCAACTTAGAAAATATTCATATCAATTCAATTAAGGAATAACATTCAATTAAAAGATGTTTAGACAATTTATTTTTTCTTGAATGTTATTCAATTAGAAGATTACCATATTACAAAATGCTTCCTTCCGGGATAATAAATATTTCCAACTTTTTGTAATTTTAGTAAGATGTGCCAATCAAAGGATAGTAAAAACCCGTTTCAAATATTTAAACCACTTTACATTTTATACTCTGTGGTGGGAATAAGCTCAATCAAATTCGATGGGGAAAAGTGTACTCCTGTTGGTTATCTTCAAAAGATTTTATGTGTTCTGGTTTGCACTTATACCATTTTTGGTATATCTTTTAGCTATAATGATATGATAAAAAATACAAATGGTGATGAAGTGTTGAAAATTACTTTGGATTCTTTGTGTGACATAATGGCACAATTGTGTGTTATACTAGTGTGGGTGATATCATCGTTTATGTCTGGCAAAATCACCGTAAAAGTGTATTTTAACTATTTCAAAGTCGAGAGCCATTTAAAAATGATTCAGAAGTGGACTGTTTTAGAACCACAGTACCTAAAACTAATATTTTTTAACTTTATTACACTTCTAGTCATATTTTTTAATAACATAATGATCATCTTGGTAACGGAGTTCCCATTTTACACAGTTGTTATAATTACGCAAGCTTTTATATGTATTTTAGCAATTCAGAAGTTTTGTACGGAAATTTACGTCACAATATTGTACATAGACAAAATGACAAGAAAAATAAAAGGATTTTTAAAAAGATGTACTGACGAATCAATTGAAGCAGACAATTTAGTCAAATCGATTGATATATCGAATGAAACTAATACACTAATGAAGCTCTATAGCAAATTATCTAAAAATTGTGGCATTTCTAACAATATTATTCGTTTTCCGGTAATGTCTTCACAATTTCTCTTTCTAACAACCATTTGAATGTTTACAATGTTATGCGTTTAAAACATTTATAATTTTCAGCTTATAACATATTTAATGGCTACGATCTCGATTTTCACTTTGTACACGAGCTTAGATATACACCCTGGTCTAAGAGTACGTACCTTCTTCGACGTAAGTAATTTGAATACCAATATTTTTCGTGTTATCAAAGTTAGTGCTGGTAAGAAGTGTTTAATTCGCTTATTCATATTTATTCCGATATTTTTTTAAATAAATTCCATTGTATGCACCTTAAGGTGGTCCAAAAATGTTTTTTTTTTATTTTTCATTTGGCCACCCCGTGAATTTGTTACACGTATTCATAGAAATAACATAGTAAAATTTCAGCGAGATAGCTCAAGTCGAAAGGGGTGCTCAATCGAGTGTTGTTTTTGAATTTTTTGTGTAAAATGCTTAATTTTTACTTTTTGCTATAGGCCAGTTTCGTGTGTTAAACTATTAAATAAATATTAAAATAAACTACTGAAGAGTTTTATAGACAAATTTGAACAGTATTTGATACTTATTTAGTAGACTGTGAAGTGAATCAGTGTAGTAAAATGTGTTCATCTACTCGAAAAAAAAAGAAAATTTTTCTACTTGGGGTTCAAGACATAAAGCCATTGATGAGGATTAATCAACATCCTAATCTTCGGCAAGTTACTCCGTTATCTCTACATATTAAATGATTCCAAAAATGTGAAAGATTCCGCGCATGTACCCTTTCATGAACTTATAAAAGTACGGAATAAATCTAATATTCCGACCAGACAACAAAATCACTGCATTGAAAAACTGATTAAGTTTCTTAAGAACTGGCTGCTATTGAATAAAAATAGAGGAAGAAATTCTGAAGCACAAATAAAAGGAGAGTATTTGTTTAAAAAAGAACTAGACAAACTTTTTGATATTGCCCATGCAAGAGCTTTGAATTTG
The DNA here is from genome assembly GCA_917880885.1 of Limnephilus marmoratus. Taxonomy (NCBI): domain Eukaryota; kingdom Metazoa; phylum Arthropoda; class Insecta; order Trichoptera; family Limnephilidae; genus Limnephilus; species Limnephilus marmoratus. The sequence goes on from OU862922.1 coordinate 11,906,885, forward strand.
ATAAAAATTGCGGAAGACAGAGCAATCATCTTACGTTCTCATCGATCAAAGATGAGAACGTAAGATGATTATGACCTCAATCGACAAAAAACTAGAAAAGAAAGTTCTCTAAAACGGAAACAAAAATCTGAAAAATTGAAAGAAATGGCTGCTGAAAGTAATGCTTCATCTTCGGTGGTGTCGAGACAAGAGTTAGAACTTGTATGCAGCTTCAGTAGCACTTCTAGTAATGCTAGCATATTAGAGGATAAGTCCAAAGATGAGTTTGTAGTGCGTTGAGCTGTCTACAAGTGACATATTTATACAATACGTTACCTGTGCGCTTGATCGTAATAAGATTTAAACTAATCAAGAGAGAAGAAAAACAAATTGTTCGAATAGTTAGTTATCACCTACACCAAAGTTTGGATCGAAGCGTCTTTGGCAGCAGATGCACCAGTAAATGACGGAATAGCTTAAAATTGTACGAAGCCATTGATTCCGAAATCAGTATAGCAGGTAGGGGTGTCTTAGAGCGTCACTTATGGTATTTGTCAGATGAACTAGTCTCATTTACCTTGTTTTCTGAGAAGCTGTCTGATGCTGAGAAACAGGCCATTGTTCAAAAAATAAATTCTGATGACGGTAATCGTTCAGTACGAGGTGATTCTGCTAAACTTGCCTCAGAGGTTACATTAGAAGCTTTTGCAACACAAAGAACGTTGAAAACGCTCTTAGTTCTTGATATCAAGGACTCTTTCTTGTAATTACCTCATAAGACTTGGAATAACAATGTTGATTACCTTCATGGCAAAAGCTGAGTAAAAAATTTGCGTGTTGTTAATGATACAGTGGAGAGAGGTGTTAAACTTTTTGAAGATTACAACACAATACTCACTAAGAATGAGGAAAAAAAGCAATTTTTACTTCACATCGTTGAACAAAACAGAAAAATCGTTTCTATTGAAACATTCAAAATGGAGTTAACAAACATAGTTTTTAAAGATTGCGACTAATTGTAACGTAATTATTTTCATGGTAGTTACTCAATCGGTACCTACTTGCTCAGAAGGAGTTTTATTAATTTCGGGTGCCGTTGGAACGATTGATAACAAATTCAAATTGCCGGAACATTGTTCGATTGTTTTTTGTTTTAGAAAAAAAGAAAAACGATTGGAAGGGCCACGTCATGACATAACGATGGATTGGTCGGAAGTTTTATTTTGTAAGGAGTTTTGGTACTCGTAAATTATTGTGTAAAATTGCAATATTATGCGTGTAACAGACGTGATGCCTTTACGAGACTGTTAAATAGTACCGGGTCGCGGTACACGCAGGATGTTGATTGTTTTTTCGAGGCGAGGAAAACTTTTATTGTGATGATCCGAGATATCGAGTTACCTATGTAATATTACAATCTAATGGAAGTGTTTATGATGTCTGTGTGCCTGGTACCTAAGGTTGGTGTTCTTGTGCTTAGAACTGAGATTCTTGTGCCACGTACAATCCAATATCACCGAGGACAACTTTGGTGAAGACTGCAGGCACTTCTTAAATCACATTTACAGTCTAGAACTGCGGTTTATATCCTTTCAATGCTCAGAGATGGCCATCGGACGCATTGTGACGCCTTTGTGGATGGATTGGAATCTCGGCTCCTTCACTGTGTCATGGACATGCGAAGCGGCAGCTCTGGGGCTCTTCTCCAGCTATCTGGAGCCCTTGTCGCTGAGGTTAGAAGAGGTGCGCCATTTTAACTATGGCAAGCTACGAATGATCATTTGGAGTGGATTCTACTAAAATAACTGAATTATCTCTCTCTCTCTCTTTACACCTTTCTTTATGAGTTTACAAAGGTATTTATGTAGATTATGTTATAGTAGATTATGTTTTTTTGCTTGTCAATAATAACAAGTTCATTTTGTTTTATGTGAGTTCTTTTATTTACATCAGATAGTAGCTTTCTTTTTATCCCACGCAGGACCCTGAGATGATGATGAGAGCTCATGCAAACGGAATTTCTCTGCTAACTGATAAGATACGTGTCATTTTTGGCGCCCAACGTTTTAAAGAGGGTAGATTACTCTCTTGGTGCACGATAAGAGGCTACTATCTGTTATTTACTATCGTTACTATCTGTTATTTACTATCGAATTACTGTTATTTACGTTGAATTTTATAAATTGTTTTTAAGCTGTCATAATTAATGACTTTTCTTTGAATGCAGTGTGCTTGGGAACTTGTATTACAAGTTATAAAATAATTTATTTTTTTAAAATATTTCATTATTTTATTTTTTTTGAGAAAAAAAAAAAGATGGCGTTATATACAAAATTACATCGTGGTCCTCTGCATTCTGCGTGCGAGAATCGCAGAAGATCACCGCTCATCAAATTAAATACGGACGCGTATATTTTGATGACAATTTTTGGTGAGAATATTAGACCTCATGTGTTTATATTGATTAAAATCTTATGTTACTTGTACATATTTATAGGTAGACGTTTATATATAATTAGCTATATTTGGTTATAGGTATACATAAATTTATAAATAGTAATTTGCGAATATTATTAGAATAATTAATACTAGTTTTACATAATTAGGTTTATTAAAAAACTATTGTTTTTTTAATATTTTTTCTTTTTATGCGGTGGCATGAAGGAATACCAAGCCTTCATACTGCTTCATTTATTTTTTTCTTTTGTGTGACACTTTGCTCACGTGTCTTGAAGCTTGGTACCTCCAAGGCATGTGCTCGGAGTGAGCACTACATTCTAGTGTACTGATGATAGACTTCATTTATTTATCCTCGTTGGACTAGAATAGGAACATCTCCACAAGAGATGTTTCTCTGATCTTAGTGATCAGTGGCGCCCAAAAAATTAGTTTAGTTTATAACTAAATCTGTTTTATTGTTTAATATACCTAATTAAATGTTGAATCTGACAATCTGTTAATATTAAGTTAAGTAATTAAGACATTATTCATTAGGAAATTGGTTTTGTCACAAATAAAGGGAAGTACTGCTTCGGCGTGCACCACTATTAAATAATTCCGATCTGGAAATTGACACTCTACCTTTAATACAGGAGAGTGTAGTTTTTCTTGTACAGTTTTTGTTAGTCATGTCATAAGTATAATTTGTTAATTGTAAATAGTAATATATGCCTAAGTATTTCACTGCTAATACCAGTGCTGTGCTAATACAGTGTTAATACTTTTAATAATACTTTTCCATGTTTTGTTTACAAGTTCCGAAGAGATGAGAGTAGTGTATGCCGCTACCTACTCGTAACGTTTCGAATTCTTCGATCGTTCATCTTCATTCCAGGAGACGGAGTAACTATGGACAGATTGATATGAGAGTCTGTGCCATAGCAGGGCCGTTGCCTGACGTTTCGGAACCGACCAGAGTGAAGACGGAGGATCTGTTGTCTGCGGATGTTTTCCCTGCAGAAGACAGAAGGGCCGTTGTCACGCTGATCATCATTGAACTTACTACAAGTGATAATTAAATCACTAGAACATTCTCAAAAAAAAAAAAACAAGTCAAAACATACATAATCCAATCCTATACATTATATTATATTAGACTCATAAAAAGAGCCAATTATTTGTCAAGCCCATATAATCATTAACGAAATTATAAAAAATATTAATAGACATATTTAAGTCTAGCTATATTGTTAGTTGTTGAGATGTATTGTTTTAGGTCTTTAGCTTAGTCAGACATTTAGTTTAATATAAATAAAGGGAGGAGAGAGAGAAAAAATTAGGTAATTTTTATTTGGTTCTTTATTTTTTTCCGTTAATAATATCCATGTGATTTTTTTTTTCTCATCTTCTTCAAAGATCTCAAAAGTGGGAGCTTGAGTCCTCCGTACTCACAAGTGTTTCTGAGAGATTGACTCCTTTTGTGTGAGTAAGTGTTTTCCAATCTTATTTTGGAGATGAAAAGTGGAGATTCCATTCTCATTAAAATAAATATATGTAAAATAGTTATAATAATAAATATAAAATTATAAAATAGAATATATAAACAAATAGGTTGTGTAACTCCAATCTGCGTATTGGTTTTCTTTTTGGGGTTTCCTTGTTATTGTGAATGTATATGTATAATTCTTTTGTTTTTTTTTTTTTGATATTCTCTGTGCCATTTTCTTTAATGTTTTCATTATTTTTTTGCTCCTTATGTACAAGTGCAGGAGTAGAGAGATATTTCATATTCATGTTTTGGTATAATTTTACTTCACTCTGCGGCGTAAAATTTCTGGGGGAAGCGGGGAATTGTAACGTAATTATTTTCATGGTAGTTACTCAATCGGTACCTACTTGCTCAGAAGGAGTTTTATTAATTTCGGGTGCCGTTGGAACGATTGATAACAAATTCAAATTGCCGGAACATTGTTCGATTGTTTTTTGTTTTAGAAAAAAAGAAAAACGATTGGAAGGGCCACGTCATGACATAACGATGGATTGGTCGGAAGTTTTATTTTGTAAGGAGTTTTGGTACTCGTAAATTATTGTGTAAAATTGCAATATTATGCGTGTAACAGACGTGATGCCTTTACGAGACTGTTAAATAGTACCGGGTCGCGGTACACGCAGGATGTTGATTGTTTTTTCGAGGCGAGGAAAACTTTTATTGTGATGATCCGAGATATCGAGTTACCTATGTAATATTACAATCTAATGGAAGTGTTTATGATGTCTGTGTGCCTGGTACCTAAGGTTGGTGTTCTTGTGCTTAGAACTGAGATTCTTGTGCCACGTACAATCCAATATCACCGAGGACAACTTTGGTGAAGACTGCAGGCACTTCTTAAATCACATTTACAGTCTAGAACTGCGGTTTATATCCTTTCAATGCTCAGAGATGGCCATCGGACGCATTGTGACGCCTTTGTGGATGGATTGGAATCTCGGCTCCTTCACTGTGTCATGGACATGCGAAGCGGCAGCTCTGGGGCTCTTCTCCAGCTATCTGGAGCCCTTGTCGCTGAGGTTAGAAGAGGTGCGCCATTTTAACTATGGCAAGCTACGAATGATCATTTGGAGTGGATTCTACTAAAATAACTGAATTATCTCTCTCTCTCTCTTTACACCTTTCTTTATGAGTTTACAAAGGTATTTATGTAGATTATGTTATAGTAGATTATGTTTTTTTGCTTGTCAATAATAACAAGTTCATTTTGTTTTATGTGAGTTCTTTTATTTACATCAGATAGTAGCTTTCTTTTTATCCCACGCAGGACCCTGAGATGATGATGAGAGCTCATGCAAACGGAATTTCTCTGCTAACTGATAAGATACGTGTCATAATGTTATGTTAATAATTGCATTGCTACCAAATTTTGTTCAAATTTAAATACGTTTTATACTTATTTGACAAAAATACTTGTAATATTAATAAACCTTAAATTACGTGTTTTACTTAAATCCTGAACTTTTGTCAGAAACTTCTAATTCGATGAGCACCCCCTTGTATATAAGATAGGGGGCTGAAATTTTTTACACATAATAGGACTGATAGGTGTAACAAATAAAATGGGTGGCTACATCTATATTTGAAAAAAATAAATTTACTATACAGGCCTGGACCACCTTAATGCACCTACACATCTTCATTATTTACTTTTACTCAAATTGTTCCACATCTCCCCACTCTCCGTAAACATAAATCGATGCTTTACTGCAAAAACTGAATAACTGCCCTAGGTACCCACGATAAACAAATTGTTGTACAATTGGGTTACAAATACACTCGCTACTTGACTCGCCAAAGACCGTTCGCATTACTTTCAAGTAGAGTACATTTGTGCCAGTCGCCCGTTGCAAGATGACGGTGGGTGACGGGCGCTACGAAGCAAAGTAAATACGCTAATTAAGCTTATTTTAATGCTTATTTTAATGTTTATTTTAGAAGAGGTGGAAGATTAAATTAGTAAGATGAAAATAAATAAACTGTAGACACGAAAAGAGATTAATAGCATCGTAAATAAATAAATTTAGGGTAGCATCTTTGCTCCATCACTAAAACATTTCCACGCATTCACAAATGAACACTGCTAAAACGGTCGGTTCGCGCCTGCCAGTGCGCAGGGACGCATGGATGGGGTACTTAACTCGCCTGAAAAATAGAACGAAATGGATTGAATCTACTAAAGTGCTGACTCACCCACTCCACTAAAATTACGGTGTTCGGACGCGTTTAGTTACTACTATACTTTTCACTTGACTAAAATACTTGCTCAATCAGAACAGTTGACCAACGTCGAGCATTTTGGTTTTTACACAATAAAAAAGTGTAAATGGTTTTCAAGTGACTAAAAGCACTTTTATTACAATTAATTTAATTTGACCCATTTTATGAAAAAAAAGGATTTCTTAGATGTAGAAGACAAATTTTAAAAAATCGCTATTCTGCATAATTTGTCTTTTTTGTCAGAGGTTAGCGAAGATATTTGGGGCATGTTTCAGAGTTCTAGATACTATCAGTATCACCCTGCTGAAAGAGATATTTCCAACCTTGCTTGACCATTTTTGGTTTTCTGCAACTCCTTTCCCTCCCCACTCCCTTCAGCCTCACAACATACCCCAAGTGCTATAATCTCACTGGATCCAAGCAGTTGCCCTGTATTTACTTTAAAAAATCGAGTGCAGTACACACGGTAGAAGTGAAACCTTCACCCACACAATCTCAACCTATAGGAACCTTGAAAAGTGAGATCATAATTAAAACGGCCATGTGCGGTAAGGTTTCATTCTATCTCATTCTCTCGCTGGCTAAATCCTATAGATGTATGTGTTTTTCTCTTTTTTAGTGTCGTTTCCATTTCATCGAGTTTCACTTCATAAATTTATGTGTCGGTGTACATATGTACATGGTGTATCAGCACGTACCCGAAGGATTGTAACAAGGAATGTAACAATTGTGACGACCTCCGTAGTCCAGTGGTAAGACTCTTGACTCACAATCCGAAGGTCGCGGGTTCGAACCCGGCATGCGCAAATAAATTTTATCTGATTAATTTGTGTTATTTCACAATTAATTCATTTAAAATAATATATAGTATATTTGCGGCATGTTCCAGAGTGGAAGATACTATCAGTATCGCCCTGGTGTAAGACCACCATTCAGAATTGAAACGTTGCTTGAAAATGACTTTAGCCGTGTTTGGTGACCAGATCTGAATAGCCAGGTACTTCCCAGCCTTCCTCTTCCCCACCTCCTTCCCCTCCCCACTACCTTCAGCCTCACAACATACCCCAATTGGGGATGCCATAGTCTCACTGGCTTCAGACGGGAGCAGTTGAGATTCTTGTGCGGTATTCACTGTAAAAAAAAACGGTATTTTGTTCAAATAAATGAAAAACAAATCCATCACGTCGCTACTGACAAAATCGTAGCGGATCACGTGTTACGCAATCTCGATCCAGCTGCAACGTAAAGACGAGGTGAAGCGGGTATCAAGTGATCCATTTCGATGTTTGGCAGTGTGATCAGTGGCAATCAGTGTGACAGATTTGTTTTTGTTTTTTATTGAAAAAATATCATCGGACAGCAAAACGACATCTAGCTAAATGTTTTACTCCAAATAAGTTCAGGTATAGCTGGTTAAAATCCTTCCAGTCTCTCTCTCTGGTTTCAATCCTGAGATTGGTTTGCAGCAATGTCATCTATTCGTTTCTTCCACTCTTCCCTGTCTTGTGCGGCTCTTTTGAAGTCTGCATATGATGAGCAGCGCACGTCCACCAGCAGGTCCTCCAGGTACTCTCGGCGTGGGCGTCCCCTAGCGTTTGTCCCCTCGGTCATACCCTCCATTATGGCATGCAAGAGGCCTTCTTGTCTTATTACATGGCCGATCCATCTTGCGCGCCTTTCGGACAAGGTCCTGAGCAGGTGCCTTCCTCCTTCGATTCTTTGGAGAACCTCTTCATTTGTTATGTGGTCTCTCCAGGAAATTCCTAATAGTCTTCTATAGGACCACATCTCAAAAGCCTCTAGTCTCCGTTTATCTCTTTCGGATAGGCACCATGTTTCACAGCCGTACATCAAGATACTCCATACATAGGTCTTGATGAGGAGTATTCTCAGTTTCAGGTCTATATTATTTGATTCAATTATTTTCGACCTTTTATTGAATGCAAGCCTAGCCTGGTGTATACGGCTGTTGACCTCGCTCTTAGACCGACCGTCCCATGTTATTTTACTCCCGAGGTAGACAAACTCCTTGGTGTTCTTTAGTGGAACTCCTGACATCTCTACTCTCATCTGATGTTGCGTTCGGCCTACAGTCAGCAGCTTTGTTTTGTCTTTATTTATCTTCATGTTGTAATTGTTTTGAAGAATGCTTTGCATGATTGTTAAGGCCTCTTGGAGTTCTTCTTCGCTTTCAGCAACCATAGCAATATCGTCAGCAAACCTTATCATATCCACCTTTTGCCCGTGTATCTTTACACCTTTTCTGTGACTCATTCTCTCTCTCAAGTCGTCAATCGCACTTTGTATATAAGCGTTAAAAAGAACAGGTGACAGAGAGCATCCGTGTCTCACCCCTTGTCTTATACTGGCTTCTTTTGTATCATTGTCACATCTAATTATAACGGCCTCATTCTTGTATAGCGCCTGGATTATTCGTCTATCTCTATATTTGATGTCAATTCTCTTCAGAATCTCGAAGAGTCTTTTCCATTCTACTTTGTCGAAAGCCTTCTCCAGGTCTATGAATGCGATGAATGTGTTTTGGTTTCTTTTTATTCTTTTTTCTAGTAGTATTCGTAGCGACAATATTGCTTCTCTGGTTCCTACACCTCTTCTAAAGCCAAACTGGTCTCCGGGAAGGATGTTCTCTACTTTTGGTTCGATTCTTTTTAGGATGATATTAGTCAATATTTTTGAGGCATGGGATATTAGGCTAAGAGTTCTGTGCTGTTCACATTTTGTCGTGCCCGCCTTCTTTGGTAATGCGACAATTAGGCATTTCTCGAAATCCTCTGGTATCTTTCCAGTCTTATACATTTTCTGTATCATTTTAAACAGGGCATCTATAGTTCCTTTTCCTGCTGGCTTAATTAGTTCAGCCGGAACGTCATCGATTCCGGGTGCTTTCCCGTTTTTGAGATTTTTCAGTGCGAGGTCAAACTCTTCTCTAGTGATTGGATCTCCCAAATCATCTGCGTCTACCTCGTTTTCTCTTTCTATCAATGTTTCGTTGTCATTATTTCCCTTTCCATTGTACAGCATTTCGAGATATCTTTTCCATCTCTCTCCTATTTGGTCCTTTTCGAAAAGTATTTTGCCGTCTTCTCCTTCTATCGCATTACCCTTTCCAACTCTCATCCCAAAGAAGTCTTTCACCGCAGCGTGGGCTCTTTCTACATTTCCTCTCTTGAGGTCGTCGTTTATCTCATTGCACTTATTCTGGTAGAAAGTTTCTTTGGCTATTCTTGATTCTCTATTTATTTGGTTTCTCAGCACTTTGTATTTCTCTTGTGATTCAGCTCTTTTATCATTTTTGAGCTCTCTTCTATCCTTTATCATATTTAAGATCTCATCGGTTATCCATTCCTTCCTTCCTTCCAGTACGTGCTGATAAATCCTGTACACTACGTGTACACCCTGTTTAAATATATGTTATTCCTTCCGTAGGCCCTGAGGCTTTATTGAAATAAACTAAAATTCCAGGTTTTTTACGTAAAATTCGTTATGACATATAACTTCTACTTCGCAATAGCCCCTTGTGTCGTTGGTGAAATGTTACAGGGATCCATAGAGAAGCTGAAGGTCACTCTTACCAAAGGATGTCTTTACACAAACCCAGGTAGGTTCTATCTAGGGTATGCAAATCTCGCGAGATTGGAGCTCAAGCGAGATCTGATTTTATGAATAACAAGAACTACGAGATCTCGCCAATTTCGAGATCTCGCGAGATTGGCAGTTTTGTGTGTTTTTTTGGCAAATAATCACAATATTTGAATAAATCGGGAAAAAATAAAATAATAAAAATTATAAGTATTACAAGATAAACATTTATTTTCACGAATTTTTCAACAGACTTTTATGCATCAAACATTGTTTGGCGTATTTGTCTATAATTTTTTAATAAACTTCTACGTAGTACACTTTGACATACGTATCTATCAAATAACAAATGAAAGAAACAACCAGTCTTCTGCTTCAAACAAAAATCTTTTAGTAATAAAACAGTTCTTTTATAACAAACAAAACAACGAGAAGTAAAAAAATGAAACTTATTATCTAAGTTGAGTTGACAATCAAACTGAGATATTATTATCAATTAAATAAAACTATATCTACTCAGTAGATCCATTAGATATTACAGATTAATTAACAAAATATACCAATTAGTCAGACTATTAGAAATTAAAGATTAATAAACAAAATATATCAATAAAATGAATGATTTGTTCAGTTCAAATTACAAGCCATTATTACGAAATATTTTGAAAATAGCTCCTTAAGAAGCACAAAATGTCCAAAGAATCGTCTGCTAAACAGCTTCTTATTTCCGCGCTTCGAATAAGACGTTTTTATGCTCGAGTACAATCTCGGTAAACTCGCGAGATCTCGCCCTTTTTTCGTCCGAGATCAATCTCGCTAAAAAAGGCCGAGATCTCGCGAGAACGAGATTGCATTCCCTAGTTCTATCTGTGAGCAAGTTAATAATAAAATGAACCGATTTCAAGGGAATTTTTATTATTTTTTTCTTTCATAACACTAATTAATACATCATCGTAAGCTGACAAAAGATCAAGAAATGTGGCCAATGGGAAAAAATAAGGGATTGACAAATACGGATATCTATTGGAAACACACTTAAATTATCCACAGTAGAAGATTTTTTTTTATTATTTTTTTTTATTGAAACATTTAAGGGAACGTACCCATACTACGTGACACGTTTAAAGGGGGGGGGGGGGTTAAAAATTGCAAAAAGTTGGTCACGTAGTATGGGTACGTTCCCTAACAAGGTTACAATTTTTACAACATATAACATCATCATTTCAATAACTCTCCTAATAAAGCAGTTGCTTGTGTTTAGGAGAGGACCCCTAAATATTTTTACATTTGTTTGAAATAAAACAAAAAATATTAGTAATTTAACAAAAAATATTAATGATTTTATCAGAAAATACGGATAAAAGTAATAAAAATAAAGGTTAGTTAATAAATGATTCACAGAATTGATAAGGCAAAAACATATTTCTAAACAATTAGTAAAGTTATGAGGCGGTACTAGAATATTTTAATCTATTTTTTTTTATATTTGTCGTAGTTTACTTCCGATCGTATATCAAGGGGTAATTTATTAAATAATTTTATACCCTTGAATATATAGTGATGCTGTGCTGTCGTGGTTCGTACTAGTGGCACGGTTAGTCCTCCAACAGATATTATTCTTTTGCTGATATTTTAAAGAAATCTTTATGTAATTGTAGTAGTGCAATTTTGTCATACATTTTTGTAAGTGGGGGAACCGCGAAATCTTGTAAAACATTTATTGTTGGGTAGTAATAGGGCTTTTTTAAGATGATTATTATTATTATTTTTTTAATTGTTTCCAATGGAAGAAGGGATACGCACTCCCCAAGCCACGATTCCATATTGTAGTACAGAGAGCGCAAGTGCATAATAAATATCTTTTAGTATTTTTAATGATACAGTATTTCTTAGTCTAAAAAATATATAGATCAGTTTTCTCATTCTGTCTACTGTGGACTTTTCCATTTGATGTTATTATCGATAGATAATTCGACTTTTCCATTTGATGTTATTATCGATAGATAATTCGACTTTTCCATTTGATGTTATTATCGATAGATAATTCGACTTTTCCATTTGATGTTATTATCGATAGATAATTCGACTTTTCCATTTGATGTTATTATCGATAATTATTCCAAGATATTTTATTTCTTTTGAAAGAAGTTTTCGGAAGCCATATTGATTTGGCGAGATAATACTGTGATTTACAACAAACCATTTAATCTGTTCTATATCAAATGCTTCGCATGACGAAAGAGCAATAGGACGATAGGATGACTTCAGATGGATTTTTACGCGATTTTTTTTTCTAGATATCCGGAACTAATCCTGTTTCAAACATGTTATTAATTAATTAAGGTTACGAAATATTCGACCGACGTGTCTGCTTTGATAATGTTATATAATATTCCATCAGGACCTGGAGAAGAGTCTGAAAGGGAATTAGTCACTCGTTTTAATTCACTAACTGAGAAAGGAAAATCTAACCAGCCAGAATCAGATGGATATGATATAAAAGAAGGCATTTCTTTAAATCTGGCAACTGTTGGAGGGAATAATATCTTATTAACAAAACTGTGGAGTATATGATAAACCGATTTTTCTAAAAATTGCTTCTTTTCTAGAGTTAACAGAATGGGTGCATTTTTCATCCCACCATGGAGTCGAATATTTTATTTTAACGTTAGCATTAGGTTTTTCTTTTTTATTAAATAAAACGTGCAACGAAGTTGCACTCCCATGAGTTTACAAATCTTATTAAGATGAATATATACGTCAAATCCTATTTAGATACGATTTTGATTAATCTTTACGACGAATCGGCTTACAGTATGAACATGAAAAAATGTGCTACGGATAAATCGAAGCTTTTTCTAGCTTTTCTATGTATTGGAATTACAATAAAATTATTATTTACGTTACAAAAAATATAAGCGTAAACCATAAAAAAAATGTTTTCTCATGACTTAACTATGAAGTAATACAAGAAACAATTTTTAAAAAATACCCCTTTATAGCTAAGACTATTTTTGAGGTTTTCCATGTTCTAACTTTTTTTCGTTCTTATAAAATTATGCACAAAATAAATTAAAACCACTTTTTCGCTTACTAGCCTCGTGCAAAAAGACGCTCGATTTTAAAATTTTGCAGGCATGAGATTCGACATATTTCTAGCGTTTATATTCCTCTTAAGGGATCGCCAATTGGCATTTTTGAAAAGTTAAACCCAACCCAACCCAATATGCAGACACAATATTTGAAGAAAAATTTTACAAAATATTTCACAGAAGCAACATATTTATGAAGAATTACTTTACAAATATTTCACAGAAACATGTCTTATAAGATTTTATGAATTATTATAAACACTCATTTGCTTTAAGTACTATTGGTGTCAAAAAGTTAAAATAAAGTATCCTCCATGATGGACTATAGAAATGCACAAAAAAAAAACAAAATCAGGATAATACTGTTAGAATAATTCGTATAGGTAAACCAAAAATTTTGTGATGTCCTTCATATCAGACGATTGCCGGTAGATGGCGACACTATACAAGCTACCTGTCACTTCTTGGTCGGCTATAATTTGTCAATGTCGTGAACGCAATTCATTACAATAAAACTAAGTTATAATATTCAAATCATTGTTTATTTTGCCCTCAATCCTTCAAATACAATAAAAGGTACGGTCTCAAAAATATACAGATGTTTACATACCGTTTTAACCCGTTTAATCACAGGAGACCATATTTGTCCCAACCAATGACGTTACATACTATATTAGACGAGGGGTAGAAATCTCAAAGTGGGAAGACAATGGCAAGACAATTGTACCGGTCTCGATATCTAGTACTTTAGTACTAAACTGCTACGCGTCGAGTAAGGTTGCGTCTTACCAGTACTTACCAGTAAGTAGATTGCATTTTAAAAAGTGTCAAAATGCCCTCCTGTGTGATGAGAAAATGTTTCAATTACACTGCAAATAATAGTAAAGGCGAAGGATTAACACTTCATTGGTAAGTACACGCAAATTACTTAATATTATCGATTATTATAAATATTACAATTAATTTTCATGTTTCCCGCTCGCGGTTTTACGCGTCATTACGAGACAGAGAACGTTGCATCAAAAAGTAACGAGCATAACAAAGACAACCTGCTAACAGTAGGTCGGTTCACACAGCGTCCCGCACTCGTTTTCTTCTGTTGGGAAAGATGGGGTAAAACGTACACAGGGTAAATCGTTAAGCGAGCTTCCTTGCTGACAATGACAAGACACTATAATTTAATACACGTAAACATGCTAGTTGTAGTTAAGCTCTATTAATAATCATAATTTACGCTGTGACTTTATAAACGTAAAATGACCGACAATTAATTCAATATAAATTTATTATGACTTAACAAATATGAATTTTAGGTTTCCCCGTGATCAACTACGACGACAGAAATGGATCACTGTTGTTCGCATTCAAAGATGCGAACATGATTGGACACCTTCGCTTTACAGCACAATATATTCAGTTCATTTCAATAAAGACGATTTACATACCACGGTCAAAGGAAAGCGTTTTATAATGTCGTTGATAAAAATTGTAAATAGATTTGTATACTCATTTGAACCTATGACCTGTACTGTATAATAAAATATGTTTTTAACAATACTACTATAATAGTACCAATATTGTATTACTAATGATAACTCATATAATTATAATAAAAAATATTTGCCCGTGTGTCTTGTTTTACCCGCCTTTACCCTCCCCTGTGCGCAGTGTAACCGAGTGAGAGTATCTTGTTATCTCAGTCACACCCGTGATGTGAAAACAGTATTCGGTGAAGAAACGTCCGCTCATTTATTTATCCCATTCATACGCACGCATTATTTGATTGTCTATCTTTATCACACAGGAATAAACTTTTGAATTAAGAAATTATTCTGAAAATCGCTGAAAACAAAAGAGTGTTCCTTACTTTCCACATTATATTGTGAGTATGTGAGACTATGGCGAGTCTATTTATCTTATATAACGTCATTGGTCCCAACGCACATAGGTCTCATATAAAACGCTGTAACTCCCTTACTATCATAGATAGAAATATGTTCTAATCGGTGTTAGAAAGGAAAAACATCAGGCTTTATATTTCAATCTAAAAAATAGCCACCAAAAAAGTAAAATGTACAATTTTATGTACACAAAGTTTTGAATCACAAATTGAAAAAAAAAATTGAAACTTCGGGAATTTTTTAAAAACTATTTTTACATAGAGCGACAAAAAAGTGAGGTTACAACAATGACGTTATATAAGATAAATAGACTCGCCATAGTCTCACATACTCACAATATAATGTGGAAAGTAAGGAACACTCTTTTGTTTTCAGCGATTTTCAGAATAATTTCTTAATTCAAAAGTTTATTCCTGTGTGATAAAGATAGACAATCAAATAATGCGTGCGTATGAATGGGATAAATAAATGAGCGGACGTTTCTTCACCGAATACTGTTTTCACATCACGGGTGTGACTGAGATAACAAGATACTCTCACTCGGTTACACTGCGCACAGGGGAGGGTAAAGGCGGGTAAAACAAGACACACGGGCAAATATTTTTTATTATAATTATATGAGTTATCATTAGTAATACAATATTGGTACTATTATAGTAGTATTGTTAAAAACATATTTTATTATACAGTACAGGTCATAGGTTCAAATGAGTATACAAATCTATTTACAATTTTTATCAACGACATTATAAAACGCTTTCCTTTGACCGTGGTATGTAAATCGTCTTTATTGAAATGAACTGAATATATTGTGCTGTAAAGCGAAGGTGTCCAATCATGTTCGCATCTTTGAATGCGAACAACAGTGATCCATTTCTGTCGTCGTAGTTGATCACGGGGAAACCTAAAATTCATATTTGTTAAGTCATAATAAATTTATATTGAATTAATTGTCGGTCATTTTACGTTTATAAAGTCACAGCGTAAATTATAATTATTAATAGAGCTTAACTACAACTAGCATGTTTACGTGTATTAAATTATAGTGTCTTGTCATTGTCAGCAAGGAAGCTCGCTTAACGATTTACCCTGTGTACGTTTTACCCCATCTTTCCCAACAGAAGAAAACGAGTGCGGGACGCTGTGTGAACCGACCTACTGTTAGCAGGTTGTCTTTGTTATGCTCGTTACTTTTTGATGCAACGTTCTCTGTCTCGTAATGACGCGTAAAACCGCGAGCGGGAAACATGAAAATTAATTGTAATATTTATAATAATCGATAATATTAAGTAATTTGCGTGTACTTACAAATGAAGTGTTAATCCTTCGCCTTTACTATTATTTGCAGTATAATTGAAACATTTTCTTATCACACAGGAGGGCATTTTGACACTTTTTAAAATGAAATCTACTTACTGGTAAGTACTGGTAAGACGCAACCTTACTCGACGCGTAGCAGTTTAGTACTAAAGTACTAGATATCGAGACCGGTACAATTGTCTTGCCATTGTCTTCCCACTTTGAGATTTCTACCCCTCGTCTAATATAGTATGTAACGTCATTGGGTTACAATATGTGTTTGTTGTACATTTGTCTAATAAAATATGTATGTGAATTTTTTTTATTTTTATTATCAGTAACTTTAGTTAGAAAAAACGTAAGGTGAGCCATTTTGAAAACTTTTTTATGTTTGCATGCAAAATTTTTATATTTAAAAAAAATATGTTTATTTTGAATTTTATAATTTGAAAGCGTATTTCATCACCTTTCTAAAACAGTTTTTGGTTTATGAATGTGCTCAGAAATATTCCAAACATTTGCATTTTATTGTAAAGCAAAAATATTTTGAACATCCGAAAAAAATGCCAAATTTTTTAAGGGAATGGATTTTTCTGCTGCTTTTATTACCATTCCAGGAAATAATTTTTTTTTAATTTTTTTTTATTATTCTTTATTCATAAATATATCTTAGGTCTTAGGTACATAGTTTTTACAAGTTTTTCGACTGCCACACTAGGCACGTGCCCGTATTATGGTAGTCGAATTTCATTTCAATTCGAATACTGATGGTCTCAAAGGAAGACTTTGTCGAGTAAACAAGGGAGTCTAATACGGAGGAGAGAAAGTTCTCCAATTCGCGTATTTTGTTTTAAATTTAAAATTATGGTTTACCTTGAAGTAATGAGAAGTAAAGACGATATTTCTCTTTGTGAAAGTGCTCTTCAATTTATGTTTCGATTTAAGCGATGTGTGATCTAAACTGGACACCGCCATTGTGAATTATGTATCGATATAATGATATTATGTGATGACTGATGATGACTTACACACCAAGCGTTAAAAACGCCAGCGTTAATTGGCTTGGCCTATTTCAGCATATCGCTCGCCATACACTGCCAATGGGATCGTCCCAATGAGCGCTTTTAATTTTACCGTGACGATCCACGATTACGTTACGTTATGGCACGACAAAGGCAATAAACAATAAACTCTTTCAAAATATGAGATACACAATGTACGTAGATCTATTTCCTCCAAAGGAAAAAAAGTAATCATTTTCTTGCATCTCTCTCACACACCGCCCCGTGACGTCTCCGTAGACCCAAACAATACTACTAGCCGTAACGATAATTTTGAAAGCATGGAATATAGTTACAAGGATAATATTGAAATCTGAGAAAATTCCAAAAAGGTCAAACTTCAAAGCGTTGATGGTTTTGCTTTTGTTCTTAAATGCATATTGCCGCAGCACTTTCTTACAAACTAAATAACAATAGCCGAAAATGAGACAAACGGTAAACGTATGTCTGCACCTCCCCAAAGGAAACATATAATCTTTATCGTACATCCACCGCATACGTATAAAGAAAATGAAAAATCTCGTAATAAGACAAAGGTATCTATTTCCTCCAAAGGAAAAAGTAGTACCTTACGTATTTTGTGTATGTCATCTTTTGTCTCATCGTTATTTAATGCCTAAGAAAGAGCTGCAGCCTTATAGCGATAAGTAACTTATGTTTATTAAACGTGGGTCATCAGGATCGGCTCAATGGGAAATGGCGAGCGATATGCTGAAATAAGTCAAGCCGTATATCGCTGGCGCTTTTAACGCTAGGTGTGTTACTAATATAAAAATAACTTTTATACTTCTGTTGTATTATTTTGTAATGCTTTAATCTGTTGTTACATTTATTTATGTTACCTTATTTCACTTCTAGGTACGCCAGAATACAAGCAGTTCTTAAAATTCAGACAGCTGACTCAAGACAAGCCGATGAGAATGTCAGCGTGCAATTTAGTTGTCCTAAACCACACATTTATAATTTCTTTTGTTGGATTTTTAGCATCTTACTCGGTTATATTAGATCAGATGAGAGCGTTACCAGTATGTACGGTCTAATTATGTGTATTTTATATTTATGTGATTATTATAATGTTTGATTTCTCTTTAATAAATTAATCTGCTGAAGGTTCGGAGCTTGACTAAAACCTAGTGTCATTTTGTTAATTATGTACTTACTATATGATTAAGTTCTCTCTCTCTCTCTCTCTCTCTCTCTCTCTCTCTCTCTCTCTCTCTCTCTCTCTCTCTCTCTCTCTCTCTCTCTCTCTCTCTCTCAGTTGGCAATGAATAGTGTTGTGAGCTATTTGTAAATACGCTGACAGTTGATTGGTTATGGTGTTAGTTTTTTAAACTCGTTGTTTATAACCCTTTCTCATCCAAATTAATTCCTACAGACATCAAAAATATAGGCAGTATAGCCGTTTATGTATTTAAAATTAAAAAAATAAAATAATAATAAACACACATTACCTTCAAAAAAAAAAAAATAACATATGATTATGTGTACTTGAAATATTAGATGTTTTTAAAGTTTTTTTTTTTATTTGACTGATAGTTTAGGAAATATTCAACGTTATTTTAAAACGACAGTGGTTCTGAGAGGTAAATGATGATTACTATAAAAATGTACCATGTTCTGCAAAGAATATTAAAAAAAAATACATCACTTAAAGACAATATCATGTCTACTTATCACTTGAATGTATTATTGATGTATTCTTCTCATCAAAACACATACAACACATAATAACACATATCATACAAAATAGTCAAATAGTATAACCTCAAACGACCAGTGCCGTTTTGAAATGACACGATACTTTAGGATACTAAAAACAAATATCAATGTTTTTGTTGTATTTTCATTATAATATGAAAGAATGTACGTTTTACTGTAAATAAAAACGCAAAAATATATAAGGATAGAATCATAGCTGTTCCAAAAGGTGTGATCAACGATTCGTGTTTACGATAAAGTGTGTACGCCATGCAGCCAACGCAATGTAAAAAATCGATATTGCTAGGAAGGATTCACTGAATTATTTGTAAAAATCCGCAAATAAATTGGTTCAGTGGTTACTTAGTAAAAAAATTCAAATTTCACGTCATTTTGAAATGACTCTGGTTGAGAAAGGGTTAAATGCAATAGGATTCCTAGAAACCTTCTTCTTTTTCAAGCAATTTCTTCAAGCAGTTCCTTCAGAAAAGCAGGGGACCAGCCGGTTTAACTGGGTAGAAATAAAAAGTACGAAATCATAATGTAAACATGTTATTGTAAAATAGCTGAGAATACTTGCCTAAACTCTAAACGGAAAAATTATTGTCCTCATAAACGCAACGAATTTTTTGGGATTCACAAAACGTAAATTGATAAGAAATACTAGCGGCCAGTCAATAAGTAATGCCTTCTATTTTTTCTCTTCTTTTTTTAATTTTTCTTTATTCATTGCATAAATATTATGGTTACATATGATTCACTTGGTCGTGCCATGTCTTTCTTGGGCGTCCTCGACTTCTTCTACTATTCACATTTGCGTCATATATTCTCCTTACACTCCTTTCCTCGCTCATTCGCTCTACATGCCCAATCCAACGGAGCGTTCTTTTCTTGATCTTACTCATACGCTTACTTCAGCCTTGCATTCTTTGCGGATTTCCACAGTTCTCACACGATCATACATGGTTTTACCACAAATACGCCTCAGTGATCTCATTTCGACGGCGTTCAATCTACTTTCATCCTTCCTCTGCCAGTTCCATGTCTCACTGCCATACATCAGGGTAGGTACCAGTACTCCATTATGGACCGCTAGTTTCGCGTATTTGGACAGTTTTTTGTTGGTGCCAACGGCGTTCAGTTCTCCATTAATAGAGTTACCTGCATTCACCCTTCTTTCAATATCTCAGCCACGTTCGTGTAATATCTTTAAAGAAAAACACCGTAAAATAATTAGGTCTACACAAAGGAAGAAAATGATAGACTGGTTTTTTGAAAAGCACTTTTGATAAATTAAATTCTTCGTTTTTAATTGTTATGATTTGGAATTTATAAATTACCGACAATAAATTTTCCCCCACCCAACGGACAAGGGTTCAATCAATATTTAATATTTTTCAGTGCAAGTTTAGTTAAGAAGTAAGTGTTTTTTAGCCGGCGTAGGCTTTTTATAACTATATTTCTTTATCTGTGGAGAGGGGGCAAAGACAAAAATTATTATATTACAGCGACATCTGCTGGACAAATGAGGTACCTTGTTGATACTTTATTCACTATAATTGATAACAAATTCATAATTGGTTTGAAACTTGGGTATAAATTAAAACAAACACTGTAAAACAAATTCAAACCATAATGCTTGCCTTGTCTTCAACATAAATATGATAACATTCTATCTGATATAGATATTAGAATATATTTTCAATTGTGACGAAAATAAATATGAAAACTCTTATCAAGAGTGCATTAAAATGAATTAAATTAGTAGAAACTGCATAAATGTAATGATATATTATGTAATGAGTAATTTCACTCTCGTAAAGGTTATATATTGTTATATTGTATACATATATGTGTTTTTTACAGTTTTTTAATCAATGTAGCATGTGTAATTCATGATTATGTTACATGTGTACGTATAAAAAAACTAATAAAAAAATTAAAAAAATGACCAATATTTTGTGCTGCTTACCTCCTATAATAATGTGATATATTTTAGTTGCAGCATTACTGTTTAATTTCTAGACACAATATAATAGTATGATGAAGAAATCTATAATTGGTTTCTCAGTTAGGTAAACTATACATGTATAAATTAGATATGATTTTAGATTTTCACGCCCAAGAGTATTTTTATTGTTTATTTTTGGGGTGTTATGCCGTGTTAGGCTACCTCCTCTTTTAGCCAACGTTTCGGACAGCGTTACAGTATCCATCATCAGGGCAGATGTGGGATGTGTGATGTCCAATGTTTGCAGGCAATACTGGGCCCTTTATCTCCAGTATTCCTCTAGGATGTTTTCAAGGTTATTATTTAATCACGTAGTACTTTGATACACGGAAACTGTTTAATAGAATATAATAGTACAATGTTGGCTGTAAGCCTTCTGACGAGAAAGAGGGCGTGCGAGATCTCCGCTCGCTATTATATCGTACCGATGTTAGGTCGCTTCGGCTAGGTTCGGTATTTCCGAACCTACCCGACAGATTAACATATTACCAACACTACAGGATGTGTCATGTGTGATGTGTCACATATCTGCCCTTATGATGGACACTGTAACGCTGTCCGAAACGTTGGCTAAAGGAGGAGGTAGCGTAACACGGCATAACACCCCCAAAACAAACAATAAAATTGTATAAATTAATCCGATTGTAAACTGTTACGTTTTAAAATTTTCACGGCCAAAAGCATTTTCGTTATTTGTTTTGGGGTGTTATGCCGTGTTGCGCTACAGAAGGAGGTAGCGCAACACGGCATAACACCCCAAAAACACATAACGACAATTGTAAACTGTTTATTTCCCTAAAATAAATAATAACCAGAAAGAGTTTTAATTTTTAGTAATTTTTATAAAAATAGATTCATGTTGAACCTATTAATACTGCGGTGAACTCTGATTGTAACAATTTTTGTTTCAGCAGAATACAAGTAAGGCAGTCAGTATTGCCGAACACTTTAAAGTCATGAATGGAAAAGAAAATTGTAAAAAGTTTTCAATGTAAAAAAAATAATGTTTTTTCTTACGGCTATTTAAATGTTACTTTGAAGAAAATCTTTAAAGAAATTTCGCCCTTTTTCGGACATCCATTGTCGGACACCGCATGCAAAATGAGTAATTGTATCAGATCTTTTGATGTCGTTATTTAATGCGTTGAATACTTTAGGTGCGATGTATGAGTATTGTCTCTGTGAAAATGTAGTTTTTGTTTTAGGTATTTTGCATTTTCCATGTGTTGAGTAGCGTGTGTGTATATCTTTTTGTGTGGAATTTATCAGACTATTTTTCTATATATATGTATGAGAGCTATTTTAATATACAGTTATTTTACATGTAAAATATTTAATGGAAATTTCAGAAAAATAAAAATCGAAAGCATTTATTGGTTTGTCCTCCGATCTATAAAAAAATATTTGTAAATGTAACAATTCATATTCCACTTCCTTCACCCCACCACACCTGCCCCAATTGGGGTTACGATGAAAAAAAAATTTCCGTGTCTGGAGCGATTATGGTCGAAACAATGACTACTTTTATTTTTCTGCGATTGATAGCGATCCAAAATTGGACCACATTTTTCTACCATTCGTAATACATTTTATTTTAATTATTTAAAACATTTCCCCAGTCAACCATTTATTTTAAAACGAAACTTTTGAAATGCTTTAACTATTATGACCATAGATGTCGCCAATCCGAACTTCGTAGACTATTTTAGAACGTACGTTTTAAGCGTATATGATACCCTCGTAACATTTCGTAATCTGTCAAAATGTGTTTATTTTTACATCGCTAGATGGCAGTAGGGGTGTCTTCCCAGATTTCAAAAGGTCAACTTGCGTTATGATTGTTATGAACATCCAAGCACAGTATTTTTAAATATCGAAGTAAAAAACAAACTAATAACAAAGTGTGGTTTGTTTATGGAACTTATTATGTTGGTAGAATATTTAGTATGATCCTTTTTATAAATGTTTCATAATTTGCTTGTTCATGGTTCTTTCAAATAGTCCTTTCAACGTTTGGAATCTCGTGGTTAACATTTGGAGTCGATTTAATGAAGTTTTTTTTTTAAATTTAACTTCTAAATATTCAGTCGTTAATTGATTTTTAAACTATATTTTCTAGAATTCATCATTATTATTACTATCCTCAAATTGGAAGCGTACATTTGATAGAATATCTATACATATTAATAACATCATTAATAATATTGACTTAGAGAAATAAAATAAACTTTCTTTTTAATTTATATACTAGCTGGTACCCGACATACATTGCTATGCCATTTAATAAAGAAATCGTTTCTCCCTTCGCGTCCTTTCCCATTCGTCCCGTTCACCTTCCTCCTCCCCTTCCTCTCCCGCGTCCCCTTCCCCTCTCACGTTCCCGCTCATCCTCCTCCTCCACCTTCCCTCTCTTCACTCTAACCCCCCTTCCCCCGTCCCGCGAACCCCCCTCCTGAGTTCCCCTCCCCCCTCCCGTATTCGACCAACACACATCAGCTACTAGCCAGTACCTTGGCAAATCAAAACCCGAGTTGGGGGGGGGGGGGGGCGGGGGTTGTCGGACTTTGAAACAATGTAAGCAGTCAAATTATTCGAATAATCACATTCATAGGCTGATTTAGGATTTTTGTGTACTGTGGAGATTCCATCACAGTACATACTTAGAAGCAGAAACTGTCTTTATTAAACATTTAATTTTTCTATTGTTTTGACACTTTTATAAATCTTCCTATATATACTTGAACTTGTAACCGTCCGCCCCTTGTGCCCCCCCCCCCCCCAGAAAAAATCTGAATTGTTGATTTTTTTGCCTGTCCGCCCATTGTGCCAACAAATCCTGGATCCGCCCTTGATCACATTTACACAAGTACGTAGTCACCTGATATGTAACACTAATCCTCGAAATGGCTAGAAAAAAGTGAGTTCGTGCACGAAGCGGCAACACCGCACAAACTAAGTAGGGATAGATTGCGTCAAATCTGACAGTTGAATCGTTTATTAGGGAGAAAAATTAATCAGAAAATACCGAACACGGTGCTAAAATACCGAACACCTGGCAACCCTGGCTACTACAGTGATTATCGGCGTTCCGTTCTCGTCAACATCGCCGCTTTGAATAGCCAGTTTTTTTCTTCGTCGGCTTCCGCAGTCATACTGGTAAATTTGGTTTTCTCCCACCATTCACAAACCTTCAATGGCATTATCCATATTCAGCAACAGATAAGGACCGATCTTCAATGGTGGCACATAACTCTTTCATGCCCGAATAACCCAATCCTATGCTCATTATTCCCGATACAAAAGATTCGTTGATGCCAATGCCTTCTTATAGGCTTTCGGACGTTTTTAGTTTAAAAGTTTTACCACATAACACGCATTTTAAATTAAAAGTAGAGTTCAAATCATTTATATTTTCTGAGGTAATTCGTAAGTGCTTTAAATTGCAGTTAAAAAGGGAATCATGTTGACTAATACATTGGAGTTGCTTAAAAAATAATCAAATTGTACTACTCTCCGCCCTTCTATTAAAATATCATTGCTTTCTTCTATCACCTCTTCAATAGTAAGCTCCTGCTCCGCTTTTTCACAAATCCATCCTTGGTCTTCGGTCATAGGTAATTTTGCCAAAGAATTGCTGTTTTTTTTTGCTTCTAAACAATGTAGAAATAAAAACTGATTACCAAGCTATTCAATCTGATTTTGAGATTATTAGTGTAAATTTTAGTAAAATACAAACCTATTATCACGATATTGGGAACACGTGTCATAAAAAGTCAAAAAAATCTCACCCTTCGACAATATATTTGGTAAATATTTCCCTATCGATTAGTCCACGCTCAAAACACACTTTAAAAAATTAAAACAAATTGTACTAGGTAGATTAGAGTTAGTATTAAGTAATTTATTAACCGGAATTGAAAATATTGCATTTTGATGGTTATTTTGTTTCTCTAAAAACGCGAAATGTCATTTCGTCTCGCGTAATTTTTCGTGTTTATGAAACCGAACAAAATAATGATTAATACGCATTATTCATCATTTCCGAAGATTACAATTCGTACTTATTTTGACAGAAAGTGATTTTTTTTCTTTTAAACATGCGTATTTCATCTCCATAATTAACATGGCGGTCCTTGAAAAATGACATATCGCATTTTTTAAATTAAAAAAAAAAAACAAAAAAACGCAATATTTTTCAATTCCGGTTACTGAATTACTTATTACTAACCATTATCTACCAAGTACAATTTGTTTTAATTTTTAAATGTGTGTTTGAGCGTGGAATCGATATGGAAATATTTACCATATATTTAATGAGGGCTAACGCAGTGCATGTAACAAGTGTTCCGATATATTAGGAAGAAAGTAAATAGGTTATGAGAAATCGCCTTTTCAAACTTTGACATCTCGTATCTCAGAACAAGTTGTGAAGTTAGAACCCTATCCAAATGAGGTGACGAATAGTAATTGCGAGATATAGACTACCATAGTACAGGCATTTGCTTTGGTAGTCGAAAACCATGTAAAACAAACTGCAACAAACAAAATTAATAAAGAAAAAAAAATTAAGTCCAATAAGTATGAAGTCCAATAGGAAGATGCTCCGAGGAACTAGCATCATTGATCCCTTCGGCACCGGTGCATAGTCGGGAAACACGCCAAACGCGTGCCCAACATTTGTACTCGGTTGACATTTGTCACATGAGAACGGGTCGTTTCTTCGACTCGTTCTTGTGTTCAACAGCTCGCCTGTGGAATGATTTGCCGGCCTCTGTGTTTCCTCCTTCCTACAACATGGGTCTCTTCAATACCAATGTTCATTCCTTCCTCTCCTCAAAAAGACCCTCCACACAGCATCCCAGATGACATAGGCCCTGAGGGAAATTATTTTCCTCAGGGCCTCCTGTGTGGAGTTAATGTAAAAAAAAAGTATAAAAGTACCTTTTCGAGAGTAGTGGCTTATGAACCAATAATAATATCCTTGTACAATCTTCAAGTTGAAGTTGTATTTATTACCAAACACCGCGTACATAATGTACCTACGACAAATGTTTGGCGAGCGAAATGCCCGGATAAATTAACTAATACCCATATTCCGAAAGACGCCACGAGCCACGATACGTATATTATAGCTGTGTGTGTGTACGCAGCCCAATGAATTCTCACACACATACTTGCAAAACGTGCATCGCCACATACGTGAACAACGCACTAACCGTTTTCGGAACTGCAACGCAATTTAAAAATTATGTTTTCAATGATTGAAGCAAATATGGCGGTCGAAAAGAAACATTTTGACAGATTTACACCAAAAAAGTGAATTTTCGAGTACCTACTGTTTTTGTAGCTTGCTGAGATTATTGCAATGCTTCAAGTGTGTCGGTATTCTATATTTAGAGGCATTAATGAAACATTTTGACGGCATTTTCAAAATATATACGTTATTAAACGAGGAGCGTATAGTTTCACTGCCTGTCAACGGGAGATCCTAGCCCGGAATGAGTAAAAAGCTCGAACTGTGTAAGAATTTGGTGTAAAATGAAGTATTTATTTAATTGTTAATATCCACAGATATCATAACGATAATAAGAGGCCGTACTTCTACAGATGTATGTATTATGTACACATTTTAAATTAAAAATATTGTGTAAAATCATTATTAAGAGGGCATTACCAGAGAAAGCCGGAAATACGTCATTTTCAAAAAAGTTTTTAGTCGTATTGACTCTTTTCCACAAAAAAATATAAATGGATTTCGAAAGATTGTTCTTTTATCTAGCATTCGTATGTAATAAATTTTTAGAATTTTTTTTTAATTTTCAGTATAATAAGGTTATTCCATAGGTCGTTGGCAGATTTGTTAAATTTTCAAAAAAGTTTTTGTATTATACCACACCCATTTCAAATAATGTAATCATGCAGTAAAGTAAATCAATACATTATCTAGCAGAGTTATGTATTAGAATTTTAATTTTAGTTTCAATAAAATCATTAAAAAATAGTTACGTACATGTGTTTCTTGACGAAAATTGGTCCATTTGTGTATTTATTTGCGCACTTACAAACTAATATATTTCAGATTTTTTTAACATTCTTATTAAATTTAGACATTATTGAAAAATGATAAATACTTATAATCAAAAAATAACTACAAAAAGTACACTATTTTAATAGTTTTATCATCACGCCTTTCAGCATTTTTGGATGAAGGTATAAATTAAAGCTAATTTGGATTGAAATAAATTCGATATTGAGTTATAATTTAAAAAAGCTGGTACGGAGAATAATTAATCTTTCTCATTGTAACCGCCCTGCACGATCGGAAGAACAACTTTCGACGAAATGTGGATTTTTGTCCGCTGGCTGGTTAAACGCTCTTAATGCGACAATCATAGATTTAAGTTTAAAAAATGGGTTGTATGGTGTATCAATGTTTTTATTTTTCATGGTCGAATGCCTACATCAATTACAAAAAGAAATAAGCAGATTGAAAAATAAAGGTCCATTTTTTGGTAACAAAAAATATCAAGTCCGAGAATGACACATGAAAGGTAGTATTAAGCCGTTTTAGAGAGCCGTTTTTCAGAAAATAACCATTCTGCCCCTATAACACACTCTTAAGATTTTCACTGCCAAAAGTATTTTCGTTATTTGTTTTGGGGTGTTATGCCGCGTTACTCTACCTCCTTCTTTAGCCAACGTTTCGGAGAGCGTTGCAGTGTCCATCATCAGGGCAGATCCGGCAGATCATCTACTTTCTTTCTTTTAACTATTTTTGAACAATAATTTATTGTCTTACAGGATGTCTGTACTATTTTTGTCCCTTTTGTGAAATGATGTATCTAATTAGCTGGATACATCATTTTTAAAAATAAATTTATAAAATAACTAGCAGTTAAAAACTCCCACTACCCCTCCCCCAACCCCTCCACCCTCCCCCTACCACCTTCACCCTCCGCCCTCCCCCTTCCCCCACCCCACCCCCCCTTCCACCCACCCCTCCCTCCTCCACCTCCTCCCCACTACTCCCTCCCCACTCCCAACTCCCCCCTCCCACTCCTCCACCCCACTCCTCCCTACAAATCCCCAAATTTTAATCGCAATCGGATGAACTGTTTAGCAATGCATACTTTCATGATGCCAGAGCTCACTATTGTATACAGAAACCATCGCGGGCATGCGCACATCAAATTCCCAAAGTTTCATCGGAATCGGACGTATGGTCTAGCAATGCATATCAGACATACATATATACATACGTACAAACCCAGAAACAAACATATTTTGATTTTTATATACTCTTATATAGATTTTTAATTTGATCTTTTTAAATTCAAAAGAATATTTTAATAAATAATTATTTAATTCGTCTAAATGTCTATTCTACGTAATAACAATCCCTGGAATTCATTATTATCATAAGTATAACTAGACGTATCGTATGACGTGGTATCTGTAAGTACTTTTTGGTATATTTTAATATTATGCAAGGTAAAATTCCATTACATACAAAAGTGGTTTTAATTTTTGTTGTAATATTTAAACGTCACACCAAGAACTTGATCAATATCATTTGCATTTTTCAATGTCATTTACTTTGTTAGCTATCTATGTAAGGTTCGTAATATGTTGTAGGTTAACAGTTAACACGGACACACTAGACTTGTAAGAATAACGAGTTATATTATTGAAGTAAAAGAGTTCTCGAACAATACTGTTACATAAAATTATTTGTAGCAACAAATACTTTTATACCCTCTTATACACACTTGATTTATGGGTGGGTGGTTTGGTCTAGGCACTCTAGTGCTTGCCCATTGTCATTTGGGCATTGGTAATAATGCGAGCCCTGCAATATTTTAGAATGCAAGAGTTGTTGATCCTGGACAAATCCAAATCAGCAGATTTGAAAAGATAGCTTGTCATCTTTTGTGTAACAGCTGAGAGCGGTCCTCTCAACCGCAACACGACGGATCCTTTTTGAAGATCGCTATGATCGTGATTGTGAATTTTGGACGTCATACTCGCCATCTGAGGAGCTGACTGGAAGTCATCCTGGAGGGATGATTGGCATCGAGAATCATCCGCTTTTGCTGTTTCTGGTAGGTCCTTTTGGATAGGAGCCATTTCTCTGTAGTCCTGCCCTTCTCACGATGTGAGATCCGTTTTACAAAAGATAATTTCATCGTGCGTCATTTCAACTTACCACGGTATCAAAATGAACTTTTTAAACCTAAGCAAGCCCATGCCAGACAGCCTTAGTTTGAGGATGTAATTTAGTTTTAATATATTTCTTTTGTTTTTAAAATACCTTCTTTTCTTCAAAATCAATAACCTACTCCTTACATCCGCCATGCGCATCATCATAATATATAAAACAAAGTCGGGTTAGTTACACTGTTTATAACTCGAGAACGGCTGAACCGATTTTGATGATCTTTGATTTGTTGGATTTGCCTCCGCCTCGGATAAGATAATAATAACTATTAAAACATCGCAAAAATTCACGAAAAAGAAAGTTATGACGAAAATTCATTTCCTCATACATTTATTATTAATAGTAAGCAATTTGATGTAAGCTATGTTCGATGGAGTCATAAGAAGTAAGCTGGAGTATGCTAGTGGTGTGTGGACTCCGCACCAAGCTAAATATATTAATATGCTAGAACAAATTCAGAAAAAGTTCCTTAGGTATGTCTATATGCGGATGAATAGAACGTACCCGAGATTCATGCACCATATGGAATTACTTGAGGCAACAAATAGATTTAGCTTGGAAACTAGACGTTGTGCAAATCTTGCAATTCTTAGTTTTAACATAATCCATAATCGTATTGACAGCCCATTCCTCTTGGAATGTTATGGCTTATACGTGCCTGAAAATTTCAGCCGTAGTCGTCGACACGACTTGTTCAAAATACCATACGGCAGAACAGATGTTCTGGCACAGCATAGCATGACAAGAGAAATGGTGCTGTTGAACGAAATATCGGAAACACTAGATATATATAACTCTTCTTTAGATAATCATCTTCCTAGGTGTTAAGACTGTCAAAATGAGAAAATTGTACAGTAATTGGATAAAAAATCTGTTGTACAATTTAAAAAAAAAAAAAAAAAATGGAACGAATTTTCATCTTTTGAAAGAGCTGCAGGAATATTGTGGTAGGTAGGTATAATATTGAAGTTTGCTTGAATTCCAAAAATTCAAAAACGTCAAATGTCAATGTGCTGATTGTTTTTCTTTTGTTCTTAAACATAGAATGCTGCCTCTCTTTCTTACACACCAAATGTCAACAGTCGTAAATGGGACAAATGGTGAACGTATGTCTGCACAACTCCAGGAAATCAGCCACTTCCTTTCAAAACATTCAAGGCGCATTGTGACAAGGGGTACCCTATTGCAATTCGGTGAAGTCAATCAAATACATTTGCACATTTGTCACAAAAGTCAGCGATATGGCGGTTTTTGGCGTTAATACTACATTAAAAAACGATGAAATCACACGCTATCAAGTTTGTGTATATTCTCAATCCCCATTCATGAACGATATTCCATTGTTGTATATTTGGCGATGCATCTGGAGAATGATCAACGAGTTTATTTCATTACATCGATTGTTACCAAACGTGCTGAAACACCTCCAGCAATGACATTGATCAGTTTCTTTTCGATTTGCCAATGCGATCTGTTTGCCCGGACATTGCTCTACTCTGAGATGCCAAGTTATTACACTTTGTCGAACGCTTTGTCGAAGAGAATTCCACGTCGGAAACACGGCGATGTGGTTACTGATCATCCGGTTGTGCGTTCTACTGACGCTCTTGGTCGCATTTACACAGATCATGTAAAAAGTAACGAATCCTTCTACTTTTGGTTGTTGCTGGTGAATGTTCGTGGGCCGACATAATTTGAATCACAAGTCAATGGCGTAGTGCGCCCAACAATTTGTGTTCCATGTCAGCAGATCAATTTGCTTGAAAACGATACTCATTGGGACATGACAATCACTGAAGTAATTATTTCTGCATCTCCAGTCTGATACGCACATTATTTGCTACCATTATTTCGACATGTTTCCCATCGAATCCACGTGAACTATGGAACAAGTACAAAGATGACATGTCAGAAGACATTTTACATCGAATTCGTGTCAGTTCAGGGAATCCTGATCTCGAGGTGAATGAGGATATACATAAACAGGCTTTGTTTTTTATCGAAGACATGTGTTACCTCATGTGCGGCAGTTTGTTAGTCAAGTTAGGAATAACAACGCCAGATCGACGCTTCATGAATGCAATGAATGATGCTTTCAATCAAGAATTGGTACGTGAACGTGAATATGATCAAGATGCACTGAACCAATCAGTTTGAACGAATGTACCACTGTTGTACCCCCAACAGAAGGAAGTGCACGATACGTTAATGAAGGCAGTTGAAGATGGAAATGGTGGCTTATTTTTCCTCAATGCGCCCGGTGGAACTGGGAAGATATCTAACGACAACAAAACGAAAAATGTTGGATATCACAAGGTGCTTCAATGAAGGGAATCGACCCAAGTGCAATCCACCCAGTAAATAGTTTTAACAGAAAGTAGTACAATAATGCCACGTGAATCATTTCGATTCGCTTTAATAAAGCAAATGTCTTGCTGCCACGTAAATTACATTTCTTAATTCATTTTGAGTATTAATTTTAAGTTTAAAAAAATTGAAATTAATTCAGCTAATAAGTTAACACAACAGTTATTGATTCTTAGGCGGTACGAAGTTCGCCGGGTCAGCTAGTTGCTCATAAAAAATCTATCTTGTACATTGTTGCCACCTCATCCCAGGTAACAATACCAAATATCAAACTGATCCTACTCATCTGTCCTCCGAAGTCGACAACGTGATAAAACTAGATAAAAAATACAAACCACAGTCAATATTGACACCATCAACACATAGTTTTTGCCAGATGTTTAGCGTCCCTGAGACTTGCATACGCGGATTCATATCAATAGGTGAAACAGTACTTCAAACATTCAAACACATAAAAAAAATCAGAGTGTGCAATTCACACGCGGTAGAAGTGAAACTAGAAAGTCCCTAGATGTCGCTTTCTTTTCTTTTGCCTGTTTATTTTAAAGTGGTTTGAAGATTGGATATTGATTTTACAAAAATTAAAATGTTTATTTTTTTGGATTTGGTAGGATTCGAGCCTCCGTATGCTGGATGTCTCTCTGGCCGCTGTGATTTGTCAGGCGCTTTACGCCGCTGCGCTATCGGAGGCTTGTGCGGAGCCGTGAATTTACCGCATTATATAAGAACCGAGGATCCGTCAAACAATTAATTTTAGAGACGGACTGCTGTCTCATCCGATTTATTTTTATTTTTTTTATTATTATTATTAAGTTAAAAGAAACATAATATTTCGCTTTCTTAACTTAAATACAGAGCTTATATAGTACAGTAGTAAGAAGTAATATTTTTAATTTTGTTTCAACATTTTGAGTATAAATAGTTTTTTTTTAAATGTTTTTATATTATTTTCCGTTTTTAGGTTATCTGGAAGGAGATTATATATATGAACTCCCTCCTGACCAATACTTCGCTTGCCACTTTCAGTCTTGACAGTATTTGTGTACAATTTATTGTGTTGTCTAGTATAATGTTCGTGTACTTGTGATGTTTTTATAAATGTTGTGTTTGTGTGTATAAGTCCA
Organism: Limnephilus marmoratus; assembly: GCA_917880885.1. NCBI lineage: Eukaryota > Metazoa > Arthropoda > Insecta > Trichoptera > Limnephilidae > Limnephilus > Limnephilus marmoratus. The sequence goes on from OU862922.1 coordinate 11,939,446, forward strand.
TTTTGTATTTTGTAGATTAAAAGACATATGTTATATTCGTACAATGTTCTTATTTACAAAAGGTTCATTTCCTGGTATAGTTTTTTTGTGGGAGTGTCTGGGTTATAGTTGAAGAGTTTTTTAATAACTTTGTTCTGTATTATTTGTAAGTCGTTTGAGTACATAATGTATGTGTTTCCCCATATTTATATTAAATAATTTAGGTGGAACTGGACTAAGCTAAAGTATAAGCCCCTCTTTACCTCTGTTGGTAGAAGATGAGCAATTCTAACAAATACACCAATTAATGGGATGATTTTTGTTTTTAGTTTTTCTACGTGTTGTTTAAATGTTAAATGTTTATCAATATATAAGCCCAGGTATTTTTTCGCTATCTAGGATATGTAGGTCTCTTTCTTCTATTTGTAATGGTTTATGCGATGGTATTATTCTTTTAGGTGAGCTTAAGATCATGTAACCGCTTTTATTAATATTTATTGTTGATATATTTTTATTAGCCAATCGTTTAGTACATTAAGATCCATTTGAGATTGTTCTAATAGACTTTCTAAGTTTTTGCCGAAGTAAAAAATTGCCGTGTCATCTGCGTATAAGAAGATTTCACCATGTAGTTTTAGCTGACAGATGTCATTTATGTATATTTGGAATAAAAGTGGCCCCAGTATTGATCCTTGTGTAACTCCGTAGTTTATACTCTCGAGTTGCCTGTTTTTATCTCCTATGTTAACACATTGTTTTCTGTTGGACAGATAGGATTTTATTAGTTTGATAGCTGGACCGGTTACACCTGTTTTTTCTATTTTTTTAATCAGTATTTCATGACTTACGGTGTCAAAGGCTTTTTGAAGGTCTACGAGAATTGCTATGACATAGTTTTTATTATCTATGCTAGTTCTAAGTTTATTTATAAGATCATTAGTTGCAGAGAGAGTATTAGATTTTTTTCTGAAACCGTATTGTTTGGCATATAGAAATGATTTTTTTTTTCAGAAAGTTGTCTAGCCTATCGTATATTACTCTTTCATATATTTTTGATAGAATCGGTAGGACAGAAATGGGCCTATAGTTAGATGTTTGAGTTTTCAAGCTCCCTTTATATATTGGAATAACCCTTGCAATTTTACAACTGTCCGGAAATTGACCTTCTTTCAGGCTCAGGTTAATCAGTTTAGTTAGTGTAGGAGTTAGTAGTGGGGCAGGTTTTTGTACTGTAATTTGTACATTTTAGTTGATCATGTCCAGCACTCGCGTTTGATTTTAGGGATTTTATAAGGGAACGTACCCATACTACGTGACACGTTAGGGGGGGGGGGGTCTTCAAAATGTCACGCTCCATACAAATGAGCGGCGGGTTGCTTAGGATTTTGGTCACCGGGGGGGGGGGGGGGTTAAAAATTGCAAAAAGTTGGTCACGTAGTATGGGTATGTTCCCTAATGGCTAATATTTCGGGTTCAGTTGTGGGTTGTAAGTATATTGATTCCGCACTTTCATACTTTAATGTAATTTTATCATCCAGTTTATGGGTGTATTTGTTGATTATATTATCAGCATTATCAATTTCAAATCACAACGAGGCTAAAGAAGTTTCACTTCAAAAGCAAAAATTGGTGCCACAACTATCTACTTCCTTTGTTTTACCTTATTTCTTTGGCAGTGTAGTAGCTGCGCCATAATGCCAAGGGTCCTGGTGACTTTTTGCCCCCCACCTGCAGAATTTCAATTGTGAGTTTGAAATTCGTACATGCGTACTACCGGCTGTCGCACGCGCTTATCTTGTCATATACCTACTTACTTTGATGTTATTTTTTCAAGTCATCAGGATCTAAGGTTAGTCAAGTACACAGATAGGACACCACGCTCCTTTCTGACCCACGAGGAGACGCGAGATAATCGCACCAACCTTACAGTAGCCCAGCGCTTTAAAGGTCACCAGGCGTTTATTAGTTTTACGCAAAAAAAAATTAATACCGATCCTTTTATGGAAACTCTATCGGGACCTGTATGAAAATTATTTTAGTACATGCGACTTCAAACAGAGAGTTTCCAGAAGAAAAGGTATAATATTTTGGGACGGTACTAAGTTACCCTACTTATTTCTATTTATTTATTTAACTTAAAATATTAAATATGTACAGGGGTTATATATAGAGTTTTCGTTATTCATATATACAACGGTTATTAATTGATATTCGTAGATATGTATCGTGAAGTAAGAGTGTTAACACTATATTCCAATTTCTTTGGTGTGTATAGGTGAGTCAGCCTCCTAATTCGAAGTTCACCTGCATAATCATTAGTAGCGCATTCATTGATTCATGAAAATTGATGAGATAAAAATCTACATATTCACGGAAATACCCACACTGTCGTTGAAAATAACAATTTGCACAATCAGTGGCGGAAATCAAATATATATTAATTACTAGCGAATTCCCGGCATGCGTTGCTATGCCACTTAATAAAGAAATTGTTTCTCCCTGCGTGTCCTTTCCCATTCGTTGTGTTTCTCTTCCGCCTTCCCTTCCTCTTCCCTTCACGCTGTACCACTCCACCTTTCCTCTCCCCACTCCCCTCTCCCGCTTCCACAGTCCCTCGAACCCCCTCCCGAGTTCCTCTCCCCCCTCCCGCATTCCATGAATTCAGTGATTCAGTACAATCGGTTTTCAAACATCTCCCGTGCCACCTATTGCAATTTTTTTAAACAAAATTTCATAATGCCAGAGCTCACCAGTAGGTATATACAGAAACCTTCACGGGCGTGCTCACAACAACTCACCAAAGTTTCATCGCGATCGGATGAACGGGTTAGCAACGCATAATTTCATGACACCTATTGTATATGAAACCATCGCGGGCATGCGCACATCAAATTCCCAAAATTTCATCGCAATCGGATGAATGGTTTAGCAACGCATAGAAAACTCATATATTCATATATCCCCAAGCAAGATTTAACTACTACTTTTGACTGTGCGTAAAATAAGGTCTCCAAGGAGCTGCTGTCGTGAAAAACGATTTTACGCACAATCTTTTAACACTGACGTGTAGCCTGGTTTCAACTTGCCAAATTTCCACCACGATGCACCCTCAGTGACGTTTAGTCTCGGCGTGGTAGCAGTTCGCGATGGAGCTTCCGCTCGCCTAATACAACATAATAAAATGTAATACGTAAAAACGTTTTCAAAATATATTATGTAAAAATGTTAATAATTCGGTAAAAACTGTAATGTTTGGAAATAAATAAAATAATAAATTGAATGAAAGTAGGTACGCCGCGCCGGAGGGCCAATTGTCAGCGGATCAACTGTCATAGAATCCCCCGGGGATACGATTCTATCCACTTCACTGTACTAATGCAGATTTGCACTTTATTATATTTGTATTCATTATAAATTATGAAAACATAATTAGTAGTTTTTTAATAATGTTTCTGAACTTTGATCGCGTCGATGTATTCAAAAGAGTTTTTTTGGGTGATCTAACCTCAATTGGAAAAACCATCAGATGGATCGATGGATGCAAGAATCAATAATATAATTAGCCTACAAGGTTGGACTAAGACGGACAATATAATAAATATATGTACCAGGGCCTTACTAACAAAAGTGTTTTAAATTTTACGCAAACATTAATGATTATGTATGGTGTGTGGTTGTTTATCAGTTGTGTAAAATTTGAAATACGTTTATTAGTAAGGGGCTATAGCATAACAAATTTTTCGGAATGCAAACGAGCCATTTTTAAATATAGTTAGTTTGTTCAATTATTTTCATTTTATTATGTGAATCATTCAAATTAAAATTGCTTTTTCTAAGACATCTGCATTATTTTCCCGCGATAAAAACTGAACTAGGTTTGTTGAAAAAGTATCGATATTTTTAATTTAATATATCGATATTTTTAGCCGATATATTTTGATCCGATATATCGATACAAAATATCCAATATCGAAAATTGTATCAAAAACGATATTTTTATTTATTTCTGTATTTAAAGTCACTAGAATCCAAAACCGTATAGGAACGAACGGAAAAAAGTAAATGTATTGGGTCATGACATCTGGCGGTTGAAATTTTAACTATTAATAGCTTACAAATCTATTGTCTTTGCATTAGTATTTGCGATCAGTGATATATCTCATGTGTGTAGGTATGTACATAGAAATAATTGCTATTTTCGCCATTTTTTTCTAAGCCACTCCTATTTGTTGGTTCCCAATTGTCTATGATTATTGACTAGGTATACATTGTTCGAAACACGAAGTTCTTTTTGACAGATTAATACGCCAATAGAATGTTACTGAGACGCGTACAAACTTTGTATGCGTCTCAGTTTACAGGAACGTTTGTTCTGAAACCGTTCGGATTTACTCATTATATAAGTGCTTCAAACAAAGTTGAATTGTTTAATTTATTATAAAGATTATTTAAATTTAAAAAAAATCCAACTGGGAAAATTCCCATTTTGGGACAGTTTTTGTTTTCATTGCTTATAATTTGAAATTTTGTTTACCTTAATTTTCCGTAGTAAAATAATTAAAATATGTATGAGCTACCAGCGATGTCATGTGGAGGAATTTTTTCTTGTATTGAAAAAAAATAAACATCAAAAATGTCACCGGAAACCTAAATTTCAGTTACCTATTTTCTTCCAAATAATTTTAGAAATCACTAGTTAAATAAAGTCCCTTTAAACTCTGCATAGGTATGTATAATAAAAATTAACTCTCTACTCTCTATGTCATCTGTCAAAATGGAATTGAAAAAAAAACAGAAAAAAATAAAAATGAATCAATATAAATGTTATAAACCGGTGAAGCAAAAAATAAATAATATAATATTTATATTTGCAATAATAAGACCAGACTTTCTGTATTGAAAATAACTTTACGTAACTCGTGATTACTTAGCTCGCCAGCTGTTTTATTTTATTTCTAAGTGTGTGCATTTTGCGGGAGTGATGTGTGAAGTGCTAACGTTTTTTTGGGTTAATATTTGAAACTTTTTTGCCTTTGAAGTATGAGCTGTGGACATTGGAAATGCACACAAATTAGATGGTGATAAGTTGTTCATTTACAGAACGTTAAAAAATGTCACACAAGGCCATGCTTAGATTAGCGGAAGAGTGGTAGAAGTTGAAGGGGATTAATTTGTGGTGAGTTGCTAGATATCCTTGCTGAATGTAAGTTTGCAAAAAAATTGCACAACTCTGCAACATTTCCCCTTTACTTTTTAAAAATAAGAAATGACCTTATCTTGCCAAAGATACAGGAAACTATATCCACAATAATGTGTGAAAAAGTTATGTAATAAGAATAACAGATATTACTTAGATGCGCCAATTTCGTGAAATATATATATATAAAAAAGAAAAGTCCCAATAAACTATTTTTAAGTAGTTTGTCAATGGGTGTTTTTACTTTGAAGTTTAATAAATAAAACTTATTATGCAGTTAGACATTTTTTGTGTTAGTGGCAGTAAATCGAGTATTGTAAGTGTGATCCAGTCTATTATATATATAGGGCTATTCATATGCTGAAAAATAATTTTATGCCACAGAATTGCTCTTACTTAGAGAATTTTCAGATTCTGGTAAAATTACGGAACATTGTGCCTTTGTTCGTATAAACTTTTATGAGCTAATAATTTAACTAATGAATTTTGAACTGATTGAACATGATTTAAATTTGTTTTACAGGAACGTCCCCAAGCTGTAATTCCGTACCTTATAATAGATTCAGCTAATGATAAATAAATTATTCGAAGTGTACATATAGGAACATAGATTTTAAATTTATATAATCTACTAACAATAAATATCAGACGTTCACGTTCACAGACTTTATTTATTTGTAAATCCCATTTGAAAAAGCCGTCAATAATTACAATCGAATCCTTGTGTTGACGGCGATAAGGTTTAAATTCCAGTTTTTTAACATTAATGCCACACAAGTGGCCCTGAGGGTGTCATCTTTGGGGATGCGGTACGGAGGGTGTTTTTGAGGTAACACCCTCCGAAAAGCATTCCCATGTGAATGAAGTTCAGGCACAAATATTTAAATATTTTGCGATCGTTTTCTTCGTTTAACGTAATTTGTTACATTAATTAAACAATAAAACCATTACCGAAAGTGGGTTCGTAAGTAGGTGATTTTGAACTCTTACTTTTCTATATACAATAGTGAAATATACAAAAGTGAAATCTGGCATCATGAAATTATGCATTGCTAATCATTCATCCGATTGCGATGAAACTTTAGGCATTTGATGTTTCTATATACAACTATATATATTAGAGTGAGTGAGTGAATGAATGAGTAAGTGAGTAGGTGAGCGAGTGAGTGAGTGAGTGAGTGATTGAGTGAGTGAGTAAGTGAGTGAGTGAGTGAGTTGGTGAGTGAGTGAGTGAGTGATTGAGTGAGTGAGTGAGTGAGTGAGTGAGTGAGTGAGTGAGTGAGTGAGTGAGTGAGTGAGTGAGTGAGTGAGTGAGTGAGTGAGTGAGTGAGTGAGTCAGTGAGTCAGTGAGTGAGTGAGTGAGTGAGTGAGTGAGTGAGTGAGTGAGTGTGTGAGTGAGTGAGTGAGGGAGTGAGTGAGTGAGTGAGTGAGTGAGTGAGTGAGTGAGTGAGTGAGTGAGTGAGTGAGTGAGTGAGTGAGTGAGTGAGTGAGTGAGTGAGTGAGTGAGTGAGTGAGTGAGTGAGTGAGTGAGTGAGTGAGTGAGTGAGTGAGTGAGTGTGTGTGTGTGTGAGTGAGTGAGTGAGTGAGTGAGTGAGTGAGTGTGTGAGTGAGTGAGTGAGTGAGTGAGTGAGTGAGTGAGTGAGTGAGTGAGTGAGTGAGTGAGTGAGTGAGTGAGTGAGTGAGTGAGTGAGTGAGTGAGTGAGTGAGTGAGTGAGTGAGTGAGTGAGTGAGTGAGTGAGTGAGTGAGTGAGTGAGTGAGTGAGTGAGTGAGTGGGTGAGTGAGTGAGTGATATAGTGAGCTAGTGAGTGAGAGATTGAGTCAGTAGGTGACTGAATGAGTGGGTGGGTGAGTGAGAAAGTTAGTGAGTTAGTGAGTGAGTGAGTAGGCGAGGGGTGAGTGTGTGAATGTGTGAGTGAGTGAGTAGGTGAGTGAGTGAGTGATAAGGTAGGTGAGGGAGTGAGTGAGTTATTGAGTGAGAGGGTGAGTGAGTGAGTGTGTGAGTGAGTGAGTGAGTGAGTGAGAGGGTGAGTAGGTGAGTGAGTGAGTGATTGAGTGAATGAGTGAATGAGTGTGAGGGTGAGTGAGTGCGTGAGTAGGTAAGTGAGTGAGTGATTGACTGAATGAGTGAATAAGTGAATCAGTAGTTTTTCCACCCAATTCCATGCGAGCGAAGCCGCGGGTAAAAACTAGTGTACAGTTCGCACGCGGTAGAAGTGAAACCTTCAGAAAACAAGAGCGGGGAGACTACGAAGCACCGCACAAAGAGGAGACCGATTATTCTATCTCATTCTCTTGCAGGCTAAATTCTATAGATGTATATGTTTGTCTCTTTTTAGTGTCGCTTTTTCGTTTCATCGAGTTTCAAATCACAACGGTGCTAAAGAAGTTTTCACTACAAAAATGTAATATTATTTTAAAAATGAGTAATTTTGTAACTGAACTCTGGGTTAGTGTTGGGTAGGATCATATATCAGGATGAGTTTGTATGAGGTACATTTGAGTACCTCATACAAACTCATTTGAGGTGAGGTGTTACAAATTATTTTCGCTTACAGGGGGGGGAGGGGGGGGGGGGGGCTAGAGAATTTCAGGGAAGTTATTTTTTCCTTCAGCTTGGCTTACTACCCTCCCCCCCCACCTCTCTTCTAGCCCCTCCCCCCTTCACCACCTCTGATCCCATCCCTGCACCCCCTCTGATCCTCCCCCCCTGCACACCCCCTCTTATCCTTCCCCCTCCTCAGCAACCCCCTACACCTCATCTCAACACTGCCTCATTCTCTCTCCCTTAGGAGCTGTTGGGACTCTTGTGCGGTATTTACATAACATATAAAAATAATTTTAAATAAAAATATATTAAAAAAAAAATTTTTTTTTGGAGCAGTTGGAACTCTTGTGCGGGATTCACATAACAATAGTTTACAATAAAAAGTATTAAAAAATTTAATAATAAAAACATTTTTCTTGAGCAGTATTCACATAACAATAATTTACAATAAAATTTTTTTTTTTTTTGAGCAGTTGTGCGGTATTCGCTTAAGGGGTGTTCAGACATCTAATATAACCGCTAGCAGGTATCTGTTGAACCGCGAGCGCTTATGTTTCGTGCCGTTCACACGGCGCAGATAAAATATTTCTTCCTATGGTAGGAGAGGGGGTCAGTTGAATTAGCGAGCGGCCACGGAGTGCGCATTTTTTGTACTGAATCTATGAACTTGACATCTGTCACCCACCGGTCTTGGCAGCTCCGTAATTAAAATGACCCCCTCTCCTGTTTTCGTCGGAGTGGGGGGCGCTTAGCTGTTGGCATATCGCCTCAGGAGCGGTTACGGCGTAAGATGTGCATTGTCTATGGTTGATGTGCGCATAAAGCGCTCAGGTGTGAACGGTCTGAAGGGATTGTATGGAGAGCGATATGTGGCGTGCTATGATCTTTTATATTTATATGCTCAATGTGAACGAGCTCTTACATAATTTACAATAAAAAATTATTGGAATAAAAAAATAAAAATTTAAGCAGTTGGGACTCTTGTGCTCCTAAATTATTGTTATGTTTATTCACATATCAATAATTTACAATAAAAAAATATTTAAAATTTTTTTTTTTTGGAGCAATTGGTACTCTTGTGCGGTATTCATTTAACAATAATTTAGAATAAAAAAATAAAAATTTCGGAGCAGTTGGGACGCTTCTGCGGTATTCACAATATATGAATGGCTTACCACATCACCACCTCACGGTTCTAATACAAAAATGTCATAGAATATGACAATATATATAAATACATATAAATATAAATTTTAAATAAATGACAATATATATAAATATACATTTTCAGGTATTTTTATTGATGTATAGTTAATTTAAAAAATTAAAATGAACATTTTGTTAAAAAAATTTTTTTTTTGGCATTCTCACCAGCATTTGGTTCCTTAGAACGGGCAATCTGCCTAGCTAGGAACTAATATCGACCCACAAGACATAATAACACTTGTACACATTTTATAGTTATTTTTCAATGTTATTATTATGTTATTTTTGCCATACAAATGTATCAAATGTAATGTTATAAATAAATAAAATAAATAAAAATATACAAACACTTCACGTCTCACCACCTCATACATTTGTCCCAAACTATGCGTGACATGACATGTAGTTTAATACTTCAACCACCTCACACCTCACCTCATATTTGTCCCATACGTGACATGAATGTAGTCCAACAAAACAAACCACCTCACACCTCATATTTGTCCCTCCTTTATATTTGTCCCCCTTTTATATTTGTAGTAATACAAAGAAAAAGAGTTGGTACAAATATATATTGTGAGGTGGGGGGACATTTTACGTGTTTGTATGGGACATTTGAGGTGCCTCTTGTATGAGGTACTCAACACTACTCTGGGTCAATGTCTCCGTTGTACTTGTCGTAATCACATTTTAATATGTTTGTGAATCATACTCATTACATGTTTAATATATTTTAGTTTATGACTGCCCTGACGAAAGCACAGTTGTACGGAAACCGGGTGGCGTGCAGTTCCAAAAATAAGTGATATCCACAGAGTCCTTTGCATGTATACCAGCCACTACATGATACTAATATCAATAACTTTTCAAGTTTCAAATAATTATTATATCACAAAAAAAAAACAACCCGATGTACGTATTACATTTTTTTAATGTGAATACCTCGTAAAAGAGTCCCAGCTGCCGAGATGGAGAAGAGGAAATTGGGAAAGTACCTTGCTATTCAGATCTGGTCACCAAACACGGCTAAAGCCATTTCAAGCAACGTTTCAATTCTGATTGGTAGTCTTACACCAGGGCGATACTGAGAGTACCTTCCACTCTGGAACGTGCTGCAAATATACTATACATTATTTTAAATGAATTAATTGTGAAATAACATGAATAAAATGTATTTGCGTACTCCGTGATTCGATCCCGCGCCCTGCGGATTGCGAGGCAAGAGCCTTACCTCTCGACTATGGAGGTCATCAACAGTGTTATGTTCTCATCTTTTTTTTTCATTTTATACTAGCAGGTACCCGGGCATGCGTTGCTATGCCATTTAATAAAGAAATTGTTTCTCCCTGCGTGTCCTTTCTCATTCGTCCCGTTCCCCTTCCGACCCCCCCTTTCCTCTACCGTGTCCTCTTCCCCTCTCGCGTTTCCACTCCGCCTACTCCACCTTCCCTCTCCCTACTCCCCTCCCCCCTCCCCAGTTCCCCTCTCCCCCCTCCCGCGTTCCATAAATTAATTCCCGGTACATTTAGTTTTCAAACAGCTCGCGTACTGTACTACTACCGTATTGCAATTTTTTTATACAAATTTCATAATGCCATAGATCAACAGACAATAACGAACACAACAAAAAAAGAATTATCCAATTTGGTGCAGTCGTTCGGAAATTATGCGCATACATACATTTCGGCGATTCATTTTTATACATATTTCATAATGCCAGAGCTCACCAGTAGTTTTATACAAACCTTGTCCTGACAGTATTGAACACAATAAAAAATAATTATCCAATTTGGTGCAGTCGTTCGAAAGTTATGTGCGTACATACATTTCGGCGATTCATTTTTATTTATATATAAAATAATAATAATAATAAAATAATAATAATATAGATATATAGATAGATATAGATAGATTCTTCATTTTAAGCACCCGCTAAACTGCCAAAGTAGTTTGTCAGTTAAGATAAAATGCAAAATACAACCCCCTTTATACTCAATACACATAATATTTGGTGATCCGACAGTTGATCCCTCTGCAGTTGGCCCCCTGAAAACATAATTACAGTTTTACCACAATTTTTGTGCTTTATTTACCAATTTTAAACCTGAAATTAACTTCAAAAATACCATATGTAATAAGTTGGCATGGATATCAAACAATTTATTTAGAGTGCCGAATTTTTATCCTTTTACGCTTGTATAACGGGACAAGTGGTAAAATATATGTTTTTTATATATATGTTTTTAAAAATATATGTTTTTAAATATATGTTTTTTATGTAAACATATATTTTGGAAAAAAAAAATGTTTATTCAATTTATAAGAAATACAGAACAGATAAAATGAAAAAATAAAAAGAAAAGACATGAGAAAATAATAGTGGAAAAAACATTAAAACGAAAAGCGGAAAAACAGACATTAGTACAAAAAAGTTATTTCACATAACCATTTTTTTAGCGTACATTTCCTTCTGAAACTCAATTCACAGCTTTTTATTGCGTTGGGTAACATGTTGTTAATTATTGGAACAAGGTATTCTAGAGTTCTTTTCCCGTATTTATTTACGTATCTGGGAATTATAAGTCCATCGTTTGCAGTTAGTCTTGTATTATGAACAAGAACCACTAGTTTATTATATTCAGATTGAGATGTATGCTGACTGGCAATTTTAAGCCACAATATAGCACGAACAGAAAATAAATTTACATAGTTGTATACTAACGATTTTGGTAAATCATGTCTTTGTGCATATTCAGTTTTTTTTTAATAAAATTTTAAGAAAGAATATCGTACGTTTTGCACTAAAAGAAGATTTGTTTTTGTTGAATATCCCCATGTCGTTATTCCATATCTTATTGGGGATTCCGCCAAAGACAGATATACCAATAAAGTTTGCTCATTATATCTCTAAGCCGTGTGCAAACTTTTTGTATATGTATATCCCATTTAAAATTACAATCAATTATTAAGCCTAGATATACGTATTTAGAAACTAGTTCAATATTTTTACATGAGCATGGTTGTATCACAGAATTATGGATGCAATGAAAATCATGAGAAACAAATTTTAAGAATTATGGTTATGTTGGCATGGGGAGATCTGATGAGCATAAGCTTAGTTTTTTTAGCATTGATTATTAAACCTAAGTTGATAAAAACCTGTGTAAGCAGGTATGTCGTATTTTCCCTAAGCGGAACCATATTTTATACCTATATACTGAGGTGTATATAAATATACGGACGTGAAATATGCGCCATAAGTCCAATCACAATAAATCTCACATTCAAAAGGCCGCGTGCAATAAAAGCATGCCCCGAATCCAAAGCTGCTTATTACACTTAATGAACTAACTCTGTAAAACACTTGAGCGCTGAACCTTGATATCAGAATGATGATTCAATTCTGACTACTTGTGCTTGGACATTTAAAGAAAATTCCATACACATCTTGCGTAGTCGTTTCTAGTGGCTGGTCGAGATACATTCTTAGTTCCAACGCAGGTTAGTGCAATCTACCATAGCTCTGTTTTACTTTAGCGTGCTTACCGTGGGGAGGAAGTGTGTACGTCAGTATAATATTATGATTTTAACCTTGAATTGCGCATTAGTTTCCATATCAATGTAGTAAACTTGTTTCACTTCAGAGCGCTATCCACAGTAGGATCAAGTCTGGCTTTGAACTCGCTGTGGCAAGGTTGAAAAAAGCGTTAAAATTGTGCGGTTATTTTATTGTGTTTTTCTCCATACTTTGTAGTATTGATTTGAGTAGTAAACATTAAAAAAGTTACAATGTAAGTTTTTATTTGATTATTTATGGCAATTAATAAGTATCTTATTGATTGATCTTTTATTTTTTAACTTTCCAGAGATTGTGAATTTATCCTAATTTTGAGATGAAATAATATATATTAAATGTCAGGCTTCTTGAATAGTGGACTTTAACTTGAACGACCCTAAAAGTATATAACGTATTCATATATAATTATTGGCACCGTGTGTATAACACAAGGATCATCAAAAAAAATGATTGATGATTCTATTATCAATCTTCAATTGCAATAAATACGATAAAACATACTAATTTGGGTTGTCTGTGCTGTGCGTCAGTAAGTCCTGCGTAAAATCTGGTTAAAAAATTTGCTTTGAATTTAAGTGTAATTTTAAAAATTGAAATCAGTTGTGTGAAGTGGTCAGACAAACCATAAAGTACCTACCTGTAGTGAAATGTCTTATTATTTCGAAAATTGGAAATGATTTGTCAAAAATCAAGAATTCAAAGTATCCCGTGATTTTTCAATGACCTATCTGTTCTTTCGTACGGTTTGAAAATTATAATGTTTTCTTACGACTGCACCGTAAATAAAGTATGTAATAAAGTACTAAATATTGAAAATGAACAAATTGTTAAATAAAATAAAAAATAAAAATAAAATTGTTAAATTATTCACAAATCAAAGTTTTTACAATGCATTCGTTTTTTAAATATCAAATAATAAGTTGCGCATAATACGATAATCAGACAAGTATTGTGATTGCCATACAAAATATTTAATTTCGTCATATTTATAATTGTATTATTATTTGACTTTTACAGGTTATTTAAAAAAAATCTTTTCGTGCTGATAATTAAAATTGAGCGACACATGTCCATCATTTTAAAACCTTATCATTTTAATTAAAAAAACAACAAATATGAACCTCGCAATTAAATTACTTTGTTTACCATGCTATAAATAAATAAACTTTCTCAAATGTTTATTTTGGAAGTATTTAGAATTTAATTAAATTCGTAGCCATTATTTGTAAAACAGAAAAATTAATATTTATTATTTGAATTAATAAATAAGGATTGTTTCTCATTTAAATCGGGAAAACATAGGGTATCTTAATAATAATATTTTTTTCCGATTTTATTAACCGTATCATTGAAAATAACCATGGTTTAAGAAATGCAAGGATAAATATTCTTCGTTTTAATAATAAAGGAAAACGCTTAGATAACTTAGAAGCCTTAGAAAAAACCCTTAATAATACCTAATGAGTCCATAATCAATAAACAAAAAATATTATCTTGTAGCCCTATCTTAGATATGTTCCCATTCAACGTCCGTTTTGTTAACTTCCCCCACTCTCCATTAATCCCTAGCTACGCTCCCCCCCCCCTTCCCCCCCCTCCCCCACAACACTTAGTTATACATTGTACTCGTACTCACCCACTGTTTTGTAATTGTCAAGTCATTATATGTTTGCCCTGAGGAAGGAACGATCGTTCCGAAACCGGTCGGCGTTAATAAAATAAATAAGTGGTTTAAACAAGGACATATTGTTTAATTTATTAATAAACTAGCTTTTCCCGCGGCTTCGCTCGCATGGTGTAAAGGGGTTTTCACTCCACCTCCTCCACCTCCCGCCCTCCCCCCCCTCTCACCGCCCTCCCTCCCCCCCTACCCTCCCCCTCCACCATCCCTCCCCCCTCCCCTCTCCCCACACCACCCTCCCCCATCTCTCCCTCCCGCTTTCCATATATTCAATCCCAATATATTCAGTTTTTAAACAACCCGCGTGCCACCTTTTACAATTTTTATTAAAATTGTATATTAAATTTGGTACCTAACAAAGGTACCTATTTAAAATATTTAAAATTCTTGATTCGATTCAAACTATTGGGGGAGTTACCTGCTTTAAATAAATGTATCAACTTAAAGATTTTCAAAAATAGAATCCTGATTTAAAATGTCATTCTCAAACACGCGAACTGTCAAACGTGCGATAGTCGTTAGGTTTTCTGAAATTATCCAATTTCCTGCGCAACTTTCTTAATTTTTCTTTCCGTAAGAACCATCCTCGTACTTCAAGGAATATTCTCAAAAAAGAATTAGCGAAATCGGTTCAGCTGCTCTCGAGATTTGCGCTTGGCAACACATTTAGCGATTCATTTTTATATATAAGAAGACAAGGAATTCAAGGGTTAAAAAATCATTAGTGGTAAATCAATATATTATGAAGCCATTGACGTCAATTATAATTATATTAAATAAAATATGCAAGTTCATCCATTAATCATAATAACCCGATGATTCATGATATACCTTATTTCTCTTTCATTCTAGAAGACTTTGATTTGGTTCATGTCGTATTATAACCCCTCAGGCTAATTTTTTCAGTTTTCGCAACAACTCACATAGGCCTCATAGAAATCGTTGTTTCTCCCTAACTCTATTGATGATCTGAACCAGTGGTTCCCAAAGTGGCCCTAACCCAGGGGTCCTCAGGGATCCGTGAAAAATTAAAATTGAGTTGGGGGTCCCTGAACAATATCAGGGGGTCCGCCCAAGGTTTAATATAAAATAAAAAATATATGATGCGTGCGTGAAGTGAATACAACAAATTTTCCCAGTCTTATACAAAAAGGAGTATATTTTTTGTATTGTTATATTATTGTTATTTTGCATGACTAATAATATAAATTAAAGTGTAATATCTGCGTTTGTTGCAAAACTTTTGCCGTACAAACAAAACTTGGGAAGAGGATAATGTTCTCAGTTTCCAAATCTTTAAAAATTGCGAAATAGAGATGAAGATTTGTCTGCTTATTATATCAACACTTAACGATGATTTTCATTCTGGGGGAAGGGGTCCGTGGGCCAAAAGAGTTTCGGAACCACTGATCTAAACAGTGTTAGAAAAAGAAATATCACACTTTATATTCAAATCGATAAAATAATTAATATATATACATCTTTATAAACCCAAAATTTCCCGCCGCAATTACAAATAAAATTATGAACTATGGAATTTTTTTTATACTTATTATTGCATTAAACTACAAAAAAGTTAACATAAACTTTTATAATACATTTTTTGCCTAATAATAAATTATGTTTGCATTTTTTTTCGTTATTAGTAATTTTAGTTATTTATTGTTATTAAGTTTATTTTGTAGAACTCCATTTTAATTTTTAATTTATTTTATATATATAATAATATTATTATTCAATGTATAAAAACAGTTTATTATAAACAAGTTCTGCTTCTGCTTCGTAATTATTATTATGAGTTACAGCTGTTTCGCCCTCTGAAGGCATTATCAAACTGTGGTTGTTACCACCTACAGACGATGTATATAAATACATAATAATTTTAGTTACTCAATTTTTTTGTATTTCAAAAATTGTATGTTTATTTCGAGTTATATAATTTGAATGCGTATATCATCACCTTTCAAAAACAGTTTCTAGTTTTTGGATGCGTTAAGAAATGCTCCATTTATTTGGATTTTATAGCGAAGCCGAAATATTTTGTCATTCCGACAAGTCAGATAAAAAGTAAAAAATAAATCATTTATCTGATATAATTTGCTCTTCAAAAATAATGAATCCTCTACTAGACCGTATGTGCGTAACACTAGATCGAATAAAAATGATATAAAAAATATTCCAAGTTATAAAACCACATTTGGACAAAGAAACTATACATACTTTGCAATAAAACTTCATAACATCCTTCCCCAAGACATAAAACTAATAAAAAATCCAATTGAATACAAATCAAGAATAAAAATATGGCTTAAAGAGGTCAATGAGAAAACCCTAGCGAAGACGCTAAAAACGACATAGAAGACAAATGAACTATATTTAAATAACTTTAGTCCGCCTCGGCACAGGACCCCCTAGTGAGGAGGACTAAGAAATACAATATTTTATACTTAATTTCACATTAAATTTTGTATGTAAAATTTTTTCTATATAGTTGCTATAATAAAAAAAATATTTTTCGTTAGCAGATTTTTATTTTCAATATTAATTTGATGAAACTTTAAAAATAGTTTGTTTGTTTTAAAAATAGTGAAGATAAATAAATGCACTTTTGAATTCTGCGTATTGACCATTATTTATCTTTAAAAAACCAACAACTTTAGACATTGACCCGTGTATTTCATCCACGTTTTCCTGCTTCAACACCGAACACGTTTCAATAACATATTAAATTGATATAAAAATAAATGAGTAAAAGTTGTTGTGCGTCCGTTAATTATTTTACGCCGACTATATCAAGGTGACTGAGGTGCATACAACTATTGTATCATAATAATTTTACTGAGGATAAAGTCATATTGAAGGTTGTTTTCGTATTTTTGGGTGATTTATTACTTATTAATTCATGTAGTACCAAAGGTTTAGAGCCGTGGTCCTCAAACTGCGGTCCGCATTTCAAATATATATTTTTTCATGTAGAATTATATTATCCGTTTTTTTTCGTATATATTATGTCATATTTTGTGTACGTATACCCTTATGATTTTAAAACGTTGATTTTAATTGATTGACATTTGATTTTAAAACGCCGAGCTGGTTTTTGAACACATCCTAAGTCGATTTTGAACGCGAGCATAGTGTACGTCATAGGTTCTTAACGTGGGCGATAACGCCCCTTGTGGTCATTTGAGACTTTCAGGGGGGCAGTAGAAGACCCAGAGAAAATTAGAGGGCGTTGAGATGGCACAGTGAGGGCGTGGGCAGTTAAAAAAATGGTCTAAAAAAGACCAATAAAAACACGCTTATCACGTACTAATAAAGCAAAGTAAACATTAATATCGCTTAATTTTTGTTATTGGATGTACATTTTTATCACGTGTACGAAAATTCACACATTTCAGTAATTCGGGAAGTGGATGAAAATTGAACCTAAAGAATCCATAACAAATCTACATAATTTTCTTTTTTATATAATATTACTAGCTGGTTCCCTGCATGCGTTGCCATGCCATTTAATAAATAAATTGTATCTCCCTGCATGTCCTTTCCCATTCGTCCTGTTCCCCTTCCGCCTCCCCTTCCTCTCCTGCGTCCCCTTCCCCTTTTGCGTTTCTACTCCGCCTTCTCCATCTTCCCTCTCCTCACTCCACTCCCCCCCCCCCCTTCCCCCGTCCCGCGAACCCCCCTTCCAATCCCGGTATATTCAGTTTTCAAACAGCTCGCGTGCCACCTATTGCATTTTTTTTATAATGCCAGAGCTCACCGATAGTTTTATACAAACCTTGTCCTGACAAAAAAAAGAATTGTCCAATTTGGTGCAGTCATTCGGAAGTAATGCGCGTACATACATTTCATTTTTATTTATATAGATAGATAGATAGATAGAAGATGTGTATTATTATTATTATTAAGAATTGACAATATATCATGACACAAGAAGAAAGGAGGTGGCAACCCGGTACTTAAAAGCAAGAATTGTTTTTTTAACTTGCTAAACAAATAGGTAAACCCCCCCCCTCGAAATCATAAGTATGCGGCCCGCGGTGATACCTCACATTGTCCTGTGTGGCCCTTGACCAGAAAAGTGTGACGACCGCTGGTTTAGAGGGTCTGTATCAAAAATACTTATTTTTTAAATGTTGCGAATGGCGAAGCCCCAGCACAAGAGTTCCAGCTGGAACTTGGCATCCCCAATAATTCATCGAGATATGTAGCGATTCTGGAAGCGATGAGAATGGGTTGGGAGGGAACAGTGTTGAAGTAATAACGCATGTATTATAATTATAATATTCTATGATGGAAAGAATGATTGGCACCAAAAGGTTAATGTTTTGCGACTTCAAAAAATGATTTATCTTTTATTTTTATTTTAACTTTATGAGTAAAACCTCAAATTGTAATATTTAATTAAATGAAGACAATATAAGCGAAACTCAATCGAAAATCTGAAAACAGAAAAATCAGAAAAAGATATTGACACATCTAGATAGTGTCTAGATGTGTCAATATCTTTTTCTGATTTTTCTGTTTTCAGATTTTCGATTGAGTTTCGCTTATATTGTCTTCATTTAATTAAATGATTTATCATTTTCAAAAAATATTGCATTGTATTTTACAATCTTTGACATCTGAGAATTGGAAATAAGACGAAAAATCCTCAAGCCCAGGCCTTAACCATATTTTGTCAGAGAGTCAAAATATTTCCGCTTTGTAATAAAATCAAAATAAATGGAATATATTTGAATATATCCAAAACTAAAAACTGTTTTTAAAAGCTGACTATCAAAATTTTGCACGCAAACGTAAACAAGTTTCAAAAATGGCTCCCCTTAACTTTTTCAAACTAAAATTACTGATAACGAAAAAAAATAAATTATAAACGTTATTGTCACCTCACTTTTTTGTCGTTCCGTGTAAATAAATAATTTCTAAAAAATTCCCAAATTTTCATATTTTTTTTTCATACTGCGATTCGAATATTTGGTTTTATAAAGGTGTACAATTGACATATTTTATGGTTAAGTTTTAGATTTGAACAATAAGCGTGGCGTTTTCTCTTTCTAACACGATTATTATCATATTTCTGACTATGATACTAAACGAGACACAGCGATTTTTAAGACTCCGCTACCTGAATTTCTACCGATTTCTTACATATCTCCCTTAAGAACGTTAAGTTTTAATGCTCTTAAAAAATATGTTATTCTTGAAAAAAATATCTAGACTTTCCCCACGCCGAAACGCAAATTACATGAAATTCCCTACATAGAAAAAAAATCGCAAAAGATGCTCCAAAAATTATTATAAACACGTTTGTTTCTTCAGTCTAATAATGGACTTCCAGTCTAAAACAACAATCTTTATGGTTTCTAATCTTATGAAAATGATTAAAAAACGATAAGCTTGTAATTTTGTAATTTTGTAAATTTAATCCTCTATTTTCTCTTTTGTCTGTAACAATCTTAGTAGTCAGGTACGTCAGGGTACTTATTGGGGTCATGAGAACTACATGTATGTATGAAATTGAAAATTGTACAGCGTAACAATCAAATAACGGTAATTTATTTCAATCATTGACGTCCGGTAATTAGTGGGTAAAAAATGCATGTTCACTGGACTTTAGTTGACTTCGAAACAATGTTAATGAAATTAGTTCGAAAATATTTTTTTACGCTCCTTACAACATCTTGCAAGCTATTACCAGAGAAAGCCGGAAATACGTCATTTTCAAAAAAGTTTTTAGACGTATTGACTCTTTTCCACAAAAAATTATAAATGGATTTCAAAAGATTGTTCTTTTATCTAGCATAGTTATGTAATAAATTTTTAGAATTTTTTTTAATTTTTAGTATAATAAGGTTATTCCATAGGTCGTTGGCAGATTTGTTAAATTTTCAAAAAAGTTTTTGTACACACCCATTTCAAATAATGTAATCATGCAGTAAAATAAATCAATACATTATCTAGCAAAGTTATGTATTAGAATTTTAATTTTAGTTTCAATAAAATCATTAAAAAATATGTACGTACATGTGTTTCTTGACGAAAATTGGTCCATTTGTGTATTTATTTGCGCACATACAAACTAATATATTTCAGATTTTTTTAACATTCTTATTAAATTTAGACATTATTTAAAAATGATAAATACTTATAATCAAAAAATAACTACAAAAAGTACACTATTTTAATAGTTTTATCATCACGCCTTTCAGCATTTTTGGATGAAGGTATAAATTAAAGCTAATTTGGATTGAAATAAATTCGATATTGAGTTATAATTTAAAAAAGCTGGTACGGAGAATAATCAATCTTTCTCATTGTAACCGCCCTGCACGATCGGAAGAACAACTTTCGACGAAATGTGGATTTTCGTCCGCTGGCTGGTTAAACGCTCTTAAGTGAGGTTCTTACTTGTCAATCACAAAGCACCTAGAATGTAATCGGATAAGAAAAGGCTGTGAAATCGCAACGAAAAAATAAAATAAAATTTTATTAAATTTTTGGGTCGGATTACTAACACCATCGGTCCACCGACGGCTGGACCGATTTTTATGATCTTTGATTTGTTGGATTTGTCTCCGCCCCGATTAGCAGAATAGCTATTAAAACATCGTCAAAAATTCTTTTCCTCGTACATTTTGTATGAAACGAATTGTCATATTTTGAAAGAGCTGCAGCAATATTGTGATAAATATAATATTGAATAGTGAGTGAATTCCAAAAATTCAAACACGCCAAATGTCAATGCGCTGATTGTTTGGCTTTTGTTCTTAAACATAATATAATGCTGCCCCTCTTTCTTACACACTAAATGTCAAAAGTCGAAAATGACACAAGCGGTGAACGTATGTCTGCACCCTTCCAAAGGAAAAATACAATATTTTTAATAAATCTCCCTCACTCGTGTAAAGAAAATGAAACGCAATTTCAGTAAGTGGGTGAAAAAGTAAGAAAATTACAATAAATATAAATCTGTACACAACGCCATCTCTGATACTGACAATAACAAAACACGAACAGTTGCGCATCGATAATTGCTTCATTGTGTAATTTTTAACTTAATAAAAAAACTGAATTCGATTCAGCTAATAACTTAGCACAACTGTGGAATAAATTCATTATATTTACTGATAATAAGAAATATGTATTTTTGAATTTTAGAATATTATGTAAAGACATTCGAACGTATAAATGATTTTTTATTTTAATAGATTTTGTTATAATAACTTCTGATGGTTATACCCATTAATGTAATATATCATTAAAGAAGAAGATAATAGGAACTAATAATACATTGAAATGAAAATATGAAAAATAACGAGATACAGAAAAATAAAAATTAAACAAGGGATCCCAATGGCTGAGTTGGTTAAAGTGTCGCGTCGGTCCCGGTGACCCGACAGCTGATCCCCCAACAGTTGGCCCTCAAAATTATATTACTAAAATGAATATTTTTTTTCATTATTTACCAATTTCAAACCAAAAATTAACTTCAAAAATACCTTTACTAATAAGCGGCCATCCATAAGTTAGGTCACACGATATTCATGATTTTTTTATCCCCCCCCCCTCCTCCCCGTCTCTGTCACACATCGTCACATTTGTAAGACCCCCTCCCCCCTGGTGAGACGTTACATATTTTGTAATTTTACATCTAAAAATAATCAGAACGGTAATTCATTTTTTTTACTTGTGACGTGACAGATCTGATGACAACCCTCCCCCCCCATACCCCCTTGTCCCACAATATCACACTTTTCTACTACCCCCCCCCCCCCCCTCTTAATGTGAACTAATTTATGGATGGCCCCTAAGCTGGTATGGATATTTTTTAAACTTATTCGCTTACAAGTCCAGTATTATAGAAAAGTAGTTTTATTCTGGATGCATTTGAATGAAAACGTATTTTATAGGTACTTTTGTTCGGGGACATTTAGTTAGATTTTGTGTTTGTAAGTATAGTATTTTAGGTGATGTCGATATATTTAACATCAACTTGGCGAATTTTGTGGATGTTGTAAAAAACATATTCCAAAACTATTACTAAACATATGTGTATTTTTGTAAACTTATCAAATCGCTGTATTTTTTTTTGTATTTTTGTGACTTGTGTGCATTTTTTATCTAATTTTATTTTTGTTATTTCATTATCTATTGAAAAATCATCTGTCATCATTGTACTACCAAACATGTAAAAGCCCTCCGGGCGTTGAATAAATAAATAAATAAATAAAATTCCTGTATACCATATTTTTCCTAAGCCGACTGCATATTGTACATAAGTAAGCTGGGGGCCACTGTTAGTGGATCAACTGTCATGGAATCGAGATCCTCGGTTTGAGTCCAAGTTGCGACCGTTCTTTTTATTTTCTGTGTCTTCTTATTTTTCGTATTTTCATTTAGATTTATTAGTATCATCTTCTTCTTCTTTGAATGTATAATGCTTTATTGGAAGACGGGTTTGGTCCGTTCCCAGAGCCAATGAACTTAGCACTCTGCCAAGGACATATATATCTGTAGTACATTGCGAGTATTTCAACATTCTTCCTGCAAATATTGAAGTTATGATGTCTTAAAATACTTCTCTCCGTTTTTATTGGTCCACTGAGAACGTAGTTGCTTACAATGCTTACCTGGCTATTTACCTATAAGAGTGATGTGTTTTGAATATAAAGTTTTTAAGTCGTTTGGCATGTGGAAATATATTAATCTCATATGAAGTCTTGAGGCGTGTATTTATAGTCCATTAATCCGTTAGCTAAAACATGTGATCTGGGTGGTTAAGATAAATCTCGTTTTATTAGAATGTTATTTAGCAGCCCACAAACCAAAGACTATATAAGTGCATGCTTTAATGAAAAACTTTGTATTATTTCAATAGTTCCCTTAAGCCGATGGTCTAAAGCAGTGTTTCTCAACTTTGTTTGTGCCATGTCCCATTTCAGCTCTTAAACAATTTCTGTGATCCCCTAAAGTAAAAAAATATATATTAGCAGCAACAAAAGTGTTTTTTTTTCTTCATTCAATCAAAAAATATTGAGATATTTGTAACAAACGCCAGCGTTTCATAATTTTTTTTTTTACATTAACTTTACACAGGAGGCCCTGAGGAAAATAATTTCCCTCAGGGCCTATGTCATCTGGTACCTGGCTATTCAGATCTGGTCACTAAACACGGCTAAAGCCATTTTCAAGCAACGTTTCAATTCTGAATGGTGGTCTTACACCAGGGCGATACTAATAGTATCTTCCACTCTGGAACATGCCGCGAATATACTATATATTATTTTAAATGAATTAATTGTGAAATAACACAAATTAATCAAATAAAATTTATTTGCGCATGCCGGGTTCGAACCCGCGACCTCCGGAATGTGAGTCAAGAGTCTTAGCCACTGGACTACGGAGGTCGTCAAGGTCTTTTTGAGGAGAGGAAGGAATGAACATTGGTCTTGAAGAGACCCATGTTGTAGGAAGGGGGAAACACAGAGGTCTTTTAATAATTACGAATAAAAGACAATAATACATTCTCACAAACACATGAATTTACTATTACTAATCTCAATAAGTACGCGCAGTTTTGACATTTGCGCTAGTGCGCTATTATCTTATCTTATTTTTCGGAAAGTCATTGCTTCCCGAAATATTCAAATTGCCCCCCCAGTTGGGCATGCGCGCCACGTTGAGAAACACTGGTCTTAAAGCCGAGAAATTTACACAAATATTTGCATTAATTTATTATTTTCCACAGTACCTGTAATTATGTTAATGATAATTACAATGGTTTTAATAACTTATAAAATTATTATTTTATCTTCCGCGTTAAGGTTTCTTGCTTGCTCTTGCATTGATAAAACTTTTTTTACATAACCTCCACAGAGGAAAATTATTTCTCACAGGGCCTACGTCAGTTGGTGGACAGAAGCATCCACCGGCAAGACAGACCTAACCCCATGAACCCAGGAATCCTGCTAATTTACCAAACATAGCAAATCTCTAGAGTGACCTATGACAAAGTATTGGTTATCAATGGTTCCCGGGGCGGCAATAGTACCTACCCATACCCACCTCCCAAAACGCTTCTATTAACTCGTAAATCAAGGCTCAGTTCAATTTTAATTTATTATTGTCAATTCTTTTATACTTATGGCAATCAAACTAATATTTTTTATTTGTATAATTTGGGTCATCATGATTGACTGATTCTACCATTCGATTTAACTGTAAATAATAATTAATTCGATTTTTTTATATAATTCATGCATCACTAAACATCATGGTTAATAATAAAAAGTCTCACAGGTTAAATATCAATTCGCATAATGTATCCCAACCACAAACGATGTACATCATGTATTTACAATTTATCCAGGTTTTAAACCTATTCTTAGAATGATTGTTTCCAATAAAAAGGGTAGTTGCCTAAGATATGGAAAATAAATTAGTTGAAGATAATATTTTTATTTCAAAATTTTGAAATATGAGATTGGCTATTATGGCGGTTTGACAGTAGGGCGCAATGATGAAATTGGTAAACGCACGTCACGGATAGACGAGAGGTTCTGGGTTCGAGTCCCAGTTGCGACCCTTAATTTTTTGCTGTTTTTCTGTGTCTTGTTCTCTTTCATATTTTCGTTTAGATTATTATTATCTTCTTCTTCAATGATATATTACATTGATGGGAATAACCATGCTCATCCAAAGAGACATAGTAAGGTTCGAAGCGTTTTGCAATGAGAACAAAATTTACCTAAGTTACAAATGTAAACAAATAAGCTTTACTAAAAATCATAACGTTATCATACACAATTATTATATTGGTAATTACTCACTCGAGCGCGTATACTGTATAAGAGACCTCGGCGTACTTTTTAATTCCAAATTGTAAATAAAGCTAACTGCATGCTAGGCTTTGTTATCAGAAACAGCCGTGTATTTCGAAAACCTGAAACCTACCTTCTGCTTTACTATACGCTGGTCCGTTCTCAACTTGAATACTGCACGTCCATATGGACTCCACTTTACGGTATCTATAAATAAAATATTGAAAGTGTCCAAAAGAAATTTCTGCGTTGCCTCAATTACAGAATGAGCGCACCTAAACGGGGATACACAAATGCTCTCGAAATATAACGTCTTCACTCTATCTAACCGGCGAACATACCTTGACCTAATGACCCTGTATAAAATCTGCAAGAACGTTATCGACTGTCCTGACTTACTTAAACTAATTAATTTTAGAATATCACCCATAACAACTAGGCTTAACGACTTATTCCACATTAACCGGACACGTACAAATGCTGGTGTCAGGGATCCAATCAGAAGAATGTGCGAATTGTTTAACAAAAACCACAACCTTAAGGATTCCGATATATTTTTTGATACTTATAGCACTTTTGGTAGAAAATTGAAGGCTGTTTTCCTATAAAAAAAGAAAACTCATATATCATTCACTATACTTTTTATGTGCTTCTTTTTAAACAATTTTCGATTCATTATTAATTATGACTTATTTTTTAACATGTATAAAAAAATTATTTATCAAGTTATTGTTCATAATATTGTTTTGTTAATTATTATCTGTATCTATGTTTTTTCCTTAAATAACTTTAAAGAAAACCTTCAAAAGTTATAAAAATAGGGTTTTTCTTATAAAAAAATTGAATATTATGTATTTGTTCAGGATTTTAGGATGGAATAATTTTTCTATGTTTTTACCAAACTATGTTCTTGTAAAGTATGTTTGTGATCATTATTAGTATTATTACCTACGTGATTTTACATAACTTGTTTGTATACATATTATAAAACATTTCTTATTAAAAACATGTTTTATTTCAGATAAAATGGGGATCTTCAGAAGCTTTCTGATGGCCTTTGGTTTGGCGGTGTCAATCTTCCAACGAGCCCAAGGACAAGGAGTAAGTCCATAATTACGTAATAATATAGGAGGCATCTTAAAAAATTAAGAGCATGTTCGTGATCACTCAATAGAGTCATATCAGGTTCTAAACTTGGCTAAGAAGTATTAATGGAATAAGAGTCTCAATTATGTTTGTTATTTTGGCCATCTTAATTTGATCGGACGTTTTTCCCACAGAGCTTACAAGGACTTTTGAAAACCGGTCAGTGATAAAGAAAAAAATAAAAAAAATTAACCCGTTTTGTATTTTTTGTTCGGCTTCGATGGTTTTCCCCGTGATTAATGTATTCAAATAATTTATTATATGAGAAAACTTTTTTTTTTCAAGTCAATGGATAATGGTTGTTGTAATATTAAAGGCGTAGTTTAAAAATAAAGGCTTGTGTTAAAGATTACTTAGTTTCATTCTATACAATTACTTTTACGATTGAGTTTTATAAGGTTATTTGCGTCATTATGATTTAACCTTTAGGGACCGTGACAGTATCTTTTTAGTATTCCGTTGTAACTCTTTTTATTAGTTAATGTTAGGTACTGTAAATGAAACCAAAGAAACGAAAGGTTAAATACTTCAGATACCCTACGAGTTCTAGTAGAAAATACATTCGAGTTGATGTGTGGCTCAATGAAATTTCCTGCATTTTTTGTCTGGAATTTCAAGGCCAACCCAAACGTTTCCAGCTCCCAACGTTATCTTTTTTTGCATTAGCTCCATAAATCATTATCTATCCCCTCTGCTTTTCCCCAAAGAAAGAGGTAATGTATATATATATTTATTAAATTATTTAATACTAACCTGTACATATAAAGCACTTCCATACTGCTCGTTAACACCGTATGCGGGGACATTGGGGGTCTAGCTTTGTTTAATTAAATGTAGAGTCGTTCAAATAAAAAAAATTAGCTTCCTTGTGAGAGCCCTGAAGGAGTAACCATAAGTTACTTATACCGGGGCGGGTATGCGGTGGAAACCTCCAGCTCCATAAAGGAGGCCCTGAGGAAAAAATCACAAAGGGCCTATATTATCCTTGGGGATGCTGTGCAGTCCCAGGAAGTTCTGGGAAGAAAAAGGGAATGGGGCGTGGTTTGTAGTACGGGGGTCAGTGTGTCCAGGAGTGACGGACGTATGAATCCATCCCTCCCATTGTGACGCAATGCGATAAGTCGAGAGAGTCGAGTTAGGTCTCCCTCAACCAGTCTCCCAATCCAGCCCGCTACGCAGTAGGTGAGCAACGTAAGTTGACGGCCGGCGTAGTCCAGCGGTAAGGATCTTGACTCACAAACCGAAGGTCGCGGGATCGAATCCCGGCGTGGCAAATAAATTTTATTTGATTAATTTGTGTTATTTCGCAACTTATTCATTTAAAATAATATATAGTATATTTGCAGCATGTTCCAGGGTGGAAGATACTCTCAGTATCGCCCTGGTGTAAGACCTGCACCATTCAGAATCGAAACGTTGCTTGAAATGACATTAGCGTTGTTTGGTAACCAGATCTGAATAGCCAGGTACTTCCCGACCTTCATCTTCCCTAACCTAACCTATCCTAACGTAGCGAAACACTTAGGGTAACCCATGGCAGGGGTGTTGGTTATCCAATAAATGGTTCCCGGGGCGACGGCACCCACACCCTTTGTAACTTTGTAATTTTCGTATAACCGTAGTGGTGGGTATTAATAATATCTACAGGCTAATGTGTTAAAACCTAACTTGTTTGAATTGTTCAATAAAACACTTTTTTTTTATATTGAAATTCATATTAAAGCGGGGCGTAATATTAGTGAAAAACCGCTGGACCAGTTTTCTATTAAAATAATTAAGCAAACAATTTTAACATCAAATTTAACATCAATTTATCGCATTTTTCTTGAGTAGATAATATTACATTAATGGTTACGCATTGCTTGTGACTCAGAAGGTCATTCTTTAATCAGTACTTAGTAATTTTCCAAGGGACCCGAACACCGGTCTCAGAGACCTCAAAACAAGTCAACTGGAACCTAAATCATTTGATGTACCCTTAGAACCATTTGCACCGGAGGCAATTATCACTTCAGTATAGTCGTTAGTTCCATGGAACAATGCCAAAGACGTGTATATTTAAATGATGAATACCGAATGACACATTATGTAAGAAACCACAACAGTGGTTATGTGATGCGTTGTGATGAATCATTTTGTAATTAATTCTGATCTGACGTTTTATCAATTTGCATATTTTGTAGAAATAATGGAAAATTTTTATCAGTTTTAGAAGAATATAACCTCTCAGGCGGTTTTTGGAACAATTCATATATGTCTCATAGAAATTGTAATATTCCCTTACTACAATAGTTAGACGTATGGTCCAAACGGTGTTAGAACAAGAAAACACCACGCTTTATATTAAAATCTAAAAATTAACCATAAAATAATTAAAATGTTCACCTTTACGGAAAATTGTTAAATTTTGGTATTTTTTAATAATTATTTATACATGAAACAATAAGAAAGTGAGTTAACGATAACATTTATACTCGTAATATATTTGCCTAAGGTAAAGTGAGCCATTTTTAAAACTTTTTTATCTTAAATTATAAAGCGAATTTCATCACCTTTTAAAAACAGTTTTTGGTTTTCGGATGCGTTCAGAAATACTCCATTTATTTGGATTTTATTACAAAGCCGAAATATTTTGATTTTCCAACTAAATTGGTTCGAGGCCCGAGTGGTTAAATCGCTTTAGACACCAATGTAGATAAGAATAATTAGTTTAAAAAGTACACCTCTTACGCTATGCGTGGAAAATTACAGTTTAATTAATTCTCGCATCAATTGTTGATTGTTACATGAAATTGTGTAACTTATGGTGTGTACCTATATTTTAAAAAATATCGCTGTTTGTTCGCGAAAAGCTTTATGAAATGGCAAAAAAAAATTAAAAAATCATATCTTTGGGAAATCATATTAGGAAACTTTTAGTGGAGACAATAAACTGGCAGTTCGGTATTCGGCCGAATGGTTCGCAATATTTGGCCGAATACATCAAACATCGAAGACTCCAGATATTAATATCTACAGCCTGTATGTCGGACGAATATCTACAGCTCATATGTTGGACAAATATCTATGAATTTCAGAGTGAGGACTAATATCTACAGAGCTAAGGTCGGACGAATACCTATGACGGCCCCAGTGGTGACTAATATCTATCTATGGAGCGTAGGTGGGACTAATATCTACAGTGGACAGCTGAGAAAGAGGTTGTACGGAAAACCTAACCTAACCTAGGCAATATTACGTTATTCAGATATTCGTCCTCACTTTGGTTCTCTTAGATATTAGTCAGCAATTTGAGCTGTAGGTATTCGTCCTCACTTTGGTTCTCATAGATATTAGTCCAATTTGTTCATGTTAAGAAATTAAAGTTTGTATTTAGTTGGGCAAGGGTTGAAATGTTTCTCTGCTTCTGACAAAGATGTCAGGCATAGTTGTAGTTCGAAGATTTGCCCATAGATGTCAGGAGAGGCTATAATTTTCCCTTTCCAATGGACCCTGTAGTAAGTTTATAAATAGGATGAATTAATTATTTTCTCTCTGCATTAGTTTGCCTTTAAAAGGAAACGTTATATTATCGGTCCGTTGGGGGGACATTAATATTGGATTGTTGTATATTCTTTGCCAATAAATTTATCTTTGATCTACCTTGGAATTCTTGTTGAAGTTTTTAACCTTTCCCATACCATGCTAAAAATACCCTCGACAAACCGTCTTGTTACACAGCGTTACTATATTGGATTTGGAAATTATTTCGGGTTTTTTGTAAAAATATTGTTGTGAATATTTTTTATTTGGCTTATATGAATTTTTTGTAAGAAAAAAATATTGATTTTGTGCCCTAAAACTGAAATATTAAAAAAATAATCATTCATAATAAATAATCAAATATTATTTGAAACGCCCAACAAGGCGGGCCGGCTGTGGCAGCGACCGCCTATGGTCACGTTAGCCTCGAGAAGAGCATCATTGTTTCAGAAAGCCACATGTGGAATGCGCTAGGTACTAGTAAGGGCTGACACCGACCTACTATCATTTTTTAAATACATTTACAAAAAATATGTTTGCTGATCTAAGTTAATACCAGATTGAGTGGTTTTAACACTAGTTGCGTAGAGACATAGATTACAAGAAAAATACAATATTTAAAGAACACTCGAATTTTATTTTTTTTTACAGTTTTACGCAAAAGCAAACCACGAAAATATAAATTATAATTATGTTGAAGTGAAAACTTCTTTAGCACCGTTGTGATTTGAAACTGGATGAAACGAAAAAGCGACACAAAAAAAACGGTAAGCAAACCACGAAAAAATTATGTTATAATTACTTTGAAGTTAAAACTTCTTTAGCACCGTTGTGATTTGAAACTGGATGAAACGAAAACGCAACAAAAAAAAACAATAAACAAACCAAGAAAAATATAATGTTATAATTACTTTGAAGTGAAAACTTCTTTAGCACCGTTGTGATTTGAAACTAGTTGAAACTAAAAAGCGACACTAAAAAGCAAACCACAAACAATAAGCAAACCACGAAAAAATAATGTTATAATTACTTTGAAGTGAAAACTTCTTTAGCACCGTTGTGATTTGAAACTAGTTGAAACTAAAAAGCGACACTAAAAAGCAAACCACAAACAATAAGCAAACCACGAAAAAATAATTTTATAATTACTTTGAAGTGAAAATTTCTTTCGCACCGTTGTGATTTGAAACTGGATGAAACGAAAAAGCGACACTAAAAGGAGACAAACACATGCATCTATAGCATTTATAGAGAATGGGTTAGAATAATCGGTCTCCTCTTTATGCGGTGCTTCGTAGCCTTCCGACTCTTTTTCTGAAGGTTTCGCTTCTACCGGTGTGAACTGCACACTAGTATTTTTTATAATACTCACTTATATGTTTTAACATTTTTCCAAAATTTAGAGATAACCTTTAGGATAAATTTTACTTTTATGAGTGGAAATAGTTTACATAGCAAATTAAAATATTTATTTCACAGGAACATAACGACAAAAACCTATTAGGTAAATTCTCATTTAAACATTAATCCGACGTGTTTATCATAATAAAATATAAGTAAGAATGTAGATGTAAAAGATTTTTTCAAAAAAGCAAAACAAAGACTTTGTTATTATATTTACCTAAATATTATGTAATGCATTCGTTTATAGTAAATCTATATTAAATCGTAAAATGGCGACCACACGTCATCTAGTACTATACGAAACTATAAGAACTTAAGCTGTGGATACTGTAGTGCAGACATACAGTATTTTTTTTACATTAGCTTCACACATGAGGCCCTGAGGAAAATAATTCGCTTCAGGGCCTATGTCATCTTTGGGGAGAGGTCTTCCTGCTGGAGAGGTCAAAAGGTCTCCCTTAACCAGTCTCTCCCGACCCGGCCAGCCACACAGAGCCAGTTGCTAGGCAGACGTACCCGCCGCTAAGATCCGGAACCAAACCTACCCCATGAACCTGGTCACCCCTGCTAAGTCACCAAACGTAACAAACTACTTGAAGTCACTTATGGCAGAAGTGTTGGTTGTCCAATAAACGGTTTCCGGGGCGGCGGCATGCCGTTATTATGAAAAATATGCATTTTAGAAGATGATCGAAATAGCAAGTTACACAAAGACAGTGAGCGTTCTAAAATAGTAAAAATAATAAATAATTCAAAAAAAAATATATTTTTAAAATCCTAATATTCATTGCAAATTGTACCTTCAATTCATTGAAACCTAACCATTTATATTTATTGCTACTTCCTTCCATGTAATAATAATTTGTAAAGACGTCACTTTGCTACTGTTTCAATGGAAATAAAGTCCCTTTTTAAAATAATTATTTTATGGGGGTAGTTTTAGGTAAGATTCTAAATATTGCACCCAACCCTCACAAAAGAGTTTTATGGTGGTGCAGTAATGTTTACAATCGTATTTTGGATGAAGTATTGTCATGTTTCTTCCTTTTTGAATGCCCTAACTAATTAAGCGTACCTTTTTATCCCATCCATCAAGTACACTTGACGTGACTTTATCACTAAACGGCGTTATAAAAAGGTGGAAATTATTATAATTTTTATCGGC
Organism: Limnephilus marmoratus; assembly: GCA_917880885.1. NCBI lineage: Eukaryota > Metazoa > Arthropoda > Insecta > Trichoptera > Limnephilidae > Limnephilus > Limnephilus marmoratus. The sequence continues at coordinate 11,971,692 of OU862922.1, forward strand.
CTTGTATCCCATCCAGATCTCCACAAATTAACATGGCTCTACCTATAATGTAACTATATGGTTTTACAACACATAGGTACATATCAGGAATCTCAATTATAGAGCATTTCAACAATTATCTTTCCTTTGCCAGTTCAATGCCTTACTTTTCAATTTGGGAGGCAAGTATGGGTGCCGCCGCCCCGGGAACCATTTATTGGATAACCAACACTTCTGCCAAAGGTCATTCCAAGTAGTTAGCTACGTTTCGTGACTTAGTAGGGGTGCCCGGGTTCGTGGGCAGAGATTTGTCCGGGTTTTGCTTTATTATTATTTATTTATTACTTATCCAGCTGTACTCTCTCGGAACATCGCCTTACACCGCAGTGGAAGAGATGGATTCATACGTCCGTCACTCTTGGACACAATGACACCCAGATTCCTACCCACCCCTTACATCCTTTTCCTTCTCAGAACTTCCTAACCTTCCTTTCCTAAAAAGACCCTTTACACATCATCCCCAAGATGTCATAGGCCCTGGGGGGAATTATTTTCCTCAGGGCCTCCTGTGTGGAGCTATTGTAAAAAAGCACTGCATTGTCATTGTCTTAATCAAGTCTTCCACGAAAAGATTATTTGATAAAAATAAAATGAAATTAAATAAACATTTATTACTTCTGAACTAATGTGGCATGACCCTGCAAATAACCCAAAACCCATAAAACTAAACAAAAAACATCCCCCGTCATCTGATTGTCTAGAATTGTAACATTTTGTCGTTAATTTTAAGGAAATACGCAGAAAGGAATTAAAAAATGACTCTGGTTTGAGGATCAGGTGGTCGGTTGGCCGAACCTTCCGATGTGGTTCCCCATTTTTTTGTGGCTCTTTTTAAAATGAAAACGGAATGTCAAGCAACCCAAGTTTTTTTGCAGCAAGATAATTAATATTGTCATCCCTGTTTTCAGACATTTCAAATTAATGCACTAGAAAGCGACGACAAACGTATTATGATGTCAACTTCGAGAAGTAAAATAATCTCTACAGATAGGCAAAAGGTCTTAACGTTTTATTTTACATCTCTATTTGTCATACATAACTAAAAGGAGATCGTAATATTGGACGTAGGTTAATAAGGTTGAAATGAATTAATGATTTGTCTTCTCTGTTATTCCCATAGAAATTTAAAATTTGTTGTCTCAACTGACATAGAAATGTGTCGACTTTTAGGAAAACATTTTTTATTATTTTATACAGAATCGTCACAATTTTTAAAATATTTTTTACGGATGCAAAAATATATTTTTTAGGAATACCTAAAATCTTGATTTATTGATTGAAGCATTTGAGGAGGTATTGACGTTTTAAAGAGCGTTGTAAACTATAATCGCATCGTGGATTTGGGCGGGTTAAGACCTAAAAATTTACATTTGATTTTAATCGAAGCAAAACCTAACAGTTCAGTTTTTGGAATTCCTGTAGATATTAGTAGAAGCTTCCAATATCGAATAGTAGCCGAATATTCGTGGCATCTCTAATTTAAACTTGTATAAAACAGCCAATATTGAACAAGTTTAAACAGATAATAAAAATAATTTTCCTCAACACCATTTAAGAGCAGTTTAGCGTTAATGGCTTGTTTGTTTGCAATAAATAAAGTTGCTTTATTGGAAAAACCAAAAATTACTACATAAATCTTTGTTTTTAAATATATCCAATAATAATATCAAACACCTGCATATACATAGGTACTAACGTTGTTAATAATGTTATGTTGTTAATAATGTTATGTTAATAATAATTTTTTGGTGTGGAATAGGTACAATCTGTTTTATTGTGATATGGATTTTGATTACTTCATTTTCCTGCTCGTTTTATTTTATTTAATAATGTCTTTCATGCTTGGATGTAATTTAAATATAAAATCTACTTCACAAAAGACCAATCGGCCACAAAGATCAAGGGAAGATTAAGTTCAAGAAGTTCAAATGATCTTATCCGTCTAATAAATAGTCCATTTATTCTAAAGAATTTCCCACTCAAGAGGTTTTAGCATTGTAATAAAACAAGGACGGCAAGGCTTAACACGAAATTACTATTTTAGATTAATCTTTACTACGAATCGACTTAACAACATAAATTCAAAACAATATGTTTTTGATAAATTAAAGCTTTTCCTATCGTTTCGCTTGAGCAGATTTAAAATAAAACTAATAATTATTATTTAATGAAATGAAGACAATATTAGCGAAACTCAATCGAAATCTGGAGACAGAAAAATCAGAAAAGATATTGGCTCCGCTGGGATTCGAACCCAGAACCCTTTTCTTACATGGAAACAGCTCTACCGATTAAGCTACGGAACCCATATTAATTCGGTCACTTTTAACTGTATCATACTTCGACTAAGAACTACCAACATTATCTTCATTTACTTAACGCACATATTATTGGCTGCTATCTTTATATATGATTACAAGATTCAACTCGAACTAAATGCAATCTAGATAGTGTCTGGATAAATTTTTATCCATTTTATTTGTAATACGCGACATCTATTGACTTTTTCTGCAAGTCTAGGATGAATATTTATTATTAATTCGTTAAGTAAATGAAGATAATGTTGGTAGTTCTTAGTCGAAGTATGATACAGTTAAAAGTGACCGAATTAATATGGGTTCCGTAGTTTAATCGGTAGAGCTGTTTCCATGTAAGAAAAGGGTTCTGGGTTCGAGTCCCAGCGGAGCCAATATCTTTTCTGATTTTTCTGTCTCCAGATTTCGATTGAGTTTCGCTAATATTGTCTTCATTTAATTAAATATTATAATTTGAGATTTTACTCATAAAGTTTAAAAAATTAATAATAATTACTTTATAAAAATTTTAAGCTTAAACTACCAAGAAGGTTATTTTTCTATTAGAAATGTATGAACGCAAGTAAGAAAAAGCTTTTTAAAAAGACAATATTATGGTTAAGATTATCTGGAAAGTTTCCCTTGATTAACTTTTTTCCTTCTTATGAAATTATTCACGAAATAAATCAAAACCACTTTAGCGCGAAAATCGAGTTTTTACAATTCCAAACGGTTATATGCCTATTACCTATATTCGTGGTTTTGTGAGGCACTCTAAGAATACACACGTTTTTGGCTTGTGACTTCCTCTTAAGGCCAAGCGCACATAGATACACACAAGCTACGCGACTGCGATGTAACCACAAATCGCCTACTGATATGCTACTCTGGTTTCTGTAAATGATGCTACCCGAATTGTAGACTTCTTCTTAACTATTATCTACTTCTATCTTAACTATTTGACCATTTTTTCACGTACAGACGTGGAGTTAATACGATGTCAAGTGACTCTAGCCATTCTAGTTAAATCGTAGATTTGTGTGTTGGGAACCGTAATATTTATTTTTTGGAAATATTTTTTTTTTTGTATTTATTTACAAAAATGGAATGACTTAAGTTAAATCTTAAATGAAATCTCACATTCTTTTAAATCTGTTACATACAAAAACACAACAAAAGCATCTATAAATTTTAGTGCTAAATTAAATAGCTAAATCTAGTTGCCTAATTGAAATACGGAAAACGTTATCATGTACTTCTAAAGTTAGATAAGGGAACGTACCCATACTACGTGACACGTTTGGTGGGGGGAGGGTCTTCAAAATGTCACGCTTGGTACAAATGAGCGGCGGCGGGCTTAAGTTTTTGGTCACCGGGGGGGGGGGGGGGGGTTAAAAATTGCAAAAAGTTGGTCACGTAGTATGGGTACGTTCCCTTATAGTAACTAGAGTTATGTACCAAGCGTGACATTTTGAAGACCCCCCCCCCCTCCCGCTAAACGTGTCACGTAGTATGGGTACGTTCCCTTATCTAACTTTAGAAGTACATAATAACGTTTTTTGGAAACAGCCACAAAACATATTCAAATGACTTGATGATTCTAATGCGTTACGACTTTTCTATTTGTAGCATTCTTAGACGAGAAAATAGAGTTATGCTTTTAGTGTGTAACTCAAATCGCTGATTTCGGAGTTATCTAGTTGTAGTAATTACCCCACGATATTATAATAACCAATTTACGGAGTTATCAAAAGGGTATTTTCCACTGTTTTTTTTTTACTGTAGAAAATATTTGAAATAAATTATATTACTTAATTGATATTTTGTAATTTAATTTTTGTGTTGACGATTAAAATTTCTATAGCGATTTAAAATGTGCTCTTTGATTCGCTAAAATGACATGTTCGTTTTAACTTCCAAATATAGCGTTATTGACATCACACCGCTCATCATCGGTGACAGCCAACTTACCAGTCAATAGCGTTTTCTACGCCATAATGACGTTGTAGCCAATTCAAACCGTTAAGGAATGTGAAAATATTAGAATTACACATTTTTAAAAGTACTTCTGTAACAGATAATTTAACTTACTTTATTAATTTTCCTCAGATTTTTAACGGTATCCTGTAGTTCAGTTTCAACGTATCCGTAAAGTATTCCGTGAGTTAACCACCCTAAACGACCCCCACCTACAAGAAGACATCGCAGTACGCCCATTGCAACCGGCACTTCATCTTGCCTAAAAATAAACTAATAAACCCTACATGTTTATTGATAACAGCTGCATCCAGCCGAGGACCATTACCGGGATGATATACTCTAATCACTATCCCTTAATCGACATACCAACTCGAAGAAGACCATTAATAGACAAACCAACGAACATTTGGATGTACTTAAAACAACACCCATCCCTCACGCCGAACAGTCCCAAAATAAAAGACTGGATTACGAAACCCCACGTATCCACGAGCATCGGGACAACAACCCCATTATCAGGATGACATATTGACCCCTTGACATGCAGCACCGAAAATAGGAAGACGACGCCCCCCCACCACGCCAGCAGGGACTATATAAACCCCGACTCTTACTTCCACTAGTTAATCTATTTTGTGCATTGAATCCAAGCACTTGCTTGTTGTATTGCTCACATAATAGTTCCCTTTGAAATTGTACTTATTTTAAGTTGTATTGTGTAATTAAACAATAAAGGATAATTTATCCACAAGTATATTTTTTTAACACTACACGACATCAAAAGTTAACTGGCGCCCAGCACGTGGGTCAATTCGAGGAAGTCTGAAAATTGGCCAAAACTAGGACTCCCTAGATATTTTAATATCTCAACGCGAAAGGACCACACTCCAAAAAATTTGTTAACTTGGCAATGAAGATCGTCGCATCAATACTTCTGTGAGTACATTTTTCAATTGATCGTCTATCCCATACGTACGATAGATCCCTTCCCTACCTTATCCAAAAGGTTAGAGAGAAAACTATTTTTTTTTTAAAGTCATTTCGTATATTTCTATTTTTTTTACCTTTTTGAAAAATGGCACAGCCAAATGAGAGACCCGCTCCCCAATACGCAGAATCGATATTGGAGTACAGTGGCTCTCCCCAAGACATCAACTTATTCATAAAATCAGCCAGGGGGTTCATTACTAGAAACGGCAATACACCAAGCAATGTTGAGAAAATAATCTCAAGATTACGTGGCAAAGCACTTCACGTAATTCTCATGTGCGATCATGATAACAATATTGAAACCATATTAGAAACGCTGAAAAACGAATGTGGGGACAATAAGTCTGTTACATTATTGCAAACCGAACTAATCAACTTCAACCGCGGTCAAAAGGATTTCTCCTCAACGATCCACGAAATCAATCAAATTCTTTTTTCAATTAAAATAAAAATTTCTGATCAATATGGAGGACCTAGTGCCCACATATTGATGGAACCATACAAAGATACAGCAAGAAATACATTGTTGAATCTAATGCCAACGCACATTAAATGCGCAAACTTAACCAAAAATTATGATGCCCTGTGCACGGAAATAAGAATGCTGGAGGCTCATGGCGAGCTCCACCAACGGTCTAAGCAAAATCTTGTGTTTCCACAAGCGGGACCATCTAATTTCATGCGGCCAGGACAAAACCAATCAAATAAACCTTTTACTCGCCCTAACTTTTTTCCACCACAAACGCAAAATTCGTTCAAACCTCATAATAATTTTAATCATAATAATCATAATCACCTTAACAATTATAATAATAAACCGTGGCATAATAATAACCAAACGCATAAGTACGGACAAAACCGCCCGTGGCAAGGAAATAATAATAATAATTTTAATACGCATCATGCGCGTTCCGGTGATGTCAGTATGAGAACGGCCCCAATGCCTCGACCTCCTAAAGGCCCGGTCATCGACCTCGGCAATGGACGTACGGCACAGGAGCTATTTTATACCGACGGGAATGATCAGGAACGGCCGGATTTTTTGGGAAGACCAAGAATCTCCCCGAGAAACCTAGTCCACCTGAATCATATTAACAATGGCCTACCATATGTAGTAGCGCCATTAAATATAAAAATTCTGATTGATACGGGAAGCTCCAAATCATTCATGAATAAAAATGTGTATAATAGATTATTTCGTGACTGTAGATATGTAAACGAAGAGTTTACTGTACAAACAGCACACTCTACGACTACCCATAGAGGCGCCGTCGTGACTCCATTTTGGAAAAGAGTATTCGGCAATAATAATGCTGAAATGCGTTTTTATATTTTTGACTTTTCCCACAAATACGATGTTTTAATGGGGATAGATATGTTGAAATTAATGAATGCAACATTAATTTTAAATAACTGTAATAATATTTTAAAAACTCCAACCAGACAAGTTCAGTTGTTCCATGTAATGGATATAAATAGACTTGATGAGTTATTGGAGAAAAATAGGGACTTGTTTTCTGAGGAACTGGTAGCTAATTGCTCACCTCATGTAAAACATGAAATAAAATTAATTAAAGAGGAACCTGTGTATCAACGCGCTTATCGGTTACCGTATGAGCAGAGGCTTGAAGTTGAAAGGCAAGTCGCCCAACTTCTAAAGGATGGAATCATCCGACCAAGCGATTCGCCTTGGGCAAGCCCTGTCCATATAGTCGAGAAAAAACTCGACCAATCGGGTATAAAAAAGTGGAGGATGGTCATAGACTATCGGAAACTCAATGAACAGACACGTAGTGACAAGTTTCCCCTCCCAAACATAGAAGACATTTTTTCACAGTTACATGGCAATAAATACTTTTCAACTTTAGATCTGACAAGTGGGTACCACCAGATCAAAATGTCTGATCAAGACATTGAAAAGACAGCATTCACTATTCCTAACCAGCACTATGAATTTGTTAGAATGCCATTCGGGTTAAAAAATGCACCTGCTTCATTTCAACGTATGATAAATGATGTATTGCGCAAATACATAGGTAAAATTTGCTTAGTTTATTTAGATGATATAATTGTATACGCAAAAGATGTAGAGGAGCACCTCAGGCGTTTAGAAATAATATTCAACGCTCTGCGGGAAGCTAACCTAAAGATAAACATGAACAAGTGTGAATTTGTTAAAAAGGAAATAAAATTTTTAGGGCATATTTTGAACAATGATGGGTTACAACCTGACCCCAGTAAATTAGATGCTATACGTAAATTTCCGCTACCGAAAACGGTCAAAGAAATTAAATCATTTTTAGGGTTAATAGGTTATTACCGGAAGTTTGCCCCCAACCTAAGTAAAGTGACAAAACCACTTACTGAATGTACTAGGAAAGGAGCAAAGATAAATAACCAAGATAATAAATTCTTAAATGCCTTCAACCTTTGTAAGGAATTGTTAATGAATGCACCAATACTTAAATACCCAGATTTCAGTAAAGAATTCACCGTAACGACGGATGCAAGTAATATTGCTTTGGGCGCGGTACTTAGTCAAGAGTGTCAGCCCGTCGCATATATATCTCGAACTCTTTCTAAAACGGAAAGTAACTATAATACAACGGAGAAAGAATTGCTCGGGATTATATGGGCTCTCCAGCAATTCCGCCCATATATTTATGGCAAACATTTTATTATTGAAACTGACCACCAACCATTAATATGGTTAACCAAACTTAGGGAACCTAACGCTAAATTAACAAGATGGAGACTTAGGCTCCAAGAATACGATTATACCATAAAACACAAACGTGGCTGCACAAACCATGTAGCCGACGCGCTTTCGAGAGTAGAGATTCATTATAGTGAGGACGGTGAGGAGCATGATTCATTACGAGTAGAAGCCACCTCGGGTGCCCAGAGTGTCGCTGACACCGTGCATAGCAATGTGGATGACCACGAGGGTGGAATCCCAATTCGTAACGAACACCCACCCCCGCGTATGAATAGGATTTTTATTGAACTAAGCGATATTGAGAAGCATAGTTTGAGAGCTAAGGAAAAAGGTACGGACCTTGTATGGTGTATCCCTTTAGAAAATGCAGAAGCAATATTTTTAAAATTGATTAAAACATGTTTGGATAAAGATAAATATGCAGTAATTATAAATAACGATAGATTATATGAGTGTTTAAGCGAATGTTATAGAAAAAATATTGATAAGAACTCATTAAAATTAATACGTTTTACAAATGTTAAGATTGAACCCATAAAATTAGAAGAACAAAAGGAGATAATTCGTTCGACGCATGTCGAGAACCAGCGTCACATGGGTCTAGATGCCCTACTCAGTAAAATAAAACGGACGCACTATTTTAATAATATGCGGACAAAAATAAAAGATTTTTTAAAAACGTGTATAATATGTCAAAATTCTAAATACGAAAGGCACCCCACGTCAGCCCCATTAGAGGCTACTGTTACTCCTAATTGTCCGATGGAGATATGGCAGATCGACACTTATCATTTCGGACGTCAAAAATTCTTAACCATTGTGGATAGATTCTCTAAATGGGCATCTTGCACTTTAATCACTGTTGACAACAATGTCGCAATATGCGAAATACTAGTAAAAATATTTTCATTAATCGGCATACCGAAAGAAATACATTTAGATCGTGAAACTACGTTTACGTCCACTACGACACGAGAATTATTAGAAACGTACAATATTAAAACACATGTGACTACTACTGGTCATTCACAGTCAAAAGCTGATATAGAACGCTTTCACTCCACTCTAACAGAAATACTGAGATTAATACGCACGGCAATACCGAACGTCACATCGGAAACTCAAATTAATTTAGCCTTAAATGCTTATAATAATAATATACATGGTGTAACTAAGCATACACCAAATGAAATACACTTTTGCCATGGGAACCGAACACCACAATCTAATGGTGTGATAACCCAAAATTACGTAGCCGATCATGCAAATCAATGTAAAGAACTAAACAAAATAATACATGATTTACAACATAAAACAAAAAATAAAACACGCGAACGAGTAAACAAAACACGTACGCCCCAAGAGATGTCCGTAGGACAACAAATACTTATAAAAGTTACCGCACGGGGTAAACATAAAAATAAATTCAAAGGACCGTTCACTATTACTAAAATATTACCACATAATGTACTCGAATATAAAAGTCTGAGAGGCCTAACAACAATTCACAAAGACAGTGTTAAATTGTTTCAGACTGACGGCCATGACGCAAGCGCTACGGATCCGTCAATTAGCGGACAATGAGCACTTCATCGTCGCACCTCTGGGAAATGCACGAGCCGTCGAAGGACAGTGGCACGTCATTCATACCCTAGATTTAACTAAACTTATTGAACAATCGCAACAACTAGGAATTAATTATGATAAATTTATAAAAAGTAACAATGTGACTTTACCACATGTAGGATTAGAACGTTTGAAATATTTAATAGATCATAATAATCAGATAATTGACAATTTAGTTGTAAATAGATATAAAAGAGGCCTAATAAACGGACTCGGTACAATAATTAAAGGGATTACGGGAAACTTAGATGATAATGATTTAGATAAATTAGTGCAACGAATTGAAACTAACCAAAATATTAATGAAAAGAGAATCTCGTTGAGTTCAAGATCATTAGAGGATTATTACGGTAAACTAAAAAATATTTCACATAACCAAATGGTACTCTGGTCACAAATGAGCCATGATCATTATGAAGATAAGACAGACTTGTTGATTACACATTTAATTTATCAGACGGAAACTATCACCGAATTAATTACTAGAATTACAGAAGCTATCACGTTTGCCTCTCATGGAATGTACCACCCTAGCATTATAAAACCAAAGGTATTTATGGAATCCATTTCACATGTAAATCCTGAACAGCTACCTTCTAAAGATTTTGATATTATTCAACGCTTTTTGCAAGTTAAATTCATTAAAGTTAAACAAACTTTGCACTTTATTCTCTCTCTAACTTTAGTAGAACGCACCGTCTATATGTATAACGAAATAATTCCCATCATCTCCAAAACTAACAATAAATGTTTCCAACCCCACCTCCTACCGAGACGATTATTGAGAGATGGAAAGCAGATGTATAACGCACACAAGTGCCAAGTTATTACAGACAGCCTCAGCATATGCAACAAGGAACTCAACTCCATCGACGACTGCACAACTACCGTACTAGAAAACCACAGCGAACAGAACTGCAGTCTACGCCAGATTATTTGCCCAGAAGAATATACACACGTCATCGGAGATAATATGATGTACTTATTTCGCAACGAACCAACAGCGTTACGAGCACAATGCCCTCAACACCAACAGAATATAGTAATTTCCAAATCTGTACTTGTAACAAATGACGAGTGCAGTATACAAGGAAGAACATTTACTATGGGAAGAATCGTTAACCAAGAAACACTACTCATCACATATTCGAAGGAAGAATTACATGTACTAAAATTACCCATCCTACATGTAGACGAAATACAAGAACCACGCAGAGAATTCGATATCCCTATCGCTACGACGGGATTTGAAGGAACTATACACATAACACTTACCAGCTGCTTGATAATTACGGCCATCGGATATATCCTTTGGAGAAGATATAAACTCTTCACAGTGCGAAGGAGTTTCAATTTTAGGGGGGGAGAGTTAACCACCCTAAACGACCCCCACCTACAAGAAGACATCGCAGTACGCCCATTGCAACCGGCACTTCATCTTGCCTAAAAATAAACTAATAAACCCTACATGTTTATTGATAACAGCTGCATCCAGCCGAGGACCATTACCGGGATGATATACTCTAATCACTATCCCTTAATCGACATACCAACTCGAAGAAGACCATTAATAGACAAACCAACGAACATTTGGATGTACTTAAAACAACACCCATCCCTCACGCCGAACAGTCCCAAAATAAAAGACTGGATTACGAAACCCCACGTATCCACGAGCATCGGGACAACAACCCCATTATCAGGATGACATATTGACCCCTTGACATGCAGCACCGAAAATAGGAAGACGACGCCCCCCCACCACGCCAGCAGGGACTATATAAACCCCGACTCTTACTTCCACTAGTTAATCTATTTTGTGCATTGAATCCAAGCACTTGCTTGTTGTATTGCTCACATAATAGTTCCCTTTGAAATTGTACTTATTTTAAGTTGTATTGTGTAATTAAACAATAAAGGATAATTTATCCACAAGTATATTTTTTTAACACTACACGACATCAAAAGTTAACTCGTGTTGCAGGCTACATGACGATGCTTGTCTTGATGGTGCAAGTCAACATCTGATAGGAGAGAGCACCACAAGAACACGATCAAGGCAATCGTCAAGTGGACATAACTATTATTAAGTGTGGAACCTTTTTTGTGAAGCATGATAAATAATTATTCACTGATTTCAATGTAATCATGATAATTAATGATTATCTTTAATGTTGTAACATCAAAGTGTACCAGGAAATAGCGTGAATGTTAAAGTAATTAATACATTATTCAGATCATGCAAATTCGTACAGGTTTTTTTTAATTTCTGTAAATAATTATTAAACACGTAAATTGCTCTATTTTGTCATGTATTCGTTCAACATTGTTTAAAATTATTTAAAGATATTTTTTCTTATGGTGTACACCTATCTAAATAAGACGCCATAATCAGACACAAACGGGAATACGTAAATTTTAAATCAAATTCTAGACGTAGGAGTCGACTCTTTTCAACAAAAAATCATAAATTGTTTTCGAAAAAATGTTATTTTATCTGGTAAATTTACTTTCGTTATTTGTTTTTGGGGTGTTACCGTGAAAATCTAAAAACGTATCTAGTAAATTTATGATTTAAATTTTGAAAATACATGTTTAATTTAATTATAAAAAGGTTATAACGTTATAAGCAGATTAGTTAAATTTTTAAACAAAATGTATAAAACAAACATTTCAAATCATATAATAATACTAGCTGACCCGGCCGCACGTTGCTGTGCTGCAAATCAAATCCACACAGCCCGCTTGCCATTATATTATATTTCCACCAATTTACACAAAACCTTGAAAAATGATGTACCCAAAACTTCCTCATAAATCACTCTATCTATTGGTGAAAACCGCATGAAAATACGTTCAGTAGTTTCTGAGTTTATCGCTAACAGACAGACAGATAGACATGGCGGAGGACTTTAATTTATAATATGTAGAGATGTAGAGACAGTAAAATTAATCAATAACTTATCTAGGAAAGTTACTTTTCAGAATTTTAATTTTAGTTTAAATAAGATCATTAAAAATAAATGAACGTGTTTTGCGATGAAAATACTTCAGTCTTTGCGGTTTCAACTAATGTATTTCACATTTTTTTCACACGCCTAATTTGCTAAAACATTATTGAAAACTTATAAATACTTATGATAAAAAAAATAATGACCAAAATTACATAGTTTTAATAATGTTATCATCACACGTTTGAGAGTTCTTATTGCTAACTTGAATGTAGGTATATTTTAAAGCAAATCTTGAATGAAATAACATCGGTATTGAGTCGTAAAAAATAAGAGAATAATCGATCTTTCTCATCGGAACCGCCGTGTACGGTTACAAGGGTACGATCACAGGACCATTTTTCAACGAAATTTGAATTAAAAGATTGTAAGATAAATGTGCTATAATATAAAATAAAACAATTCTCCATCGATATCCGGTTAAAATCAATATCTTTACAACAGCATAGCATAAAATAATATCACATTAACAACTACGCAGAAATTCTGTTTCTGGAAAGCAGTTATAGCTCACGAATCTTTAAAATTACGCTAGTTTTTGTTTGGACTTTCTAGGTCAACGCAACCATTTTCAACTCGCAATTACATTTCAATTGAGTGCCTAATCATTTCAACAATGAGCTACAGAATTTAAACATATATTTTTGTCAAAAAATACGATATTTCAAAGCTCGGAAGAGGCCAGTCATGCTATTCTGTATCTTTTGTGTTTACGGAATCGATTCCATACGTAATCTCCAGTCCAATTTGTTTATTTGGCTAAGGCTTGCAATTGATTTTTCTACGGACTGATATGTCAGCGGATTGGTTTATTTATGATGTCAGCTATCGTATTTTAACTAGTTACACGAAACGCTGCAACTACACATGATTATTTATTCATTTAATGTATGTTTAAAAGTTGTATACCATGGATTTTACATTGCGAAGTTTCAATCTAAATACGCATGAATTGCTTATTATTGCTTGCACAAATTAGGAAACTACTAACCTATTTTATGCACGATATAGTTGTTTCTTGAACTAATTGTTGAAATGAACGGTAATTCCCATAATCCGTGCCCAAAAGTGAGGCGGTTAGAGGAATAATTAATGTATAATCAATTATACAATTATTCTGTACGTATATACTGCCTCAATAGCTTTGCCTTAAATAAGTTCTTAATTTGGGAAAAGTAAGCAATTCATGCGTATTTAGATTAAAACGAAACTTTGCAAATGTCAAATCCATGGTATACAACTTTAAACGTACATTAAATGAATAAATAAGCATACATTTCGTGTTTTAAACTAGTTGAAATAGCTGACATATCAGTCTATAAAAAAGCAATTGCAAACCATTGACAATGACACAAATTTGGCAGAAGATTACGTGGAGCATCGATTCCGTATCCATGCAAGATACAGAATCGCTCTTCAGGTAGTAACTATTAGTACGGGTTGTTTTACAGAATTTGGACAATTCATTAAATTTCAAAGTTACAATTCAAGTTCTGTGAAAAGTTTTTTCAACTTCTGTCATTATTTCATCATAGACCGATTGCTTCCAAGTACTTGAATATTAACAGAATTTGAATAGAAATTTCATAGAACTTGATTTTTAACTTTTAAATAAAACGAATTGTTGAAATTCTGTTTAACAACCAGTCAACAGTGTTTCCTAAAAATTACGTTTATTTGTACAAATTATAATATTACGTTAACTGTGTACAATTGATCATCAATTGAGTAAGTGGTATCTATTTATGGAACTAAAATTATATTAAGAGTCAAAGTACCTAATAACTTTTTTAAATCATCATTAAAATAAATCATAATTTGTGATTGGTATAAATTTTGCGTGTTTATTCAATCAGTTCTTGATTTTATTAACCTTGACAATGTTTGATCTCGTAATTTGGTCAATTAGTACCTACTTGCAATTATTCTGCGGTTGAACATTTTCTGATTCCTAAATAATATAGCAGTGTGACGTTTCTTAAATATTGATAAAACTTATTCCGCTTTGCTCGCAAAGAACATTGTATTTCTCGTATAGACTTGCCAGAATTTCAGATACCGATTTGAATAATAATAGTATTAGCAACGGCAGGAAAATATATCAATAAATTTTCATAAAAAACCTAAAAAAATGGCTAAATATTCACATCTGACTATCAAGATGTAATGGTCGTTTTTTAAGATACGTTAAACGCTACATACCTACCTGAGTAATAGTTATTTTTAAAAAAACTGGTGCGAGTCAACTTTTTAGAAACCAAACGTTTTAGAAACGATTTTACAAAGCAGAGAAAATTTACGGTTAGATCTCATGAGCACATAGGCCTTGGATCCATTGTGCTATCTCCCATTTCACCTCATTTCTTTGACTGCAACACAGTCCCTTTATTAAGTTCAACATGATTATCACTGGATATTTGGCGGCCTCCTGTTTCCACAATACGTCTTCTTATGTATCTCAGCCTTGTTCCTTCCGGGCGGGACATTGGTAGAATAGGTGAATTGGAGTATCTTCACAGGACCGGATCTACGAAATCTAGCGCCCTGTGCAGTAGGTACCGATGGCGCCCCCCCCCCTACATTTTTATTTTGATTAAAAATTCGTTTACCCCAATTTTTTTTTTTTTTACACTAATTTATCAAATAAAATCAAGACATATAAAGGGTGTAACCCTATCTAAAGTTTTCGAATAAATAAGCCACGATCTATGTAATTCTTCTCCATTAGGCAGTTTCTTGTAATAATACTTAGTATTAAATTTACGCTTGTTCGTAATAGGAAAATCAAAACCTTTCAATTGTACAGAACCTTCCTGAACTAATAAACTAATGGAATTTTGAGGAGATAACTTTGGCCAGCATCCGGGATCTTTCAATTCAAGCACTGAAAACAGAATTAAATTTAAACTGCTATCAGTAACGTTATTTTTATCTTCTAATAATTCGACCGGAGGAATTTGTGCGATAGATATCTGTTTAGATGTGCTCGGGACCATTGTAACGTCATTGCGCGGGACATCATTTTTTATCGGTGCTGGAGAAATTGGAATTAAAAAATTCCCAATGGAAACGAGTTTTTTTATGTCATTATGCTCTTTAATTCTAAGTTTTAGATTCTGCGAGCCTGAAAGTTTTTTTTTAATTATTGTTCTATTCATTGTAATCCACAATCCACAACCTCTAACAACCAATAGAAATGTAATTATAAATTTAAAAATCTAATAATATAACCTCAAATTTGTACCTTGCTGTTCCATTTCCCCTGTGTTCTGTGTTGAGCGAACAAACACGAACGTATCTATGGTATCAACGGCTTACGAAAGACGCTTACACTGATTATTACTGACTGTAAAATAACAAATCTAATAGAAATTAATTATAGGTACATTTAAGGGACTTCAACTGTCAAAACAATGATGAAACTGTTAACAAGTTGCAACCTTGCAAACCGTGCGATGTTTATGCTAATGGAATTTTGAATTTACTGAAGATTTCATAAGAAAATGGTCTTTAACCACATTCTCCTAGAGACTTAAATCGTGCAAAAGCACTTTGAAAGGCGCCGTCGGTTTGTTTGTTCTGTTGAATAAAAGTACGGCGCTGTGATTGGTTAATGAATTTGGATCGTACTCATTCGTCGTAAAAGACAGTAAAAGATATATGGAAAAATAGATCTTACGTTTAAACTAAATATATGGAATTTGTAAAAAAAATCTGTAACTGACTATAAATTCGTAAATCGTTGAATTTCGTTGAACTAAAACCAGATGCGTGCGCAGTCTGTATCTTTGGAAAGTGTTGCTAGAGCGTAATAATTATTTCGTACTATGGGTAATTTTTAAACGATTCAGGGAATATTATAACAAATTTTTAATACAATATTTATTTTCTCACGGCGCCCCTTCGGAGTTGGCGCCAGGTTGTTTGCACGTTTTTGAACGTATGGCAGATCCGGCGCTGTATCTTCATTCTCTTCATAATTCCAGTATCTATTAGTGTTTTCCACTCTCAACAGCTGCATGTCTATCCTGAGGTGGCAGTGTCCCGTTATATTAGTCCTACCAGTTCCTCAGTGAATTTTCACGTATTTTTCAAACTTCCTTTTTCCCAATATTTCTTTATAAAATAAGTTTTGTCGTAGTCCCACAGGACAATTTGGAAGGTGTGTATGGATACCGCCGCCCCCGGGAACCATTTATTTGATAACCAACACCTCTGCCATTGGTCACCCCAAGTGGTTCGCGGAAGACCAAGACGGGGCTTTAGAAGAAGGAGAACATCATGGCTGAAAAACCTGAGACAGTGGTTTGACCAGTCTACTGTAGAGCTGTTCCGGCAGTAAACAAAGTCCGCATAGCCAACATGATAGGCCAAGTCTGTTGAACGGACAGAGCACGAGAAAAAGAAGAAGGTGACTTAGAAGGGTGCCCGGGTTTATGGGTTGAGGTTTGTCCGGATCTTAGCGGCAGATGCGTCTGCCCACCAATTGCGCAGCAGGCCAGATCGGGAGAGACTGGTTGAGAAAAACTTTTTGACCTACCTAACAGGACTCGACTCTCCGTCATCTTTAGACACACTGACCCCAGATTCCTACCAACCCCTCATACCTTTTTCCTTCCCAATACTTCCTCTCCATCCTTTCCTAAAATGACTTTCCACACAGCATCCACAAATATGACGTAGGCCCTGATGAGGATAATTTTCCTCGGGGCCTCCTGTGTGGAGCTAATGTGAAAAAAAGGATTCTTCTAAAATGAACAAAATACATAAAAAGGTACATAAAAAAACTAATGTAATAAACAAACATCCAATGGCGGTGCTCCTTTCATTACAAATGCAATTGAACAAATATTATCTCAATATGATATCTACAAAATCTACATTGTACTTTTTCAAAATAAAAATACACAACTTGTAATAATTATAAAGAAAAAAGTATAACTACCGCCAATATGCGCGTTCCTTTCATTGAAGCTTTTTTCAAGAAGAAGTGTTGTTCAATCACACTTAAAATGTTATTCTCAAGAATATTGACGCGGTATTTTTGCTAAGCCTCTCAAGTTCGTAAATACATACTAGAAATTGAAAAAAAAACTCGTCCGGTTCGTTTCTCGTTATACACCTGCTCGTTAGCAAGAACTTCAGACCGCTATGTGTATTTAAAAATACGAGATACCTACTACAGATCCTAAGAGTATTAGACGTGGAAAATAATATATCAAACGACCCGTGATGTGTATTCACGTATTAGCCCAGTCATTCCGTAGTTTTACCTTGCAAAAGGTCATGTAGTAGCGATTTTGATATATGTTGTTAAGATTGGGACTCTAAAGAAAAAAAAAAGTTTTCGACCTCGGGAGGGTCGAGCTCGATCCGCCATCTTGGATTGAAGGTCCCAAAATTTGGTTTTTTCAAAATAATCATGACATGGTTGATTTTACAACCAAATTGTTCAAAGCGAACTTGAAGAAAACTAAATTACGTACATTTTATGTGTAAGGTTTTTTTTTGTAAGTCTAATAGGTAACGAGTTACAGCGGAAGAAAGAAGACAATTTTGACAAAAAATTGTAAAACTCAAGTTTCCTTGATAAATTTTTGTAAGAACATATTACATAATATCATTTTAACGTATTCCCACAAACAATATACTTATATAGCATCATCCGTGTGCTCGATGAAGTTGATTGACGTTGTTATAGTGGGCTCCTAGTCTATAGTTGATTTGGCAACACTGATTGAGTCCTGGTTACTGGACGTTGCCTGGACGCTCGGTCTATCGGACCTCGGAAGATGTCGAACATGGTTACCAGGTATACAAATATTGAATCTATTAAATTCAAACGTAAGTACAAAGTTATTCCATTAGTAGCAGTCGACAGCAGCATCAATATCGGCGAAACAACTATTTCCATCAACCCGGTAATGTTGTTCCAGAGAATTTGTATTTTGAAGAAATCCGACGAAGAATTGAAGGTTTACCTTAAATTCGAACTCGCCCCATTTCCTTTGTCGCTTTTCTCTGAAGAAGGAATGCGCAAAGGTACGAAATCATCATTTTATGGTGTTTTTGAACAACTTCCAGAAGGCGTGCAACTTGAAGGTAGCAAAATTAATGTTGTGGATGGAGGATACCTTTTACATAAAGTTGTATGGAATGGTAATGATTTTTTTGGGTCAATTTGCGAGAAGTACGTTCACTATATAAGACATCACTATGGATCACATACAGTTATTGTTTTCGATGGATATCCGCTAGATGATGGTGAAAAAAAATACAAAAATCGCAGAAAAACTTCGCCGATCGAAGAAGCATATGTCTGCAGATGTTCTTTTCGATGAAACAATTCCAGTTCAAGTTTCACAAGAACGTTTTTTAGCCAATGAAAAAAACAAAGTCCGTCTGATTTCGATGCTTACAAAGCAATTTATACAGGCTGATTTTACAGTTAAGCAGGCTGAAGAAGATGCTGATGAGTTGATTGTCAATACTGCGATTCCCTTGTGTTCATCATTTGACGCTGTATTCGTTATTGGCGAAGACGTTGATCTCCTAGTTCTGCTAACAGCATTGGCACCACCCGAAAGTAGTATATATCTTCGCGAACCCGGGAGAGGCAAAACTTTTGAAAGACTGTATTCCGCGAATAGTGTGAAATACAAAGAAGCGGCTGAGAATATTCTGTTTCTCCATGCCTTTAGTGGCTGCGATACAACATCGTCCTTCTTCAACCAAGGAAAAACAAAATTTTGTTCACTTGTACAGAACGACACAAGACTCAATGCCATGATAGGAATCTGCAAACAACATGATGCAAAACCAGAAGACATAGCAGATGCAGGAACACGCTTTCTTGTTGCTTTGTACGGGGATGACATGGATAAGGAAACCTTGGAAGAAGTCCGCTACCAACGTTTCGCAAAGTCAACATCAAAAAGCAAATTCAATCTTGCCTCTTTGCCACCAACGAACGACGCTGCACGGTACCATGCATTTAGGACGTACCACCAAGTCCAAAAATGGTATGGAATCCAAAAAAATCCAGAAAACTGGGGCTGGAAACGTGGCACCAACGGGCTTGTTCCAGTAAGAACAAAGAAACCAGCACCCGAGCCTTTATTGAAATTTATTTCATGTAATTGTAAAAAAGGATGCGGTGTTGCATGTGGCTGAAGGAAAGCTGGATTGAATTGTTCTATTGTGTGTGGGTTCTGTAATGGTCAAAAAGCCCGAAATTCGCCAGAGGTTCATATCGATGTCGAGGAAGAAGATGAAGAGATTTTATCAATGGAAGCCCAAAACCTCAGTACCACGGGCAATGAATTAGATGATGACATTGATGAAGACTGTTATTAAGATGTCGATATCAACCAACCGGCATCAACAAAAAAATATCATTATGCAATAGCCAATATATAAAATAATTTCGAAATCTACCATCGCTGGTATATCTGTGTAGTAGACCTACAGGGGATACCACAATAAAAAAATGCGCCATATTCTCTACCTCATGGTAGTGTGGAAATGAGTTAACAAAATTATTATAATTATATGATAAAAAATATATTATATAATATAATTATATATATATATATAATTATGTATAAAATGGTCACCAACACTAACTGGGCGAAGCCAAACCAAAAGCTGCCTACAGGGCCTAGCAGTAAAACCCTACGAAGCGGGTTTTTAACAGCTAGTTATGTAATGAATAACCCGAAAAAATAACACAAATTGGGAATTTCATCATTTTTTAGAAAAATATTCACATTTCCGCCACCGTAACTCGTTACCTATTAGACTTACTAAAAAAAATTTACACATAAAATGTACGTAATTTAGTTTTCTTCAAGTTCACCTTGAACAACTTGGTTGTAAAATCAACCATTTCATAATTATTTAGAAAAAAAACGAATTTTGGGACCTTCAATCCAAGATGGCGGATCGAGCTCGACCCTCCCGAGGTCGAAAACTTTTTTTTTTCTTTAGAGTCTTAATCTTAACAACATATATCAAAATCGCTACTACATGACCTTTTGCAAGCTAAAGGCCTTTTTAACTACGGAATGACTGTCTATATTCAATATTTTTAGGCAAAGCATAAATCGAAGTGATAAATAAAAGCACATTTTCATTCGTGGCTCATCACAGGAGGCCTTGAGGAAAAATAATTTAACTCAGGACCAAGGGCGGCTGGTTGAACGGTGTGTTTGTGTGCAGCACTGGTAAATTATATCGTCTAAAATTAGTTTAGAATATCTTACCGAAAAATATAAAATATATGAATTTCATTAAAAATATCACCTACCAATATAATGCATAATATAATATGAATCGGGGAGAGCAAATTCTCAAAGTTCCGCGCGAATTTACCCTGTCCGGTGTGCAGGCCCATTGCAAGCGGAACGAATTATGTTTTTGTATCGAATATCCCAAACATCGCCAGCGCGCAACACCGGCCATATGTATGAAAAATTAAGATATTTTGGTGTGCCACCCAGCGGCCTTTATCATACAAACTTAAATTCTGATTTAAGGCCAAAATACTTAACCAAACTGAATAATTCTTTTTTTAATCAAAAGGTACAGCAAATACCTAAATTTTACATATATTTGCTTTTTTATTGATTGGTGTTTTAAATTATAAAACGCAGATCATTAAGGAATACAATTTTTTCATAGGTAACTTTGACAATTTTGCCTTCCTGTTGTTTATACATTGTTTATAAATACTGTTTGTATCCTGTTTAAAATGAAATATAAAACTAACTAACCAACCATCACGCCGTTTCCCCACAGGGGTAGGCAGAGAGGACGGACCGCCAAATAACTCGGTCTTGGCACACACTCTTTGCCTCACTCACATTCATACATCGTCTCATATATTCTCTTCTATTATTCCGACTTTCGACATGGCCCGACTCAAGTATCTGATTCACTTGCTCGTGCCATGTCTTCCTCGGGCGTCCCCGACTTCTTCTACCATTCACATTTGCGTCGTATATTCTTCTTACACTACATTGTAAACATTGTAAAAAAAAGAGTTTTTTGGGTTGAAATTTAAGATTTACTCACGAAAAAATAGTATTGTGTTTTTATTTTCTTAGTACCGAAAAATAATTTTTTTAATTAAATAGCGATATGGACAAGTTTTCGCACTTCGAAAACAGCTTAAAATAGATCTTCTCTCCAAATAAGATTAGTGGGATCATTTTTACCTAATGTTGCTTAGTAGTCGTTATCTCATAGGATTTTCAGTGAACCACCACGTTTTCAGGGCAGCGGCCGCCACTGCTCAGGACCTTTGTCATCTTTGCTGTGTGGAGGGTTTTTAAGGAAAGAAAGAAGAGGAAGTTCTGGGAAGGAAATGGGTATGAGGGTTGGGTAGGTATCTAAGGGTCAGTGTGTGCAGGAGTGACGGACGTACGAATCCATCCCTCCAACTCCGGTGACAAAGGCGATGGATCGAGGAATTCAAAAGACCTCCGTCAACGAGTCCCTCTCGATCCGGCCCACCACGCAACAGGTAGGCAGACGCATCGGCTGCCAAGACCTGGGCAAATCTCACCCCATGAACCCGAGCACTCCTGTTGAGTGATCAAACGTAGCGAACCAATAGTGGGGTGACCTATGGCAGAAGTGTTGGTTATCCAATAAATGGTTCCCGCGGCGGCGGTACCCATACCCGCCTCCCAAAATGAGCTGAGATCTTTGTGGTCCAGTGAAGGGAATTAGGGAAAGCGGAAGAAATTTATGAAAAATGGCGTTTATTGGTAATTTGATGACAATCATACCTGCATTCGAATGTACGCCAATAAATTTAGGTAACTGCGTAATTTTAAAAATGCTTCTAATAGCAATAATTGATTCGTAACGAAGTCATGCTCTTGTTTTAACTCGGACCAGTCGAGCGTATTGCATTTCATCTTTCTGTAATTTTCTTTGTTACGTCCCGGTTCCGACTAATCTCGTTCTAGAACATAACTCATATTCGGCTACATTATTTTTAAAACGCATTCTCAGAAGCGCTTTTAAAAAATAATTATAAAACTTAAATTTTCACATTTTCTTATTACATGTTATTTCTTTTCAGATTCCTCCATTGATATCCTTCCAAGACGGCAAACTCGGAGTCAATTTCCTGGGTTACCACGCTGCAGTCGGTCTGGGGGGCAACAGCGGACAGGGAGGCCCAGCCGGGGGCCTCCATGCTGAGGCCGGAACCCCCTTCGGACAGCGGGCTGCCGCGGGTCTGAGGGGCTCCGCCGGACAAGGAGGGCCCGCTGGTCAGTGACATCTAACGATTATTTTTATAAGTATTTTTAAACATTAGTTGCGAGATTTTCCGATAGGAGATTGAGGAAAAAGATTGATTCATTGCTGGTCTTACACGAGCTCTATAACAATACTCTCATGGCTTGGCCTATTTTACAATGTCGTTAAGCCAAGCCATGAAAATAGTGCCCGTGAGAATCAAGAAGAAAATCAATCGAAAATCGCGAAGTATTTGAGGGTATTATTGGGCTTTCAAATTTTAATTTATGTTAAAGTCCAAACTGTTCCCAACCGTCCGGACTCCGGAGCCAGGGACTACCTATGGCATCAGCAAATGTTGTGAGGCGAAATGGAGTGGAAAGTAGACGGGATAGAAAGGTTGGAAAGGTTCAGTCACAATCCCAAGGATTTTACATTTCGGGGTCCAGAACTGACCACGAATATACAGGGCTTATATTCGTGGTCAGTTGTATAGGGTCATTCCAGTGACTTCCTTCTGCTGGTTCATTCAAGTGGGTGTAGAATTGTACAGTAGACTCATCTATGCTTCTTCCCTAGAACATTACCCGTTATCCCATTAGCTGTGCATGACGGCCTCGGTGGTCGAAGGGTAAGGCTCTTGGCTCTCAATTAGAAATCAGCAGGTTGTGGGTTCAAATCCCAGGGTACGCAAATAAATATTATTTGATTAGTTTGTGTTATTTCAGAATTAATTCATTTAAAATAATAGTATATTTGCGGAACGTTCTAGAGTGGAAGATACTCTCAGTATCGCCCTTATTTGAGATGGCATTAGCCGTATTTGGTGACCAGATCTGTAGCCAGGTACTTCCCCACTTTCCCCTTCTCCATATCCTTCCCCTCCCCACTATCTTCAGCCTCACAACGTACCCCAATTGGAGATACCGTAGTCTCACTGGCTCAAGACGAGAGCAGCTGGGACTCTATTTCCAAACCAAAGTCGATGTATTTATATCTGAAGGCATCTTGAGTGAAAATCCGCGGTAAAAATATTTTTACTAACAATTATTTTGACTCTCCGAAGAAGCATGCGGCAATACAAAATACGACATACTTATATGTGCAGTTAGTTTAACAAAAAAACCGTAAAAGATTCCTAGTTGCGTATAACTTTTTTATCTGAAAATTACACTAGCGTCCCAACTGCTCTCAACCACCTCGAGCCAGTGAGTGCCAATGGCATCCCCAATTTTGGTATGGTATGATACTGAGGGTAGTGGGGAAGGGAAGGAGATGTGGAAAACGTACCTGGCTATTCAGATCTAGTCACGTCATTTCAAGTAATCCGATTAAACCTACAAACACTGTACACCAGCGAATAAATTACAAAAATTATATGATTTTAATTTTTTAATAATTTTATTTTTATTTTTTAGAACTTTTATCAAAACACAAGAGTCCCAACTGCTCGCAACCGTCTGGAGCCAGTGAGACTATGGCATTCTAATTTTGTTCGTTGGTATATACAGTGTATGTAAATGTCAGCCGGATCAAATGTCGCCGGACCAACTGTCGCCGGACCAAATGTCGCCGGATCAACTGTAACTGTACTTACTCGTTTATTACAATAAATAATATGTACTTGATATGCGCGCATCATTTCATCTCTACTATTCCTGTAATACAAGTATTACAATATTGACGTCATTGTTTATGTCAAATTAATTCTATACCTGCCAAAATACATTTAAATAACAGGAAAAGATAATACTATTATATATTATCAAATTATTTCCTTATACCTATTGACTTCCTCTACTGGTTTTTCAACCATTACGAATATTTATCTTTTAGATTTTTTTGTTACACCTGTTTAAAAGCCAGATATGTAGGCAGAGGCCAAAAGAGGAATTACTATTTTAACTTACGAACGATGAGCCGTTTCCTTTTGACAGCAGGCCCGTCCCTGACAACCAAGTCATAATAATAATAAATAACAGTTAAAATCGCGCTCCGCAAGTTTTTGCAGCTAGGCCCTGCGGGCGGCTTTTGGTTCGGTTTCGCCCGGTTTGAGAGTTGGTGACCATTTTATAAATCCGACAGGAACTGGTTCTAAAAATAGCTCGTTCCTCGGATCCACTGTGATCCAGTCATAGCTGGTCACCGGGACAAAGTAACCGAGACAGGCAATAACGTCGTTTTGTAATATATAGCCACGTGGTACTATTATTCACAACTCAAAGTATTACCGTCAATCTTTCCATATCCGGAGAGATACTCAAATTCTACAAACACGTAGTACTTATATCTAGGGGGGCACGTCCTCATGCGACCTGCTAACGTAAGTGGGGCCATCTTTTTTAAATTCTTGAATTCGAAACCGAATTACAAAAGTAACTTTTTTAGCGTATTAATAATATAGATGGCAGCACTTTCGTTTGTATCTATTTGTGAATCGAGTGTGTACGACAGATGCAAGGCTATTAATACTGTTTGATAACGTAATATTTTACAGTAAGTACAGTTTGGTGATTTTTTTTTTTTTTTACAGTGAATACCGCACAAGAATCTCAACTGCTCCCGTCTGGAGCCAGTGAGACTATGGCATTCCCAATTGGGGTATGTTGTGAGGCTGAAGGTAGCGGGGAGGGGAAGAAGGTGGGGAAGAGGAAGGTTGGGAAGTACCTGGCTATTCAGATCTGGTCACTAAACACGGCTAAAGCCATTTTCAAGCAACGTTTCAATTCTGAATGGTGGTCTTACACCAGGGCGATACTGATAGTATCTTCCACTCTGGAACATGCCGCAAATATACTATATATTATTTTAAATGAATTAATTGTGAAATAACACAAATTAATCAAATAAAATTTATTGGCTCATGCCGGGTTCGAACCCGCGACCTCCGGAATGTGAGTCAAGAGTCTTAGCCACTGGACTACGGAGGTCGTCATTTTTTTAAATAAATGTGTTTGTAGATCTGTGATGATGTACCTTTTTTTTACATTAACTCCCTCCTACAACACGGGTCTTGAAGAGACCCATGTTGTAGGAGGGAGGAAACACAGAGGCCGGCAAATCGTTCCACAGCCGAGCCGTTGAACTCAAGAACGAGTCATAGAAACGGGTCGTTCTCATGTGACTAATGTCACCGTGTACAAATGTTGGGCGCGTGTTTGGCGTGTTTCCCGACTATGCACCGATCAATGACGCTAGTTCCTCGGAGCATCTTCCATTGTAATACCGGTAGAACAAGGACAGCATTCCCACCTGACGCCTGTGCTCTAAAGATTGCAGTCCGTCTGTTAAGATGGGAGAATCTATCAAGCGGACCGCCCGTTTCTGCACAGAGTCAAGGTTTTTTTTTAGGTATTTTGGAGCTCCAGACCAGAGGTGGCTGCCAAATTCAACCGTGGGGCGCACTTGCGACTTGTACAGGGTTAGCAGTTGTGTACTATTAAAGTATCTGCGGGCCCTGTACAGTACGCCCAGTTTCTGAGATGCTAGCTTAACTCTGGTTTCGATGGAGCCCCCATACCTGAGCTGGTCGTTTAGAGTTACACCAAGCATATCGATGGAGGTCCTGTTCGAAAGATTGCTTCCGTTGAAGGAGACTAGATTTTCATTTCGATCCCTTTTAAAAGGTATCAAACATGATTGGGTCTTTGAAACATTAAATTCGACCATTTATTAAGTTGTTACTAAGAAGAATAGAAAAAGCGGTTTTCAGTTTGAATTGACTTAACTAACTATTAAGATGACGATTTAACTAACTATCAAGGTGACAGATTTATTGCATAGCGGAAGATAATATGCGATTGACATTAGGTACCTGTTATAGAATAACCATGTCGTTAGTAGGCACAATAATTATGTATATACTTACTAGCTGGTTCCCGGCATGTTTTGCAATGCCATATTCAAAGAAATAAATTGTTTCTCCCTGCGTGTCCTTTTCCGTGCGTCGCCGTTCCCCTCTCGTGTTTCCCTCCGCCTTCCCTCTCCCCTCTCACGCTCCCCCGTCCCTCCAACCCCCACCCGTGTTCCATATATTCAGACCCAGTACATTCAGTTTTCAAACAGCTTGCGTGCCACCTATTACAATTTTTTTATTCAGATGTTCATTTTTCATCATCATCATCACTATTGGCTCTACAACCCCTGGTGGGTCTTGGCCTCCTCAAGAGTCTTCCTCCACTCATCTCGGTTTTGTGCCAGCTCTCTCCAGTTTGGAAGCTCCAAGATAGATATGTCTTTGAGGACGTTGTGGCTCCATCTTAGTCTTGGCCTTCCCAGGCTCCTTCGCCCTATTGGTCTTGAGTTCAGCAGGGACTTTGGTGCTTGATGCTCGGTCATTCTCTCCATATGACCCAGCCACCGAAGTCTTCCCAATTTTATAAATTTTGCGACGTTTAGCTCCTTAAACAAAGTATAGAGCTCATTGTTATAGCGTCTGCGCCAAAATCCATTTTCTAGAACCGGTCCAAAGATGCGCCTCAATTTTTTTCTTTCAAAAACGTCCAGTGCACGCTCATTCCTCTTAGTTAGTACCCAAGTCTCAGCTGCGTACGTAAGTACTGGTCTGATAAGTGTTTTGTACACTAATATCATTCATTTCTCATATATTGCAAATATTCATTTTTGTGTATTATAAGAACGATCAAACAAAATTGGTACCTATCATAGATACCCATTTAAAATAACTATAATTCTTGATTCGATTCAAAGTGTTAGGCGAGTACTTCAAATAAATTCATTAATTTAAAGAGTTTCGAAAATTGAATTTTGTTTTAACAATCATTGTTATGCAAAATGTCATTTTTGACAGTTTTGCAAGAGTTTTTGTAATAATTAAAATCTTTTCAGATGTATTGTCATGTGATTGTAATAATCCAGAAACCTTCGCTAGGATTAACAGAAGGTATTTTGAAAGTTTAAACATTTCCTACGCTTAATATAGCAATACATAGACATCCCTTTTACTCACGTACTCATATACTTAAGTACATATACACCGAAGCAAGCATATTTTGATTTCTATATATATAGATTACGTGAACAGAAATTATAGATTACATATTATTATTATTCAAATTTTAAATTTATGTAACCGTGTCCAATGTCACTTTTATACGATAATGACTCATATGCCCCAAAATTCAATACAGTAGGTAATTAATTATTCCATAAAGTTCAAAACTATTTCCTGATGCCAATATTAATTTAGTAAATCCAATGATAACTTCCGGATATCTGTGAACCAGTTTCCACGCATATTTTAATTTGACAACCACTCGCACTACTGTTAATAAAAAGGTTGAATAATGTTGTTATTGTGTATTCGGTAATGATTGTTTGAAGGTAACTTTATTACAAATTTTTTTAACGATTAGATGAAAAATTTTATGAGAAGTATTGAGTATTCAAAATATTATTTGCATTTTGTCTCCATTTTGAATTAGTATAATAATTAATTGGACCTTAGGGGTATTTCACCATCCTCCCGGTAGCTTATCCAGTCGATAACGAACATTAATAAATTAACAAATAAATGCTTGCAACAGGAAAAAAAACTCGGCCAACTTATCTTAAATATAACCACTATTCATAGGTTCAAGTATCAAATAGTAAACTCAGACTTTTTAAATAAATAAATCGTGTTTAATAAATTCAAAATTTACAAGTTGTCGTATGGATTTTATCTATGAGGAGGATGGTGAAATATTCCCCTGATGTAAAATGTATTAAATGTACACGGATAATAGAATATTGTGTATTTATGGG
The DNA here is from genome assembly GCA_917880885.1 of Limnephilus marmoratus. Classification (NCBI taxonomy): domain Eukaryota; kingdom Metazoa; phylum Arthropoda; class Insecta; order Trichoptera; family Limnephilidae; genus Limnephilus; species Limnephilus marmoratus. The sequence goes on from OU862922.1 coordinate 12,000,371, forward strand.
TAGTATAAATACTTGCTAAACAAAATCCAATGCCGATACGGTAATGACATTTTAAACGGTAGGCTTAGGTATAAAAGATGCAAATGTGTTTTTATTTATTTATAACGTCACGTCACACAGTATCTGCTTCATATGAAAAAAAAACAAATGAAAATTTTATCTTATAATATTTTATCGATTTTTCAGGTGAACTCTATGCTGGAGCGACAGCTGGGGGAAACGTTAAGGCTGCAGCCGGCCTGGGCGGCGCCGTGGTGGGCGGAGAGCAGCCCATCGCCTTCGGGAACAAGTACGCCATCGCCAGCTCCCCAGGCGGAGTCTCCGGCGTCTCCGAAAATCACTTCTCCAACGGAGCCACCAAATACGTGGAATCCACCGCTATAGGAAGTAAAGCACCCGCACGTAAAACTGTTGCTCTTGCAAGTAGGGTGGCGGAAATTGATGAAGATGTAGATTACTCTGCAGAGGTGGGTCACCAAACTAACTTCGCTCCCAAGGCCGCTGTCCCGCAAGTTCCCCAGCAAGAACACCAGATTAACTTCGCCGCACAAGGCGGTGTTCCCCAAAAAGGACACCAGGTGGAGATCGCTCAGGCTGTGAATCAGTATAACCATGATAACCGCAATGAGGTGGTGGTCATCAAAACCAAGGGCTTGAGGAAGAAAGGACACCATGCCAGACCGCACAAGAGAGTGCAATATGTTGTTGAACAGGTTAGTTTAAATTGGTGGAAGAAATGCTTTAAGTGCTTTGCTTTTGCGAACCCCAACGACCGTGAAATTTTACATGGAATTTTAAATGTACAATATATTTTTTAATTTGTAAGTTCCCGTAAAAACAAATACCATTTTGAAAACTGGATAAAATTATCTCTTACACGTTTTTACTTGAAATAATCATTGATGTTTTTAAATAATAAAGTTTTATTATCTAACATAGAAAAGTTTAAAAAAATATTACCGAAACATTTTGACTCGAAACGTCAAACGTTTTAATCGAATCCTTAAGAAAACTGTCGCTTCACCCTGTGTGTCTTTTATATAACCAAAACATAAATAGTTTTTTAACTTTCAACACTTTTTATGATTTTGTCTGTGATATTGAGGATAAATATTTGAGACAAACTGAGAAGAACAATTATGTTTCTTTCCGACGATGATCAAATCACATATCTCTGCATTATAGAAAAACGGATATAAATATTATTGAAAAATGAAGCAATACAACTTTGTATAAACCATTTATATAATGCGTAAATCCTACCGGTTTCAGAACAAACGTTCCTTCTTCAGGGAAAGCTTATAATAATTTGACAGTTTCGAACAATGTTTTACTATGGTAGGGGTGGAACCGTTGCTAGTTATTAATGTAGATTGGGAGGGTAGGTATTAATGTAGAGTGGGTGGGTAGGGGAACAAATCCATTAATACACTAATACATATCTACATTAATACCTACCCACCCAATCTACATTAATAACTAGCAACGGCTCCACCCCTACCATAGTAAAACATTGTTCGAAACTGTCAAATTATTATAAGCTTTCCCTGAAGAAGGAACGTTTGTTCTGAAACCGGTAGGATTTACGCATTATATAAGTGGTTTATACAAAGTTGTATTGTTTCATTTTTCCATAAAGTGATAGCTACATTAAAAAAATATAGATATTATTATAACGGATGGAATCCCCCGGTCAGATGAGTCCTTCGGAGGTTCTAGTGAGATGAAAATTAAGGAATACTATGACAGATAAATAACGGTAACCGTAAAATTATGTCTTTTATAAAGTTAGAAATAACTTAAATGAGAAATCAGACGGGTTCAAACATTTCTAGTTTATTTAAGCTTATATTTTTCATTGCGTAGTTAAAACGAGCGAAACGTTTGAAAAAGCTTTAATTTATTCAAAGCATGTTTTTGGTATTCATAATACCATTTTGTAGTGAAGATTAATCTAGAGTAGTCATTTCACATTTCGTTTTCCTTTAAAAAAACTTGCATTTTTGTAACCCAAAAGACTTATACACACAAAATTATTTTATTAAAATACAGAATGATAAAAAAATTAAATTGTTAAACTTAAATACATATACGTACCTATGGATACCTGAAAATGTTGATTTCCTGATATTTTGTGGACAGTTTACTTGTTTTGTAGAATCAATCATCACAACAATCTGTAATACCCTAGATATTAGTTTAAGAGGTTGTGTGGACGTTATATGTTATATAAAATGGATGGCACATGCCTGTCGATAATGCAAGGATTAAGACCTAAATACATATCAAGGTCGAGGCCTAATTGTCATACATCACAAATAAAATCCAAAGTGTTTTCTTGACCACGTAGTTTAAGAGTTTGTGAGACAAGCCCGGAGATGCATACAGTCATATTGTAGGTAAGTATATTAATCTTATCCTGACGAAGAAATCTTTGGTTTCGAAACATGTCGATAATTTTGATTAAATTGTAGTGTTTTACAAAGTTATTTGTTTTCATTTAATTTTAAATGACGCCACAAAGGGAATTTGCAAAGATTGAAGAAGATATTAGTCGATATTAATTATTAATTGTTTTTGTGTTTAATTCGTAGAACTCCATTTTAATTTTTAGAAATTTAATTAAAATTAAATTTGATAATGTTATTATCGAGTTTTTTTTAAATGTGGTGTAAATATAGCTTTTAGAACCAATAATAATATGGGAACAAGCCTTAAAAACTCAAAAAGTAGAAATCCTAAACTCAATAACGGTGGCATATATGAATTAAAATGTGACCACGCCGACTGTAACGCTACATACATCGGACAAACAGGTAGGGCATTCTCAACTAGATTCAAAGAACATATAAGATGTTATAAAAATAAAAACACCTCTTTAAAATTCGCCGAACATCTCTTAGTGAATAATCACGTTCCACTTAAAAATAACCAGCCAAAACCATTACATATAGAACGAAAGGGTCTTAGATTAAATTTGCTCGAACAATTATTAGAAATCAATAAACGAACGAATGACCTCAACATAACGCTAATTAGTAAAGTAAGGAAAATTATTTATTCCCCACTACTTAGTATGTTTACCAAACCTAAAAAATATAATGAACTTAAATGAGTGATAGCAATAATGTCATTCTAAATCAATTAAGAAAACCCTTACACTTAGTGCAAGGCAAACCAAAGGGAAATACTCCGAATCCCACATTAGCACTCTCTCAATTAGTGTCTCTACAAATTGGTTTAAATATTAGTAGATGTTCGCACCTTGAGTGCGCACTCAAGGCAGTTTTCCATTCGCCTCGCCTCACCTGCATCATTTCACCAAGAATTTACATGCTGATCATGAAATAATTCTCTTTTCCAGGAGGCCCCATCAGAGGTAGTGCACGAAACAACCGTGTATCACCAAAAGGCCGCCCTCCCCGCGTTCAACAGCTTCGGCTCCGCCTACCTAAACGCGTTCCTGTCGCCCGGGTACGAACACTCCGTCCCCGCCCCCGTCGTGCAACACAAGGTGGTGGACTACGCCGCCCCAACCGTGCAGAAGAGGGTCACCTATCAGGCTAATTCAGGCGCCGATGGGGGTACCTTCTTCCAGGATATTTTCAACGTGAGTTTTTTATTATTATTATTAATGGCCATAAAATACAAAAAAGTATATACTATTTTCACAATTATACAAAGTAAATCGGTTTAACCGGTAATAAATCATTTTAAACACCATAAAAATATTATGGGTGGGGGTAAATAGAATCGTATAAGTAGTTCGTCTCAACGTGAAAAATTTAATAAGTACCTAATGAACAACATGTCAGAACTTTTTTTGGTGCCTTCTCCTTCCGTAACTATCAACAGGGCAACACTCCAACCCGGAAAAAAATATCAGAATTAAACTACATTCATTCCCTTTGGTTACTACTGCTAGAAAATGACACGATATCTAGATTTAGTAAATAAAATAAATAACACGATTATGTATGCATTTATTAAATGAGATTTAACTTATTGAAAATTTATCCTTCATTGTGATGTTAATCATTGAAAAGAATATCAATAATTTTTATCAATGAAAATATGATATAGAAGACAGCATATATAAATAAAGGGATTGGATCATACTCAAATCAAAAATCATATCTTGCTCAACGACAAACTCAAAAACCCTACTCTATCACGGACTATAATAATATATTTTTCAATTAGGGGAGACCTAGGAGAGTTGTGACAATTTTTAATTTAAGGGGCATATCTCGCTCAGGAAACATTTCACAGTTATGACTAATATGAATTAATGTAGCACCATTCCTTCCCTTTCCAAAACAATCATCAAAATGTATTAAAGTATTACGGTTTCCGAGAAAATCAACAAAAAGAAAAACTACTCCCTCTGTCACAACTCCCCTATCACCAAGGTAAGTTGTGACAGGTACCAAGGTAAGTTGTGACAGCTTTGTATTTAGACTATTTGAGTATTTCGACACCAGCAGAGCCTTTATCAGTCTTTCGTGTATAGCTATTAGGCATTCTGAAACAAAAAAGTAGACATCCACCATGCAATATCACTCCATAAGTCCAAATATTTTTTTTATCGAAAATGAATTTTTTGATACAAGATTTTATTGCGGACTGCACTTGCAAGATTTGACCTTAATATACTAATGCACAAACACACATACAGACATCGCAAATTAATTTTAAAAAGAGTCGAAATAACCCAGCAGAAAAATGAAGTCAAGAGGAGAGTTGTGACAGGCTGTCACAACTCTCCTAGGTGCTCAAAATTACGACTTGGTCCGAATAATGATTCATATTTTCTAAACACGATGCAAACACAAAAGATCAATGCAACGCTTTGAGACTTAAATAACCATACAATTTAAGAAAAAATAACACAACAACGCACATATTATAAGACATGATATAAATTTAATCAAAATTTTGAGGAAAAACTTACTTTTCGCATTTTTTGGAACACAGGCGTCGTAATTACGCAACCGCTTCATGTGCCCCGCCGGCAGATACTGAGTGAAGTAGCACGTCTCTAAAGCGACAAACGAGCGTTGTTACAATATCGCTAACTATTATAGGTAGGGAGAAATCCTCTTTGTCACAACTCTCCTCTGTCACAACTCTCCTAGGTCTCCCCTACTTCTCTTACCTTTAGCTGCCATCTTTGTTCGAGAGTGCAAAGTTCTATCTGAACAAGATCCACAGATGATGTTTTAAATTAATTTAATGCGCGGGTATAAGAACTGCCACCAGGGAACCATTTATTGAATAACCAATACCGCTTTGGTGACTTAGCAAGGGTGCCCGGATTCATGGGGTCAGGTGTGTCTGGGTCTTGGCGGCAGAGACGGCGGATCGGGAGAGATAGTTTGATGGAGACATTTTACCTCTCCAGCTGAACTCTCTCGACCCATCGTCTTGTACCGCAGTGGAAGGGATGGAATTATACGTTCGTTACTCCTGGACACACTGACCCCCAAATTCTTACCTACCCCTCCAACTATTTTCCTTTCCAGAACTTTCTCTCCTTCCTTTCCCTAAAAAGACCCTCCACACAGCATCCCTAAAGATGAAATAGACCTAAAGGGAAATTGGTTTCCTCGGGGTCTCCTATGTGGATCTAACGTTAAAAAAAACTATCGGATACTCCCGGATAGAGAACAGGTTCAGAATTCTTTTTCAAAAGTTTGATTTTTTATTAATTTCGAGTTCCAATACTATTTAATTGATTAAAAGCAACCGTTTGAGTCAATGATATATTATTTAAGAATCATCGTCCCTGCACATTACTAGCACATTCATTCCCTATCTGGTATAATTAAAAAAAAATCACTTTTTTAATACAGATAACTAAATCCCAATAAAAATGCGTATCCCACATTTAAATAAAACCACTCTGAAATATATTTATTTGTTTCCAGATTCCAATTTCCACACTGTCCGCTGTCAGCCAATTCCTGAGCAACGGAGCCAAAAGTGCTGGAAATGTTCATGTCCAGAAAACGGTCTCAGTTCACAGTCACTGATGGTGATGGTGATAGGTCTACCCCACGAGAGTTTGTTGCTGAGGCAACAATCAAAATCTCGATACTTTAATTTATACATAATAAGTTTTATTTTTGTTATAATGATACTAAAAACAAAAGGTTTCATTTTAAAGACGACGATTTTTAATAAATTTTTTAAACAAATTTATGAAAATTGAACATATGTTTTATTTTAATTTTACCACCATGTACTACGAACAGAATAGAGAACTCCAGTCCAATTTTTTTTTAAATGAATAAAGACCTTCCAACTTAAATAACTGCATATTTATTTTTATTTTTATAGTTAGTTTTAATAGTTAAAATAATTGTTAAAGTTATAATTTTTCAAGATCCCCTGAAAATCACCGTATCTATGGTGGATTGTGTGACGTCATCACCCATCGATAGTTTTATTTACTTTCAACAGGTGTTGTCATTTTGAATGATAATTAATGGGAAAAAAGATGATACTATTCGATAAGTTAAACATTATTTAGGTGGAATTATTTATTCATTATAATATATTTATTATATTGTTGAGAGTTATTACGGGAGAGTGGTATAAAAATTCTTTGAAATTATTGAAATTATTTTTAGCTTTTAAAATCAATATTATCAAAAACGAAGAATCACCCACAAAAGTGTAGGCAAACGATAACAGCTGATCGATTGCGGCCATTTTGTTTCTACTCCACGGCCAAATTTTGGCCTATGTAGCATTATGATATAGTATATTTATACGATTTTTTCGTACAGTTTAAAGTTTTTCAATATTTTAAATAATAGAGATAAACTAATAGAGATACCTCTATTATTGATACTGAACCATTTAGGCTTAAATATTGTTTCAGTATGAAATAACGAATAACATGAAATGCTGTTATAACTGATGGCTTTTGTCATACCTATATAATCAAAGTTTCAATACAATGACTGGTGAGTGGTGACGCGTGACGTCAGCACTAACCATTCAGTAATGCCAACTTTACAGTGTGTTTTGACGAGGGGTTTAAAAATACACTTTTTAATAATTTTTTAAGAACTCTACGTTTAATATTATGAAATAAAACTTATATATTCAGAATCAGCGTTTATTGGTCTGTATCTATGAACATATTTTTTTAAAGCCATAATATTTTTCACTGGAGTTCCTTATTCTGAAATGAAAAAGCCTATCTAATTTTTATCATTTTTCATTTATTTATTTTATTTTAAATGCATATTCATAACCAATAATAAACGTACATTTTATTTTATTATTTTATTAGCGTTTTTTGAATTTTTGAATATTTGGTTGAAAAATATCGATATCTATATCAGAAATTGAATGAGTTCCATCCCAAAGGTTTTTTTTTAAACTTTCCAAGATTTATAAAACATGGGTTTTTAACCCCAATTTGTTAGCTTTTCGAAAAAACTCATATAGGTCTCACGGAAATCGTTTTGTCTCCCTTACCATCATAGGGAGAAATGTGATATAAACGGTGTTAGAAAGAGAAAAAAAATTAAAATTAACATAATTAAAATGTACACATAGAGACCAAAGTTTCTGACCGCAATTTGAAAGAAATTTTGGGAGTTTTTTTACTAATTATTTTTACGTTAAAAATTACTTTGAAATAACGTAAGATTAGCCATTTTTAAAACTATGCTTTCATAAAAAAAATTATGTTTAAAAAATTACATGTTTATTTCGAATTATAAAATTTGCATGCGAATATCATCACTTTTCAAAAACAATTTTTAGTTTTCGGATGCGTTCAGAAATTATGCGTTTTATTTCAAAACGGAAATTTTTCCGAAAAAATAGGTCAGAGACCTGAGGGGTTAAAACCACCGAATCAAAAAATTGTATGACAAAATCACTTACATTTATTTTTTAAGAAAATATCTTCAAAGCTTTTACAAGGAATGTCATTCATTACATCAGAAAATTCTTTTCAATAATCACAATGTTATTCGATTGATGAAAGATGGTATTATTCACACGACAATGAAATATTTTGCAATTATTATTATTTCACTCTATTAATGAGAATAGTTACCTACATTTTCCATCGCATTTTTGAGGTCAAAGTCATCCGAGGAAAAAGGTATGTTTATGAGAACCTATTTCATGTCTTAGTGCAACTTCTCGCAAACATCAACTATATAAACCTGATGATTGTTCAGAGAAGTATTGTAGATCAAGAACTTTACTGTAGTTAGTTGCTTTGACATCAGGTGAGTGGATTCGAATTGTTTATCGAAACAAAAATAACAATTGAATTAGCTTTAGAAAGATAGCTATTTCGCCTGAGACTCAAATATTTTTGTTGTCTGTTTTTGGATGAATACCTCCGAATTTTGCGAGGGTGATAGTTATTTTCAATTTATAAAAAGTTACATGAATCGTTGAGTTCCAAAACCTGCCCTAATTGATTTTCTTTCTTTCGAGTAAGTCAAAAAAATGTGTAATGTAGTGAATCAAAAAAAGCATAGTAGACTGATGAGTTTTCATGATTCCAGTTATTTTATTTTTTTACACGTTGGAACTAGTGTTGGGTAGGACACGATATCAGGATGAGTTTGTATGAGGTACTCAAATATTGAAATGAGGTGTTGAGGTGTCCCACCTCATTTGAGGTGAGGTGTTACAGAATATTTTCGCTTACGGGGGGGTGGGGGGGGGGGGGTGGCTGGTTTTTTTCCTTCAGCTTGATTTTCTTGGTTCAGAGGTGTTTTCTAATAAATACCGGGGTGGCGGTACACATACCCGCCTCCCGTGTCTATTATTTTTGTAATACGAAAAATGGATATAAAAAAGGCCTGCCCCCTCCCCCCCTTCACCACCTCTGATCCCCTCCCCGCAGCCCCCTTTGATCCCCCCCCTGCACACCCCTCTTATCCCTCCCCCTCCTCAGCAACCCCCTCCACCTCATCTCAACACTGCCTCATCCTCCCTCCCTTGAGAGCTGTTGGGACTCTTGTGCGGTATTTACATAACATATAACAATAATTTTAAATAAAAATATATTAATAAAAAAATTTTTGGAGCAGTTGGTACTGTTGTGCGGTATTCACTTATCAATACATAATTTGCAATAAAAAATATTTAGAATAAAAAAATAAAAAATTTAAGCAGTTGGGACTCTTGTGCTCACAATAATTTACAATAAAGAAATATTTCAAAAAAAAATTTTTTTGGAGCAGTTGGGACTCTTGTGCTCATAAATTATTGTTTTGTGTATTCACATAACAATAATTTACAATAAAAAAATAAATTTAAAAAAAATAAATTTTTTAGAGCAGTTGGAACTCTTGTGCTCATAAATTATTGTTTTGTGTACTCACATAACAATAATTTACAATAAAAAAAATATCAAAAAAAACATTTTTTTCGAGCAGTTGGGACTCTTGTGCTCATAAATTATTGATATGTGTATTCACATAACAATAATTTACAATAAAAAATATTTAAAAAAAATTTTTTTTTGGAGCAGTTGGTACTCTTGTGCGGTATTCACTTAACAATAATTTAGAATAAAAAAATAAAAATTTCAGAGCAGTTGGGACGCTTCTGCGGTATTCACAATATATGAATTGGCTTACCCTACCACCACCTCACGGTTCTAATACAAAAATGTCATAGAATATACAAACACTTCACGCCTCACCACCTCATACATTTGTCCCAAACTATGCGTGACATGACATGTAGTTTAATACATCAACCACTTCACACCTCACCTCGTATTTGTCCCATACGTGTAACGTGAGATGACATGTAGTCCAATACACCAAACACCTCGCACCTCACCTCATATTTGTCCCGTACATGAACATGACATGAATGTAGTTCAACAAAACAAACCACCTCACACCTCATCTTTGTCCCTCCTTCATATTTGTCCCCCCTTCATATTTGTAGTAATACAAAGAAAAAGAGTTGGTACAAATACATATTGTGAGGTGGGGGGACATTTTACGTGTTTGCATGGGACATTTGAGGTGCCTCTTGTATGAGGTACTCAACACTAGTTGGAACGATCTCGTATGAACTTGTTTTAATTATTATTTTGTATTTAAATGCTTAATATATATTTAAAAATGTGTTTTAACTATTATAGGCCCATTTTTAAACACGATTCATAAAGAAACTAGAATAATTTTGGAAATAATAACAACGGCATCGCATTCCTTGTGAGAAACCACATCAGATGGCATTCACACCTAATTTTTGACCAAAATTCATTAGGGTGGATATTGGTACTCAACGATCCAGTCATATAGGATCAAATTTAAACTGTTTACGAACCCGCTCGCAACCATCAATTGGTTGGGATTGATTAGGAGATGAATAGGAGAACCGCCGCCCCGGAACTATTTATTTGATATGTTGGTTATCCAATAAAGTAGTTATTGGCGGCGAATACATTTGCCAATCCTGTGCAAGACCTAACAACCTGGGAAACCTCTTCAGTTGGACTCTCTCGACCCATCACCTTGCACCGCAGTAGATGGGATGGATTCATACGTTTATCACTCCTGGACACATTGACCCCAGATTCCTTTACACCTTGTTTTCCTTCCCAGAACTTCCTTTCCCTAAAACATCCGCCACACAGCATCCCCAAAGACGACGTGGGTCTGAGAGATTTTTTTTCCTCGAGCCTCCGGTGTGGATCTAATACAAAAAAATAATTAATGTGTTATTAATATGGTAAAAAATCACTTTTTACTTTTTTTTATGATATCGAATTTCAAAATTCTTGACGTGAATATAAACATGAGTTCAACTTTTGTTTCAAATCAACAGTAGTTATAAACAAAAAAACATCATCACGACATTATTATATGAAGCGAAGACCTGGTATCACAAATTTAATTACCTACACCAATTTTTACAATAAAATTAAAACAAAAAACAACTTGTTTCATTGTTTGTAAACAAAGTTGTATTTCTATTGGAGTTTTTTTTAAATCATTCTGGTAATCAAATTATCAGACCTTTTAAAACGCAATCATTATCAATCTACAGATTAATTTTTCATTTTTATATTTGTATTATTTCAGTTAAAATGGCGAAGCTTACAGCAGTTTTCTTGTTTCTCGCAACTATACATGCATTGAAAAATAATGTGAATGCTGAGCCCAACACTACTCCGAGTGTAAGAAAAATTCTGTACTTTTTACTTCTATCTTACATTTTTATAAAATTGTTTTGATGAATCAGAACAGACCTTTGAAAACTTTAAACTGTTAATAAACCATAATATGTATTTTAGAACGGCTTAGACTACAAGGGAATGGTCAAAGTTGTCATTAAAAAGATGATGGATTCCTCAACAGAAACTCCTCCACACACGCCACATGACCACAACCATGCATCTTCGCTTCACAACCAAAATGACAATGGCAAAAAAGACGATTCACACCCAAGTGCCGACTTGGAGAAAACTCTCAAAATGATTCTGATGAAATTGTGGCATTCCTCTTCTACGCATAATCCTAAAAATGTTAACCATGGTGATGTTGATTACTATCAAGGCCAAGATCATCACAATAATGAGATGTTTATGAAAATGATCCATTCTAATCCACACGAGAATAAACACACCGAACAGTATAAAAGCCATCCTGATTCACATGGTGATAACCGTGATAAATACGGATATAATCATGGTCCATACGAGGACACTCATAGCCAGTACGGGCACAGCCATGGCCAGTACGGGAATAATCCTGGACACCACGGGGACAATCATGGCCAATACGGAAAACATCCGGGTCAATATGGGGATAATTCTGGACACTTCAAAAATCCTGACAAATTTGGTAATGGCCATGGTGGTCCGTACAATCCTGGTCATTACGGTAATAATCCAGGACCATACAATCCAAATCCTGGACAGTACGGTATTAACCCAGTCCCATTCAATCCAAATCCTGGTCATTTCGGCAATAACCCAGGATTGTTTAACCCTCATCAAGGACAATATGGAAACAATCCTCGACAATTTAATCCAAATCAGGGTCAATATGGCAATAACCCAGGAGCTTTTAATCCAAATTATGGTCAATATAGCAATTACCCAGGACAATTCAGTAATAATCCTGGTCAATACAATTCGCAGCTTCAGGATATTAGATCGACTACAGTAGCCCCTTCAACAACCACAACTGCGACGCTGGCAGCTTTAGAGGACCAAAGAAGAAAGCAAAGCATTCAGCAGGGAATCGCCGTAAGTATTTGAATTTTATATTAGGTACATTTTTTAATAAGAAAGATTTTGTCAACATGTAATATTTTTAAAATTCATCAATTACCACGCTGGTTTGTGTTTACGGATTGTGCGTAATTTGGTAGGCGGAATTCGATGTCTCGATTTTTTTTTCATTTAAGTATTTAAATTTGTTTTTTGGTATTATTTTATTCCAACAGTACAAGACCATTTTTAAATTTACACAACTTCCCCAAACCCCAAGTAACAATCAAGTCATCTCCCGCAGATGCTGGCAGATTCTATTTATCTCCGCAAGTCCCTGACCTGGAATACAACACTTCTGGCTTCTTCCACACTCACCCAACTATAAAAACTACATAAAACTCCTTATATGGTCGAGAAATGACAATCTTTTACAATTAACATTTTTACATGATTAGATATCCTATCAACTATACTAGTAGCAACAACGCTTGCCTTTTAAATGCTATTTCAATGATGTTAAATAATACGAATTGATTCTGTTCATCAGCAAGATTGGTTTCAACATCGGCAAGACCATTGACAAGTTAGTCCTGCATACCGGGAGATAAAATAGTCTATGCTGTCGGTTATGGAGATAACCATTGTGACAAGAAATAAATGCTCTCCATGATAGCCGAGTTTTCAAACCTAGTCTATCAGTATCAGTAGATGGTTCATGGTTCATTTCGAGCGTACCTAAAATAGAGTCAGTAGGAAAGGGCCACGTATAGCAGCCATACTTTCTCAGGTACAGAATTATAAAAAATTTCTTCTGAACTCTCCAACATGAAGCCAATAATGGTATTCGGTGTACTTTCTAACAAAGTGCACCTTTTACCGGCTTTAAGTCTATCTAGAAATTATTATTTAAATGCATACATTTGTAATTTTTATAGTTTAAAAAAAATAAAAATAATAAATGGAAAATGGCAACATTTTATAAAACATTACGGAGAATCAGAAGAATGTTTGTTTGGATTTAAATACCAAGATTTGGACAACTTCCACCAACAAAAATCCACTTATTTGCAAGAAGATTGAATCTTGACTTTCCGGCTTGTACTTACTTATTGTGATTTTTAATTAGAGAACGTTATGGCGTATTATCTAGTTGCCCTTATTTAAAAAATTATCATATTTTTTATCAATGTATCTAAAATTGCATTCCCCTTTTTAAGATTGCACCTCTCCTGAGTTTGTCTGAGAAAAGCGTGTCAAGTAAGGCCCAGGCCCTCTTCTTGAAATTGAGAAGAATCTCTACTGCCGAGTGGGGATTGCGCTCTCCAGCGCTCCGTCTCTTATATAGGGGGGTTTACGTGACGCAAGTCTCGTATGCGGCCTCTGTGTGGGAGCACCGCCTGGAGAATGCACTCATACTCTCGGCGCTCAAGAGAGGCCAGCGAGTCCCCTTGCTGGCGCTTTCGGGTGCTTATAGAACAGTTGCTTCGGACGCTTTGCCAGTCTTGGCCGGCATTTTGCCAATTGATCTTGAAATCAGGGAGGTGCTAACAAAGAAGAGCCTGACAAAAGGAAGACCCGCTACACACCTAGGTGTTGAACTAATACCAGGTGGGGCAGTGTCTCTCCCAGGTCTTCTTAGAGAGATGCGAGAAAGAACACTGAGAGAATGGCAAGAGCGATGGGACAGGTCGAATACGGGAAGATGGACTTACTCCTTCTTCCCGTCAGTTAAACTCAGAATGGAAGGGGCACACATTGTAAGGGATCACCATGTGACCCAATTACTGTCCGGGCATGGGGAGTTTAGGGGGAGATTGCACAGTCTCTCTCTATCCCCCCATCCAAACTGCGCGTGTGGCAATACGGACCAAACAGCCGAGCACATTCTGTGGCATTGTGAGATTATGACGGATGCTCGAGAGGAAATGTTGGATGGTTTACAAGTGACCACGAGACCAGTATGGAACGCTGATCTCGTCTCGAATAAGGTGAACTTCGAGTGCCTGCGGAAGTTTACAAAGGTTTGGGTTGAGAGATGGCCTGATCTTAGAGTCGCTGACCAGCTGTAAAATCATTGTGAGTTTCAGATGCCTGGTGTATTTGCTCCTGATGACCACTGACTTTTCTTTCTCATCTCTTTTATTACCATTGCTCTGATTTTTTTGGTTTTCTATATCTTTATCTTCACTGCCTTTATGTTTCCTTAGATTTTAAACCCAAGCGGAGTTGAAAATATTTTGTTTTTACTGCGATAAATTCCTGGTGGTTTAAAATCTTTATGTACTTCATGTAGTTCTGCTTTTTCTCCCATTTCAGACTTCGATGTGCCGAATTGAGAGCGAAGGTCCTGATGACTCCTTCGCTCAAAACAAATTGATACATTTCTGTTATTGCTGACCAAATTAAAAACATGGTATATAATATATTCTGCTACTTGTAACCAACTGTTATTCTTCACTAAGTATTATGTTCTCTTATTTTTAGTTTTCCTTTTTTTTTTGCAATTTTTTTTCTGTTTTAGCGATTCAGCAATAAGCTCCGACCCTTGTGGCTGAAACTGAACTGTAAATGTTCTGTAATGTCAACTTCCCCATTTTGGGGGTGAGTTAGACCTCGCTCCTGGATACATTGGCGTAAAAAAAAAATTCGGAATGGAATCCTCACAACTCATCTGCGCCTCCCCCAGCGACATGTGTGGGCCTGAGGTTTGGCTGGGCGAACTCAGCATCCTTCCGCCCTGCCTCCGGCAACTCGACGCTTCCATCCTTAGGGTCTTCGGGTACGTTCCCCTACTTCCCACTTACTATCGTCAAGGCACAACCGAGAAACCGGCTAAAGGGTGCGGATGTTGAGATTCATTCACGGCAGACCGATCACCATACACATTCTGGCTGGTACTGCCAGATGACGAGAGAGGTATCCCATCCGACACAAGCGTTCTTCATATCACAATACTTGTTTTCATTATCTTTTCTTGCAGATGCTTGCAACATACGCAAGATGCCATTACCCTGCGAGCAGCCGCCTTTTATGTTTTTCTCTTATCTTTTTTTTAAATTTATTTTTCCCTGACTTGCTTTATATTTTTTGCATTTTGTATATTATGTAAGCACTTGCATACTGCTTCCTAACACTGTATGCAGGGACACTGGAGGTCTAGATTCGTTCAAACTTAAATGTAGATTCGTTCTTTCAAAAAAAATTAGAGTCCTTGCGAGAGCCTTGAAGGAGTAACCATCTGTTACTTATACCAGGGCGGGTAAGTGGTGGATACCTCCACTCTCCTGAGTTTAATTTCCAAATATTTCGAATGGTTTAAGGGTGAATTCTTTATCTCTTTAAGGCGAATCAGCTTTTGCGGTTCTAAACACATAGGTAGCTATCAATGTCATTTTAGAATAAAGATATATAGCCTTTATTTCAGATTCCACTGGGTATCCTTACATCCCTTCGCCAGACCCTCACTGGAGGATCTCTCATCACAGGATAATTCACTCTCTCGAATTTCCAAGATATCCTGTTCTGATTTGAAATCAGGTGCAGTTATAGACTGTTGGTGAGCTAGTGCTGCTAGTATTGAAAAACATGATATTTTTGACGTTTTAATATGAATATTTTACAGTCCGGAGGGGCCCAACCTCCCCAAAATTAAAAAAAAGCTCTAGCTCACTGAAAAATCACGGACCGCCACTGTCTGAAATACGTCCCGTAATGATGATGAAATGTCTGTGATGATTATAAATAATAAACATATTAATCTTAGTCATAGAATAAATAAGAAAAGGATTGCCTTTCATAAATTCCTGCATATACCATTATCAATAAGGTTATAATTATGTAAATGTATTGTACCAAATAAAAAAAATATATTTAAAAAAATGTTTAACAGCCCAGCGCAGCGTTCCGTCTCACTTAACCCTTTGAGGAGTATTGCCGCACGTATGCGGCGGCACTCGGACGATCCAAATAGAGTATTGTCGCATACGTGCGGCAGTACGACTTTGTTTAGTTTTTCTTTGCCGTGTTTGTATTTTTGATTAAATTATGATTTATAGATAATACAAATATATTTTTCAAACATTTTTACATGTTCTTACCAAAATTGTTACGTATTTCACGTTACGTATTACGTAATTCAGTGGATCTCAACATTTTACAAAAAATTAGGAAAAACTTGAAAAATAACTCACTCCCACAATGTAGATGACAAAATAATAATTCACTAATCAAAGGGTTAAACGGACCTGACATCCTATATAATATCTCTATTTTATTTGAATTTTGTAAACACAGTTTTGAATGGAAATTTCAGCCACGATTATGTAGGTAAATGTACACGAACAATTGTAAAACCAAATGTAAAAACACGCCCACAAAGCACTTCTTGTGTCATTCTTTATTCTAAAATCTTAATTATAACATATGTTTTAAAGAGGGCACTTTAAATGCAGATAGTGCTTCAAACTTGTTTGAAATATTTTAAAACTCCAGTCAGCAGTCCTTCTTTTCTAGCAGTAGTTCAGAAGTCCTACGATGGAGTACATAACTACACAAGCAAGAATCTCTTTATTATTCTGATTTACCTGCACCAGACTGTGCCTAGTACATGTGTATTTTTTATGTGTAATAGCAACTGAAATAGTGTGGAATTGAACTGAATTATCAATCTAACTTTATCAGTAAATAAAATTACAATTTTATCATAATAATCGTATTATTTCTCCTTCAAGCTTTGCAAATATACTTTGTGTTGTCATTTTTAATATGAAAACAAAAAACTTTGTAAAAATTACTTTTCAATCAATATTATCAACATGTTTCCAAAACTATGTTTTCTTTATCAGGATTAATTATAATATTAATTTTACCCCGACTCCCGACGAAGAAAACATAGTTTTCGAAACATGTTGATGATATTAATTATATATTCGTTTTTACAAAGTTATTTGTTTTCTTTTAATTTAACATTTGAACAATGATTTATTTTTTACAATATTGTATAATTACTTTATCGTTAAATTGAAGGCATAAATTAATAGGAAATATTTGCGTAATCTAAACGTTTATTTGTTCTAAACAATATTTTTATTTTCAACAATCCCAGCCCTATTCGCCCCAACGGATATCTACATCTGATGTAGATACCCTTTAGGGCAAATAAAGTATATTTCCTTCCCAACATCATTTTACCCAAGCTCCTTCTCTTCCCTCCCGTCGTTCAACCTCACAATAATGCTCCTAGTTGGAGATGGAGTAGTTATTATGTCGGTTGGAAGAGGGTTATTACTTATTACGTAGAGAAGTGAACGGGTACCGCCATCTGTGTTTATTTCAACACATTTTTTGACGTTTTATTTATAAAGTCAGAGTTTACTATTCGGTATTCGAGCCAATAATATGGTGGCTGTACCTCGGATAAGTTAGCATAGTTCTCTACCTATTTCGGGGTTTAGTTGTTTATTTAATACGTTATTTTTTGGCTAATCAAGAGATGGTGAAATTTCCTAAAAGGTCGTTTTTAAGTTTAAAAACCTGTAACGGACATTGTATTATCTTTGATTAGAATTTTAACGTGTAAGCAGACGCGAAACCTCAAAGTAATAATGGTTTGAATAAACATGCGTTTTTTTAAGTAAAAACTTCTTTAGCGCCGTTGTGATTTGAAACTCGATGAAACGGAAAACAGTGACACTAAAAAGACACCAACACATCAAAACACACAAAAACATCTATAGGATGAGATAGTATAACGGTCTCCTTTTTGTTCAGTCTTCATAGTCTCTCATATCCTGGCGTGGGCAAATAAATTGTTTTGTGTTTAATTTTTGTTATTTCACAATTAATTCATTTAAAATAACACATTTTACATTTGCGTCACGTTCCAGAGTGGAAGATACTCTCAGTGTCGCCCTGGTGTAAGACCACTATTCAGAATTGAAACGTTGCTTGTAATGGTTTTAGTCGTGTTTGGTAACCAGATCTGAATAGCCCCACCTTCCTCTTCCCCATCTCCTTCCCATCTCTGCTACCTTCGGCCTCACAACATATACCAATTGGGGATGCCATAGACTCACTGACTCCAGACGGGAGCAGTTGGAACTCTTGTGCGGTATTCATATAAAAAAAATAAAAAATAAATACCTCGATGTATCGCGGTGAAATTATATGACTGTATTGTGATTGTGTTGTGTGCTCGTTCACAGAGATACAGTGATAAGTGATTGGTCATCCCAAATTCGACCACCACAACACGGGAATGTGAAAATGGTGGTCGAAAAATCCTCAAATTACGTAATCATCAAAGCAATGAACAAAGAAATTTAACAAAAAAATCCCTTTCCTTTTGTACCTACCTTGTTTTTTCCACACATCCTATCACCCAATTCCAGCAAACACCATTTCGTGTAGTTTCGCTTAAAGTATTTGTAGTCCACGAGAGATATGAACCAGATAAATGATATCTCAGTAGGAACTAAGCATATTCTCATTTCAAATTTAAAAATGGTCATCTTTATACGACAATCCCACCTTTATACAACAAAAATATATAATATTATTTTATGTTTGATTAACAACATAGTACCTCTACCTAATACCTACTTCAAAGCGAGATAGCTATCATTACAGTTAATCATATTGCTCAAAATTACCTTCCAACTACATGGTGTCCAAAGATATTGACATATAAGTAGATGTGCTATCTGCTGTTTTTACTATATGGGTCTGCGCTTCCAGGTATCGCCGATATTGTTTACCAATTAACAAATAAACTAAAAGAACAAATAATTAACGAATAAACCAAACGAACGTTAAACTAAATGAACGAATTCTTTCCTTAATCAAAATATATTGTTAACCAATATTAATGCACATTTTCAAAAAATCAACGAAATGAACAAATTCTTTTTGTATGAAAACTACGCTAATTAGCGCGTAGTCCGGCGACAGTTGCGGTTTGATGGTGTCCCAAAAGAAAGTTTATATTTGTTTTGCTTTCTGTGTGAACGCAATTTTCCGAGGGGCGCGGGGGGTACGTCAATCAATAGTCTGGCTCTTGGGAATTTGGTAATTTAGTCGCTATGAAGCACTATGAAGCATTTTTCGGAAGCGACCGCGCGTTGTGCGTGCGTGAGTTTTACAAAAATGGTGATTCGGCGACTGTAGCGAGTAGAAGATTCTGCAATATTTGAGATTTTCGTCAATTCAATGATGTGCCAAGCATTCCTCTCATTCGAAAATGGGTCAAAAAGTTTGAAGAGAACGGTACAACGCTGGCAAAACCAAAATCCGGGCGACCAAGGTCATCGAGGACGGTATAAAACGGAGAGAGTATTTATCAGTATTTTCGTGACGACTCAAACTTTTCAATTCGGAAGCGCGCAAGTGCTTTAAATGTGCATATATAATCGTTACACAGCATTTTGCACAAAGGCCTAATGCTGCACCCCTACAAACTTACTGGCTATAACCAAAGAATATGGTTCCAGAAAGAGGGAGCAACATCACATACATTCAATACGTCTCTGCCATGAGTTCGTGAAATTTTCCCTGGCAAATTGATATCCAGGAGAGGTGACATAAATTGGCTTCCTCGTGGTCCTGACTTAACCCCTATGGACTTTTTTCCTGTGGAATTATCTCAAATCTAAAGCGTACGCCAAAAATCCGACTTCCCTGATGCAATTAAAAGAAAATATCCGTCAAGAAATGGCAGCCATCACGAAGCCTACCTGCCGAGCCGTCATAAGAAATTTTACTCTTCGATTAAATGAATGCCGCGAACGCGAGGGTTTATATTTGGATAATATTATTTTTAAGAAATAAATTCCCAAATTGTGTATTTTAGTATTTAAAAAATATTTTTTCGATAGAATCCTTACCTTTTTTTAAATCTATCCACTAAATATAAACTTTCTTTTGGGACACCCGATATCACCCGATAATTAGATAAATATATACCATAAATAAGACACTACAATGAAACACATAATAGGTACCCACCATGAAATAATAGACTTTTTTTTTTTTACCAATGTATCTAATGTACCTACTGTTTGTTTCTGTTTATAAATAAATTTTTAAAAAACTAGTGTGCTTTAGACCACATGACTGAAGTAAAACTTATTTAGCTTCATCTTGTGATGTTTCACCTTTCTACTTCTTTTTATATTTTACTAATTTTGGAATTCTTTCATCCCTTCAAGTTTTCTTGAACTTTTCTTTTGGCTCTGACCGATATTTAAAATTTTTAAGGCTTTGCATGTGTGTAGTAGGGATGGAAAATTCCTCCCCTACGTCACACAAGCCTTCATGAAAATTGGACCCTTATTTTCTTTGATAACTACAGAAAGCTACTTAAAGCTCCCTTGTACTACATACCTTTAGAGATATATGTACTTAACTAATTAATACGTTATTTACGACCTTGAACGTAAATATTTTTTCGTATTTATGTTGTAATTAAACTCCATCAAACGTTGTGTGATTTTTTTATTTATGATATAGGATTTTAATTACTTTCTTCTTTGTGGTAACTTCTTGATTCTAAACAGAGCGTTGAGTTTCAAACTGTATAGGTCTCTCTCTTGCAAATCTAACTTTAAATAATTTCTCTAAATGAGCTAACTTTCCTCCGTCGCTTATTATGTTTCCATACATCCTAACGAACTCGTAAATAAACTGTACTAATCGAAATTACGCATGTTTAAATGAACAGATAATTAAGAATGACTCAAATAATTAATTATTAGTAAATTTGATTGTGATTGTTTTATGTCTGCCTGGCTCCCCTACACTATGATTCAGCTGCTATAAAGTACATATAAAGATGGATTTAGTAGGTTAATGTAATTAATTGATTGCATATTAGACGAACTCAGAATACCCCTTTTCTGCCGAAAATTTGGCTCCTATCCTCCTGCAAGTTAACAGGATGGTCAAGGATCAACTAGAACTTCGCACAGTCAGCCGACGCGATTTTCCAGAGGGTCTTAGTACCTTGTTCTGTCAATCTTCCATGTCGTCGTGCACGTCATTCAGGTCTTTCCCCAAGTCCCGAAACCCCCAAATTCCAACTCCTCCAAGGTCTACTATTTACTTAGGGCGAACCGGTTTCGTCCTATATGCAATCATATACTCACGGTGTTGTGTAGAGTTACGGGTCGTGAATCCTCACTCCACGTACAGGAAATGATGTGAGAGTAACTCTGTCGAGTCTAAAACGCTAGCTGTAAGCGGGTCCACATCAATCAATGTACAGTACATAAAAAGATATATATGTAAACTTACGTTTGGGTAGGATTATAACTCACAATATGAAACTAGCCAGTCTCATATTCCGAGCTCGGATCCCTCGCATAGAATTCTGCGAAATTCTAAGTTTGGTAACCGAATATATACATATTAAAAGTGGGTGATATTAATAGATACTAGTAGAATAAGAAATTATTTTCGGTTTGTTCTGGAGTGCCGAAAATTCCAAGCTTTTTGATTTGTTTGGTTGACAATTTTATTTAAGAGATTGCCATCTCTATTATGTGTTTGGTTAATGGTCCTTGTTTTTTTAAGGAGCGACCACTGCCTCCTATTGTTGAACTGTTTTCTAAATTTTCCCCCAAGGTTCAACTTTTGGTAAAATTTTTACTCTCCTGTGATTTTTCAACTGCTTCATGTAAATTATTTATACCTTATAAGAGTAATTATTTCATAAATTCTCCTCGACTACTTCAATATCCCTTTTAACTAGCCCGTGATTTCCCAAATGTTTGATGTAACTAATTGCTACCTAGGAGAGTAGTTAATCTATAAAATTTTATTTGAATCTTCCATTTAGTTCTTCAATACTCTTTTATTCGACTATCCCGTGATTTTCCAAATGTTTGTTGTACCTATTATTTGTCTAGCTATAATAAATCTGTTTACTTTCAACTGTTCAGTTCAAAATTTATCTCTTCATGTTCAAATTAAAGATTGTGTTTAAAACTTTTTCTATAATTGCGCAACTTCATGGCTTTGTCCCATTCTAAAAGTTAATACCTAAATACAAAAACTAATACCTGTCAACTACCTACTAAGGACCCAGGTACATCTTCCTTTAAAAGCATCCGACCCAGTGCCCCAATGACCGAATTGTTTTATAAACAATTTCAATTATGTAAACATTCCCGCTGGCCTCGTGACCTAGATTCAACGTGTGACATTTGTTTACTTTTGGAACATCCCTGAACGCGAGCTTATATGGTTCTAATTTTTTTTCCTTTTGAATTTAATAGTGGTAATTTCCTTTTCGCAAATGTCTAATCTGTTCCCCGATAAATATAGTTATAATGCACATATATTTATATATATATATATACATATATATTTTGTCTCAATAAATAAATATACTGATATATACAATTATATTATAGTTGAAATAAATTCTAATATCATAACTCATTTTTTTGATCATTTTATATTAGCTGAAGATATAATAAATAGTACATATACTAAAATAAATACAAAACTTTGACTTGGAAATTTGTCAAACACATAACTATTTTAAATAGTTACTGATAAATTCAAAGGTAGGCATTCGAAATCGATACCTTTACTTTTAATATAAGTGTGTTTCTTTTTGATTAAAACTTTCTTGGAATAATATACATAAATATATCTATTTTATATATAATATTTTAATATAGATACATATCACATATTAAGCAAGTAATATCTTGTTATAAAATTAATTCAAATACCAACTGTTTGCTGCATACCGCTCTCTCCTTGGCACCTGAAATTTTTTTTTTTTTTTTTAAATAAAACTTACCCCTTTAAGGTTTTTTTTTCCACCCGGGAGCAACACGGGAAAACCTTGTTATGTTTTCCTTACCTAATACCTATTCTTATGTTATCAACTAAATTCAATTAAAATTTTTCCGACTTCAATTTTATTTTATTCCCGTTTAATCTAACTAAATTAAATGATGTTTATCATTCTAACCGCATTTCATTTCAAAATCCGTTGATTAAATAACTTTTTAACGATAGTTACTTCACGATTAATTTCGAAATGATAATCGTTACTTTTATTTAGCAATAAAATATTATTATGTATTATCATTCATTTTTATTTTAATTTAATTATTTTTTCCAAATTTTTGAATCTAATAATAGATTAACACTTTGTGGTAGGAATGTGCCGCCCATTATTTATTTATTATCTCTTTTTCAATTTGCACTATTTTTAAATTAATTGATTTAAATATTTGATATTTACTAGAACTCTTTCCGTTTAAACTGAACGCACATAAATTTTTTATAACACTCCCACTTCGGTCCTTAAATTTCTGTCATTTTTATTACGTCCTATGGGTCATCCCCCAAATTCCGTCCCTTTCTTACCTAAATCCACATTAATTTAATATTTGACACCTGTTTATGTCTGGATTTCGAGGTATTGATCAATAACTCAGCATTTATTCGAGGGTAATAAAATATAATGGTTTTTAGTTAATGTAAACTGTCCATAAGACCAATGGTAATTTTTATCGTCCTAAAAGCCATTAAAATGGGTTTAATCACCTAATATCATGTTCGTTTTCTTATTGTTTAAACAACAAAATCACGTGTGAGATCGTCAACCCAAATAATGTTTCATTTTTCCTTGCAGTCTGTCTAATCTCCCATAGAATTCTCCTCAAACAATTGACGTAAAACAACCCCTTCCGTTTACTTTATCTAACGCAATGTAACTACCTAATGACCACCCTATTTCAAATATATAACGATATCTATTTAAACTCGTCTGAAAACGCAAAATTAAGTCGAAATCTTATTTTATTCAATAAACACTTCCGTTTAAACGTCCATTTTTTCCATTAGATTCTCTTTTCAAAATCGTTTTCCCGGACTTTATTGCTTCATCTAAAAGTGACATTCCTAATTTTCCAGCGTTTTTCTTCCTTTTAAATATCAAACGTACGTTTCCCTCTGAATCTGGTCTCCTTTTGCTTTCCACGTACTCGTTATACAACTGAATATCCCTACAGTAGCTTTTCTTATGTTTTACACGTCTTTTCTTTAATTTTCCTCCTATTATAGTTTTCTTGTTATTTTCTTGCATAGTTTTTCCAACATAATATGGATTAATTTGTCTGTTAACGGCGGTTGTCAATACCTCGATTGCACTGATTGTTTACATTACATCTAGGGTCATTGTATCCAATGCACCGAGCGTGAGACCCTGTTTACATTATAGTGTAGTGATCTTTCGGTTGATGACGATATTTTTTCCCATTATTCTCTGACTAATTGCCTAGTCCAAAGTCCATCTCTTTGTTCAAAATATGAATACGCCCTTCACTTTGTGATTGGTCTGCTTAATTATCTATAGCTTTCTGCTTAGACCTGATTGGCTGTTAAAATATCAATATTTAGAATTGAGCCTAAAGAAAGGATCTTTCCCTGTGTCGTGACGATTTTTAATACCATCTGTGATCTTTTTATCAAAATTCATCTCAATCTGTTTAATTTATAGGTCCCTACTGTCAACAAGAATTCAATTTACTTTGATCCGATAGATGTCGCAACTGTGTCCGTTTTATAGTCTGAAATATTATTTATCCATTCGTAAGGTGGAATCTACGACATTTTCTTATTTTCACTGTTGATTAATGCAATACATCACAATCTATGTGATAGGAAGAGAGAAAGAAAATGTGCGCGCGCACTGTTCTCTCATGCTCCTACAGTGTGATACGGACAATAGGCCTGCACTGTGTCTTAGATATACGAAACTAACTGGCTTTGAGAGAAAAAGAGAAAGAAAATGTGTGCTCGCACCCCTCTCTCTTACCCCTAGAGTAATATACGAAACGTAACTCTCTCTCTCTCTCTATCTTCACTAACTTATATCTCCCTCTCAACTGCCGTTCGCCTCGCTTTTCGTAACGCTCTCATCGCGCATTCACCAGCTTACTCCCCAAGTCAAGCGTGCATAAAGAAGTTTTGCTTCAATAAATGTTTATAGTTAATCCAAAGAGTGTATTTTTGTTGTTAAATTCTTCTTAAGCAAATGGCTAACCTTTGACGAGATTCTAGAGTTGACAGGCTTCGGTCAGTTCTGTTATTGCGTGCCGAACAACTCTTAGTTGTCACATTTGCAATTAATTGTGCATGCAATAATAGGCGATGGTAACGGTTCTTAACACAGCTATTGTTCATTATCACGACAATAGGCTTGTATATTACTGACGGGTGGAACTTAAAATTATCATGCAAATAAATATGAAATTCAAATCCTACATGAGAAATTATGTAATCAATTTGGGAGGCCGCCGCCCGGGAACCATTTATTGGATACAACACCTCTTCTGTAGGTTACTGTGTTTGGTTACTTAGCAGGGGTGCTCGGATTCATGGGGTGAGCTTCGTCTAGGTCTTGGCGGCGGATGCGTCTGTCCAATCACTGTTTGGCGGCTGGATCGAGAAAGACGCATTGAGGGAGACCCTCCAACTCGCACCACTGTGAGAGGGACGGATTCATAAGTCTGTCACTCTCCAATCAGATTCCTAACCACCTCTCATACCTTTTTTCCTTCCCAGAACTTCCGCTCTTTCCTTCCCTGAAAAGACCCTCCACACAGCATCCCCAAAGGTGATATAGGCCCTGAGGGGAATTATTTTCCTTAGAAAGGTGGGTACCTGGCTCTTCGGATCTCATTACTAAAAAAGACTATTGAAGCAATATTTTCGATTCCGAATGGTAGTCTTTCACCACGGCAATGCAAAACACCGACGATAAACACAAGCTTTGGACAAAAACATCACAAATACCAGGCAATAAAAGCATTCAACCATCTTTCACTCGATTTAAAAAAAGAAGAAAACAAAAAACTTTTTACACTCAAAATTAAAAGATGGATTAAAGAACAAAAAAGGCAACTTTACAAAAAAATCACAACATAAAAAAAAAATAAAATAAAAATAAAATAAAATAAAAAAAATAAAAAAACACAGACATAAACACCATTGCAATACTCACTAATATATAAAACCCTTTTCATTTCACTATTGGTTTATATGTATCTATCCTATTTATATAGTTTTATTTTATTGTTTTATTTTAGTGTTATTTTACTCTATTTTATTTTGCTCTATCTTACTTTCTTTTAATTCTTATATGTTATTATTGAGTTTCTTTTTTCTTTAGTCTTTATTTTATATGTATCTCAAATTAAAAAAATATAAATCATATCAAACTGTAAAATGAGGTCCTCAGCACGGGTAAAGCACCCAGTGAGGCCCACATTAGTCAAAAAATTTAACAAACATGTATAAATCAGGTGAATCAAATAAAAAAAAAAAAAAAAAAAAAGAGAGCAGGTATTACAATATTCTTAACAGAAGAATAATTTAGTTCCTAAGTGAGTTTCAGTTTTGTAACGATGCTAGTCAAGTTTATTTACACCTTATTATTATCACGGAAAAGAGCTTAAATAACACCGAACACCAAAAAAACTAGTAAGTAGGTTTCCAATAAAGAAAGGTAAATAATAATAGTTATGTAGAAATTGTATTTAAAAACACATCGAGTGAACGACCTGCCAGTATAGAATAAAGCAGTTTAAGGCAGTTATAAAACAATTTGTGTAAATTATTTAAACAAACCTTTCCACTAACCCACTGCCTTTGAATGCCTTGTTTTTCTGGGGTAAAGCATTAGGCACTTATTTGCCTATACAAATTGATGACATGAGAAGAATGTTTATTAACAGTTAATTATATTCGGTGATTGTTATGACCTAAATCTAAAAGAGTTTTTTGACACTAAGGCTAAAATTGCAAGATTTTCGAATTTGAGATGACAACCTAATCGTCGCCTTAGTTCTTAATTGTCCAAACGACCATTGGAAAATTTTCCAGGAGGAGAAGGTTTTCTTTAATTATTTCATTGAAACATTATGATAGGTATAAGATAAATTTATTCCTGTAAAGGTAAAGGTACATTAGTTTAAATAATTCTTAGTTAAGTGATCAGGATTTTTTATACTTTATTTTGAATTTTAAAGTGGAGATTGGACAAAAACTAAAATGGTCGTTTGGACAATTAAGAATTAGGGCGAAAAAATGTCATATATCTCGTTGTTTTAGTAGTTTTAGAAGCTTAGTGCTTTGTGGGTATAAAAGTGTTATTCGTGAAGGGAAATAGAAAAGAAACATTATGTAATATCCACTTTTGTTTCTTCTACAATTGCAATCAACTTTATTATGCAAGGTGAAACGGATTCTTTCACATGGGGATATTTTTCAATTTCAAAGTGGGAATTTGGGTAGAGAGGGATGTGATGATAGAGTTTGGGAAGATAACCACTGGAGTGCTTTTTGTCACAATATGGCACTATTTAAAATACCTCGGATTACTTTGCTGCCAGTTTTAGGCAAATTTTCCCTAGATGCATTAAAAAAATTATTCAATTTTTCCATATTAAAATTCGGAGGTCTGATTTTTTTAATGTCGGTGGAAAATATTCAAATGGTCACCACTAGCATCGGAGGAATACGTTAAAAATCGCGCTGTCGCTCGAGTGGATAAACAACTTTTAAACAAAACTCGCAATGCAATTATCACTCCTTTTTATTTGTTTATATTATTAACTCCACACTGAGGTACTTTTTTTTACGTTAGCTCCGGACCTTTGTAATCTTTGGGATACTGTGTGGAGAGTCTTATCAGGGAAAGAAAGGAGAGAAAGTTCTGGGGAAGAAAAAAAGATGAGGGGTGGGTCAATGTGTCTAGAAATGACGGATGTACGAATCCATTAATCCCACTGCTGTGCAAGAATCTGTAAGTTGAGAATCCAGCTGGAGAGGTCAGGGTTAGGTATTCCTCAACAAATCTCTCCCGGTCCGGCCCGCCACGCAGTAAGTGGGCAAACGCATTGACCGCCAAGACCTAGACAAACCTCACCCATGAACCCAGGCACCCCTGTTAAGTCACCATACGAACCACATGAGGTGACCTAGGGCAGAGGTATTGGTTATCCATTGATCATTTTAAATTATATTTCTCAAAGCCTATGTAATCTTTGGAGATGCTAAGTGAAACTTCTTAAAGAGTCCCACATTGTAGGATGGAGAAAACCCATAAAATAAAACGAACCCCATTGATTTTCTTTACCTTGTACCAAAAAATGGAAAGATGCAAATGTGTTTTTGTGGTTTTCGGTGGTAGTTTATTGTTTCACAATGCCATTCCTTGTCGCATTTCCGACTGTTACATAAATGTGTTGATTCACCTTTAATATTAAAAGTAACCGAGTAGTACCCTATATAACCAAGTATGCTACACTTTTCCAGATACATTAATATTAATAAAAATAGGCCTAACTAACTCCTAAAATAGGCCTATTACTCATTTGTCTTAATACAAATACCGTCAAGAAAAACAAAGATAAAAACAAGACCAGAGCATCCATTAACGCCTCGAACATTCTAGGGTGCTACATAGCAACAGCATGTCGCATGAATATTAAAACATTTTAAAACTAAATGGGGATTATCGTTAGCAATTCGTCGTGGTTATTTTTTAATTCTTATTTAAGCTAACGGGAATTATCGTATTACAATGGTCGTACGTGATAAGTCACGCTTTTCCATGAACAAACAATTCTCACAGGTTTTCACAGTGTTGCGGTCTCACACAAGAATTAAAACCTGTTGAACGTGGAATGGTATTTCGAAAACCGCGGGAAAATTACCTTGTTGAGTTATGGTCAAATATCGATGTATATATATAATAAAAAAGCTTTTGTTTTTTGTTTACCAGATAATATATCATTAAATTACAAGGGAATATCATAAGAAGTTTTTCCAGAATAGCTAAATAAATAAAAAAATGAACTAACTAAAAATAAATTTATTAATCTCCCATTTTGGAAATAATTGTCAAAAAATGTATTCACATAAATATAAATTTATTTTATCATTTCTTCACAAACCTGAATACATACCCAACCAGGAAAATCACAATTCAAAGGAGTTTTCTAAGAAATAGTGACCTTTATGCTCATTTTTAAACGTAAAACATCGATTTTTTCGCCGTTTACAGCTGCCGAAAGTCGCCGGCAAACTTCAGAGGATAAATATTCTTCGGAAATCATTCAGAGTAGCTACAATAATCAAAAAGATCATAGATCCCAGATTGATATTGGTGCCAGCGTTTTTCCGATCTTGGACCTCGTTCATACAGTTTCTTTATACATAACGGTTAAAATCGCATTGAAAAAAAAAACAAAGTTTTTTATGCCCGCCGCGCGTCGGCGAGCAAACCACAGTACAGTATCACTCGTACAAATAATTTAATTTCTACAGGATGACTGATAACTAGAAGGTATTATGTGTTTCTGATTCCCTCATCATATTATATCACCTCACTTATATCATTTACTATCAGCAGTGATAAATTTATAATTGGCAAGATAAAATAAGTATTTTTATTTACTCCTTTCACAGTAAAGTTTGCAAAATCACTTTATGGCGTCATTTTAATTAAATGAAAGCAAGTCATTTTGTAAACACCACTACTTAATCAAAATTATCAACATGTTTTGAAACCAACGGGTTTTTTGTCAGAAAATTATATGAAAATAAAATCAAAAATTTCATTTTATCCTGACGAAGAAACCATTGGTTTCATAACATGTAGATAAGTTTGATTATAAGTGGTGTATATGTCGCAGGCGAATCGTAAAATCAGACTGATCACGATGGCCTGCCTGAGGCACTTTACGATCTGCTGCCAAGCACTTCACGAAGTAGCTAGGCGCATCATGATCTGCCTCATTTTATGATCGGTCGCCGATATATACAAAGTGATTTGTTTTCATGTAAGATATTTTTATTTAAGTTTATTGGATTACTTTTTTTTATGTATTATTTAATCATTGAAGAAGTGGATAATACAAATACCTCTAAACGAAACATGAAACAGAACTATAATGGTAGTATATGATTTTGGATTTTCGCAGTCAAAAGTATTTTTGTTATTTATTTTGGGGGTGTTATGCCGTGTTGCGTTACCTCTTCCTTTAGCCAACGTTTCGGACAGCGTTTCAGTGTCCATCCTCACACATCTGCCCTGATGATAATAAATAACAAAAAAAAGAACTGTAATGTATTGTAAGAGCTTCTACCGTATGTTGGGGAAAGGAAAAAGGAAAGGCTTCTACAGCGGTGAAAGTGCATCTATCGATTGCTGATAGGGGTGCCCGGGTGGGCGGTGGTCGTCGAGAGTGGTTCTCAGTTACGTAGTAGTTCTCATTTACAGTTTTCTCACTACCGCTCAGATTCAATTAGCCGCTAGTATAGACAGGTCATGTGACTTGTAGTATAATTATTGTAAACTAGCAGTTTGACTGCTATGCCCAGCGGGTGGCTTTTGGTTCGGTTTCTCCCAGTTAGTGTTGGTGACCATTTTATAAATCCAATAGGAACTGTTTAAAAAAATAACCCGTTCCTCAGATCAACTGTCATCCAGTGTAATTAGTCACCGGGACAAAGTAACAGAGACAGGCAATGACGTCATATGTAATATGTAGCCACTTGATACAACTATGTATTACCGTCAATCTTTCCATATCCGGAGAGATACTACAAATTCACAAATTCGTAGGAGTTATACCTAGGGGTGACACGTCCCCATCCGACCTGCTGATAGAAGTGGCGACATCTTGTGACGAATTCTTGATTCTTGAAACCGAATTACAACGGTAGCTTTGTTTGAAATTCCACGTACACAGATGTTATTTGTGGCGCGGCGCGTATGGCGTCAGACATGCACTCTGTTCTGAAATTCAACCACGCAGACGCAAGCCTATGAATACTATTCGATACGTAAACTAATAATAAACCAGTTAGTATCGAGGACCTCTTGTTATTGAGAAGTAGGTACCCCACAGAACTAGTGTTAGTGTTTGGATGTGAATAACACCGAACATTAATAGAGCTAAACACATAAAATAAGTAACGTCGCAACTGGGAATTTTACAAAGGAACATGTAATGTAAAATTGTGTAAAAAAAATTGGGTCACAATGGCCGAGAGGTTAGAAGCATTGTCCCGGTAAGATAGAGATGCTGGATTTGATTATTTACATAATAGTATCATTTTTTCTTCAATGATTAGCATATTATGCAATTATATTTATGTTAATTTTATGATTTGCTGTCAAATTTTTCAAAAATATTTAAATAAATATGTTCAAAAACATAAAATAAAGCAATTTTCTTTCTGAATCTGAACTGTTCAAATAGAACCTACAACTAACTAACTAACTAACTAACCATCACGCCGTTTCCCCGCAGGGGTAGGCAGAGAGGACAGACCGCCAAACATCCCGGTCTTGGCACACCTTCCTTGCCTCGTTTACATTCATACAACGTCTCATACATTCTCTTCTATTATTCTGACTCTTGACATGGCCCGACTCAAGTATCTGATTCACTTGGTTGTGCCATGTCTTTCTTGGACGTCCTCGACTTCTTCTACCATTCATATTTGCGTCATATATTCTTCTTACACTCCTTTCCTCGTTCATTCGCTCTACATGCCCAAACCATCGGAGCGTTCCTTTCTTGATCTTACTCATCACGCTTACATCAGCCTTGCATTCTTTACGGATTTCTACATTTCTCACACGATCATCCATGGTTTTACCACACATACGCCTCAGGGATCTCATTTCTACAGCGTTCAGAACCTACAACACGAATCAAATATTTATAAGTTCCAAAATTATGATTTAAAATAAATAAAGGTCCACCTTTTCTTTTTGATACCATTACAAATTCATTATTCAAGAACTCCTTCTTTATACCAGCACTGTATAGAGAAGCTATCTTCAATACTATCAATAGCGTGGAAATGAAGCAGCTCTTTGCAAGAAACTTTCCGGTTAACTTAGGCAAAAAAAATAAAACACAAAACAAGTCAACACAAACTCTACATAATAACAGAACCAAGAATAACTAGTTCCCCTAAACTCCTTTTGCTAAATCTACATCTTTGGACAAAGAAAATTTAAATACGTCGCAATATGTAATTATACAATACACTACCCAGCTACGCTTAACAAATAGAAACACTGACTAAAATTTTTAAACATGAAATAAATAATTGTATCGTTAAAATAGGTCGTCCCGTTAGTGTAAACAACTGTAAAACATACCTAGTCTCCTTCAACGGAAGCAATCTTCCTAACAAGCCCTCCATTGATATGCTTGGTGAAACTCTAAGTGACCAGCTCAGATATGGGGGCTCCATCGAAGCCAGAGTTAAGTTAGCCTCTCAAAAACTGGGCGTACTGTACAGGGCCCGCAGATACTTTAAAAGTACACAACTGCTAACTCTATAGAAATCCCAAGTGCGCCCCACGGTTGAATTTGGCATTTTTTGGTCTGAAGCTCCAAAATACCTGAAAAATACCCTCGATCTGTGCAGAAATGGGCGGTCCGTTTGATAGATTAACAGACGGATTGAAATCTTTAGAGCACAGGCGTCGGGTGGGGATGCTATCCTTGTTCTACCGGTATTTCAATACAAGATGCTCCGAGAAACTAGCGTCATTAATCCCTTTGACTCCGGTGCGTAGTCGGGAAGCATGCCAAACGCGTGCCCAACATTATGTACACGGTTGACATTTGTCACAAGAGAACGGGTTGCTTCTTCGACTCATTCTTGTGTTCAACAGCTCGGCTATAGAACGATTTGCCGGCCTCTGTGTTTCCTCCTACCTACAACATGGGTCTCTTCAAGACCACAATTTTCATTCCTTCCTCTCCTCAAAAAGACCCTCCACACAGCATCTCAGATGACATTGGCATAAATGTGTGAATTTAATGTAAAAAATTATACATTTACTTGTCACTGCAACACTTAGAACTGTTGAACTCAAGAAGCGATCCGTTCATATGGTCCCAAGACATATGCTGTGACCTGTGACTATTATTAAAGTTGTAAGTTGGAACTTGTAAAAGTTTACGTCATATTTACAAAATCTTTTTTTTTAAAGAAAGACAAACATTCCCGGGTTACGAATAACCCGACAATATTTGAAAATCTCCTACTACCACCACAGTAAGCCGAAAATGTTGCTTGAGTCGTGATGGAGGACTTAGCCAGCCGAGAAATCGAACACGGAACGCCTGGGTGGGACCAAAACGCGATGCCGATTCAACCACTGACCGGTCTGTGTTTAATAATTATTAACACTTTTATAGATTTTTAAAAATATTATTTAATACTTAATTATCTTCTCACACCACTAATTATTATATTTTTGCCTATGGATACTTATTTGTCTAAGCTAATTTGTCTATTATTATAATGCATCTTTTTCAGTAAACAAAGTTTATTAGGAGTATTTTATTTTCATATAATTCGGTCACAAACTGAATGTATAAATAAGGAACTCCAGTGAAAAATATTATGACTTGAAAATATGTTCTTACAGACCAATAAACGCTGATTCTGAATATATAAGTTTTATTTAATAATATTAAATGCAGAGTTTTTAAAAAAAATATTAAAAATTCCATTTTTAATCGGGTGACGTCACTGAACACCGTAAAGTCATTGTATGGGAATGTAGGTATTATACAAGCCAATGTATTAACAACGTTTCATCTTATTCGTTTATTTACATACTGTTTATAGAGATTTAGATGTTGTGTTTATTGAAACATTATTTAGGCCTAAATACAGCGTAGGGAGTGTGGCGAACCCATCGCTCAGGGAGTGGAAACACAAACCCACAATAGCCATCCCGAGCCAAAATGTGAGCTGAATGTCCTGGGGAACAGCGTCACGAACGGTGCCTCCGAGAAACAAGGTCACATCTCGGAGTATTTAGACCTCACTCCAGCACTCAGGGCTCTACTGGAGTGGATCTTCTATTTCCCTGGGAACTCGTGGGACAAAAAAATTGGACCATTCGAGAACTAGGGGCCTTTTGGAAACCTAGGAGTGCTGAGGCCACCTCTGTGGATTTCCTTCCTGGGGCCGTAGGAGGAACCAAGAAGAGAAACTGTGGAGAGGTGTAGGAGAGGTGTAATAGGCCACCTCCATGAACTCTTCCCTTCTGGGGCCTTCGGGGAACCAAGGGGAAGGGCACCCTTCCAGCGCGGGGCCTTTGTGGAACCAAAGAGGAGTGAAGTGGAGAGATGATGTCCTCTTCCCATGTGGGGCCTTCGAGGAACCATGTAGGAGTGAAGAGGAGAAATGGGGCCATCTTGGTGAACTCTTCCTCTGTGGGGCCTTTAGGGAACCAAGGAGGAGTGAGGAGGAGAGATGAAGTTCTCTTCCCTCCTGGGGCCCACGGGGAACCAAGGTGGAGTGGACTCGTCTCTTATGGGGCCTTTAGGGAACCAAGGGGAGGTGGACTCTCCGTCGTGGAGCCTTCGGGAAACTAAGGAGTGGAGAGGAGAGATGAAGCCCTCTTCCGTCGTGGGGCCTTCAGAGAACCAAGGAGGAGTGAAGAGGGGAAATGAGACCTGGGAAGACACATTGTCGAACCAGAAGATATAGCTTCATTTCCAATCCTGGTGAACTTTATAAAAGGGACTGGGTTACTGTCAAAGGAATGAGGTAAAATGGGAGATAGTACAATGGATCTATGGCCTAAGTGCTCACGGGAACTATATGCAATGTGTCCGGAAACTCGTAGTACAAGCCGGAAACTAGTGAATCTACATCACGTAGAGAACCCAAAAAACTTATTTTTTTCAATCTGATCGTTTCGATTTTAATATTATTTTTTTTCTATTTTTCCATTTTTTTGGCAACTAAAGGGTTAACAAAAATTTTTCAGCCCAGTTTACCCTTCGAGGCATTTTAAAAGACATTACACAGCTGAAATCAACCCCCTAGTGAACAATTTTTTCAAATTTAACCAAAAAAAATCCAACTTCGAACCCGATTTACTCGAAAACGGAAGCTCAAATCAAAAAAGTTATATCACAAGTTGACTCCGAATGTGATATAGATTTACCAGTTTCCCGCTTGTACTACGAGTTTCCGGACACCATGTATATGTAAACCGTCACCGATTAATAAAAAAAGGCCTAAATAATTCAGTTTCAAAAATAAAGGTATCTCTGATTAGTTTGTGTCTATTATTTAAAATATTCAAAAATTACTGCACAAAATAATAGTTATGCTACTCTAGAGAGAATACTTCGAACTCTGAATTTCAAAATGGCGCCAGTTGAACAGCTGATTGCCGATCTTATAGTTACTTTTCGGGAGTGATGACATCACTACACATACGGTGGTTTTCGGGGGATCTTGAAAAATTAAAACTCTAAAAATAAAAATAAATATGTAGTTATTTAAGTTGGAAGGTCCATCATTCATTAAAAAAAATTAGACTGGAGTTCCTTATTATTTATTATTAAGGAAATAATAATTGAAAAACATTTTTATGTCATCATAATTATTTCCTTTAGTTTAATCATCATGTAATATTTTTGGTAATGCATGATTAACAAAAAATCTCTCGAATCATTATTTCATTATTCAATCAAACCTGCATGACTAACGCTTTACAGCTTACGATGGCTATGGACAAAGAATGGTGTCTTCTTCGAAATCTTTTGGTTTTTTGGAGTGAATTTATTTGAATGAATTGTGACTGGAATACGTTATTTAAATAATACCCATGAGTGATGGTATTTTTACGTTATTAGAAAGGGGGCAAAAAATCGATTGTCTTAAAGCTGACAATTAATATTTTTTTTTATTTTTTTTTTTTTTATTTATTATTTTATTTTTTTTTGTACATACAATAATGATATTACATTTTTCAGATACATTTTTTTATATAACGTGATTCACCTTTTTTTAGAGCATGCTCGTGTAAAAAAGGTGGAGCAGCGTGTGTGAAAAACTATTTAACATATTTTTTTAATATTATAATATGTATTTTTATATATTTTTATATATATATATACATATATGTACACATATATATATATACATATATATATACATATACATATTCAAAAACAAGATATATGATATAGAATAGAAAAAAAGAAAAACAGTATAAAAAAGAAGAAGAAGAGGAAGAGGAAGAGAGAAAAGAGAAAAGAATATAAAAGTAAATGGATTTCCAAAATCAATTGTCGAGAGACATTCTATTGTATTATTAAATTGAATTATTGTAATATGCTAATGATTTAGTGTTTTTATAGAACTTTTGAATTTTTTATAATTAATTTCCAATCTTAAGTTAAGGGGTAACTGGTTAAACCACTTGACTCCATAATATTTATAAAAATGTTCGGCTGTAGTGGTATTACAACGCGGGATAGTTATAGAGCCAAGAATACTTGGTCTTTTGCTGTTTGAAATAGATAATGAGTTATCATTGTTGAAACAATCTTTGTGGATTTGTAAAAGTGTAATTTTTTTATAAATATTGTGTAGTGAAAGGACTTTAAATTCTTGAAATAATCTTATGGTGGGGAAATCATATGGTTTTTTTAGAATTATTTTTATTAATAATTTTTGGATGATTTCTAAAGGCATGAGAGAAGTTTTGAAAGCACCACCCCAACCAAGAATATGAGAAATGGACGAAAGGTGTTATGTATTTATTTAGAGCACAGGCGTCGGGTGAAATGATATCCTCGTTCTACCGATATTTCAATGGAAGATTCTCCTAGGAACTAGTAGGGTCATTGATCTCTTCGTCACCGGTGCATAGACGGGAAACAATGCTAAAGGCGCGCCCAACATATGTACACGATTGACACTTCTCATATGGGAACGGGTCGCTTCTTCGACTCGTTCTTGTGTTCAATAGCCCGATTTGCGGGCCTTTGTGTTTCCTCCTTCCTACAACATGGGCCTCTTCAAGACCAATGTTCACTCCTTCCTCTCCTAAAAAAGACCCTTCACATAGCATCTCAAATGACATAGGTCCTGAGGGAAATTATTTTCCTCGGCGCCTCCTGTGTGTAGTTAATATAAAAAAAGCCGTTAAGACTATTTTATATTACTTTTGTTGTTTTTATTATGTAGTTTTAATTTGTTTTTGTTTTTTTATTAGCTTTATAATTTCAATTAATTTACATGCATATATACATTCAGATTCAGGTATATGTACATGATTCCCTCATATTCGTGCTTACTTATCTTTACTTGATGTTTTTTTTAACATTTATTGGTATTTTTAATTTAATTTATAATGGCATTATATATTTTTGTAGCATGGATTTTATGGTAGCCAAAACCTTAATTTATTAATGTAGTATCGGTTTGTTGGTCAGGAAGGTACTTATTTTTTTATGTAATTAAGTAGAGCTTTCTTTTTATAGTACTTGGGGCACATCATCACTGAAGACCTCTCGGATGATGGTGATATTGAACGGCAGAGGAGAAGTATCAGTCTTTTGTCAAATACGATTGCCCGAAGATTCTTCCGATGCAGCAACAATGCATTCTGCACTAGCCTGTAAATATGTGAAACATGGTATAAATACCGAGTAAGCTCGATGGAACGTCTCCGGATCCAATATGATTCATGCAGAATCATATTTGGATTCAGAAGGTATAGCAGCGCATCAACTATGTTCACGGAATTATGACTCCGTGGATTCGCCAGCCTGAAAAGACACCGGGTCACTGGAGCCAGGATGTGGCTAATGGCCTCCGACAACACGGTTGTGACCGCAGCCTTCTAGCGCCAAGCGCCACTCCTGAGTGAGCGTTGGGCCAAGTGATTTTAAAGTGATTTTATTTATTTTTGTTATTATTATTTTTTTTTCTATTTATGTTTTCGTTTCTTTACTAATAAATATATAACTATACGGGACGTGTGGGATTGCACTATCCTTCCTACATCCTGGAATAAATAATTTATTATTATTTTAGTTTTTTTGTTGTGTTTTAAACAACTGCTCCATGTGGATTTTTGAAGCAGATACCCATTCAATTTGCTAATTGGAAAGCATTTTCTCACCGTATTTTTTTAACAATGAATTTTTAATGTCTGTAATTACTGCGATGTTCGTTGTTCATATCTGAATCAGAACTTAAGTTACATAATAATTATATAGGTGGTTTATGATATATATGTTAAGGCGAGCAGTAAATGCTCTAGCTTTAATAAAATCTACCTTTTAATGAGTAAACCGGATTTAGTAACTACCG
The DNA here is from genome assembly GCA_917880885.1 of Limnephilus marmoratus. Taxonomy (NCBI): domain Eukaryota; kingdom Metazoa; phylum Arthropoda; class Insecta; order Trichoptera; family Limnephilidae; genus Limnephilus; species Limnephilus marmoratus. The sequence goes on from OU862922.1 coordinate 12,038,793, forward strand.
GGATTATATTACTGTCAAGAACTCCAGTTTACCTTCCTGTAATTCTGGAATCAAGTTACTTCAGATGATGTCAACCCTTTCCAATTTATATACTCCTGAACAAACTTTGGGCAATAAGGAACTCCAGTGAAAAATATTCTGGCTTTTAAAAATAAGTTTTATATAATAATATTAAACGCAGAGGTTTTAAAAAATTATTAAAAAGTCAATTTTTAAATCCGGTCGTAAAAGCACGCCGTCAAGGTGACGTCACCGTAAAGTCATTGTATGGGAATGTATGATATGATACAAGCCATCGTATTAATTTATTCGTTTATTTACAAACTGTTTATAGAGATTTAGTTGTTGTGCTTATTGAAACATTATTTAGGCCTAAATAATGTTTAAAAAATAAAGGTATCTCTTATTAGTTTATCTCTATTATTGAAAATATTAAAAAACTACTGCACAAAAAAATAGTAATGCTATTTCTAGGGAAAATTCAAAATGGCGGCAGTAGGTCAGCTGATTGCCCGATCCTAAACTAATTTTTCAGGAGTGATGACGTCACACGATTCACCATACATATGGTGGTTTTCGGGGGGTCTTGAAAAATTGAAGCTTTGAAATCAATTTCTACTTCGCGTAAAAATCATAATTATTAGAGCTCGGCACGAGTTCTAATACGATATTATGAAATTTATTGGCTAAACCACTCCACACAACTTGTTGGTGTGCAGCAGGCTTGGTGTAACTTCAAGTGACCAACTCAAGAAAACCCGGGAATCGAGTGGGAATACTGTCCTCGTTCTACTGGTATATCAATGTAAGATGTTTCGAGGAACTAGCGTCACTGATTCCTTCGGCTTTTTTCTAGCCGTGAATCAAACAAACGAGCGCCCAACATTTGTTCACAGTTGACATTCGTCAGTTGAGAACGGTTCGTTGTGGAACGACTTGCCGTCATCTGTGTTTACCACAAGTGGGTCTGTTCCAGACCAGGTACACTTCTTCCTTTCCACAAAAAGGCCCTTCACACAGCTTCCCCAAAGATGATGTAGGCCCTAAGGGAAATTATTTTTCTCAGGGCCTCCTGTGTGGAGTTGATGTGAAAAAAAAAATATATTTAATCAGTTTCAGATTATGTGATGTAGGTCGCTTTACGTTATGTTCTACGTTATATTGGGTAAAATGTATGCTATATTGGGTAATACTTATGCTATTTTGGGTAAAATATACGTTCTATTGAGTAAAATGTACGTTATATTGGGTTAAATGTATGTTATATTGGGTGAAATGTATGTTGTACTGGATATGTTACATTGGGTAAAATGTATGTAATGTTGGGTAAAATGTATGTTGTATTAAGTAAAATGTATATTATATTGGGTAAAATTTATGTTTTATCGGGTAAAATGTATGTTATATTGGGTAAAACGTATGTTTTATTGGGTAAAATGATTATATTAGGTAAAATGTATGATATATCGGGTAAAATTTGTTTGAATTATTGTATGAATCTCTCTATCCGTTCTCATATTCATAATTTCATTTTGATGAAAATTGAAATGAAAATTACTTAGACGCGATGTATGTCTTGATTATACATACAATATTACTGCATACAATATTACAATCGAATATTGCGTGACTACATTTGTGTCTCTTACATAAATTACTTTATCTGAAAATAGGTTTCTTTACATAAGCAAGTATTTCGTAGCTAAAACGATAATTACTTTGTTCGCTTTTCGGAACAACTCGTATAGGTCTCATAGAAATCGTTGGGTCTGTCTTACTATCGTAGCGAGAAATATGATATAAACTATTTAAGAAAGACAAAATACCAAGCTTTGTATTCAAACTAGCTGCTGTTGTTTAAATTTATTTGCTGAACCGAGTTCAGTTTATTTATTAAGTTAAAAATTACACAACGAAGAATCGACGCACAACTGTCCGTGTTTTGTTTTTGTCAGTATCAGAGATGGAGACAGTGTACGAATTTATATTTTTTGTCATTTTCTTATATTTTTCACTAATTTGCGAGAATTGCGTTTCATTTTCTTTATGCGTGTGAGGGAGATTTGTTATATTTATTGTATTTTTCCTTTGGAGGGGTGCAGACATACGTTCACCGTTTGTCTCATTTTCGACTGTTGACATTTAATGTGTAAGAAAGAGGGACAGAATTATATGTTTAAGAACAAAAGCAAAACAATCAGCGCATGACTTTTTGAATTTTTGGAATTCACTCACTATTTAATATTAACACTTATTACAATATTGCTGCAGCTCTTTCAAAAGATGAGAATTCGTTCCATACAAAATGTATACGGAAAACAATTTTATATATAATTTTGGTTTTTTAATAGCTATTCTGCTATTCGGGGCGGGGACAAATCCAACAAAACAAAGATCATAAAAATCGGTCCAGCCGTTTTTGATTTATAAATGATGTTACTAACCCGACTTTGTTTTGTATAATAAGATATAAAAGTTAACCCAAGATAAGACGACCTCCGTAGTCCAGTGACTAAGACTCTGGACTCACATTCCGGAGGTCGCGGGTTCGAACCCGGCATGCGCAAATAAATTTTATTTGATTAATTTGTGTTATTTCACAATTAATTGATTTAAAATAATATATAGTATATTTGCGGCATGTTCCAGAGTGGAAGATACTATTAGTATCGCCCTGGTGTAAGACCACCATTCAGAATTGAAACGTTGCTTGAAAATGGCTTTAGCCGTGTTTAGTGACCAGATCTGAATAGCCAGGTACTTCCCAACCTTCCTCTTCCCCACCTCCTTCCCCTCCCCACTACCTTCAGCCTCACAACATACCCCAATTGGGGATGCCATAGTCTCACTGGCTCCAGACGGGAGCAGTTGAGATTCTTGTGCGGTATTCACTGTAAAAAAAAAAAAAAAGTAAAATGTACACCTTTATGAAACAAAAGATGCGGATGGCATTAAAAAAATTACATATTAATTATGTTTAAGGATTTTTTTATTAATTATTTTTATATGAAATGACAAAAAGATTTCGTGACATGATAATGTTTGTCCAAAAAACTTGTGTGCGTTTTTATTGTTTTTCTTTATCGTTTCAAAAACAGTTTTTAATTTTCGGATATGTTCAGAAATATTCCATTTATTTGGATTTTTCTATAAAGCGTAAATATTATTTTTGTTAGATACGTTTTTATTGGTTATTTTTGTTGTTTATTTTTGGGATGTTATGCCGTGTTGCGCTACCTGCTCCTTTAGCCAACGTTTCGGACATCGTTACAGTATCCATATACACATCTGCCCTGATGATGGACACTGTAACGTTGTCCGAAACGTTGGCTAAAGGAGGAGGTAGCGCAACACGGCATAACACCCCAAAAACAAACAACAAAAATACTTTTGGTCGTAAAAATCTAAAATCATATACGTAAATATTCTGATCCTCTTGACAAAATATGGTTGAGTCCTAGGTACTGACTATGTAGATTATACCAAATATTTATAATGTTTGCTCTAATAGAGTTAAGTTTTTACGACGAATGTGTCGTTTGTACAACACAATTGAATGTGACCTTATTGATATCTTCGCAAACAGTCTCGAATATTTTAAAAAACAAATTAAAAATCTTCTATCATGATATGTCATGGAAGAAGATTTTTAATTATTCTTAATTGATGATATGTCAGGATTAATGATATGTCACGATTGTTAATTGCTTTATTATTATGTCTTTTCTTTATTTTAACTTTATTATCCTTTCCAGAAACGTTTCTTTCTCTGTACACTTACCATGTTTTAAATTTCATGTCTTATATTTCTTTTTTATTATTATTATTATTTCTGTATTCTTTTCACTACTAGCATCTCCGTCTAGCAACAACTAAACCTTAATTACGCATGCTGTGAACATTTCTAATTGGATTGTTAATATCAGTTCATATTCCAACGTAATAATATTAATGCAATAATTTGTTAACACTCTGTAAATGTTTCAAACAATAAATAAATAAATAAACAAATATTGTAGGTACTTACGTTGTTACAGTGCACGTCGATACAGTTCAAAACAAAAACTTGATTTGTTTTTAAGTGGGTCAGACCGAAGACTAGGTATTTTTGGCATTGTATAATAAATTGGTAGGTAAAAGAATGTGTTTCTGCGTGTTCACAGTTCAGACTTTAAAATTGCATCACCCAAAGAGGAATGGGAAAGTTTTCCTCACATTGTATACACTTCTGACAAGTGCCATATTGTAGGTACAACCTCATAACATACATTAATTGTGACTCGCTCCAAATCTTCAAAATTCAAAGAAGTCTAAACCACTTCCAGTCATTGTGTCACATACACTTCATGGATCAGAAACTCTGCTACACAATATATTATGGTAACGTATTTCGAAATTACTTTTATTATGTAGTTTTCTAGATTCGTCTTGGTACCTACTAAATAATCATAAAACTTTTTTTAAACACCCTGTTTTTATAGTTAAGTGAATTTTTGAAGAAAGAAACAAAATTTTGCACTAACTTTTTTTTTACATGAGCTCCACACAGGAGACCCTGAGGATAATAATTTCTCTCAGGGCCTATGTCATGTGTGGCAGTTTTTTAGGGAAAGGTGGGTAGGAATCTGGGGTTCTGTGTGTCCCGATCATCCGCCTCCAAGGCCTAGACAAACCTCACCCCATGAACCCGGACACCCCTGTTAAATCACCAAGCGAACCACTTGGAGTGACCTATGGCAAAGGTGTTGGTTATCCAAAAAACGTTCTCAGGGCGGCGGTACCCATTCCCGCCTCCCAAATTGAAGCTTAAGTGGAGGACATATTTGATACGTATAAGACATTTTTAAGATAAGTTTAAGACACGTTCGAGACACTTTTAAGACATGTTTTCGCACGACCACGTACACGCGAGCCGAACCACAAATTATGGGAAAGGAATAAAAGAACTACAAACGCCGCTTGCCGCTGCTTCGTTCATTCCCATAATTCGTTGCTCGGCTCGCGCTTAAAAGGTGTGTTTAAATGTTTATGACAGTTTTTTAAAAATATTTTTAAGACACTTTTAAGATAATTAATTTATATGTCACATTTTTGATACTGACAATTCGTGATGGAATTCCATTATGACAAAATATTTTTTAAAAATTTGCTTTTTTCCACTTTGACTTGATTTGACATTTTCACGGGCAAAGGTATTATCGCGATTTATTTTTGGGGTATTATGCCGTGTTGGGCTACCCCCTTCCCTTGGCCACCGTTTTGGACAGTATTACAGTATCTATCATCATCAAGTACAAATACACGGATTACACATCAGCCTTGAATGCTGTCCGAAACAATGGCTAAAGAAGAAGGTGGCGCAAAACGGCATAATACCCACGGCATAAAGAAAATCCCTGTTAACTCTAAATGTTTTTAATATAAATCATAGTTTAAGAAATATTAACTACCAGTCTGAAGATGTCCTTAATATAGGCATAAACCGGTAACGGTCAAAAATAAAATATGTGGAAAAAATTTAAAATTGTTTTGATATATTAATATTTATGTCTTGATTGATGTCGTCAAAGCCATAGTGGGTGGTACATGGACAAGAGTAGCTAATGATACGATTTTATATTTTCACGGCCAAAAGTATTTTTGTTATTGGTTTTTGGAATATTATGCCGTGTTGCGCTACCTCTTTCTTTAGCCAACGTTTCGGACACTGTAACGCTGTCCGAAACGTTGGCTAAAGAAGGAGGTTGCGCAACACGGCATAATATCCCAAAAACCAATAACAAAAAAAAAGATTAGCTAATGATAGAGAGAAATGGTGACAGTCGGAGGAGGCCTTTGTCAATTAGTGACATTCAGACTGGGAGTCGATTCATGATAAGTGTTATAAATATTATAAAAAATGTAATGTAATTTACTGTCTGAATAAAGGATATTATTATTATTATTAGGTCTTGATTAAGAAACAAATTTAAGAGCAAATAATATCATGACATTAATTTAAGTCACTATATTCCATTTACTTAAAACTTCAAGTATAAATGGATCGGTGTAAACTAAATTCGTCCGCTTTTTAAGTATAAACTAATTATGCCTACTGATAATATCCTGATTTTTTCAATTTGATATCCGGATGCTGTTAGACCTATTATAATAAAATACCGTTGTTTATATTATAGCCGTACATATATTTATTGTTAATTTCAACAATCTGAGAAGTATATTTTCGTTGTTCGAGGGAGCGAGTTATTGTTAGAAATGAATGCATTCATTTATTAGTCACGTAAATGCATGCCTCATTGAAGTGAAATATATTCAAATCGCTTCCATAATTGACAACCATTTATACATTTAATGAGGGAAAAAAATGATTGTAAAGTATTGGCGGTACCTACTCACAATGTATTAATCTCCATCAGTTCTAACCTTCATCATCACTTCTGCAATTTATCTGCGAGTATGCGTACCGTCGCCCCGGGAACCATTTATTAGAATCTTTGCCATGGGCCACCCCAAGTGGTTCGCTACGTTCGCAGGGGTGCCCGAGTTCATGGGGTGAGGTTTACCCGGGTCTTGTTGCCCACCAGCTGCGTGGCAGGCCGGACCGAGAGAGACTGGTTGGGGGAGACCGTATAATCTCTCAGAGCAGAACTCTTTGGAACATCGCCTTGCACCGCAGTGGGAGGGATGGATTCATACGTTCGCACTTTTGGACCCACTGACCCCGAGATTCCTACCCACCACTCATACGTTTTCCTTCCCAGAACTTCCTCTCCTTCATTTCCTTTAAAAAAGCCTCCACACAGCAACCACAAAGATGACAAATGAGGGAAAATATTTTCCTCAGGGCCGCCTGTGTGGAGCTAATGTAAAAAAAACGAAATATAACCAAAAAAATGCTTTTATTCTTACTGATAAAATACTGTAATTTGCAATGAGAATTTTCAAAAATCATACGAAATTTAAGTCCCATTCTTAAAACAACTTATCCCTTATTCTTGGTTTTTTAGATTTTTCACCCCTTGAAATAAAATTAGCATTAAATTCTTTAACGGAGGTTAATTTTTCCGAAACCGGTTGGCAGTTAAACTCATTTTATGATGTATTTACTTGTTGCATTCCAACTATTTTTGCTGCAACTGAACTTTACAAATACGAAATTAACAACGATTTATTCATTTTATTAAAAAAAATGAAATTTTTTTATTAAAAGGTTGACCTCAACTGCCCCAGAGATATAAGACAGATCATTAAACTCAGGTGGAGTATACGAGTAAAGCCTCAGTCAGTAATCACCAAACCTGCAGTACACACGGTTGCTTGGTAAACTTGAAACGACCAAAAACCACACCGAATAACTTGTACAATTCAGTAAAAATTTCGCAAATACTACAAAAGTTACGAAAATTTGTAACAGAATAAATATAGAGTCAAGAATTATACATTGGTAAACAATTTGAATTGCATAACCTCAATAGGCAGTTTTTGTGAAAGTTAAATAGCGGTAATCAACATCTAAAATGGCAGTAAACAGGACTTTCCTGGTTTTCCTTGTATCGACGTCTCTTCTCGCAAGTTGCTTGTCTCTCCCAGCCTCCAAAGACAAGGTGAGTGAACTCTAACTGTTTGATTTATTTGTTTTGTTCTTGTCATCTGGCTATTCTAGCTCATAACGGTAAAGCTATTAAAATTAAAGTTTTTGCACTTTTACCGTTGCATATTCAAGTTTTTGCTTATTGGTCAGATACTTTTTATGTTAATTTATCTAGTTTAAGCTAATATATTTTTTAAAGAATAATCGTTGTCGCTTAAAATATTAATATGAATGCATTTAACTGCATAATAAAAACGTGTACTTTGAATTCAAACTTAGTTTTTTTGTTATTAGTTTTTGGGGTGTTATGCCGTGTTGCGCTACCTCCTTCTTTAGCCAACGTTCGGACAGCGTTGCAGTGTCCATCATCAGGGCAGATGTGATGATGGACACTGCAACGCTGTCCGAAACTAATAACAAAAATATTTTTGGCCGTGAAAATCTAAAATCGTATCAAACCTAGTAGTAAAAACCTATCAAACCTAGTAGTAAACCTAGTTTTTGTGTTAAATTCATGGAATTCCTTTTCACAAATTTATAATTAAAAACAGCAATTAAATTATGTATTTATAATATTGTGCTACTTTTTTAATGTTATGTGGTAACAGTTATTTTGGCGTTTAAAGCCTTTATCATATCTGAAGCTATTTTATTTATTTTATTTTTTATATTAACTTTATGAGTAAAACCTCAAATTATATGCGTTAAAAGAAAATGAAGATAATATGGGTGGTTCTTAGTCGAAGTATGGTACAGTTAAAAAACATGACCGAATTTCATATCGACTCCGTGGCGCAGTGGTTAGCGCGTTTGCCCGGAAAGCAAGAGGTCCTGGGTTCGAGTCCCAGAGGTGTCAATATGTTTTTCTGATTTTTCTGTTTCCAGATTTTCGATTGAGTTTCGCTTATATTGTCTTCATTTATTTAAATATTTTATTTATTTTCGGAAATAGTAGTACATTAAAGTATAAACAACTAACGTTCGTATTCCTTTAAGTTAAATGTTGATTTAGTTTTATACCTACACAATATACTACAAATGATGAAAAGAAAAAATAAACATTATAAAGAAATACGTAATATTATAAACAAATAGAGAAAAATAGTTTTTGCATTATTACACTATTCAAAAAAAAAACTATAGTCAATCGTAGTATAATTTTCACAAATTTTTTTTTAAAAGTTAACAATTTACTGAGCTGCATTTGATATGATTTCAAGTTACAATTATTGAAAATGCCTACATCTCGTAAGGCATTTTGAGTTTTACAGATAAATCCTATTAAAGAGGTTTGCGCGTATTTGGATATACAGTGTTGTATTAAATAAATCGTTCAATCTGGTGTTGTCTTCGGGGCAACGAAATGTAATCTTTTCTAACAGATATAATGAATCAACAAGACAGTTAACAATTTTGTGTAAGAATGAAGGATCGACATTTTTCTGCGTTTACATAAGCGGTAGGTCAAACCTTGTTTTGGTTTTCAGTGTAAATACATCTGGATATCACTGTTTTAATTGAATATAGTTTTAAAATATGGAATGTTGAACTAGATTAACAATCTTGCTTTACCTTGGTAACTTGATAAATATTACAGATCTAGATAACTGTATTTCATTATTATTGCATTAAATTGACAGGTTTATAGCCTCAATTATTGTGATTAATTACTGATAAAATCTGTATAATTTTCAACGACAAAAAAGTTTTTTTTTTTTTTAAATCCAATATCAAGTTTTGTATAAATGGTGACCGGACAACTCAACAATGTGCTACATTATCATTCCTTTGAAAAGTCATTATAAGTGATGAAAAAAAAAAAATGGTTAAATAGTTTACGTCAGGTTAGGTTATGGGCTACTTAAAAAAAATCACTTTTATCTACAGGTGTTCAAATGCCACTTTGTTGAGTTGTAAACTAACCTGAATTAATGTTAATAATTCCTAGACCTTCTGACCTCAAGAAAAACGTTGCTTGTTGGAATGCAAAACAATTTGAGAGGCGGGTGTAGGTACCGCCATCCCAAAAACCATTTATTGGTTAACCTGTGCCATAGGTCACCCCAAGTGGTTCGCTATGTTTGGTGACTTAGCAGGGGTGTTTGGGTTCATGAGGCGAGGTTTGTTCGGGTCTTGGCGGCGGATGCGTCTACCCGTCAGTTGCATGGCAGGCCAGATCGAGAGAGACTTGAGGGAGTCCCTTTTGACTTTTCCAGCCGTACTCTCTAGAAATATCGCCTCGCGCCGCAGTGGGAGGGATGGATTCATACGCCCATGACCCCCAGATTCCTATCCACCCCTAATACCCTTTTCCTTCTCAGAACTTTCTCTTCATCCTTTCCTAAATAGACCCTTCTCACAGCAATTCCAAATACAGACATAGGGCCTGAGGGAAATTATTTTCCTCGGGGCCTCTTGCGTTTTTTTTTTTACATGAGCTCCACACAGGAGGCCCTGAGGAAAATAATTTCCCTCATGGCCTATGTCATCTTTGGGGATGCTGTGTAGCGGGTTTTTTTAAGGAAAGGAAGGAAAGGAGAGTTCTGGGAAGGAAAAGGGTTTAAGGGGTGGGTAGGAATCTGGGGTTCAGTTTGTCCTGGTCAAACACCTCCAAGACCTAGAAAACCCTTGAACTCGGACACCCCTGTTAAATCACCAAACTTAGCGAACCATTTGGGGTGACCTATGGCAGAGGTGTAGGCTATCCAATAAAGGTTCATGGGCGGCGCGGCGGTACCCATTCCCGCCTTCCAAATGGAACTAATATAAAAAAAACGGGAAATAATTTTTTATAATAAAGATAATTTGATAAAAAATATACACCTCTATTGAATGGTATTATTATCGTTTTTGTTGCTAAGTTCTTACCCGGAAAAAGATATTATTTTAGAAAAGCAACGATTGGTTGAGAATTTCGCTACAAATAAGAAAGCTCGATTACTTTAACATTTCCGAACGAGTTTATTTGATTCACTTCCCGTTGATCGGCAATGATTACGTGATATCAGATATTATTTCCTGAAGTGGTTAGAATGATTGTATATTATGGGGTCTGGTCGTAAAAGGTGTGTTGTATAGTTGTTTGCAGGAAATGTGATTTTAATGTCGATTTAATGTTTCTGCCATTGAGTAAATAGGTACAGTAAAAACACAGATTTTCTCTTATCTACACAAATGTGATATAGACCAGTCATTGGTTGAGTTGGCATCCAAGGGCGGATCCAGCTTTGGTGCCAGGGGGGGTCACATAGCGCCAGGGGGGGGTCACGTAGTCGTGGTCAAGTCACAAGAAGTTATAATTTAATTTTGATAATAATAGATACAAGTCAAAAGTAGGTCCACCTAGGTCCTGGACCCAGCCCAGGGGGGGGGGGGTCATGACCCCATGACCCCCCCCTGGATCCGCCCTTGTTGGCATCGCGTTTAGGTCCCACTCAGGCGCCGTGTGTTCAATTCCTCGATTGTTTAAGTCTCCCACCACAACACAAGCAATCTTGTGATGGTAGTAGGAGATTTTCAAATGTTATCAGTTATTCGTAACTCGAAAATATTCGTCTTTCTTTAAACAAAATTGTTCAAAACAATTAAGGTCATATAAAATTATTGACTTAATTAATAATATTCATATTGAGCACCTACTTTCTAGCGCTGTAGAATTGATATCTCTGAGGCATTTGTGAGGTTAAATTATGTTTTTTTTAATAGTGATACCTCACAAGAGTCTCAGCTGCTCCCGTCTGGAGCCAGTGAGACTATGGCATCCCCAATTGGGGTATGTTGTGAGGCTGAACGTAGTGAGGAGGGGAAGGAGATAGGGAAGAGGAAGGTGGGGAAGTACCTGCTATTCAGATCTGGTCACCAAACACGGCTAATGCCATTTCAAGTAACGTTTCAATTCTGAATGGTGGTCTTACACCAGGGCCATATTTAGAGTATCTTCCACTCCGGAACGTGCCGCAAATATACTATAGGTACATATACTATACATTATATATATATTTTAAATGAATAAATTGTGAAATAAAACAAATTAATCAAATAAAATTTATTTGCCACGCCGGGATTCGATCCCGCGACCTTCGGAATGCTAGTCAAGAGCCTTACCGCTGGACTACGCCGGCCGTTTGACCGAGTTTAAAATGTGAAGATCCGGATATGTTTAAGAAAGGTACGCTTAGATGGTTTAGGCATGTAGAATGGATATTCAATGAATATAAGGAGAAAATTATGTGACGCGGAAGTGAATGGTAGAAAAAGTCAGGGGCGCTCGGAAAAACAAGACACGATCAAGTGAATCCTGAGGGAAATAATTTCACGAGAACCAATGTAATCTTTGGGATACTGTGTAATGGCTCTTTTTTAAGGAAAGGAAGTTCTGGGACGGAAAAGTGTGTTAGGGATGTCCAGGTCATCCGCCGCCAAGACCCAGACAAACCTCACCCCCGTGAAACCGGACATCTTCTAAGTCACCAAACGTAGCGAACCACTTGGAGTTACCTATGACAGAGATAATGGTTATCCAATAAATAGTTCCAGGGGCGGCGATTCCCTTTCCACCTCCCAATTCGGAGGTCAAGCTTAATAGTTAATATTTAGGTATGTGATGCCTATTAGTCATTGGCCATTAATAACTTCAATGTTTCAATAATATAACTATTTTGAATGAGATAAGGCATGCATAACAAAGCCTCATTATACATTGATTTAATCATCATTATTATAATAATAATGAATGTTTAAACTTATTTGAAACGACGCCATAGCAAAATATGTTGAATTATAATAAGCATAAGGCACCAAGTAATAAATCTGCATAGACGTGAAAATTTTAATCATTTTCATGTTTTCTAGGTTATTGCAAATATTTTTCGAGTTACTTTCATCATGAACTTGAAGATATCAGTTAAAAATCCAATTCACTTGGTGGATAAGAAAAAAATTCATTGAAGAAGAAGATAACACTAACAATCTAAACGAAAATATGAAAGAGAATAGGACACAGAAAAATAAAAAGATATCGGTCGCAACTGGGACTCGAACCCAGAACCTCTCCTCTTACCGGGACTTACCTTACCAATTCAGCTACTGCCACCTCTTATTGAATCGTAGTGTAAACAATATTATCTTCGATTATTTTTTGTTCAATATTTTTGGCAACGACTCTTTTTAAACGACTTCAAAAAGGAGGAGGTTCAATTCGATTGAATTTTTTTTTTTAAATTTTTTTTTTTTAATGTTTGTTACCTTAGAACTTTTGACTGGGTGAACCGATATTGATGATTCTTTTTTTATTTGAAAGCTGGTGCTTCGCCTGTGGTCCCATTTTAATTTGGTCCAGTTCCAACAATGGCATCCATGAGAAAACCATATAAGTCTTAAATTTGCATTAAGTATGTGCGCGACAAATGGACGAATAACTCAATATCATGCCAACCGATTTCGATGATTCTTTTTTTATTGGAAAGGATGTACTTCAAGGGTAGTTTGATGAGAGTTTGGTTAGGTTCTGATTATCGGATCCATGACAAAATAACGGAACTCTTAGGGGAAAATTAACGAAACTCGGCCGAATCTCTTAATTTGACCCTCACGTCTTTATGGTCAAATTATGTCTTTCTTATATGAGCAGGACGTTTAGTAGGTCTACCTATATTCAGACAAATTAGTATACTTCGGATTCACTAAAAATCAAAAAATAAACAAAAATTTTAACAAAACCAAAAACGACTTAAAAAAATGCACTAAAAAGTAAAAAAATAATTTCGTATTCTTCTACAACTTCATAATCGACTTACTTTTTCTACTCATCAATATGTAGGTACGATTGTTATTTTTGGAGTCGGTGTCAGCAAAGGTACCCGGCCTGGCGCGGCGTGTTTACTTGACAGCTCCCCTCACGCCGCGGCCCTGCTCTCGCCTTGTCAAGTCGCTTGTGCGACACAAGCACATCTCACCTATAACTATGTATGTAGTTACAAACCTACCATGACTGACACCGATTCCAATAATGACAATCGTACCTACATATTGATGAGTAGAAAAAGTAAGTCGATTATGAAGTTGTAGAAGAATACGAAATTATTTTTTTACGTGCATTTTTTGAAGTCGTTTTTTGTTTTGTTAAAATTTTTGTTTATTATTGCAAACAATTGTTCGAAGAACTAGTTTGTAACTTAGATATATATAGACTATGTTTCCAAGTTTTCATATTCCAATTATTGAGTAATGATTTTGACCTACATTGTAGACTAGATTCAGTTACGCAGGTGATTGCTCAAGGCTTGTTTCAATTAGTTTACTAGAAATTTTAAAGGCAATCAAGTGTGTTACCTTATCATGTCAGTTATCAAAAGTTTTTTTCTATCATGGTCGAAAGTAAGTATTGAAATAGGTTATATTTAGTTACCCAGTATGTTAAGGGACGTATTTGACCAACTTTAAGCGTTTGTCATGTTATTTGGTTGAGTGGCTAGTGAAATCGAGTGGAAGAAAGACGTGTTTTATTTTGAAGAGAAAAAAATGAAACAAAAAAGACTTTCAAAAAGTCACCGGAGACCAAAATTTCATTGACATTTTTACTCCAAATTATGTGCGGAAACGCTGGTTTTTTTGTACCGTAACACAAAAAAATCATTTTATGCTTAAATACTTGTTGATGTGTTTTAGTTTTTTGTTGTTATATTACCCACAAGCAGTGGGATTCAATCAAAGATATTCTGTATTTGAATATCTTTGGATTCAATGATTTAATTTTATCTTATTTACATACTTTACATTAGTTATTTCCTAAGTTTATAAATTACTATATCTTATGGATATTTAAAAATATTTTTAAATGTATGTAGGTATAACGGGAAGAAATAAAGAACAATATTAATAATATAGTTGATAACAGTTTTGCTTTTGTTCTTAAACAAATAATGCTGCAGCTCTTTCTTACACACTAAATAACAACAGTCGAAAATGAGACAAACGGTGAGCGTATGTCTGCATACTCCCCCTACTCCCCCCCCCCCCCCTCCCAAGGAAACCTACAATCATTATCATACATCTCCCTCGCACGAATATCGAAAATGAAATGCAATTCCCGTCGCCAGATACATCTGTTTCCTCCGAAGGAAAAAGTAGTAGGAAACAGACACACGTACGAGTATATTATGTGTCACATATTTTGTCTCGCCATTATTTAATGTATAAGAAAGAGCTGCGCATTATTTGGATAAATAACGTACGTTTTATGCTTTTTTGTGCCTCACGGTACCGTAATCGTGGAACAAAAACACCTTTCTTTAACGACCTCTATTCAAATTTAAAAGAAACAATAAATAAGAAAACTAAGGGAAATTAATAACCATAATTGACATTTTGCTTGGTAATAAAAATAAAATCTTTTTGATTTTCATTACCTTGACCGCCACAACGCTTTTAAAACCAATTATGTAATGACGTTTATTATTCGAAACAAAAACTAATCTACACACGACATTACTTGACGTTGTGAGTTGTGACCTCTATTTAAAGTTTTCGGTACCTACTACAATTTTTTATTGTGAATTTTTTATCGGTATAAAAAATATTTACTGTCAACATAAGAATTTGTTTAAAGCAGCTACCGTCCTGTTATTTTATTTAATTAATTTAGTTTAATTATTTAAAATTTACTCATTTCATCTCATTTTAAAACATAATAAAACCGCCGTAGAAAAATATTGACTAGTTTTAAGAATTACCAAGCTTGGGTTTTTTCAACCTGTATAACATTTATTTGTCTTGATTTCATTGATTTTATCTCCCGGCTTGCAGAGCTAACTTGCCAATGTTCATGCCAGTCGGGAGAGCCGTCTTGTTGTTTAATAGAATCACTTCGAATATCGGTATGGTTAATGAAGCACAGTTTAGACGTCAAGCTTTATTGCTGTTAGTGCTGTTATTTTATTTATTTATAACTTCTCACCATAAATTCTTATTTTTTATTTTTACATACAAAAAAAATTAACCTCACTAGGACTAGGCCTGTGTTGAGGTTAACAATTATAAATTTGAGTGATTTTACACACACAAAATACTAAAATACACTACATTTAAAACACTAAAATATTATAATAAAGTAAGAAATAAAAATATCATATTTGTGACCAGATGGGTAATTTAAGTATGGTTTGTAACAATATAGACCATAAATAAATCTTTAATTACTATACCCACCAAGAAACAAAGCTAGTTCAAAACATTTAGGGTGACACCCCAATTTTGGCAAATGGAGCACAAATAAAATCTACTTATTTAGAAAAAAGCTTATTATTCAAAAAACAAATATAATTAAAAAACAAATCTTATCAAAAAACAAATCTTATTAAAAAACTAATCTTATTATTTAAAAAAGGACAAGGATGAAAAAATAGCCAATCCTCTGTTAACCCAAATATCTTCACATTCTTTTTAAATTTAGCTAATGAATTGGAAGATTTAATGTAGTCTGGCAGAATATTAAACATAATTGGAGCTTGGTATAAATAGTTTCTTTGGCCAAAAGATGTTTTAGTATGTATTGCCATAAAGTTCATTGTTGAGCCAATTCTAGTGGTATGGATTTGTTAAGTTCTTTCTGCAGATTTAGTATTGATAAAAAATCTACACATTGTTTTAGTAATGTACAGCTGTTTTATATCCATTACATTAGATTCCTTGTAAAGTAATTTAGTTATTACTGCTGTTATCTGCTCATCTTATCTAATCTAATTTATTAAAAAACTATTTTAAATCTATCTAAAGCGTTTTAAAAACGCTTTCAAATGTTAATTTTGTAATGTTTTTAAATTAAATTGAATTGAATTAAATTGAATAAAATTTAATTGAATTGAATTGCATTTAATTGAATTGAATTGCATTTAGTTGAATTGAATTGAATTTAATTGAATTGGATTGCATTTAATTGAATTGAATTGCATTTAATTGAATTGAATTGCATTTAATTTAATTGAATTGAATTGAATTGCACTTAATTGAATTGAATTGCATTTAATTGAATTGAATTGCATTTAATTGAATTGAATTGCATTTAATTGAATTGAATTGAATTTAATTGAATTGGAATCCATTTAATTGAATTGAATTGCATTTAATTGAAGTGAATTGCATTTAATTGAATTGAATTTAATTGAATTGGATTGCATTTAATTAAATTGAATTGCATTTAATTGAATTGAATTGAATTTAATTGAATTGAATTGCATTTAATTGAATTGAATTGCATTTAATTGAATTGAATTGCATTTAATTGAATTGAATTTTATTGAATTGAATTGCATTTAATTGAATTGAATTGCATTTCATTGAATTGAATTGAATTTTATTGAATTGAATTGCATTTAATTGAATTGAATTGCATTTAATTGAATTGAATTGTATTTAATTGAATTGAATTGAGTGTTATTTTGAATATTTGAGTGAAATCATACGCTCCTTACAACGATGGCAATAAGGCATCGGTCGCTTGATTTGATTTATGCAAAAAAACACAGTCAAATTGCATGTTTTTATTTTATTTCGTGAAGTTCAGGCACTAATTAATATTACTAGTTTTGTGAACAGAATAGACTTCGCGTAATGTTGATTACTGCGACTTGACAGCTCGCAACAGTCTTTGAGAATGCTCGTGCGTTCTGGCAGAATAAAAAGGTACTATCAAGCACGGCTACCATCTTGAAAAGATTGGCCAAACACGAAACACAAGCCCAAGTTTACAGATATACGAAATTAAAAGCGGTCGAATCAAAACAGGACTTCCCAACGCAGTCAAAAATGTTTCTCGATCATTATCTAAAGAACACAATTTTCCACATTATACAAAATAAAACAATTTCTGAAAATGGGTAGGAGATTTTGAATTTCAAACTACCTTAAAAGTGCTTGATTATAGCATGTGTTCCACGTATTACTTAATTAAAACGTCGATAATATTTTAAGCAATCAAATTTTCAAACCAAAACACATTTTTTATCAATACTTGTTTTTGATCAAGTTTTCCCATATCTAAGAGCCTGACTGTTGGGTAAATTCTAAATTGTATTTCTACATTTGTTCACAATATTGTTGTTTTATTACAGCACGAAGAAATTATTAGACAAAATGCTGAATTTCGTCGAAAATATTTTATACAAAATCTATCAGGTTGATTAAATTGACGCTTTTTAGAATTAGATATTTCTTATATCAGATATTATCATTTCTTTTGTAATGCTAAGAAAGCATTAGTGTTACAGCTGAGCTTTTGTATACTTAATACACATACCATGAACGTTATAGAATAATACCATTGTGTTCGCCAAGTCAAATTATTTATTTTGTGATTATTTCTACTGACAGTTTTTAGGTAGGTAAGATATTTCATTTTGTTCGACACAAATACCTACAGGCATAAAGGTATTTTTATTGCATAATTGAACATGACGTTAAAAATAATGAACTTACTCATACTTGCATAACCCAAAGAATTATAGGTATGCAGCAAATCAAAGGTTGGCCTAAATCTGAGTACATTGGGACGAGCGTGAAAGTTAATAAAAATGATGTATAGGTATATATCCATAAACCTTTGACTGAACCTTTACTTTTTAATGAGACCCAGATCCAGTAGGATTATGACATATACAGTTTAGGAATATTGTGTGACTAAAGGGATTCCACTCAATAGTTTGGGTTTCGATTCTGCCATTAGATTTAATTAATATCATATCTCAAAATATTAAAATAAGGAAACATATGAACTGCTTGATAATGCCAACGAGCGCATTTATCGGTGACGATCCATTATTACGGTACCGTAACAGCATAAAAAAGCTTAAACGTACGTTTTTTATCCTAATAATGCTACAGCTCTTTCTTACACATTATGTGATGGTGAGACAAAAGATGAGACTCACAATATACGTTTGTCTGTTTCCTTCAAAGTACTATTATTTTCCTTTGGAGGAAACAGGTGTATCTTTTTACGGCTCAGCTATAGCGACATGATTATAATATGTTTCCTTTGGGAAGGTACAGACATACGACATACGTTCACCGTTTGTCTCATTTTCGAGTGTTGTTATTTACTGTGTAAGAAAGAGCTGCAGTATCACCATCAGAGCATTGAAGTTTGACGTTCCTGAATTTTTGGAATTCACTCACACTTCAATATTATCCTTATAACTATATTCCATACTTTCAAAATTATCATCACGGTTAGTAATATTTTAGGGTCTACGGAGACATCACGGTGCGGTGTATGAGAGAGATGCAAGAAAAGGATTACTTTTTTTCCTTGGGAGAAAAAAGACCTTCGTACATTGTGTATTTCATCATAAAAATCACATACACAAATTTGGGTAGCTATCGCCCGACTAATTACAGAAGAGAAAGAAACGGAAACAATGATGATTGTTGGGATATAACCAACTATTCAGATCTACTCACAAAACACAAAGCTTAAGCCATTTCAAGATTATTTTTGTATAAACGCTGCTTCTTATATAATATTACACCATTGCGATATAAAAATAACGAGGGATAAATCACGAAGAGTGACGTAAAAGAATATTACGAATATTTATCTGAGAAATTTCTACATAAACCCTTTTATGAAATCACTTCTCACGGTGGTAATTTTGTAATATGATCATTAAAAAAACTCTTGTTATTTCTATAAACTTTGCCAATATTCTGTGGCATGATTATAATTTCATCAGTCGCGGAATAATTTAAAAGTCACGAGAATAGTTTAATTCTTAATCTGTTATTCCATAGATGGCGCTAATTTAATTATTTAAAAAAAAAAACTTTTCGCAGGTTGTGCTTTAAAATTTAAAATGAATTATTTGTTTGGGCCAGTACGCATCATAAATATGAATAAACTAGCTGGTCCCGGCATGCGTTGCTATGCCATTTAATAAAGAAATTGTTTCTCCCTGAGTGTCCTTTCCCATTCGTCCCGTTCCCCTTCCGCCTCCTCTTCTTCTCCTGCGTCCTCTTCCCCTCTCGCGTTCCCACTCCGTCACCTCCACCTTCCCTCTCCCCACTCCACTCCCCCACCCTTCCCCCGTCCCGCTAACCACCCTCCCAGGTCCCCCTCCCCCCTCCCGCGTTCCCCTTCCACCTTCCCCGCATTCCCTCTTCCCTTTCCCGATCCCTCGTCCCGCCAACCCTCCTCCGGCGTTCCATAT
This sequence comes from Limnephilus marmoratus, assembly GCA_917880885.1. Classification (NCBI taxonomy): domain Eukaryota; kingdom Metazoa; phylum Arthropoda; class Insecta; order Trichoptera; family Limnephilidae; genus Limnephilus; species Limnephilus marmoratus. Next base: position 12,058,584 of record OU862922.1, read on the forward strand.
ATTCAATCCCAGTACATTCAGTTTTTAAACAGCCCGCGTGTAACCTTTTACGATTTTTATTCAAATTTCCATTTTTCATGTTTATTAAATTTAGTACCTAACATAGGTACTTATTTAAAATATCTAAAATTCTTGATTCGATTCAAACTATTAGGGGAGTGCCTACTTTAAATAAATTTATCAACTTAGATTTTCAAAAACAGAATCCTTGATTGTTTTGCAAAATGTCATTCTCAAACACGCGAACTGTCAAATGTGCGATGTTTTCTTAAATTATCCAATTTTCTGCGCAATTTTCTTAATTTTTCTCTCCGTAAGAACCATCCTCGTACTTCAAGGAATATTCTAAAAAAAGAATTAGCGAAATCGGTTCAGCTGCTCTCGAGATTTGCGCTTACCAACAAATTCAGCGATTCATTTTTATATTATAGATTATAGATGGATATCCGTACAAAGACAATTCTTTCAAGAAAGGCTTACAAATATAATGTAGTATCGGTGATTTAATCCAATTTGTTTTTGTATGTCTTTTTTGAAATAATTGACCTTGTATACGGACAAAACTATTTATTCGTATACATATTGTGTGATTTTAGAATTTCACAACCAAAAGTATTTTCGTTATGTATTGTTAGTGTGTTGTGCCGCGTTGCGCTATCTTTCTTTAGCCAACTTTTTGCGTAACGCTATCCGAAAAGTTGGCTAAAGAAGGAGATAGTGGAACACGGCATAACACCCTAAAAATAAAAAAAATTCATTTGCTTTTATAGGGTATTAATGTATGTATTTGACTTAGGGGGGCGTCCATTAATTACGTGATCTGTTTTTTTTTCTATTTAGACGTCTCCTCCCTCCCCCCCCTACCCTAGGCGAGATTAAGTCAGATTTGGTGGGACCCCGATTGGATTTTTAGTTATTTTGCCATTAGCAGTAGACATAATTAACTCGGGAATATAGATTAATTTAATGTTGTATGGGTAATATCTTCCTTATAAGAATGGCATAAAAATACAATAATGTATCTATTTGAAGAAGGGCATAAAACACAATAATGTATCAATTTGAAGAAAGGCATTAAAATACAATAATGCATCTATTTCAAGAAAGGCATAAAAATACAACATTGTATCTATTTAAAGAAAGGCATAAAAATACAATAATGTATATACTTCAAGAAACGCATAAAAATACAATATTGTATCGGTGATTGAATCCAATTGAACCCATAAGTTTCTTTTTTATAGTCTTATGTGGTAAGGACGTTAACCACCGTGTTACGAGAAAGGATATCCATAAAAATGCAATTACAATAGTAATGAACAAGAAAGTTATATAAATACTAAAATGGTTAGGATAAGTATTTAAAGATTATCGGGAGAATACTTATGGACCAAAAAAGAAACCCTGGGAAGCAGGAAGATATGATCAAAATATTAATGTTGGTAGTGGGTCTGTCTGACAACCGATAAAAATGTAGGTACCTACCCATAATATACAATTTTTTGCAAGAACATTATTTCAATTATATATTTGAAATGTACCTTACATATTATTTAAGTTTGTTAGGGTTAATCATGAAAAATAATGCAAGATTTTGTGATTTTTCATGAAATACAATATTAAGGAAAGCTTATGTATAAATAAATAGATTATTTACTTACGTATATCACTTGAAAGATATATTTCTGATCGTCTCTCTAATTTGTCAAAAAAATATATAATTACATTAGGTGTAAAGAACATTGGCAATATTTGTTTTTAGAAGGCATCGATTCTAAGTCAAAGTGAGCTAAAAGCGCGAGTACATACGCAAAAATCGCAACCGACGCATTTCGACGGTCTCCGTGGTCGAGGGGCAAGGCTCTCGACTAGCGACCCGGAGGTCGCGGGTTCAAATCCCGGCGTGCGCAGATGAATATTTGTATTTGATTGATTTGTGTTTTCACTATTGAGTCCTTAAAACTAATATAAGGAAGATATATTTGCGATACGATTCAGAATGGAAGATACTCTTAGTAATGCCCTGGTGTAAGATTACCATTCAGAATTGAAACGTTGCTTGAAATGACTTTGGCCGTTTTTGGTTACCAGATCTGAATAGCCAGGTGCTTACCCACCTTCCTCTTCCCGTGTCTTTCCCTTTCCTACTACCTTCAGTCTTATAAAATACCCCAATCCATTGTGAGTGACTATTGTGACTATTTCACATTTAAAAAAAAATCGGAGTGTACAATTCACACCCATTAGAAGTGAAACTAGAAAGTCGCTAGATGTCGCTTTATTTTCCTTTGCCTGTTTATTTTAAAGTGGTTTGAAGATTGGATATTGATTTCACAAAAATAAAAATGTTAATTTTTTGGATTTCGTAGGATTCGAACCTCCGTTCACTTGATCTCTGTCTCTCTGGCCGTTGATACTTGTCCAGCGCCTTGCCCTCTGCGCTATCAAAGGCCCGCGCCGAAGCGCGAATTTACCGCCTTATATTAGAATCGAGGACCGTCAAATAATAATTTATTGTGACGCGTTTTTGTTTCATCCGAATTTCACATCGCTAACGGGGCTAAATAAGTATCACTTCAAAAAACCAACAACGTGAAATCTGATATTGCTTCACAAATCCAATAGTAAATAATTATTGTTGTGATAACCGGTGGATTTTTCATGGGTATGCGCTAATTTACTATAAGTCAATCAAGCACCTAATAATTGGTGTCGTGTTACGTCAAGAGTCAAAATTACAGAAGTATATGAATGAGACGAGGTGCGAATGCTGATGAAAAAAGAAATTGAGCTAAGAAATACTAGTGTGGGGAATCATCTTCTCTGTCTAATTATAATATTTTGGAATACGGTGAAATGACTTGAGGGTTAAATTAGTTAGTAAATATTGCGATGATACTTCACATGAATCGAACTGCAGACATGTCATATTAGTATTATTAAAATTTCCTCAGAAGTTTTTTGTAATTGTGTAATAACTGGCAATGAGTAAACATGGCAGATTACGAGGTGTTCGGTGTTGGGTGTTGATTACAAGCAGGGCCGTATTTGGTCAGCGAGACGACACATACAAATATTTTTTGTTCTACTCGCTAAGCCATAAATATGGCTTAGCGAGTGAACCGAACATCGAACAAATTCGACAAGTAGATTTATGTACTACCTATTTATCATTGCTTGAAGTTGAAGGCCAGAATATTTCCCGCCTTCGACAGCGGTAAAGTGAATCTACAAACATATCATCATCATCATCACTATTGGCTCTACAACCCCTGGTGGGTCTTGGCCTCCTCAAGAATCTTCCTCCACTCATCTCGGTTTTGTGCCAGCTCTCTCCAGTTTAGAAGCTCCAAGATAGATATGTCTTTGGGGACGTTGTCGCTCCATCTTAGTCTTGGTCTTCCCAGGCTCCTTCGCCCTACAAACATATATTATTTATTTATTTATTTTTATTTAAAAGGACATTATTGCCTAGGTCGTAAAATAATCCTTTTGCAGATTTTCAAAAATCAATTTTCGTAATTTGTTCAAAATTTTCTTCTAATTTTATTTCCTTTAGTAATCCGCCAAATTGCTCCGTAGATACATCAACGACTTTTGACATTGAGTTTTTTTTTCTGAAAGTGAGTCTTATTTAATTTATTTTCCTCATCACATGAGTGTATTCGTGCTGCAGGTTTTTAATTTTTCTTAGAAATTCAATTGATTTATAACCATTAATTATTTTTTAGATTAAAAATAAAGTAGGGAAGTAAATAATTTGTTTAAATAACATCTGAAGAAAATAAAATAAAATAAAATAAATAAGTTTCATATTTGTTTTAATATATTATCACACATCAGCCCTGATGATGGACACTGCAACGCTGTCTGAAATGTCATAATACCCCAAAAATAGATAACTACTAAACGAGATATTTAACTCCTTCCATATTTTGTTTATTTTCGTATTTCGGTTTTTCTTTATTTATAATTCTCAAAGCTATATTTTGTAATATTGTTTCATTAATCTTAATCCATCGTTGGCTAAGAAATAGAACGCTGCAACAGTGATTAACCATAACCATGTAGAACTTACTATAACAGCGTTGTATTTAATGGAGTCTATTTAGGAATCTACTCATTCTTCGTAACAGTGAGATTATTTGGCTATTTTTTTGTTTTTATTTTTTTTTTGTTTTGAGAAAACGTCAGTTTGGAGTCGAATATAAGTCAGTGGTAGCAATTTCGAAGCGATAATCGAATAAAACACATATATCCTTGTTGACGACGGTTCCGAGTGCCCGAACTCAGCTTAATTTTTTCTAACTCTGATGAGATTGATTAAACCATAAAAAATCAAAATTGTTTATTGACTGAGCGTGGTGACGTCCCGTTTTAACTCGACCTTTTATCTGTAGATAACAACAGTCAACATTTCATCTGTCTGTAAGTTTGTTCGTACGTTCGGTTCAAGATGGTCGCCGTTTTAATGGTTCAATAAGATATTTTTTTCGAATGCGAAATCTTCGAGTTTATATGGACTTTGTTATTTGCATTTTTCAATATGACGGTAACTTATTAAGTACATACTTGCCTGAAGAATTTTTTTTAAAAGAATTGTCAGAGAGATAATTATAAATCTTATGATTTTTATCTTGTGAGGACAATTTGGTTTAGATTTAGTAAATAAAATAATATTTTTTAGAAACATACTTGCCGATTTGAATGCCAGACTAGAGTTCACAGAACTACTGCGTGAACTACTGCATAGTTTAACAGTGAAAATCATTTAATGTAAATCATTTCTGTCTGAGGTCTGGGAAAGGAAAGGTCAAAAGGTATTGTACTATCCTTATACGGGAAACTCTTCCTAACTAGACAGTAAAACAATTTTAAAATGCCATATAATGCTTTCTCTTCTGAACTAAGTGTCAAAAAAAATTGGCTACATCGGTTTTCTTTAATAATTCTAGAACCTTATGGTCGCAATTTCAACAGAACATTGGCGGCATGCTGCCCTAAAACTTGCCGCCCTGGCCTAGATCACCTAGGGCCTAGGGCTCCTTGGCCTAACTACGGCCCTGTTAGTTAGCCATAGTGACGTGGCGGTTAGTGAGTGATGGGTGGGGGGTGGTGGGTTGTAGGTGACTAAGAGAGAAAGACGGACCGTTGCATAAGAAAACAGCATTCCGACGCGTGTCGGATGTATTGTGTTAAAAGAGAGAGTAGGTGAATATTGCACCAGACAAACAATTTGGTTATGAAATGGCCCGCGGAGGAAAGCGGAAACCTTATTTATAATATCATACCGGCTTGTGCTCATAAAATCTCGCCTAATATTAAAACAAAAATATCGATCGTCCAGTTGATAAGTCAGACATCTCCAAATACTGAGATTTGAGTTTGAAAGCAATATTCGAAGGCTCACCGAAAACCAAATATTATAATTAATTAGCTGATAACCGGCATGCGTTGCTATCCCATTTAATAAAGAAATTATTTCTCCCTGCGTGTCCTTTCCCATTTGTCCCGTTCCCTTTCCGCCTCCCCGCGTCCTCTTCCCCTCTCACGTTCCCACTCCACCTCCATCACCTTCCTTCTCCCCACTCCACTTCCCCCATCCCACGAACCCCCCTCTCGAGTTCCCCTTCCAGGTTCCCCTCCCCCCTCCCGCATTCCATATATTCAGTCCCGGTACATTCAGTTTTCAAACAACTCGCGTGCCACCTATTGCAATATTTTTATAAATATTTCATAATGCCAGAGCTCACAAGTAGTTTTATACAAACCTTGTCCTGACCATAACGAACACAAAAAAAAGAAATATCTAATTTGGTGCAGTCTTTCGGAAGTTATGCGCGTACATGCATTTCGGCGATTCATTTTTATTTATATAGATAGATAGAAGAAGAAGAAGATAGAAGATAGATAGATAGATAGATAGATATAGATTGAAGATATATAGAAGATAGAAGAAGAAGATAGAATAGATAGATAGATAGATAGATTAATGAAGACAATATTAGCGAAACTCAAATCTGAAACCGAAAAATCAAAAGATACGGTCGCATTGAACTCAGGACCTATGACTTGCCGGGTCAGTGCTCTACCAACTGATCGAAGAACGATACCTACAGTTAAATATGACCGAATAGGATAGTTCTGGTTGAAGTTGGTAGAGCACTAACCCGGCAAGTCATAGATCGAGGGTTCGAGTCCCAGATGTGACCGTATCTTTTCTGTTTCATATTTTAGATTGAGTTTCGCTAATATTGTCTTCATTAATTAAATATTACAATTTGAGGTTTTACCTACTAATTGAGTTAAAAATAAAAATAATTTGAACAGTCTTTTTTAAAATTGGAATTCTTTTCTTAAGAATTCAGACTATCCCATGATTTTTCACGGGTCTGCGGTAGTAACGAAGTAATATCACTGAATAATGGTGATTAAAATTCAAATCAATATATGAAAATCATTTTCCTATTTTATTCCTTGGAAACACTCGGAAAATTAAAATTCCGTGGGAATTACGCTTGTATGTGAAGTTACGGATTCCATGTATTTACCATTTACACGTAAGTTAAAACGTATGAGAAATTAACTTTTGATAGGTACCTACTTAAAAAAGGTTGAGATAATTATGGTTATGTGAACGGCGCTTTATGACATAAATAAAATTAATGAAGTGCAGCCGAACATGCAAAGAGTGTCACACGTATTTTCTCAATCGTTACGTCGAGAAACCATCACGCAAATTGCACCACGATTATATAATCTAGAATAAACAAATGTTTCAACACCGTCGTCATAATTTTCTTTCCCTTTACTTTGATTATTTAATCATTGAATACAATATAAGCAATCCTCAAACGAAAATTTGAAAAAGAAAAATCAGATATCTATTTGAACCCAGAACCTTCGCCGGGGATTTGTTCTAAGCTAATTCGATCCTAACTCTGTCATATTTAACTGTTCGACTACGAACTTCTAACATTATCTTCATTTTCATAACGCATTTTTTATTTGGCTGCTATCTTTATGTATGATTGCACGATTCTTCCCGAACTCAATTCAAACTAGATAGCGTCTTGGATAAATGTATTCATTTTTATAATGCGCGACATCTATTGACTGTTTCAACTTAATGATTTCAACTTATATTATGCTATTTATATTTTTTCTCTATCATTATGTGGATTATCACCAGAATCACCTCGAAAAGTTCGTGCACTTTACTAAAAAGATATTTTTAGTAAGGTGCACGAAGGTAGGTACTTTTGAATAAAACTCGGTGGGTTTCTCCACCGAGTATCATTCTAAGGTGGAGCTTAACATGAAATTACTATTTCCAATTAATTTTTACTACTATTTGATTTAGATTATGAATTCAAAAAAATATATACTTTTGAATGTAGCTATAACTTTGTGGTTATCCATTATAGATAAATGAAACAATTTAACTTTGTTTGAACCACTTTTATATTTGAGTAAAGCCGACTGGTTTCGGAACGACCGTTCCTTCTTCAGGGCATTTGACAGTTTCGAAATATGGATGGAAACAATGTATTATTATGGTAGGGGTGGAGCCGTTGCTAAGAATTAATGAAGAGTGGGTGGGTAGGGGAACATATCCATGATTGGGCTATAAGACAATGTTTCTTGTTTGTTAATAATAGATTCATTATTTTTAAGGCTTCTAAGTTATCTAAACGTTTTTCTTTATGATTAATATGAAGAATATTTATCCCCGTATTTTTTTCAAAACTGGTTATTTTCAATGATATGGTTAGCGAACCCAGAAAAATTATTATTATTAAGACACCTTAAATGTTCTTTGATTCTGATTTCAAAATTACGAGTTGTTTTTCCAATATAAAATGAGGCACAATCATTACATTTGAGTTTATATATTCCGGAATTAGTCAATTTATGGTCATTATCTTTAGCATTTCTCAAAAAATTACCGATATTATTTCTTGTACAAAAAGCTGGTTTAATATTAGGAGGGAGATTTTTGCAACATTGAACTGAAAATATTTTTCTTTTTTATAAATATTCTTCATATAATCATAAAGGAAAACGTTTAGATAACTTAGAAGCTATCTTAGATAACTTAGAATCTTTTTGATAAATATTCATCAATCATGTAATCATAAAGGAAAACGTTTAGATAACTTAGAAGCTATCTTAGATAACTTAGAATCTTTTTGATAAATATTCACCAATCATATAATCATAAAGGAAAACGTTTAGATAACTTAGAAGCTATCTTAGATAACTTGGAATCTTTTTGATAAATATTCATCAATCATATAATCATAAAGAAAAACGTTTAGATAACTTAGAAGCTATCTTAGATAACTTAGAATCTTTTTGATAAATATTCACCAATCATATAACCATAAAGGAAAACGTTTAGATAACTTAGAAGCTATCTTAGATAACTTAGAATCTTTTTGATAAATATTCACCAATCATATAATAATAAAGAAAAACGTTTAGATAACTTAGAAGCTATCTTAGATAACTTAGAATCTTTTTGATAAATATTCACCAATCATATAATCATAAAGAAAAACGTTTAGATAACTTAGAAGCTATCTTAGATAACTTAGAATCTTTTTGATAAATATTCATCAATCATATAATCATAAAGGAAAACGTTTAGATAACTTAGAAGCCTTGGAAATAAAAAAAATCCCTTAAAAATAATGAATCTATTCAACAAACAAAAAATATTGTCTTATAGCCCAATCATGGATATGTTCCCCTACCCATCCACTCTTCATTGATACCTAGTAACGGTTCCACCCCTACCATAATAATACATTGTTCCCATCCATATTTCGAAACTGTCAAATTAGTATACGCTTGCCCTAAAGAACGAACGGTCGTTCTGAAACCGGTCGGCTTTAGTCAAATATATAAGTGGTCCAAACAAAGTTAAATTGTTTCATTTATCAAAAAAATATATTTCGCTTGAATAGAATTGAAATAAAAAGTTTCCTATGTATATATTTTTTTCTTTCTTATAAAAGTATTCACAAAATAAATAATCGCCTCCCAAATTGATTAGAGTTAGAGATTAAATAATAATTTTGGTTCAAAAACAATAATTTAATTTTGATTAACAAGACGAAACAATTCTATTTCCAGGACACTGCAGGCGATGTCCACCTGAACGGCGTCCTCCCAGAATCTGATTCTCCCTCCCAGCCTCTGAAGGTTCGCGAGCAGGAGACGGCCGCTGCAGTGCCCTCGATGGGACTCGAACTGCAACCTGAAGCCACCACAACGACCGAAAATCTCGCCGGAGCAAACCCGCCATACTTCTCCAGGGTTATTCAGAGCATTTTTGAGGTCAGTACCTATTTAATTTTTTTATAAATCAACGTAAAATACTATTGTGCATAATTGTAAGATATGTGAAGATTTATATATTTTTAAAAATATTTGCATCGGAATCATTGCCTTTCGACTTTCCAGCCGTACTCTCTCGGAATATCGCTTTGCACCGCAGTGGGAGAGTTAGATACATGAGTCCGTCAATCCCGGATACACTTACCTACAGATTCCTACACACCCCTCATACATTTTCCTTCCCTGAACTTTCTCTATTTCCTTTCCGAAAAAGAATTCACATAGCCTCCCCAAAGATGTTATGCGAGAATTTTTTTCAGAACCTCCTGCGTGGAGCTAATATAAAAAAAAATGTTCAACGCAACTCGAAATATACGTTAGCTATCATTTTTTGTTTAGATCATTGTTTATCCTTGTATAATAGAGCTACGGTTAAATAATGTAAGTATTATTTGTTTCAGATTCCAATCGCAGTACTGACAGCCGTAAGGAACCTGCTCCAAACTACCACAGTTCCTAAATACCCCAATCCATAAATACAATCATCATAATCTATTTATTCTCAGTATTAATTTTTACCCTTCGCGTTGCAGTGGCGGTCCGTGACTTTTCAGTAAGCTAGAGTGCTAAAATCGAAAAATTCGACATTACTGATGTTGAAGCTGAAATACTAAAATAAATCTTATTCGATTGGCAGCAAAATAAACAATGGGATAAGAGTTCTTGGTTTTCATTGCGTAAAGAGCAGCCTTCATAAAAATAGAAATTTTGAAGAAAAACTGAACTCATTTTCAGCAACAACATCAGTAATGTCGAATTTTTCAATCTTGGCACTCTAGATTACGAAAAGTCTAGAACCGCCCCTGCCTCTTTCCTATGGAGCCACTTTTCTATATTCCTTTCAACACTCCCAATAAAAGAAACATTATGTTAGTAGAAAGAATAAGCAATAAATCATAGAAAATACAAGCAAAGGGAGATACGGCCTGAAAGCATGCCGACCATCGCATAGCTACGTTGAAACTGCACGGACTATCAAAGCGGTGCGGTGGAGCCAAAGAGGGCTTTTATTTTGTACCGTAACGATCTACGGTTACGGTATAGTGACAGCATAAAAAAGGCAATAAACATACCTTCCTTATCACAATAATGCTGCAGCCCTTTCAAAAGATGAGATACACAATGTACGTATGTAGGTCTGTTTCCTACAAAGGAAAAAAGTCACCATTTTCTTGCATCTCTCGCAACGTGACGTCTCCGTAGACCCTTACCAATACTACTTACTAGCAGTGACGATAATTTTGAAAGAATGGAATATAGTTACACGGATAATATGAGAGCGTTTTTATTTTTACATTAACTCCACATAGGAGGCCCTGAGGAAAATAATTTCTCTCAGGGCCTATGTCATCTGGGATGCTGTGTGGAGGATCTTTTTGAGAGGAGGAAGGAATGAACATTAGTCTTAAAGAAACCCATGTTGTAGGAAGGAGGAAACACAGAGGCCGGCAAATCATTCCACAGCCGAGCTGTTGAACACAAGAACGAGTCGAAGAAACGACCCGTTCTCATGTGACAAATGTCAACCGTGTACAAATGTTGGGCACGCGTTTGGCGTGTTTCCCGACTATTCACCGGTGCCGAAGGGATCAATGATTCTATTTCCTCGGAGCATCTTCCATTATAATACCGGTAGAACAAGGATAGCATCCCCACCCGACGCCTGTGCTCTAAAGATCCATCCGTAAATAAGATATATCAGTTTCCTCCAAAGGAAAAAAGTAGTACTTTGGAGAAAACGGTCACACTTATTCTGTGAGTCTCATCTTTTGCGTCACCATTATTTAATGGGTAAGAAAGAGCTGCAGCATTATATAACGATAAAAAAATATGTTTATTGTCTTTTTTTTGCCGACACGGTATCGTAACCGTGAATCGTCACGGTAATTATAAAAGCGCTCAATGAAAAGTAATTCGTTTGGTGTGAAGGTATGTACGAGTACAACAAACGGCGTCCTTTGATTTGCAGTAGTACAGGTGAACGATGTGGCAACACCTTTTTGCACGCGGTTTCATACCAATAACGCTTCAAGACCTATCTCATTTGTTTCTATTATCTATGCAATAAACGCTGCATTTACTGAAAAAAATCCCTCCCAGATTATACTTTGTTTTTTCTGCGCTAAATTCTGTATTAAGTTTTTAGATTTTTGATCCTACGTTTGAAACTTAATTAGTTAATGATTGTAGTTATTTTTTTTTAATATAATATTCGTTAATCAGAAGTTTATCTGTGAAGTACACAGCAAGACTCTTAACCATTTTTAAACCTTAATGGCAAAGAGTAATGTGTAATGTATTCATTTGATGTTGGTCTCATAATTAGGTTATTGTTATAAAAATAAATAAGATTATAACAATTTTAATAAAAACATAAAAAATGTGTGTTATTGTTTTATTCATCCTTATAAATAAAAATAAATAAATGTTAAGGTGATCCAATAGTCCAGGAAAAAATCGAAATCGGAATTCACGTCCTTTATGGGAGGACTTTAAAAATACTTGAGAAAAAAGCTTTTGGAAAGGTTGGAAAAGGTATTTGAGAAAAAAAAAATTGTAGGTTGATTTCGTCAAAGCCCGTAAAAAATATTAATTTGTTCTTTACGCGTTGTTTATTGTAATAAAACGGAAATTTAAAATTGATTTCACGAAACTAAGCGACGCGGAGTCACACGTCCATTTCCCGCTCCGGCCGGGGCGTGACTGATACGAAATAGGTGTGTCCAGTGCATGGTAAATGCGGGCCGTATTGATTGATGTCAAAAATAACAAAGAGAAAATGCATGTTTTTATCTTATTTTGTGAAGTTAGGGCGTAAATATCAATTTTTTGAAATTATTATAAAAGAAACTGAATTTTCCATATTATACAATAAAACCATATTCGAAAAGGGGTTTGTAAGAAGGAGAGTTTGCACTTGAAAGTGTTTTTAGAGACCTAAAACTTTATTTTTTTCTAGGCTTATTAAAATATTTATTAAAAAAATGACCAATATTTTTTAAGGGACAAGATGTGTTCTACACGCAGTATTTAATTAAAGCATATATAATACTTCTAAGCGATCAAATTTTCAAAACATAGACATATGATTTTGTGTGATTTTGCATTATTTAGTATGGCCTCATCTTAAGAGGAACGACTGCGAGCCCTTTTTCATACACAACTTAATTTTGAATTGGACGCCAAAATATCCAGCCAAACTGAATAATCATCCAAATGTAATTTAATAAATATTAAAATTAAATAAAATGCGTAGTGCGGATATGCCCTATTTTATTTATTTTTGTATTAAATGTGGATATATAGGTAATTAAAAAATCAATTATGATTCATTTTGTAGGCGACTTTGGATTTTTTTTTAAGTTATTTATAATTGAATCGCGGCATCCCGCATTTCTACCGATTTATTACATACTTTGTTTTGAAGCTCTTAAAAAATATACATGGAGGCGCTCCTGAAGCATTCTAGGAGAAATCCTGAATTGTAGCTGAGCAGTGACCTTTTCGTCAATTGATCAATGATAAAAGAACAAAATATGTAATATTGTCAAAAATCTATTGAAAATTATAACTATAATATCTAGACGTTCCCCACGCCGAAACGCAAATTTAGAAGTTATATCTACGTTATATCACTTATTTTAGAAGTTATATCTACGAAAAAATTCACAGTGTTTTTTTAAATGTTATTTTGGATGTTCCGGACGAGATTTTGGTTCTATTTTAAACTAGTCATGTTTTATAAAACATTTTCACAATTTTCGCAATAATTTTATCGTTTTTAATACTAGCGCACTCTCCCTAACATTCGTATTTACGTATCTCTTTATCTTCTTCTTTTTGAGGGGGTATACCGCGCCTTAATTAAAAATATATCTTACCTTATCTAATGTGTTTATATAATTAAAAATAAAATAAAACATTGTAATTCACGCGTTTTTTGGCATTTTTGCAACCAACATTTTTTTTGCAAATAGTTCATGCGCATTCTACATTCATACCATAACGATTTGAACTCCAGGATTCCCGCCGATTTGATCGGACGAAATCAAACTTTCAATAGCGTTTTTTATTGTTCAAATGTACCTAGGTACAAGTAACAAAAGTTTTGTGAACGAAAATAAATTTTATTCTATTTTAGAAAAAAACGCATCGAAAAAAAAAGTCGGCTGAACCAGACTCCCCCTTAAAGCATATTGTTTTTAAATAAAATTAGGAAAAAATATAAAAGTTCTTATTCAAGTTTTTCCATAAGGCAGGCGTTCGTTGAACTAATTGCTTTTTTAGTATCACCGCTATGCTGAAAATCAACGCATTTGAAATTACGATAATTTCCACCTTGACCCATTGAAAATCCTGTTTGGTTTGAGGAAAATTGCACATAAATTTACACATAGAGAAGGTAGTTATTTACTACGCCTTACACAATATTAATTTGCCTTTAACCCCATAAAAATATTTAACAGCAATTTTTAGAAGGTGTGACTCAAACGATAGGTTTTTAGAATGTATATCTCAAACATAGCGTTACCTTAATTCAAATATAACAAGTCAAATTTGTAAAACTTACAGGAAAAGGAAAAGACAGATAAATCGTAGCGTCGATTTCACAAAAAAAAATAGTTACGCACATTATAACAGCCGTAACAATGTTACGTACATTCGCAGGTTTTTTTTACTGCTGGGCCCGCGGCGGCTTTTGGTTCGGATCCTCTGTAGCTAGTCACAGGTGTATCCTAGTGAGACAGGCATCGAAAAACCCAAAGTGAACATTTTTTTTTTTTTTTAAGTATGTTTATTCAGTTTTTTAAATTTTACAATATTTATCTTACAAAACTGATCAATCAGTTTGATTGTAAGAAATCTCTCATTTTTCCTATTTAATTAATATTATTGTACTTTTATGTTTTACATTGTAATAACTGTGTAAAATTTACAATACTAATTATTATAAACTACTAATTACGAATACAGTGGGTGATAGTAATTTCCAGGTATTTGATCAATATTCGATTTGGGTATTTGTATACAATATTATTTGCTTTCATGTTCTACGAAGATAGAATGATTTAACATTTTTTTTGATATTTGAATAAGATGTCTCATTTTTAATATTTTCAGGTAATGCGTTAAATATTTTCGGAATTCTATGCCTCTTTGTTCTATCACCGTATACATTTTGAGATTTATTAATAATAAGCATTTGTGCTTCTCTATGCCTAGTAGGGTAGTTGTGGTTTACAGGTTTTTTGAATTCTGTATTCCAGAATTCATCTAGCGTTAATTGATAATCTACCTTACTGTGTATAGAGAGGACATTACACAAGAAGAAAATTTTTTTATAATCGCCTTCACATAATTGAACTTTTTTTTGCCTGATATCAATTTTAGGAAACGGATTTGTAATTGTTCTATTTTATTTAAGTACGTTTTGTACGTTAATCCGTAACTATTTATTCCGTATCCTATAATTGATTCTGCTAATGCGTTGTATATACAGTATAATATATTTTTATCAACAAAGTTTTTTAGGTGATAAAATTTCCCTAATATGGATCTTAATCTATTACATACATTTACAATATGATTTGACCAGTTAAAATTGACATCTATTGTAAGACCAAGGTATGTATATTGGTACACTTTTTCAATATTTGGGCAATTACACTGCAAGGATTGGTTTTTTGTGTGTAAACAATCATATGAATGACTTTTTATATGCAATTAATAATTTACATAGATAAATAAATAAAAACATAACTGAATACGACGTAATATTCAGAAATTAATTAAAACAGCAATTAAATAATTAACTAATAATGTCTGATTGAAAATGGCGGAGACGGACAAAGAATACATAGTTTTTTACTTACTAAATCGAGTAATGTATGCTATTTATTATGCAAAACTAAAAATATACATTGTTTAATAACATTGTTCAATTTGGAAGATGGGTTTGGGTAGCGCCGCTCAAAGAATCATTTATTGGATAACCAACACACCCCTGCCTATTGGTTTCGTTTGGTGACTCAGCAGGGGTTCTTGGGTTCATAGGGGTGAGGTTTGTCTAGATCTTGGCGATATGTTTGTCCACCTACAACGTGACGGGCCGATAGAGGCGTACCTTTTGACCTCTCTAGTCGGACTCTCGCCCATCGCCTTACACCGGAGTGGAAGGAATCAAATCATACGTCCTTCATTCCTGGACATATTGACTTCAGATTCCCACCCATACCGCATACCATTTTCCTTCCCAGAAGTCTCCTTCCTTTCCATAAATATACCATCCATACAGCACCCTCAAAGATGACATAGGCCCGAGGGATTTAAGGGACACCTACGAACTCGAATAAAATTAAACCAAAAACCAACAAAATCATTTTTTTTTTTTTTACAGTGTATACCGCACAAGAATCTCAACTGCTCCCGTCTGGAGCCAGTGAAACTATGGCATCCCCAATTGGGGTATGTTGTGAGGCTGAAGGTAGTGGGGAGGGGAAGGAGGTGGGGAAGAGGAAGGTTGGGAAGTACCTGGCTATTCAGATCTGGTCACTAAACACGGCTAAAGCCATTTTCAAGCAACGTTTCAATTCTGAATGGTGGTCTTACACCAGGGCGATACTAATAGTATCTTCCACTCTGGAACATGCCGCAAATATACTATATATTATTTTAAATGAATTAATTGTGAAATAACACAAATTAATCAAATAAAATTTATTTGCGCATGCCGGGTTCGAACCCGCGACCTCCGGAATGTGAGTCGAGAGTCTTAGCCACTGGACTACGGAGGTCGTCAATATATATATCAATAAAAATGTACAAGAAAAATCCTGCCTCTGGCCACTTTTAACGATTAAGTCTCGAGTAATTTGTCCTCAATCTGGTGGTTTTGATCAATCAGAAATTGTTTTATAAATGTAACAGGTTTTCTTGCATTACATAATAACTGGTTCTGAGTAAAGATCGCCCTCGCAACCTAATCTTGGAATAACGAATGATTAAGTATATTCAGTTTAAATGAGGTATTGGAAGTTGGATATGATGGTTATAGGTTTATTTCTGGGGTAACATAAGTATTCGCCTGAAACACTCATCTATATTGAAAAAAACTCCCGAGACCCGCGTCCTTCTGATATCCGATCAACTACTCTTTATCCACCGTGCTACTTCGGTTTATCTCCTACCCGCCAAAAAATAAATCAATATTTTCTAGTGTTTCATTCAACAATTACCGCTTTTTACACATTTCCACCTGAAAACAGCCAACCTTTATTTTTTGTGAGAAAGGCATTATAAGTGCTAAATCTCCCACTAGGGATTTTTTTATTTATTTATTCCATCAAAAACATAGTATACATAAATATATAATTTAAACAATTTATCGGTAGTCCCGCGAAGCTGCCACATGGCTGCTTGGCTGCAGGTTCTACCTCAATATTGAGTACATATACATATAATACACCAGAGTGGAAGATACTCTCAGTATCGCCCTGGTGTAAGACCACCATTCAGAATTGAAACGTTGCTTGAAATGGCTTTAGCCATGTTTGTTGACCAGATCTGAATAGTCAGGTACTTCCCCACCTTCCTCTCTCTCATCTCCTTCCCCTCTCCCCTCCCCGCTACCTTCAGCCTCACAACATACCCCAATTTGGGATGCCATAGTCCCGCTGGCTCCAGACGGGAGCAGTTGGGACTCTTGTGCGGTATTCATGTAAAAAAAAAAAAAATACACTATTTATGGTAAAAAAAATAATATGTGTAATTTCAAAAGTGTAAAGGAAATTGAAGACCTCTGTAAAAGATTTAAGATTACAAATATTTAAAGGAAATGTAATAAAAAATAACATAACAACCAATGGGATAAAACAATAACATAACAACCAATACATAACATAACAACCAATACATAACATAACAACCAATACAATGGGATACAATATTTTAATAATCTTCCCGACAGGAGATAAGCCGACGTAGCTCAGTGGATAAAGAGCAGTTGACCGGATATCAGAAGGACGCGGGTTCAAGTCCCGTCGGCGGCATGTATCTTTTCTCGGGAGATTTTTCCAATATAGATGAGTGTTTCCGGCTAATAATGATTGCTTATAATAATTCTTACCCTTTGTGATATGCATAAAAATCTTGTCTTAAACAGTAGTTTATCAAATAAAAATTATTATTTCTTTGGTTTAATCCTAGAAGTGCTTATGTCAAATTTGTAAATCGCACGGTCGATCCATAAGGACTGTATCGATAACTTTCGGTAAGTTCTTATCGTTCCCCAGCATGATTACAGATCGCCAACAAACAAATAACATTTAATTAAATGAAGACAATATTAGCGAAACTCAATCGAAAATCTGGAAACAGAAAAATATATTGGCACCTGTGGGACTAGAACCTAGGACCTTCGGCTTTCCGAGTCGCTGCGCTAACCACTGCGCCAAGGTGTCGATGTCGCAGTGGCCCGGAAAGCCGAAGGTCCTGGGTTCGAATCCCAAAGGTGCCAATATATTTTTCTGATTTTTCTGTTTCCAGATTTTCGATTGAGTTTCGATAATATTGTCTACATTTAATTAAATATTGCCTTTTGAGGTTTTACTCATAAACTTAAAAATAAATAACAGTTCACAATGAGAAGTGTTCTTAATATATTCGACATCAATGTTGTTTGTACGTTGGCGATCTGCAGTTGTCCTAGAAGTTACTGAAAGTTATCGATACAATCATTATCGATCGACCGTGTTAAGAATTCCAACAATAATAATTTATCGATGTCTCGGCGTTCAAGACGCCGAAACAATATTTTGATTTCTACATTAGATTTTTTTACAATAGTTCCACAGACGAGGTCCTGAGAAAATTAATTTCTTTCATGGCCTATCATCTTTGTGGATGCTGAGTTAAGGATCTTTAAAAGGAGAGGATGTTCAGGGAAGGAAAAAGGTACGAGGTGTGGGTAGGAATTTGGGGTTCCATGACAGATCCGCCGACAGTTGACCCCCCGCCCCCGGCGCGGTGTACTTATATATAGGAATGCAATGTGCAGACGGTTTATGGAAAATTCTGTACACCTATATAATTACACAAAATATAACTAAGTGACCATGAAAGGATGTACCACCGAATAACAAAAGTATAAAACATATTTTCATTCAAAAACATCACGGAAAATCTACTTCTCTGTTTACTATGTATATCAGCGTATTAATACAAAAAAATGACACTATATATATAAGGGAACATACCCATACCAACTTTTTGCAATTTTTAACCCCCCCCCCCCCCCCGGTGACCAAAATCCTAAGCAACCCGCCGCTCATTTGTATGGAGCGTGACATTTTGAAGACCCCCCCCCTAAACGTGTCACGTAGTATGGGTACGTTCCCTAAACACCTATAAATTCGTTTGTAATTCATACCAACTTATTATAAATTGTATTCTTTAAAACGATTTTACCTTTGAAATTGGTAAATAATGCAAAAAATATACTATATTATAGTAAATATCATTTCGGGGGCCAACTGTCGGCGAATCAACTGTCGGTTCATCGGATGGACTTATGAATCCATCCCTCCCACCCCGGTGCAAGGCGATGGCTCGAGAGAATCCTGCAGGCGAGGACGAATGTTCTCCCTCAACTAGTCCAAATTAATTTTTAGTCAGTCCCTCGGGAGGAAGGTTCGATCCTCAAACAAACCAAAAAAAAGAAATTTTAAAAGTCTTTTTAAAAGTTCACATCACATAGTTAAGATCCAGTCTCTGGGAAGGATGGTTCAACCCTGTGTCAAACCAATAAATGTTTTTATTTATTTATTTATTTAACGCCCAAAGGGCTTTTACATGTTTGGTAGTACAATTAATTCATGACAGATGATTTTTAAACAAGATAAAGAAATAATAAAAATAAAATTAGATGAAAAAGCGCACAAGTCATAAAAATACAAAAATACGGCGATTTCATAGGTTTACAACGATACAGATATGTTTAGGAATAGTTTTGGAATAAGGTTTTTACAAGATCAACAAAATTCGCCAAGTTTATGTTAAATATGTCAACATCACCTAAGTACTGATTTCCCATAGTGTGAAATCGTTGTATCGGAGAGTGGGCAATGTAGTTTCGCTTATGAATACTACAATAGAATAGTGTATTTTGTCGTGTAGTTACCGTCGGTATTCGTAAGTTGATGAGTGGCGGGAGTTCGCAACAGTCAAATTTGGAGTTAAGTATTTTGAATAAAAAATGTTAAGTCGTTTATTTTACGTCTGTCTTCTTGCGTGTGTATTTTTATGATATTTAATAATGAATTATATTGTAAGTATTCTAATGGGCTTTTAATTTAAAATTTATAAAACGCAGAATTTTTTTTTGTATTTGCTCAATGTTGTTATTGTGAATTTTGTAAGATGGAGACCAAACTACCGAGTTATGTTCCATTAGTTTTCTAACTAGAGATACATATAATAATTTAATGGCTTGTATGGAATTAAAGTTTTTAGTTGTTCTTAATACGAAGCCTAGTGTTTTCATACCTTTGTTTACAATTTGGTAGATATGATTGACGAAACTTAGTTTTTCATCCTAAATAATTATATGTTTTCTAATATATTTCATGTTTTATACGTTTTCTAATATATTTCAATGAAATTAAATATTATCCAACCCTAAATACGGCGCAAGTAGATCGAAAATTAAAAAATAAATGTATTATGAAAAAACAACTTTGTTTTTTTAAGATTTCATTTTTTATTAGATTTATAGTTCTGTGCGTTTTTCTATAAATACGTTGTAATATTTTTCTTCTGATCAAGAATAAAGTGAAAACACTTATTAGCATTTACATGTGGATATAATCTTTTATTAATATGATAATATGTACAATTAAATTGCAATTAGAAATCGACAGCGTTTGTAAAAGGTCGTTATACAATAATACACAGTCATCTCGCGATCGTTACGTTACTTATAATTATTGGAAAACCATCTCTTCAATAATACAATGAAAAAAAACTTTGAGTAGGTGCCTACTGGTATAGTCTAAACATCTTATTTTTTTACATTAAATCCACACAGGAGGACGTGAGGAAAATTATTTTTCTCAGGGTCTTTGTCATCTTTGAAGATGCTGTGTGGAGGGCCTTTTTGAGGAGAGGAAGTCTCTTCAAGACCCATGTTGTAGGAAGGAGGAAACACAGATGCCGGAAAACCGTTCTCATGTGAAAAAATCTCGTACATATGTTGGGCCCGTGTTTGTCGTGTTTCCCGACCACGTACCAGTGCCGAGGGGTTCAATGACGCTAGTTCCTCGGAGCATCTTCCATTTAAATACCGGTAGAACAAGGACAGCATTCCCACCTGACGGCTGAGCTCTAAAAATTTCAATCCGTTTGTTAAGATAGGAGAATTTGCGATTGCTTCGTTCCTTTCTCGCAATTAGTGGTTCAGCTTGCAGGTTCGTCTTGCGTGTGCACGTGTATACGAAGCCTAATGAATAATTCGTTTGGCTCAAGCACGTGTTTGTTTAGCCCATTTTTAAGTGCATTTTTATGCTAGTCAACCGCAGAACGTAGTAATGATGATATAAGTAAGTAATGACGAATAAATGTGTTCGTTTGCTGAATACGTACACTAAAACCATGGACATCCGAATTGATAGGCTTGCCCTAACTTGAAATCTATCATTTCGGCGAGCTGGAGACTAAAGTAAATTTCAGATAACATCCGAATTGATAGACTTGCCCTAACTTGAAATCTATCAAATTTCAGATTACCCCCCCCCCCCCCCCCTCCTCCCCTCCCCCATTAAAGTTGACTTTGAGAAATTCAAAACCAAATTTCGACTTCATACTACCTAGTCAAATGTAAATTAGTCCATCCTGGGGGGGAAGGGGTAATAGAGAATTTCTGGGAATGGGGTGAGACCACCCCCCCCCCCCTTCGCTACGCCTTTGGTACCAGTGCCATTCGTACGTTGACCACCAAAGAGCGCTCATTGAAACAATCAAATCCCTTCGCAGAAAACTAAAATTCGTAAAAAAATACAGTAAGTAAAGTAAGGCGACAATTTGCAGCGAAGTCCATTATGGACTTTTCTGCTCAGGATCTTAATATTCTTAAAAACAGTTGGTTCACTAAAAATCGGTTGGATAAATTACGACATGTTTGTAAAAAGCATCTAACTAAACAGTGTGGGAAAATATTCAATTTTGTAAACAAGCCCCAACTTTTGTTCACTCGATTTGACAATTGTAGTTATTTTTTTACGCAGCCAGCAATTTGCGCACCATTGTAAAAATGACAAGTATTTCGTGCGCAGATTTTATTTTCGGGTACTAAATTGTGATCTTACAATACGAGTTAACTTTATACCTACTGTCAGATTAGTTTAATTTATTAAGAGCGTTTAACCAGCCAGCGGACGAAAATCCACATTTCGTCGAAAGTTGTTCTTCCGATCGTGCAGGGCGGTTACAATGAGAAAGATTGATTATTCTCCGTACCAGCTTTTTAAAATTATAACTCAATATCGAATTTATTTCAATCCAAATTAGCTTTAATTTATACCTTCATCCAAAAATGCTGAAAGGCATGATGATAAAACTATTAAAATAGTGTACTTTTTGTAGTTATTTTTTTATTATAAGTATTTATCATTTTTCAATAATGTCTAAAATTAATAAGAATGTTAAAAAAATCTGAAATATATTAGTTTGTAAGTGCGCAAATAAATACACAAATGGACCAATTTTCATCAAGAAACACATGTACGTACATATTTTTTAATGATTTTATTGAAACTAAAATTAAAATTCTAATACATAACTTTGCTAGATAATGTATTGATTTATTTTACTGCATGATTACATTATTTGAAATGGGTGTGGTATAATACAAAAACTTTTTTGAAAATTTAACAATTCTGCCAACGACCTATGGAATAACCTTATTATACTAAAAATTTTAAAAAAATCTAAAAATTTATTACATAACTATGCTAGATAAAAGAACAATCTTTCGAAATCCATTTATAATTTTTTGCGGAAAAGAGTCAATACGTCTAAAAACTTTTTTGAAAATGACGTATTTCCGGCTTTCTCTGGTAATGCCCTCTTAACAAATCACAGCAAACTAGATGGTCACACCCTTCCCCGCTCCGCATACCTTGATTTGTACCCTTTTCCCTGATGGGCTGGTCTATTCATTTTAATGTGTATGGCTAAAACCACATTTGTTCCAGCGCTAAGAAGATTCTGCCCATGTGCTGAGTGTGCTGGTGATTAGCATGACTATAGCAAACTAGATGGTCACACCCTTCCCCGCTCCGCATACCTTGATTTGTTCCCTTTTCCCTGATGGGCTGGTCTATTCATTTTAATGTGTATGGCTAAAACCACATTTGTTCCAGCGCTAAGAAGATTCTGCCCATGTGCTGAGTGTGCTGGTGATTAGCATGACTATAGCAAACTAGATGGTCACACCCTTCCCCGCTCCGCATACCTTGATTTGTTCCCTTTTCCCTGATGGGCTGGTCTATTCATTTTAATGTGTATGGCTAAAACCACATTTGTTCCAGCGCTAAGAAGATTCTGCCCATGTGCTGGTGATTAGCATGACTATATTAGATTTGGCACCATTCTGTGTTTTCTCTAAATGGTATCGTATTATACCCTCTTAGGATTAATGATTGAATGGTTACAATGAAACAATTCGATCATATGTATGATAACAAGATTTTAAGGCATGTATATCATAAGTAGAAAAAATATCTTTAAATTCTAACGTATCGTATCGGGATCCGAGAAAAACAACAATTTAATAATAAACTAAAGAAGTTTGAATCCTGGTATTGCGATTTTTCTTTTTTTTATTCTTCATTTTAAGCACCCGCTAAACTGCCAAAGCAGTTTGTCAGCAGGTCGATTTAACAATACTAATGTAACACATGTAAAAAGAAACCACAATATAGGAAATAAATATAAGAAGAATAAAATTTCAAGTAACTACAATAAAAAGGCATAAAATACACAGATTGGCAGATACAACCTATCACAATCATATTTTTACATAAGATTACAAACGACATCAATTTTTTTTTTAAATTGCTCTATTAACCATTTTAGTTTTTGAGAAGATCTAATTGTTTTCCCCTAATTCCTATCGTCTAGAATATCTGCAAAAGTTTCCTGGTATCAATAGTATCAAACGCTTTAGAGTTAATAGTCTATAAATATCTAAAACCAGAATTTAAATTTCTTATTTATAAGAAATGAGTTTACCCACGGACGTAGGAATATATGGACCTGCCCTAAGTAATAAAAGCGTATTATTTCCCCCTCCCCATAACGGTTCCATGGAACCGCCTGGGCTTACGAGAGCCGCCTCCCTTGAATCTAAAAACGTGACGTCATCATTCTTGTTCTGACCAGCGCCGAAGTCACATAGTACATTTTACGAAATAACAAGGCAAAAATGGTAGCTTGTGCTATGAAAACGTGTAAAAATAGAAGTGAAAAGGAGAATAAACCAAATTGTCGTATTACATTCCATAGGGAAGCATTATTTTACTTTATTTTAAGCTTATTCGAATTATATTATTATATTATCAGTTTTGTAACATATACTATCATGAACGTGTTTACACACAGCCGTAATATGCGTGGGATGGCGTATTTCAGCATATCGCTCGCCATATATTCCGATTGGGAATATATGGCGAGCGATATGCTGAAATACGCCATCCCACGCATATTACAGTTGTGTGTGTGAACACGTGTTAACGCTCAGAGGGTGTGTTCACACACAGCTGCGACGTAAAACACACAGCCATTTGCAAAAGAATCAGGGGTGTGCCTTCGCCTTTTGCGCTCTGCTAAAATAGCTAATCGTATCATTTGGAACGTCTATCTTTTCATGTGTTATTTCTTGCTGGAAATCCGTGGTATTAATAAAGGATAATAAACCAATAATTTTTAAATTTATCACACTTTAAGGGCCTTATTACTAAACGAGTTTTGAATTTTACGCAACTCATAAACGTGGAATAAAGTATGGTTTTTTTTTATTAGGCGTTATTGTATATTTTGCTTTCTTAATTATGTACTCCATCGTGGTATGTTTAGAAGTAAAATGTAGATACAGTGAGCATGTTTGGAATGAAAAATGTATGTGACATTTTGCTGTCCGATGATATTTTTTATCAATCAAAATTTAAAATAAAATATTTTTCTAACGCACGTCGCCACCGATTATATTATCTTTGGATCACACTGTCACGTCTCAGCGGACCACGTGTTAGGTAAGCGCGTTGTTTCGTATTTACGGTATTGCTGAGTGCTGGAACGAGAATGAGTGCTCACGGCCATCATCACAGTCAACAGATTAATACCTTCTTACTATGTTGGCTCATCTTTTTAATATATTCAGCTGTTATTATTGTACTGTTTTTAGCATCGATAATATAACTCCTGTACATGTTATGTTGTTTTCTCTTAAGCTGTGCTGTTATTTTTGTACGTTATTTAAACCTCTGTAAGTTGTTTATTGAATGCTGTTCTCACAAATATAATGTTATCCTTAACCCTTTTTGTCTTTTTCTTTTCACTTCTTCCATTGTCCATAGACAATGTAAGAAATAATTTAATGGAAGTTATATATATTATATAAATATTATTTCTTTAAACAATATTATGCATAGTCTGAGAATACTGTTACTGTGTCGGTGTAGGTATATAATACAGTTTTACTAAGTTTCTGCTGATATATGCTTAAATGTAGCTAAACAAAAAATATTATACCCAAAAAATAAATAAAAAGCACCTTCGTCGTCAAAATATTCCAATTAATACCCCACTCCTGGCTACGCACGATCCGATTTGCAGAACCCAGATAAGTCGGGAGGTTTAGGGGGGAGGGGGGAAGTTGTTGCCTATACACAATGCGTCGATGTGGTGGTGAGAAGTACCTATCTATGTAAATCTGGTCACTAAACACGCCTAAAGCCATTTCAAGCAGTTGGGGCGATACTAAGAGTATCTACAAAAAGGAGCAAATAATAATGTAACTGCTACGTGCTACGTATTATTGTAATTAAATAACGTGTGAAATAATTTAGGTAAAATAATTTTAATTAAAAGAGATAATTACATTATTTTTATTAACTAGCAGACCCGGCCACACGTTGCTGAGGCTAACGAAACACAACGCCATTACCCAACCTTTATAAAATCCTCACCACCCGCTTGCCTGCTGCCCGCTGCCTGAATTGAATATTTGAATTTCTCGGCTTTTCTCTACTATAATAAGCATGTAATATACACATAAACCTTTCTCTTGAATCACTCTATCTATTGGTGAAAACCGCATGAAAATCCGTTGCGTATTTTAAAAGATCAATGCGCACATACATTTTGAGTGACTTCATTTTATACTATGTAATTATATAGCAACAGAGCGGTTGTGATAACCCTAAAATCTGTCGACCATCACGAATGTGGGCGGTTCTCGAATGTGCTCCTCGCTGGTTACAGGGGTAAGTAAATTATGGAACATTTGTAAAAGTGTCTTAACTAAATACGGCAACCAAATAGTTGTCTGTGAAAAGATGCGAACTTTACTTTGCTTATTCAGACTTCGCAAATATGTTAATAACGTAGCGAGCAATTCGCGCTCCCACATAAAAAGGTCTATTCATTAAAAAGCAGATGTTATTTTTAAGAACTAAATGGCGATATTATAATGCGAGATGCCTATATACTGTCAGATTAATTTTTCAACCAATCACAGTCATCTTCCCCTCTTCGTACCGCCATAGTTGATTTTTCCCCTCACCTGTTATTTCTGGTCTATTGAATTTGGATGTCTATGAGTTTACCGAAAGGAAAAAAATGGCGGAAGAAAAAAAACGACACCTCATAAAAGTTCAAATACCTGTTTTTTTTTCTTGATAGATATTTTTAGATTTTTTTTCGTTTTCCTTGAAAGATAACAAAAATTATCATAACAATGGCACCTAGTTGCGATTTCAAAGCGCGATGGTGTGACGGCCTCTACGCAAATATTAAGTATGCCATTACGCAAGATATTAATCAACAAATTATTCGTGTTTTGACTGCCATTACTTTGGTAGCATTGTCGATCTTGAAGGTTTGATAAATGACAAGGTGGTCTGAAGAAATCTGACGCATTTTCGCTGGTGTCTTTAATTAATGGCTATCTACATTTGTTTTCCTCTCTTTTACCTTTCACCTCTGCTTCACTTTTTTGTTCCACTATTTGACCAACTTTTGAGCACTATTCGACAACCAATTCAGTACCACCATTCGGTAAACAAATAACCACCATTCAAATCCAATTCGGCTAACACAATTTGTTCCAGTGTCTATTTTAGTGGTGATACAAAAAAAAGTGATACGTATGGTAAAAAACCGATTTTAGTTTAGACAAGTTTCAAAAAGCCCTGCGGTTGAATTTGGCAGCCAATTCTGATCTGGCGCTTCAAAATACCTTCGATTCTGTGCAAAAACGGGCGGTGCATTTTATAGATTTTCCTAACTTAACAAACGTTATTCTACCCTTATTTCAATGGAAGATGCTCCGAGGAACTAGCGTCCGTGATCCCCTCGTCACCGGTGCATAAACAGGAAACATGCCAAACACGCGCTTAACATATATACACGGTAAAAATTTGTCACATGAAAACGGGTCGTTTCTACGAATTTTTCTTGAGTACAAAAGCCCGGCTTTGGTATGATTTGCCGGCCTCTGTGTTTCCTCCCTCCTACAACATGTTCATGTTCACTCCTTCCTCTCCTCTAAAAGAACCTCCACACAGCATTCACATAGATGACATATTTGCCTCAGTGCCTCCTATGCAGAGTTAATGTAAAAAAACTACTTTCCAAATATTCCTGACTTGTAGCCTTGAAGAGTGTTTCGATCGATTCAAATTGTGGAGAGAATTACATTTGCGTTTTGTTCGCAAAATGTTGGGCTATTGAGTGGAGGCACCACGGGGCGATTCCACAATCACGGGTGCAACATTTAGACGCATATAACGCTTCCTAATGATAAAATAAATAAAAAATTAACTTAAATTCTTCTTGGAAGGGCTACATTTTAACATGTTAACTTTGTATTCGTTTATTAGAATTTTATTGAAATATTTAAATAGTCAGGAGGGAGGTTCAAAGTGCTATCGCGGGTGGAACAAATTTGGACATACCTTTCCAGATCGTAAGACAAAAACACAAAAGTCTGTTAATTGTGAAATAAGTTAAGCAAGTATATATATATATTTCATTATGTCAAGCCTTTATATTTTGTTAGGCTTTTAACTAAATAACTACAAAATTTTAAAAAAATTTAGGGAAAAAAAAATAAACAATGAATTATTCGCTTTTGAAGCAATTGCGGGTGCAACATCAAATTATCGCGGGTGCAACCCGTCTAATTTAAGTGGGGATAAACATAAATACAAACTTAAGGTGGAACGAAATTAAAGATCAAACAATGCTTTTGACTAATCAGTACACTTCTTTGTCACTTATGATAATTACTTCTTTACGAAAACGTCAACATTAGCCGAAAATTCCATGAACAAATTATTTCCATCAATCTTTTTCTCTGGCATTTCCAACTTCGAAAAAGTCTTCAAAATGAACGTCTGCTACATCATTTACGATTTTCATTATTATTTAATTAATATTAATGTCTTTTGGTATCTTAATTATATTAATTATCTTTAATAATGAATATATTAATTAATAATTATCTTAAATAATGAATAATTAACTTAAATAATGAATATATTTAAGATATAATGTTTCTTTTACATTATCTTCACAACAGGAGGCTCTGTCGTGCGACAACAAATTTGATGATATTTTAATTAATTCTCATTTACGAGTATTTTGTGATCACCCTGCGTCACGACAGGTGGGGATTCAAGTGAAAGTAAAAACGTTGAACGTTCGGTCAACCAGTAGTGAGTAGTACCGGATAGTGTCTGGTGAGGACAGTTCATACAATTAATCACGGATTCTTCAAGTGAGTTCTGTTCAACTAAAACATAACACTGTTATCAATTCATAACATTCAATTAGTTAACGATAAAGCACTACGTTACTGATAATCTTATCTAGAAATTACCTTTCCATGTCTAAAGATCATTAGTTATATCAATTAACACAGTTTTGTTAAATTTTCATGCTTTATGCTTCGCGGTTTAAAGTGTTTTAAATTGGCAATGATGGACGGTGATTTTTAAGGTCATTAATTAAATATTGTTTGTGCTTTGAGATTTAATAGTTGTGACTTATTTAAACGTATTATTTGAAAGCATAGTTATTGATTTTTTTATTTGTTGATATTAAACTCGTTTTGTAATCTTTGAGTTGGATGAAAAATTCATTTAGATGAAATAAGAATACACAAAAAAATTTTTAAACAATACTTGTGTCCATGTCAGACCTTAGGCATATAAAATTTGTACGCTGTTGATTCTGTTGTATTTGTTTATTATTGGTAATATAGGAAAATTATCACCTTCCTAGGTTAGCCTGTTTGTTACAAGTTTAACCACTAGGACCCATCAGCTTGTTTACATGATTACTAGAGAATACGTACGAGGCGTGCCTGAGTTATTAAACGGTTGAGCAATTCAATTTTTTTGAAAAAGCTTTTGAAGATTACATCCATCAATATAATATATCATTGAAGAAAGAAATAATACTAATAAATCTCAACGAAACATGGAACAGCGCAAAATATATCCCAGTGGCCGAATTTGTTAAGACGCTGTGTCCTGGTAAGACAAGAGTATCTGGGTTCGATTCCTAGTTGCGAACGTCACCTTTTTATTTTTCTTTGTCTTTTTCTGTTTCATGATTCATTTAGATTTATTAGCATTATCTTCGTCTTCAATGGTAGATTAATTCATTGCCGGTTGAATGACATTGAAGAGGACAAACAGATCAGTATATTACGAAATCTTATAACGAAAAAAAAATTGAATAAACGAAATCGGGAAGGTCGAATAAAATCGAAGACGAGAAGAAATTAAATTAAAAGAAAAATAGATACTACATACTTACAAACTATAACAGAAGATAAATAAAGAATATGGGAGAAAAAAGATAGACCTATGAGGCAGTATAGATGTCGCAGGCATATCGTAAAATCAGGCCGATCATGCAATCTGCCGCTAGGCACTTCACGAAGTAGCTATCGAAGATGCGAAGTAGCATCATGATCTGCCTGATCGGCAATCGGCCGCCGACATAAATAGAGGCAGATATAATATAAACGGATTAATATATGACTATTGGTACATAAAGTACAACAGAAAGGAATTATTTATTTGTGAAGTCATTCAAACCTTTTTTAGCTGGTTAGATTGTCCGCATCATAACAGACTAACTGGCGACGCCCGTATTATATGATTTTTTTTTAATCACGTCTTCTAATAGTGCAAAACATTTTAAATTCAAATTAATAGATAACTTTATATTTACCACTTAATTATTTACAAAAACCGACATGTTTCGTCAGCAAAGCTGACTTCTTCAGGGTTTTAACAGAACTAATTTTAAAAATAGACATACATAGGTAATAGAGAAAAATAATAGACATAAACAATAATAAAATTTGAAAGACAAATATAAAGTATAAATTTTAGAGATTATAAAGAGTATTAATGCAAATTTAAATATTATTAATAATCTCAAATTGTTTTTAAATGACCCATTATTAAATCTATTCCCCTTTTAAAATTTTAATTGTTCTATATTGCCCCTCGTCCCTTACACATTATTTTCTTTCAAATTTTATTATCGTTTATGTCTATTATTTTTCTCTATTACCTATGTATGTCTATTTTTTAAATTAGTTCTGTCAAAACCCTGAAGAAGTCAGCTTTGCTGACGAAACATGTCGGTTTTTGTAATTAATTAAGGGGTTAATACAAAGTTATCTATTAATTTGGATTTTTTTTTAAGTCAATGGTTGCGTGAATCGATCCCGCTACTTCCCGCCTTAAATAACTAGGGGTGTATTTCACCATCATTTTGATAGCCTATCTATAGGATAAACATTTCTTTATTCATAAAGTCCCAGTTTACTATTCGGTATAATGAACCTATGAATAGTGGTTGTATATCGGATAAGTTAACCGAATTTTCTACATCTTACAAGTATTTATTTGTTTATTATAAGCCATGAAAAAGCCATGCTGTGGAGGAAAACTAATAAATTAAAGGTTTTCTTTTTTGTCATAGATCTTCTACATTCTTTCAATGATTTTCTATTTCCAGTTCATAAGTCTTAATAATTTATAAACGCATTTTTATTCAGTGCATACGTGCTTCAGTTCCACTGGTTTCATAACTTTACATGTAATTTAATCACATTTGAGTACGTTATACCGGTCTTACATGTGCAAGAAGCAAAAAGGCATATGAAAGGAAAGGAATTTAACTGGATTTACTTTACAATATTCGAAATTCTACCGGTTGGATGAACCGTAGTGACAGTGATTTTACTAAGACGGTATTTAACCATTCTGTTGATAGCTTATAGATAGATTGGTTAACGTATATAATATATAAATACTCGCAATAAATAGAATACTCGGCTAACTTATCTGATATAAAATCTTCACATGTTGCAAACACTTTATGGGAATACATAATTATAATAAACACAATAAAATAACTTTGTTTCAATTCCACTTTATTATTTCTTAATCCAACCGGTTTCGGTTCATCCTGAACCTTCCTCATGGTATTTAAAAGAAAATATATGTATATCTGTATTATGTTCAATATATTTTTATTCACCCCTGAGGAAGGTTCAGGGTGAACCGAAACCGGTTGGATTAAGAAATAATATGGTGGAAATGAAACAAAGTTATTTTATTGTATTTTTTATAAGAAAAACTCTATTTTATAAATTTTGAAGGTTATTATTATTATAGATAATATTGTTAATTCTAAAATTTTAAATATGACATTGACTATTATGACGGCTTGACAGAAGGGAGCAATAGCGAAATTGGTTAACGCGCACGTCCCGGTTAGACGAGAGGTCTGGGTTCGAGTCCCAGTTGTGCGACCATTGTCTTTTTTCTGTTTTCTGTGTCTTGTTCTCTTTTATATTTTCGTTTAGACTATTATTGTTATCTTTTTCTTCGATGATATTTTACTGTGTTTATTATTATCTGATATACCTATAGCCACTATTCATGGATTCGAGTTACGATTAATAAACTTGGATTTTAAAGACAAATAAACAGCAAATCGAAAACATACGTTGGCCTATGTGTTAGCTATCAAAAGGATGGTGAAATATCCCCTCAGACTTTGTAAATCAATAAATCTTAAATCGAAAAGATACGTTATCCTATGAATAAGCTATCAAGAGGTGGGTGAAAAACTAAATACAAGTACCTATGCTTTCACTAAATGTTACCAAAAATCACGGAATGTAGATATGCTTGCCAAGATGAAAACTGAGAAGTTTGTTATGTAGAATCAAAAAAATATTACACATTTTAAATATGTTTTACAAGAATAATCACACTGTAAATATGTCGTAGATATATACTTTATCCTTTTTCCATGACTAACCATAGAAATACATACCAGCAAATTTCCCTTGTTCGTGGAATTTAAAAATGATTTTCACACAATTCATCTGCTTTGAATTCGAATTTCGAAATTCTGTCGCTCAGAAACTTAAGTAGGTTCTTACTGGTAGAACAAAAGCCGACATCGGGGTACTTACCTAGTAACCTGTGCAGACGGCCAAAAGGGGTAGGTACCTACTAAGTAATAAATTAACTATATTTAAAAAAAAATATATCCTTATATCCATGATCTGTAGTGACGATGTTTCCTACTGCACAGATTCGTTAAAAGTTCATACTATTTTCACTTTTCAGAAAAAATCTACACTGTATATATAAATTCGTTTGAAATTCATACCAACTTATTAATAAAAGTCGATTGTATGTTTGAAATTGGTAAATAATACACAAAAAAATATAATTTTATAGTAAAAATCATTTCGAGGGTTAATTGTCGGCGGACCAACTGTCGGGTCACCCCTAATTCGATGTCAATGCAAAAACAAGACAATTTTATAATTATTTTATTTTGACGTCCGTAGGCATAAGTGCATGTTTGACTGTACGAGTACTTCTTGCCGGAATATCTACAATGATAATTGATTTTTAACCATCCAACCACTGATAAAAAATTCATATTTTAGGAAATATTCACAAAAAATATGAGTTTTTTTCGTATAATTTTGCATCAGTGGGACTTTGAGCTGGTGAGATTCAAATTGAAAGTCTTCAGTAATAATGCTTATGTGAGCATTGTCCCTGTAAGTGTGTTGAAATATTAGACATTAGTTAAATAAATATTATGTTTGCATGCAAGGGGTTACTAAGAATTTAGTTTAACAAATATGTTTAATATTTAGTATGTTGGACTTTGAATGACATCAATGATTTCATTTTCCCTGACAATCTTACAAAATAACGTTTTATTTATCGAACCGCACAAAAAACTTTGTTATTACTGTCAAATATATAAATATATTATAATATGAGCATTTCCACCCAATCAGCTCTTCAAATCCTGAAAACTTACCAATGTTATTTTGTTTATTTGTTTTATATTACAGAAACAAACAGTACATTGGTTACAGTGATTAGACAGTTTACATGATATGTTTCTTTATAGTGTCTTATTTGTGATAAGTAAAGACCGGATTATATGCAAATGCATTTTTGCATATGCATTTGCATATTTAGACCCTTTTCAGTGGTAGTTGCATATTTTAGCAAAAAATTTGAGATCTTGCATATTTACGCTCGATCTCGTTCTCATAGTGACACCATAAACGTCAGATAGCAGTGCGAGGCTAGTGAACTAATCGCTCCGCGACTAGTGAACACGCTTGAAACTCGTGTATTGGCAACTCATGAATGAATCTACTCAGGTTATGAAGAAAATTCGCCGTATGAATTCCTCGTTGCCAGAGCTATTCCCGAGTAAACTCAAAGAATAGTTTGAAAACTTAATGAACAATAACCCAGGATTTGAACCCTTGTGCCAAATTGATAGCTTCATCAACGGGGCAGGTGAAATTTTGCCCAGCACAATAAGTTCAAAATTCGCACCCAAATTTAAATTCTGTTCAGTCACATCAGTAGACGTTAAGGCTCCTTTTCAGGTTACAAAAATATATTAAGCGATCGTAGATACAATTTGTCTACATTTAAACCAGTACTTGGTCATATACATTTTAAGTTTTTCACGGCCAAAAGTATTTTCGTTTTTTGTTTTTGGGGTGTTATGCGCTACCTCCTTCTTTAGCCAACGTTTCCGACAACGTTGCAGTGTCCATCATCAGGGCAGATCCGGCAGATCACATCTACCGGATCTGCAGATCGGTACAAGACGGCATAACACCCCAAAAACAAATAACGAAAGTACTTGGTCATATACGTTTTTAAAGGTAAATGGTAAATTTCATTGTTAAATACATTTTGTGATTGATATTTTCGAAAATACGATTGTTATCCTTGAGTAGATACTAATAGCTTACTAAAATAAAAATAAAATAAAATATGACTTACTGTACTATTTCATGTTGCATATTTTGGCTCTTTTTATGAATTTTCGTGCATATTTTAGCTATTTTTATTGCATATTTTGGGCTGTTTTTGTTGCATATAATCCGGTCTTTAGTGATAAGTATATTTAGTAATTACCGGAAAAAGAGGTATGTGTGAGTATGTTTGTACACAGAGGCGTAACTAGCACGGATGGTACCCAGGGCGGATAACGTGGTTTCACCCCCCCCCCCCCCCCCCCCCATTTCGCCATTTCGACTTCACAATGTGTAGAAAATTAGAAAATTGGTCCGTCCTAGAAATACACTATTTTCGTCAATTCGACTGTTTGTACGTGTGAGAAGTGGTGATACAGTTTATATCATTGACGTGTTGCTCTTTTTAAATTTGAGCAGTGAATCGGAGAAAATGTCGATGTTACAGTGGCACCTTACATGGCTGTTACCTACCTATATAGCACAGACAGTATGTTTTCTATGAAATTATTAGTGACCGACCGAAGGTTCGGTTTCGGCAAGTTTCGGCAAAAAAATCTAGTTTCGGCATCAGTTTCAGTTTCGGCAAAAAATCTGCCGAAATCGAAACCGAAACCGAAACTTGTTTAGACATGTTAAGAATCGATTATTATTTACTGTTATTTGGCTTATTTTTTACACTTACATAGATATTCAAACAGTTAACACGTGTTGAATTAAATAAATAAAATTAAAAAAAAAACAATAACTGAAGTATGTGAACTTCTTGGAACTTTTCGTTCGGCTGACTTCGGGTGAGTTCGTGGCTCGTGTGTCACCCGCCATCATCAGCAAAATACTCAATTAATGACGTCCTTCCTTTCAGTGTTGATTATTGGCAAATATTTGTTCCAAGAAGTAGTTAAAATGTTTGTTAATTTTGATTTGTTTTATAGCAGTAATATCAACAACAACAAAAAAAAATTTTACATACTTCAATTATTGTTTTATTTCATTTAACACGTATAAAAAGAATTTAGTGATTGTAAACGCAATAAAAATTAAAATACTGAATTAATGAGGTCCTCCCTGTATAATGTAAGTGTTGATTATCGACAAATTTTTGTTCCACGTTTTGTTAACATGTTTTGTTATTTTTTTATAAATTTTGTTTGTTTTATAGAATTAATATAGCCAAATAACAGTAAACAATCGATTTTTAACATATCTAAAAAAGTTTCGGTTTCGGTTTCGGCTGAAACTGAGACAGACACCGAAGATTCGGTTTCGGTGGAAATTCCTGTTTCGCTCGGACACTAGAAATTATACACCAACACGAATAGCCAAATTAGAGTTTAGGCAAATAATGGTTTATGGCGAATTAGTTGCTGCATTTGTTTTAAAATTAATCGTATGGACTAGTGCTGTATGGCGTGTACGTATTATACATAATGTATACGTAATAAGGCACTGAACCAACGTAAGTTATGTCTGATAGATTCGTGCAGTAGATTTAAACGCTATATATTGATGGATACAGTTATTTTAAAAAGCATCTATGGTGTATTGCACCAAAATGACATGATGTTATTACGACCATAATTAATCCACTAGAAAAATTTTTGAAAAACTATCTTTTGTTTTTTTTTCAGAAGAACCTTCACCAATACAAAAATGATCGCACCAATATTATCAATTTCTTTATTGATTATCGGATGTTCATCTTCTCCGATACCTCCATCAGACGGCCCAGTCAAGATAGGATTATCCCTCGATGCCATAAATCCAGGATTAGTAGAAATTGCCAACCAACACATCGCATCACTAACGGAATCAGCCGCCCAAAAAGCTGCAGAGATCAACAATTTGGTTGAAACTGCCAGTAAAACTCTGCAGCCTGTTTACCAAACTGTCAGCGAAACACTCAACAGTGGAATTAACACAGTTAGCGACACAGCCAGTAAAACTCTCCAACCCGTTTACCAAACCGTCAGTGATACCTTCAACACTGGTCTCAGCACAGTCAGCGACACTGCCAGTTCCGGTTTCAAAGCTGTTAGTAAAACAGTCACCGATGGCCTGACAGCTGTTTCTGGAAAAGTCAGCGATGGGATAACTGCTGTTTCTAGCAGAGTCAGAGATGGAATTGTGACCGCAAAGAATGTTGTGGAAGACCAATACGAGGCAGCGGCGAGTGCACTGAACGCGCAAGTTGAAGTTGTTGGTAATATTGCCAGTCAGGCTCAAACTGCAGCCACTGGAATTTCAGGTAATATTGCATCTGCTGTCAATGAAAAGACCGCTGCTGTTGGACGACTGATTTCAATCGTAAGTTCAAATTTGTTTTTGTTACCATTAATAATCATAATCTAGGCTTAATAACATGAAAAATAGGTATCCTTGATCTGATCTGGTATAAGTCATTGTAGCATTGAACAAGATAACAGAAGAGCTGAAATTGTAGGGCGATCTGCAACAAAGCCGAATAAAATTTACGGACACCACCCAGAAGCCATTATTAGTCAATAAAAAGATCGCTTACATCATCGATAGGTATGTCAAAATAATGTCGATCTTAGATCTGTTGTGAAGACCTCCAGTGGATATATAAAAACAAAACAATGATGTTTGTGTAATTTTTCAAGTTCGGGTATAAATTAATTGTGCATTGAATAATTGAAAATCATCAATAGTTGTCAGTCAGTTGTGGCCAACTGAAGAAAAAAATTTTTTTTTTATTAAATTGTTTATTTTTTTTATACTATCTTTTTATGATTCGTTGTTTTTCTTAGTTTTGGTCTAGATCACTGCTTTTTAGCCTTCATGGAGTACACGCCACTGTTCCCAGTGTTGCGCCAATGCATAATATGCCTAACAATTTTAAATGTCATGATTTTCCAAAATTGGTTGAAGGTTGATATTTTTATGATATTTAACGTTGTGGAATCACGGATTATACCTACATAGATAGGAACTATATTTTTTAATGAACATTGTCATAAATTACATGGGTACCCAATTAAAATCATGCTTTATGAAATCATTGAAACTTAAATGTTAAATTATACCATTTCAGGCCAACAAGTCCGGTTTTCATGTTGAAATTTGTTGACCACTATTTTATACTCTATTCTGACATTCGAGGCTGTAACGTTCTCCTTATGAAATCTTGCATTTCTTCAATAAAACGACATTTTCTTAAACATCCATAATTTTATTGAAAATTTTTGATTCTCATAACAAGAAACTCCTGTCAATTTATTATTGTTTTTATCAACCTACCTTGAATATCAGTATACATAGAGTGTTACAGCACGTACTTATGACTTACTTTAACCAGTGATTTCTGACATTATTTGGAGTAAAATATGTGAACTAAATTTTGGTCTCCGATGACTTATTTGATTTTTTTTCAATTTTTTTTTTCTTTAAAACCAAACAAAAAACACTTTCTTTCACATTTCATCACTGGTAACTCCACCGGGTTACCGCCCAACCTCTAACCCTTAAGGCGCCGCATCCCCGCGCAAAAGAAGAAAATGGGGCGATATGTAATTACAAAGGTTAGAGAGAGCGCGCTTATATTTTAAAAGATAAAATTGAAGCGAAAATTGTGAAATTGTTTAATAAAACACGACTCGTTTAAAATAGAGCACAAATCTGGTGGGGAACATCTAAAATAGTATTTAAAGAAACACTGCAATTTTTTTCATACGTATAACTTCTAAAATAAGTGAAATGATCGTGTTTATAATAATTTTCATGGCATACTTTTTCGATTTTTTTCTATCGAGGGAATTTCGTATAATTTGTGTTTCGGCGTGGAACGCGTCTAAATATTATCATCAAAAATAACATATATTTTTTAAAGACCTTAATAACTTCAAATGTTTAAGGGAGATATGTAAGAAATCGGTAGAAATATCCGATACCTACCAATTATTCACATTTTAAGTTGAATTTTTGTAAATACGTGAAAATGATTGTTATTATTTTAACATAAGGTATGTTTACATTAGGTTTTTCGATGCCTGTCTCACTAGGATATACCTGTGTCGATACAGTAACACCAGGTATACGATATATCTTTTACTATTAGCTTTCAAAGTAAAACAATATTCAAAGTTTTAATTCTTGAAGGTCCGGCAAAACGCTCTAAATCTATGGGGTGTCGGGTGTGACGTCAGTGCGAATGAATTTTGTCGTTGTTTGATAGTGTATTCAGTACTGGATTTTGTATGCCAAATTCGAGACTCTTTCAATTGAAGATTACAATTATTGTAAAATTTAACATCGGCATCTCGTCACTATTGTTTTGCATTGCACCAAAGTGTAAAATATATTCAACTAGCTTTTGCCCCCGGCTTCGCTCGCATAGTATTAAGGTGGTACCCACAGCGCCTTCTCCACCTTCCCTATCCCCACTCCAATCCCCCCCCCCCCTCCTCCTCTCCCCCGCCCCCTCTCACCCCTCCCCCCCCCACTCCTTCCCCCCAAATCCCCCCTCACCCCTCACCCTCTCTCTCAACCCTTCGCCTTCCCCCATCCCCCCTCCCCCCTACCCCCCTCCGCCGAGCCCCCCATACCCTATCCCCCCCTCACCCCCCCTTCATACACGTTACATTCATTTTTCAAACAGCTCGCGTGCCACCTGTTGCAATTTTTGTATATAAATTTCATAATACCAGCGCTCTAAGCTATAGCCTATAGACTATTTTGATGTATGAACTATATTATTGTAAAGTTTCATTAAAATCCATTTAGTGGTTTTTACGTGAAAGAGTAACAAACATACATCCATACAAACTTTCGCCTTTATAATATTAGTAGGAAGGATGTTTCGTGCTCTGAATGATCCGCATTTTTGAGGAGATAAATAAATAGATCGTAAATCGAAAATAAGAACGGACGGGAATACGGACAAAATATCCCCCAACAAAATATCTACTAAAACCTAACCTAAACTAACTTTAAAAAATGGGACAAAAATAATTCAGACATCCTGTAAAGACAATAAATTATTATTTTTCATAAATAGAGAAATAGGACAAAAATAATACAGACATCCTGTAAAGTTAGGTTAGGTTAGGTTTTAGTAAATATTTTGTTGGGGGATGTTTTGGCCGTAGAATATTTTGTCGGGGATTTTTTTTTACATGAGCTCCACACAGGAGGCACTGAGGAAACTAATTTCCCTCAGGACCTATGTCATCTTTGGGGATGCTGTGTAGAGGGTTTTTTAAAGGAAATGAAGGAGAGAAGAGTTCTGGGAAGGAAAAGGGTTTAAGGGGTGGGTAGGAATCTGGGGTTCAGTATGTCCTGGTCATCCGCCTCCAAGACCTAGTCAAACCTCACCCCATGAACCCGGGCACCCCTGCTAAATCACCAAACGTAGCGAACCACTTGGGGTGACCTATGGCAGATGTTTTGTCGCGGGATGAAAACGCGCAGTACCTGGTGAAATGCCCCTAATAAGAATGGTTCCATGCCAATTCAGAATCAAGCCAACTCAACACCTCTTTGAAAAGTCATTAAAAGCTTTTAAAAAAAATTTAAATAGCCAATAACATATACAAATATATTGTATATCATAACCTATACAACCAATTTTTTTCA
This sequence comes from Limnephilus marmoratus, assembly GCA_917880885.1. NCBI lineage: Eukaryota > Metazoa > Arthropoda > Insecta > Trichoptera > Limnephilidae > Limnephilus > Limnephilus marmoratus. Next base: position 12,098,209 of record OU862922.1, read on the forward strand.
TCACTTTTAATGACTTTTCAAAGAATGTGTTGAGTTGATTTCGTTCTAAGTAGTTGTCCGGTCACCAATAAGAATAGTACCTAATCTCTTTAGGTCGGGTTTTTCACAAAAATTTAAATGTAACATTGTCATCAAATGGCCATTCAGCGTCAATTTGATTTTTTACAGTTGAAAGGTTCCCGTTAAATGCCGATTCTGTCAGTTAAAGTGTTAGAGGACAACTATCGTATTGTTAAGCTTATCACAATTTGATAAAAAGCTAAAACGTTCCTAGAATCCCACAAAAATTAATTGCGCTGAATGGCCATTTGATGAAAATGTTACATTTGAATTTGTCTGAAACAACTACCAGCCCTTGTAATCTTGTATAAATTCTATTTTCAGGCCTGTTAATGTCACGAACGGCCGGATTTCTGATTTAGAACCGTTTGCCGCATTTGTTAATGTTGTTGATGTGACAAATTTTAATCTTCAAATATGATCGGAAAAACCATTTCTAAAGTGGAAATGAATTTGTTTTAGAAGTCAAGTTATTGGAATGCATCCGTAATGTGATATTATGGTTTATCGTACGCAATAAATCATTATGATATTGTTTAATTTGCAGCCAGCTTCAGATCCAGGAAAGTTAGAAAATGCCGTTCTCGAACAGGAAGACTTCTTGAGCTCAAAGCAGTCCATCAAAGATAATCTTCAGGGATTCGTGGGTGGGATATTCCAGGTTAGTCAACTAAATCATGTTTTTATATAAACAGTCCGCCGAGTTCGCCCCTGAGCTCACACTTTATAATATTATACACAGTACCGGATTATCCCTAAGGCAGAGTAGGCAACTGCCTAGGGGCCCCGCATCGGCTAGGGGCCCCGCGTCCCGAGAAAAAATGACTTGCTTCAAGTGATATGAACATCATAACTCGTCATTGGATCATTTGAAACAAAAAAATCGAAATGCGTTGTAAAGGTAATATGTTTTCCTAGGTAGTCAGAGGGAGTTTTTTTTCGATTTTTTTTGCCAGCATTTTGAAGTGAAAAACGCGATTTTTGCTAAAAAAATTCAGTTAATTCGTTATTATAAAATGGTAAAAAAACTCCCTCTGACTACCTGATTTATGTGTAGAAATAGTGTACAAAATTTCAAAAGCATCGGTCAAGTCTAGTCAAGATTTTGAATTATGATGTTCACAAACTTCATAAATGTTGTTTGCGAGAAAACCGATTTAAAAATTTTTACACTCGAAATATACTTGAATCGAGCATGAGGGCAGGTCGCTTGAAACGCCGTTCCTTCGTTAGTTTTGCTCCGATTTGAAATTTTGAAACAATACTCAATATAGGTAGACATGTTTTACATTCAGAAAAAAAGTTTTAAAACTTTACCCCCCCCCTTAAAGCCTTGTAAGGGGCCCCGAGACGTGCATTGCCTAGGGGCCCCGACATGGTTAATCCGGCCCTGATTATACACATGATTTAATTGCACAATATTGCAGTTTGTGACATAACCATACAGTCATGTCATACCCATACCAAATAAATAAATAAAAAGGTTCCTACATCGTATTTTGAACTTTGTTTCCTTGTAAAAAGCATTAAATTTATAAATCATGATTGTGATTATTACGAGGAGAGGTTTGCTAGCTGCTAAGTAGGTAGAACAAAAATCTCCCGAACACTAAACTTGACATAGATTCGACAATGTTTACAGCATAGTCTGACCTCCAAAACGTCTGCATAAATTTATCACATGACAACTGTGTGAATTGACAAACGAAATGACCTTTTCTTACAAACTTTCGAATTATTTTTGGCTAATTCCCAGGATTCCCAGGAGATAAAACAAAACAATAAAATTATTACTCAATTTATTCTCAGATTAGCGAGGTGTACTGCCATCTAGCGGTATCAATTAAAACATTCCTGGGAAACATTGTATTGAGCTTTTGACTTGCACCGCTAGGGGCTGTGGTCGCTTTTATAAGTCTTCAACAAAAACGAAATTGTTATTTTGTTAGGATTCACAACATTTTAAGTCCTTACCAGTTTCCAGGAATCATCAACAAAATCAAAATTAAATAGCATTTGATATTTTTCATTATTCCAACAGCCCCAACCAATCGTGGACAATATAACAGAAGAAGAAAAGTATGGAAATGACGGTGACCAGTTTGCTTCAATTGGAAGAGCTTTAGTGGGAACAACGGAAGGACTTACCAAGTTCTTCAGCAACGCAATCAATGTAAGTTGTATTAACAAACTTATCTGCTTTAAAAGGAATATTCGTTGACAAGGGCGTAGCTAGGATTTTGTTAAGGGGGGGGCAGGTAAATGCCAATCCAAGGTAAATGCTGCAAGAGCTATAGAGATACGAAAATATAATATAATTCAATATTTTTGTAATAATATCCTTAGTAGTGTCACCTCCCCATCAGGTGGCACCCCGGGCGGTCTGCTCCCCCCCACCCCCCCCCCCCTGGCTAAGCTACTGCGTTCAAGCGGTTTTCAGTCATCGTTTTCAGTCATCATCAGCCATGTTTTAACACGACGCAGTGTAGAAAAGGACCTCTCTATCTTACTTGTAGTGCGAGGTTGTGCCAAGAAAATAAGTAGCTTTTTTAGTTGCGGGAAAGAAAATGTTCGCCTCCTTAAACACTTCAGTAAAATCTAGTTTTTCGAGATCTTTTCTGGTCATACCCTTGTTCTGCCATTTTTATACCATAGTTCGGCTTCTTGATTAAAATTAAGTAAATCGTAGAATAGGCAAAAACTTTGTGCTTTTTCTTTAAAATCAATTAACGACGTATTCAACATTGCATTGTACAGGAATGTAGCGACATTAATCCGAAAGCAGGCAAATTTTTGTCACCAAAACGCTGCTCCAGTGCATATTAGGGAATCTAAATAAGGAATGATAATCGATCGCTTCCAAAAATCGCATGGAGTCTCAGCAAGGTAATTGGACCGATGTCGTTGGCAAGATACAATGCGTGGGACTTGTATATCAGTTCCAAAGGCAGCTCCAGTTCTAATTGAAATATCTAAAATATTTTGGCTCTCTATGTCTACGTTGCTTCTATGATCGTTTATAACAGAAATTATACCTTTAATTTGACTGATACATGCGTACATATTGATAGTTTCCGATTGTAAAGTATTGGCAATAGGTTCCAATATGCCTGAGTACTAGCGTGTGTCGCTCTCCATAGAGAGAAAACAAATGGCTTTATATTTAAACGCCCGGGGTCTCAAAAGTTTCATATGATCTGTAGCCAGGGCTGGGCAAAATACATGCTTTGCTGTAATTGAAATACAAATTACAAAATACTTTTTCGCATGTATTTAAAATACAAAATACAAAATACTTTCAAGTCGTGTATTTGAAATACAAAATACAAAATACAGTATTTTAACCATTTTTTAATTTCAAATACAAAATACAAATTACAAAATACAAAATACAAAATACATTTGGTTTTGGTAAAACCTTTGGTTGCAATAAATTGTCGTAACTGCCCTTATTTAAGAGTGCGTTTCCATAGAAGCAAAGCTGAGCAGAGTGAAACAGAGACGTGCAAAAATTGACCAATCATACTCAGAAGACACATCTCGTCTCCGCTCCACTTGTAAAGTTTTGTGGTATAGGACTTAGGTGTTAGATAATAATAATATTTATTATAATAACTAATAACACTAGCTGGTTCCCGGCATGCGTTGCAATGCCATATTCAAAGAAATAAATTGTTTATCCCTGTTTGTCCTTTCCCGTGCGTCACCGTTCCCCTCCCGCATTCCCTTCCCCTCCCGCATTCCCTTTCCACCTTCCCCGCTTACCATCGCCCCTCTCCCGCTCCCCCGTCCCGCCAACCCCCCTCCCGTGTTCCACATATTCGGTCCCAGTACATTCAGTTTTCAAACAACTCGCGTGCCAGCTATAACAATTTTTTTTTTTCAAATTTTCATTTTTCACATATTACAAATATTTATTTTTGTACATTATAAGAACAATCAATCCAATAAGGTACCTATTTAAAATATCTATATTTAAAAAAATCCATAGGAAATTCTTTTGTTACAAAAAATACCTGCTAAATTCAATTTCAACAAACGCGCGAACTGTTATTTTTATTTTTTTTTTTTTTATTTGAATTTTATTTTAGTAATTTGTACATTTAAGTTTACAAATTTCTAATTGATTATAATATTTCATATTGCAGTTTTTTTTTTTTTTTTTAATTATAATATTTTAAATTCACAAAATTTTTGAAATCACAAAATTTTTTGTTTTTGTTTTATGTAGCTCCTACAATCCATCTTGAACTTTTCAATTGGTGAGGACTTAAGAGTTTCTGGTAGTGTGTTATATAACTTAATTCCTTTGTACAGCAGACTGTTTTGCGTATTCGTTTTGTCCTTTTTGTTTAATCTTATTTCCTTGCAAGTCCTTGTGTAATGTCTGTGAATGTCCTTATTGTATACGATTTTATTTGTGAAGTATTTTGGTAACATGTTGTTTAATATTTTGTGAATAAATATCAACGTGTTCAAGGTCAGTATTTGTTTCACTGTTAACCAATTAAGTTCCTTTAACATTTTAATTATTTTTGAAAATCTATTTCTTCGGAGTATTATTCGCATTGCTCTGTTTTGGAGAATTTGAAATTTATTCTGTTCTCTTTCATTACAAAGGAAAAGGATACTTGAACAGTAGTTGAAGTGTGGAGCAATAATTGAATTGTAAATGGTGATGGCGGTTTTTCTGGAAATTTTCGGCCGAATTCTTCCCAAAAAAGATATCTTTTTGCCAATTTTCTTGTGGGTATATTCGGCATGTCTATTGAAGTTTAGTTTGGAATCTAATATGACTCCTAAGTATTTCATTTCGGAAACATTTTCAATAATTTCACCATCAATTTTAATTTTGCTTTCACTGGATGTCTTCTTATATCCAATCACCATACACTTTGTTTTTTTTGTATTTAATTTAAGCTTATTTATTTTTAGCCATCTTGATACATCATCTAGTTCATTATTTAAAATATTTATTAGTTCTTCATAGTTATCTCCAATTAAGTATATAAGTGTATCATCGGCAAAAAGTCGTACTTTGCATTTTGAAAATATTTTCACCATGTCATTAATATAGAGTATGAACAATAGGGGTCCAAGGACCGATCCCTGCGGTACTCCTAATTTATTTTCCATTGGTTTTGAGAATTGATTATTTATTTTTGTTACCTGTTTTCTGTCTTTCAAATACTCTTCTATTAATTTAATGGCTATAGATGAGAAACCAATTTCTTTAAGTTTTCTTATTAAGATTTCTCGATCTATAGTTTCGAATGCCCTTTGAAAGTCTAAAAATATTGCTAAGATAAATTTATTACTATTCATTCCTTCCTTCCATTCTTCGACAATTACGTTTAATGCTGTTTCACACGAGTTATTAGATCTGAATCCTGATTGCTCTTGGCATAGAATATTGTGTTTATCTAGGTATTGTAAAATTTGTTCTTTTATTATCACTTCAAGAATCTGCTCATATTTTGGTAAGGTGTTGATTGGTCGAAATTCTTCACATTTTCTGGTATTTTTAACCTTCGGAACCGGTATAATGGTAGATTGTTTCCATGACTGTGGAAATTTTCCTTCTTCAATCGTCTCATTAATAATATTTAATAGTGTAGATCCAATTACTGGAAAAGCATCCCTTATTATACTAATAGTTAATCCATCTGAACTATTCTTTGATTTAATTTCATTTAAGACTTTAAATAAATATTCTGCATTTATTCTTCTGAAGACCAATAATTCTTTGTTTGAGTCGTTATTTTCATTTATGGGGTTAGCAACAATGTTGGGTATTAATTTGTTGATTTGAGTGATGCTTTCAATAAAATATTTATTAAAGCTATTAGCCATGTTTTCTTCGTTTATCTCTTTTGGGAAGTTTACAATTTTTATGTCGTCTTTGTTTTCGCCATGTACTAATTCTTTTATGCTTTTCCAAATTTTTTTGGGATCCCCTTCTTCTGAGTTAATTTTATTTTTTATGTACTCATTATGCGTTCTTTTTATGTCTTTGGAGTATTCGTTTCTCGCTTTTTTGTAGTTATCCCAATCCATAGTATTATTAGTAAGGCGTGCTCTTTTGTAAAATGTATCTCTATCGTGCTGCATTTTGCGTAGTTCTTTTGTGTACCACTTATTATTATTTATTTTATGTATCTTCTGTTCTGGGACTACTTCATCAATAGATTTTTTTAAGTTTAATATCATCTGGTCCGCTTTTTTGTTATATTCCATTTGATTTATTTCATTCCAATTAATAGCCTCCAAGGTCTGAATGAAAATCTCTTTATCATATTTTTTGTAATTTTTAAAAGTTATTACTTTTGTTTCTTTGCTGGAGTTGTATTTTTCTCTGTCATTTAATAGAATCTGAATGATGTTATGGTCGGTAATTTTAGGATTATCTAGTATATTAATATTTAAGTTGAATTTATTTGAGATTACAAGATCAATCACTGTTTTCGAGGTTTTGGTAATTCGTGTAAAATCTTTAACCAGTTGTTTCATCCCTGCAGCTTGAATAATATATTTCAATTTTTTTGTGTATATGTCTGCCTTTGCTTTGACATTTATATTAAAATCTCCAGCTATAATGTTTACATTTTCGTCTTGTAAATTTTCCATACACCATTTTTGAAAATATGTTATAAAGTCGCACTTACTTGTATTTGGCGATCTATAAATAACAGTATATGTACCTTTCTTGTTTCCTGTTTTAATGGTGATGGCTAAGATCCAACAAAGTTTTTCAATTTGCTGATTTGATATTACTTCATACGGGTATTTCTTACTTAAGAGAATCATCACTCCTCCTGTGTGTCGACTATGTGAGTTACAACGGATGGTATTATAATTTTCAAATTTTATTTCATTATCTTGAATATCTTCTGTCACATGTGTTTCGCTCATCATTAGCATAAATGGTTTCTTCTCTTCTAAAAGTATTTGGACCTCTTCGTAATGTGCAATGATGCTTTGTACATTTAGGTATATTATTTCATTTTTCTCGTAAACTTTTTTTATAAAAAAGAGATCCTGCTCATTTTCGCTTCCAATTTTCGTTTATAAATCGGGCATTCTCTGCTCATGGCTGAGTGACTACTATTTATTTTTAAACCTAATCTGTTATTTGTCATAATACAATTTACACACTGAATATTTTCATCGGTGCACTCTTTTAAATCGTGATGTTTGGCGCATTTTGGGCAAGATTTTAGGTTTCTGCAATCTACAGCCTTATGATTAAAACCATTACATTTAAAACATCTCATGATATTTAAATTGTCAAAGACCCTGCATCGGTCCCATCCGATATTTATTTTTTGTTCCTTTAACATCTTGTTGTATGTCTTTCCATCAACATCAGCATATACGGTGTAGCTGGTTTGATTTCTTATATTTTTTGTTTCTTTTACAAATGTTACTTTTATTTTGGCGTTTTCTTCAAAAATAAATTCATTTTGTCGTTTTATTTTTATTTCTATCTCTTCAAAAGAATATTTTTCAGTTAAGCCAATAATTTTAACAGATGGTTTTTTTTCTTGTGGGATTTTCACATCATATTTGTCTCCTATCAGTCCAGTCACCTCATCCTGAATTTTTTTTATATCGGTGGAATTTTTGAATTCCATTATTACCCCTCCATCCTTAAAATTTCTCATTCCAGTTACTCCAAAGTTTACTGGATCAATATTTCCTTTAATTTCGTTTTTTGTTTCAATATTTTCTTGATTTTTCTTTTTTGGTTTACAAAGTACAAAGTTAAAATAATCGTCAAGTTTTTTGAAATTATTCAATTTTCTACGTAATTTTCTTGATTTTTCTTTCCGTAAGAACCTTCTACAAAGTATTTGAAAACTTTTAAAAAAATGAATGAAATAGGTGAAGTCGTTCTGAAATTATGGCGTAACCAAGGGAAACAAGGATTCATTTTTATATACAAGATGACATTTGTTTAGCGCATTTTTGTGTTATTCCACTTAGGTAAGTGCGCTCTACAGTAATTAACTTTCAAATAATCTAGTGTTCACTCAAATTATTCCCAATGTACACTACAAAGCAATGACAAGTTTAATATAATTTGATACAAAATGTATAATAACAGTGCTATTAATTATATAGCACAAGACAATAATAATAACTAGCACGACATAAAAAATGGTACAGCACATCATAAAGCAATGATAAGAAAACTACAAATAATCATTAGTAAGAGTGTTATAGCATAGGATAATAGGACAATAGTACAGGATTCTAGCGGTTTTAGTCTATGTACTAGCTATGTTAGTTAATTTTTAATTATCATCATTGAGGTCGCTAAATGTATTTGAAAATGTATTTTGAAGCCATAAGTATTTGAAATACAAATTACAAAATACCCCAGCAGCAGGTAATTGAAATACCAATTACAAAATACATTTTTAGGAAGTAATTGAAATACAAATACAAAATACGTATTTGTATTTCAAATACGTATTTCAATTACAAGTATTTCAAATACTGCCCAGCCCTGTCTGTAGCTATTAGAAAACGTAAAAAAAAATGAAATTATTGTTCACTATTAGCCCGCTAAAATGGCCGGAAGTTTCGGAAAAATAGATTTCGTGATTTGGAAAAAAAATAAAACAAAGGGTTCATATTTTATGTTTTGTACCAAACTTATTTTTCATTACATAACTTCAGTACAAAGAACCAAAAAAAAAATTTTTTTCAAGCGTATAGGTACCTATGATGTGTTGGTTAAAAAAATAAAAGGGGAAAATAACACTTTTTCTGGATAAAATCAGAATTCTTGTTGACTTACCTTACTTGTATTCATAAAGTTGAACTTTTTTTTCATTTTTGTCAGTTATACGCATTTTTTTAATAATAAAAAAACTTTAAAAGGTTAGATTACTGAAAAAAAAAATTAAAAATTTTTTTTTAAAAAAATGCTTTTAGGTTTGTTTTCTGATTTTCAATGCATTTTAGCGGGCTAATAACCATTTAAAAAAAAAAAAAAATTAAATGCAGTTCTCATTTTCTTTGCAAGACGCAACTTTTGAGACCCCGGGCGTTTCTGAATTCAAAAGTTGAAATAATTGACACACGCTACTGAGTACTTGGCTATCAGTTGAACACATATAATGAAAACTGAGTTAATAACAGCGCAATGTAACTGATAGGCACGTTTTCTTGATGCTTCATTAATCATGATCAACTAAAAAGGTAATAATAAAAATTAAATTGATTCTCACAAACAATAGGCTACTGACGTAAACTTTACGGTTTGTGAGCATTTCTGCACCTTCTGGGGGGGGGCAGCTGCCCCCCCTGCCCGTACCTCGCTACGCCCTTGTTCGTTGATATAATAATAGTTTTTTTTATTAAATTCCTAATACAATTACAAATTTTAGTTAACTGCATATTCAGGCATTGGTAAAAAAAATTCAGACATTGGTGAAGATCTCATCAGTGATCGGAGATTCTTTCAAGAATTAAAAAAATCTCTTTTTAATCTCTCCTAACTGACACTAAAAACGCTATATCTCGGAAGAGATTCTATTGCAATATACACCTCCCCACCGGAAGAACCAGTGACAGTTTGGTCCTACAGATAGGAAGGTAGAATAATCTATGATGACACTGTCTAAGACAGTCATATGGATCACAGAGATCCACTCTCCAAAAAAGTCGAGTTGTCAATATAACCCCGCAGTAATCAGAACAAGTGGGTGGCGGTATACCCCTCTCTTCTGTGCTGCAGGGAGTAAAGTCCCAGCATGCCCAAAAGAAAGTTCGTCCGGTAGAGCCACAGATAGTGGCAACACTCAATAAATATGGAGACGTTTTGCATGGATATCTTCCAACAATCAGGTCACGGGTCCATTGTGCTCTCTCCCATGTTTTACCTAATTCCCTGAAAGCCCAGTCGCATTAATAAAATTTACTATAGTTGTCATCGGGTGTTTGACGATGTCTCTTTGTTCCACAATGTTGATCCCCGAGTAAATGTCCATCTTCCCATTCAGGCGAGGCAATAGCACCCAAGATGAATTGATTTTTCTTTTTCCTCACCGCAATTCCTATAGCTATTGGAGTTTTCCACTCCCACCACTTTCATATGTCTCCAGAGGTAGCAGTGTTTTATAAATCAGTTAATTCATAAATAATGTATGTACGGGACGCTGGCACTGTAATCGCCACCCGCACAGACGATGTAGTGGGAGGGGGACCGGCTGGCCGTTTCGACGCCTTCGGGAGAAGGGGAGAAAGGGTAGGTAGAGGGAAAAGTGGGGTAAATGTAGGGAGAAAGGGAGAAATGGGGAGAAATCGAGGGAAAACGGGGAGAAATTGTAGGTAGAAAGGGAGAAACGGATCTATGGCAAGGGGAAGGGAGGTAGGTAGAGCGCAGCGCAGGGGTACCTTCGCCTTGATAAAGGCGTTTCGACAATTGTATGCAGGGTCTTCTTGGTGGGCGGTGCGGCCAGAGGAGAGAAGAAGTGCAACTTGCAGTAGGTATAGGGAGAAACGGGTGAAGGCAAGGGGAAGGGAGAGGTAGAGCGGAGTAGAGGGGTAACCTGCGCCTTGAAAAAGACGTTCGAACAATAATTGTATTATGCTTCAAGGGTGAACAAGTCGGCCAGGCAAGAAGAGAAAGTCGAGGTTGCAGTTGGGTCGGGGAGCGCAGGGCAGGTACAGATGTGTGCGAGATGATGGATGCAGGAACTCTATCGGTCCATAGCTTTTAGGGCACTATTTAAAGGGAAACAGCGGGTCTTTAGCCTTTTGTCTCCCTGAAATTCCGAGAATTGAGATCCCGGAATGGACCGGGCAAAGGTTTCGAACGCGCTGGCGGTCACCGGGCGTTCTTACCATCTCGCAACATCTTGTCCGGCTCGCTGCTCTCCCTTCATATTTATTTTGTAATACACAGTGAGTTTGCAGAACAGTGAGATGATTTTATGAAAGTAACTAAATGCGTAGGTATGTATACAAATAGTCACCTTGCACAAAATTATAAGAAAAACATGGAGCCAATTTGTGCAGGATAACAATATATGGTTTTGCACAAATTGGGTGCATGGAGAGAAATATGCATGGCTTTGCATAAATTTGAATTTGCGCAAAGGTCAAAGGGTTGTAGGTATGTACAACAGACCAAGAAGGCTTTGCACAAATCACAAATTTATGCAAAGTAAGAGAATAAGTATGTAGGTACGTACACAGAGGGAGGAAAAAGGGAGTGGAGGGGTCAAGTTTTGTTTTTTATCCCTTTGGAATTACTTGACCCCGGCAGCGGATTTATTGATTAATTATAAATTTAAAACAATTATCAAATGCTCAAATCACGTCCGGTACAATGTATTAATTTTATTTTAGTTAATTAATAAATCAGTTCTATTAATCAGTCTGAGTTGGCAATGCGTTTGGGTCCCACCCAGGCCTCCTGTGTTCGATTCCTCAGCTGGCTAAGTCCTCCATCACGACACAAGGAACATTTTCCGCTTACTGTGGTGGTAGTAGGAGATTTTCAAATATTATATGCAATCTTTGAATATATTATCTTATTATTCGTAAACCGAGAATATTTATCCTCCTTTTTAAACAAAAACAAAAAAATGTGTCTCCTGAAGTGGCATTTTTTTATTAACCTCTTGAACGCCATAAAAGAAATTGTTAAAAAATCATTTCTTTGAATATAACTAGCTTTTCTGAGGAAACTACATAATATGGTAGATTGTATACTATGTTTTGTAATATATATTTATTTTATTTTATTTATTTTTTTTTTTTTTTTACAGTTTTTTAGAGGAAATGTGTCCTTACTGGGGTACCCCGTTCTAAGGACACATTGTACAAGTTTTATTATTTGAATTATAAGTAAATACCTATGCTAGAATATTACCGAGGAAAATTATGAAGTTAGATCTAAAATAAAGTACAAAACAAGCATTATTCTTTGTTTGGTTGCAAAATTGATTCTATTTTCTTCCTTCCCATGTCCATAATCCATATTTTTATGCTTCTTTTGAAGGTGGTTATTTTTTTAATGGATTTCATTGCAAGAGGGAGTAAATTAAATAATTTTATAGAGAAGTATTGCATATTTCTTTGTCCAAAAGTCGTTTTAGTTGTAGGTTGGTAGAATGTATGTTGTAATGTAGATCTTGTGAATCGGCCTGAGTTTGTCTGTGTAAAGTTATCCTGATTTTTGAATGAGTAAATTAGAATACCTTTTGTATATAATTGTTTCAGTGACATTAAATTCAGTGCTTTAAAAACATAGTCTGTAGGGGTTCTGATGGGTACTCTAAGTATAATTTTCAGAATTGCCCTTTGTGCTATGAGGACTGGTTTTATAGTGGAATCGCATGAGCTTCCCCATCCAATAAGACCATATTGTAGTTGAGATTGGGCTAAGGCATAATAGATTTTAATTAGCTGTTCTTTATCTAAAATGTTTCTTATTGTTTTGAAAAAATAGGTTAGTTTTTTTTTAATTTGTTGCTCACATTTTCCACTTGGGAGTTCCAATTTAAGTTTTGATCAATAATTATTCCAAGGTATTTTATTGTTTGTATTTCATTCAATTTTGGACAGTTGCAAGGAGTTTCTCGGTTCACGTTTACACAGTCTTTATGAATTTTTATGTTTAGGTTTGTATTGAGGTTATCCGTCTGTTTGTTGTGAATTTTGAATTTAATATATTTAGTTTTGTATCATTTAGTGTTAGTGAATTTGAATCAAGCCATTGTTTTACCCGATTCATCCCTTTTTCGGCTTTTTCAAATACAGTCTCCTATGACTTTCCATGGAATAGAAGAACTGTGTCATCTGCAAAACTAATGACTGAGCCGTGACAGTTTAGTTTACATAAATCATTTATATATATCAGGAATAAAATCGGGCCCAAGACACTGCCTTGTGGGACTCCATATTGGATTTGTATTGGTTGACTTGATTCATTTTGAATCCTGACTAACTGTAACCTTTCTGACATGTAGCTTTTAATGAGGTTTAGTTCACGTCCTGAGATTCCAATCTTTTTGAGTTTTTCTAGAAGATATGTGTGATCAATTGTATCGATCACACATCAATTGATCAATTATATCAATTGTATCAAATGATCAATTGTTACTGTAAAAGACCGTACTATAGTAAATCTTAAGATTTTCCAGTAAATCCTAAGATTTACCAACTTTTAATTTTGGATTTACTAGTAAAACGATTGGGATTTACCCAATAAAATATACACATAAATACTTTATCTGGTAAAACATAATTTTGCAAAAAAAATACGATCTTTTTCATTACTTTTAACGACTTGTCAAAGGAGTGGTGAAGTTGCATATTGTTGAGTTATCCAATCACTGTCCTGCATAACTCTGGTTCAATGAACTCTGGAATTGGGTTTGCTTTGAATGTGTTATTTTCTAAATTAGTACTGTCACTTTAATAATTGTAACTAATTGTCGAGAATTAATTTTCATAGGTCTTTCACAGTTCATAAATATCTCAAATATTCTCATTTTAGATAACCCTATTGTATTTAATATATTTTATTCGCTCTGAGGAAGGTTCAGGTTGAACCGAAACTGTTTGGTTTTTGTTGTGTTCAGATAACAGTTCTCCAACTCGTCTTGGGAGGAGATTACTTCTTTGGAAAGAATAAAGTTCTTTCATGTTTATTTACTACTTCGCATGTACAAGTGGTGATCACGATAGTCGACCTAGCTGGAAGATGGCTAATTGAGATCTAAATCGAATGAGCTCCTGTAGATGGCACCCGGGCCCTTGGCCCCCCTGGCGCCCAAACTCCAAACTAAACTAAATGCCGTCTAGCGGACTTTCGGGACAGCTCTTAGCACTGCCCTCTATGTGACAAGCTCGGAAGCTTTTAGATATACCAGTTTTAAAAAATATAATAAAGTGGAATGAAACGAAATTATTTTATTGTCATTAATAATATGTTCTTTTTTTGGTATATTTGCAGATACCATTTGATGCCATCAAATCAATAACCAGATCAGCCAGCGACAAACTAAACAACTTCGGAGCGAGACTCATTGGACTCAAATAAATAAAAATACATCAACATTTTGAGAAATTTTGTGAAATCGGGGACTACCCTGAAATGTTTCGGTTTATTTATTACAAGTTGTAGGGGTAACTAATTTTTTCGGTAGCACAAATTAAAATAATATGAATAAGTTACAGTAAAAGTTGTGAAAAGAACGAAACTGAAAAATTTGTGAATGTTTTTGATTAATTTGTCAATATTTTGAGAGAATAATCAATATTGTCATCCAATTGGCGGCACGATGTAAAAGAAATTTAATAAGTAAGAGAAAATAGAAAATTAGAAACGAAAATTGGAAAAATTAGAAACGCAATGAGAAAAGCTAAGATGCCAACGTATTACGAATATATGTATGTTCAGAAAGTATGTGTACTGTGACCATAACGGGGGTGGTTTTTAGATTTTTTAGGTTTGGCAAGACTGAGTGTTAGAGGGGAGTCTCCTGACCAGAATGAGCATCGCAGGAATATTGTAGTACGTAAACTCACGTTGTAGTGTCCAGTTGCGTGAAAGATGTTAGCAAAAAATCCTGCCAAGTGCTGTGATCCGATTTTTACTCACGGAAGGAATAACACCTGCAAGAAAAAAGTGAGGATTTCTGAGCTATATTGTGACTAGAGATGATAGTAGGTGACTTATTACACGCCAAGTGGGGTCCACCAATTCCCCATCTGTCAAAAAATTTAAAAACACAATTTCGGGCAAAAAAATCATGGCCTCAGTGTTTTGGGACCGAAAAGGCATGATTTTGGTCGAATTTCTGCTTCAGGTTGAGACCATCAATGCACAACAATATTGTGATACCCTGAAAAAACTCAAAAGGAGCATTCAAAACGACAGGAGGGGAATGCTGACCAGAGAAGTGTGCTTGTTTCGCGAAAACATCCGTCCTTACACAGCCTTAGCCACAAATACGCTCTTGGACTATTTGGTTGGGATGTTTTGTACCACCCCCCGTAATCCCCTGACTTGGCGTCTTCAGATTATCATCTTTTCACCTTCCTGAAGTCATGTATGGATGAAAATAAATTTTCAACCGGCGAGCAGGTGCAGAAAGTGGTCTTGAAGTGGGGGAAGGAGCCGGCGGGAGAATTCTTCGAGGAAGGCATAAAGAAATTTGTACCACAGCTCACCACATGCATGGAACGGGTTGGCAAATATTTGGAAAAATAGTCAACAAGTGTATCAACAATATCCTGTAATTTTTTTCTAATACACTTTTTCCAAAAAAAAAATTCAGTACCCTTACTTTCTGAACATGCCTTGTATTTTTATTTATATTGTAATGATTGTTATGAACACAAGTTCATCAAGTCATGTTAGCATGTAATTTTCTAAAAACACAAGTTCATCAAGTCATGTTAACATGTAATTTTCTTTTTGGGTCGAGTAAAGGCAAATACAGTGATGTGAGTATGTAATACATACCTGGAATATTTGCAATCTTTGAATGGGAATTGTTAATACATACATAGAACAATGTAAATTTGATACTCCAAAGAAATTCTAAATATTCCTTTTGAGAAATGAAACACAGGTAAATTATTGTACTTTCACATAGATTTATATTTGTAAATACTATTTAATATGTTTAAAGCGGTAGGATATAATTATACATAATAATGATTGTACAAATATATTTTGTTAAATAAAATACAAAAACTTTTGTAATTAATAATATATCTTATCTTTTAATGTTCCTAATACAGCCCATTTGTATCGTTTTTTTGGTAATGGATTCACCATAATCTGCATCTCACATTTTTTTATGAAATTAAAATAAACATTTAATTCTGTTATTATATTAAATATTAAATAATCATTCTTTCAGATGAGACTGCTAATCATAGTCACTTAACTTCTAATATAACGAACTTACAGAAACATAATATGAAACTAACAATAAATTCTTTAATAACATAATAAACTATTCATTGTTTATAGCAGCAAATAACCTAATTTTATTTAGGTTTTTTTTTTCATAATAGAAATTCTTAGAAAATAATTTTAAAAAAAAATACTAAACAAGGGTGATGAAATGAAATTGGAACAGGCCATTATTTTTAATTGTTGTATTTGAATGTGTTCCTTGTTTCATATACAGTGAAACCCTCTTAACCCCTCCGCAACGTAAGTAGATATAAGCGTTAAAAATAGAGCAGTCAAGTACAATTAGCGTGTTTATACGTCAGCGCGTGTGTTTCCATAGAAATCGTTCTAACTCCGTTATTGTTTTAGTTACATCCCTAAAACAAAAAGTAAAAGGTCGATAGTAGATCAAGCTGCACATCACTATCAAGTTGTTTATGGAAATACATAACAGGAATCAGCTGTCAGTCGTGTAGTTGACAAAAATATTTACCCGTGCAAATTTGCTCCACCGCGCTCCACATTTTAAATTTTTATTAAATATTTTTATATGAAATGATAAAAAAGTGAGGTGACAAAAGTGTTTATTACACATATATACAATATAATAAGTATTGTTGTTTACATAATCTGTGATTTCTGTGATTTTAGTACCATTTTCACATAAAAACATCACGTGAGTCATTTTTATGTTTTTTTAATGTTTGCATTCTAAATTTTAATATTTACAAATGTTAATATTTATTTGTAATAGGTATAACAATTTGAAAGCTTAATTTGTAACCTGACTAAAACAGTTTTTAGTATTCGGCTACGTTCAGAAATGTTTCATTTATAGAGCTTTAATTGTGAAGCGGTAATAACACAAAGTTTTCGTAAAATGTCATTTCGTTTATGACATTATAAGTGCATATTGCCGATTTTCTGAGGGGTTAAGCAGGAAAATCTTATATGTGCGAAAAATTGGGCCAACTTTGGGCCGAGGGACCGAAAAAACCAAACTTCTTAAGCCACGAAACGTCTTAAGAGAGAACTTCTTAAGAGGGTTTCACTGTATCAGTACACATTAAACAAATTAATGCAAAGCTGTTTGTTTCGATAAATATATTATTAGAAGGAAAACTGGAGTTAAAATGGAAAAATCAATTGGCCGATGGTTCTAGACTATAATAATGTATCAAGGATCGTGATCAATACAAATTGAGGATAACAAACGGGAAAGAAAAAGGTAACATAAGAACCGTGTACCCACGAAAACCAGACAATATGTGTTAGCAGCGTATTTAAATATTGCTGCCTTGCACGTTTGGTTCACTCGTCTGCTGCTAGAGGTGCTGCTTGGGCAATTGGGAAACTACTCCAGCTACTGAGGTCGGTAAAGAAGGGATTGACTGGAACTACTGACAGCTGCGGGTTGGCGAGACAGGCCCGGACTAGCAACAGCCAACTGCTGGGAATTTAAATGGCGGAACGTAATCTTGCCGATTATCGAATGTTATTATTGTCATTTATCATGGAAACAATATATTTAATCATAAACATTTACTTGGCATTTTATTATTGCTAATAATACATAATGAAATACAGAAAATTAAATGATCATGATCAAAAATATCATCACACTGCCATCTATTAATTTGCATAGAAATCAAATCCATACCGTCCATTGTAATATATTGTCTATTAATCACCCACCTCTGTCATAGACAAACTAGAGGATTTATAGCAACTAAGCCACTTGTTTCGGAATTCAAAATATAACATCCAAAAACAAAATTTATTATTATCATAACTTTAACCTCCTTCAAAGGTTCCTGAGAATACCACAGGAATATACCATAGGAGCCCTTCATCTAGCCCACCTGGGGTCCTAGCACGATTGATTGATAGGATAACTTTCGATAACTTCTCATCGTTCCTTAGCATAGCTGCAGATCGCTAACAATAGCTATTAGTAACAGTTCATAATGACTAAGTGTTCTTGATACTTTCGACATCAACTGTTGTTTGTATGTTAGCGATCTGCAGTTGCCTAGGGAATGACAAGTTGCCGAAAGTTATCGATACAATCCTTATCGATCGACCATGATAGGGGTCCTGGTTGAAGTATAATAACAAAAAACTGGACAAAAGTTTAAACACTATCCACTTATACAAATTATCAAAATAAATATATTTTATCACAAGGAATGATTGAATAACTATCTTAAATCAATTTATTGATTATTCTTACAAATAATGTTTAATACATCTCCTTGAATTACAAATAATATGAATCTTTTATTTTAAATTATGGCTGCTTACATACGATTACAATAGATGTATTTATTATACTCGCGAAATTTCCAACATTTTTTCATCGGTACTTAGCCACTGGAATGCTTTTTGCCACAATATGGCACTATTTAAAATATCTCGGATTGCTTTGCTGCCAATTTTGGCAAATTTTCCTTTATTATTTGTAAGTAATTAAGTGGAAGTTTACGATTTTATATTATTATTTTTATAAATCCTGCAAATATGTGATAATCAACAAAAGATAGGTGAATTAATTGGCTATGTAGAACTATAATCAGTTTGTATGTCTCCATATTAAAATTCGAAGGTATGATTTTTTTAATGTGGGCGGAAAATATTCAAAATAATTACCAAAAAATCTCGAGCAATCGGAGAAAAAAGTTTTAAATTGCGCTATCGCTCCAGTGGCTAAATAATATATAGTATTACATATATTACGTAACAAACATATTTTCTCGAAAGAATGACTTCAAAACGAAATAATTCATTTAACATTTCTTTTCACGGAAATATTGGAAATTAAATTGAATGGTTTATGTTGTGGCTGATTTTAGAAGACATGTTCGTAAATAGATAAATTCTAACTGACATACTTAACATTAGTCGTTTTTAAAAGTCACTAAAGATAAAACGATTTCTATAAAATTAAAAATCTCTTGGTATTAACCATGTTATCAAAAACTACTTCCAGTCCGATTTGCCAGATGAGAGATGT
Organism: Limnephilus marmoratus; assembly: GCA_917880885.1. NCBI lineage: Eukaryota > Metazoa > Arthropoda > Insecta > Trichoptera > Limnephilidae > Limnephilus > Limnephilus marmoratus. Next base: position 12,117,216 of record OU862922.1, read on the forward strand.
TCACGCGGCTTCCGAATAACTGTAAAATAAATAAAAATATATTAAAATACATAATAATATGGAGATTCTATATAAAACACTTTGATGATTGTCACACAAAAATCCATTGCTGTGAAAGTGTTCTATACACTGAAGAGATACACTGATAGAAATGTGTGGGAATGTGAGCTTATGTCTAAAGCAGTGGTTCCCAAAGTGGTCCGTACGGACCCCCAGGGGTCTCAAGGATCATTCGGGGTCTGTGGAAAATAAAAATTGATTTGGGGGTCCCTGAATGACGTCAGGGAGTCAAGGCAAGGTTTTGACACTTTTTTATTCATACTGAAGTTTTATCGGGGGAGGGGCTTAATGGGCCCCGTTCCAACCCATATCCCATTTGGCATTTGGCCCCCTCCGTTGTGGTAAATTTGCCGTCCCACCCTATCCCATTCCGCCCCCTCCCTTGAACTGATATACAATTTCGTTGTGTAAAGGGATAATTTACAAAAATAGAGACCGCCGTAGGTACCGCCAACCCGGGAACCATTTGTTGGACAACCAACACCTCTGTCACACTTCACCCCAAGTGGTTCGCTACGTTAAGTGGTGATTTAGCAGGAGTACCCGGATTCATGGGGAGAGGTTTGTCCAGGTCTTGGCGGCCGACGCGTCTGTCCACCTGCTGCGTGGCGGGTAGGATCGAGAGAGACTGGTTGAAGGAGGTCTTTTGACCTCTCCAGCCAAAATCCCTCGAACCATCGCCTTACACCGCAGTTAGCGGTATGGATTCATACCTCTGTCGCTCCTGGACACACTTACCCCCAGATTCCTACCCACCCTCATGTCTATTTCCTTCCCAGAACTTCCTCTCCTTCCTTTCCTTAAAACGACCCTCCACATAGCATCCCCTAAGATGATAACATAGGCTCTGAGGGAAATTATTTTCCTCAGGGCTTCCTGTGTGGAGCTAATGTAAAAAAAAAATAATAATAATAAAAAAATGAAATAATTTAACTTTGTATAAACCACTTATTTGATGCGCAAATCCGACCGGTTTCGGAACAAACGTTCCTTCGTCAGGGAAAGCTTATACTTATACGGAAACCGGTCGGATTTGCGCATCAAATAAGTGGTTTATACAAAGTTAAATTATTTCATTTTTCTATAATGGATAACCACAAAGTAATAGCTACATTCAAAAATATAATAATAATAAACTTTAACAATAACTTTATGGATAAAGTGATAAAACAGGTTACACTTATATATGTGTAAGTGTATGCATCTGTAAATATATGTATATGTACCCGTCTCAGAACAGACATAGTCTAGTGAGGCGGGTTACTTACTTGTTTATATACGATACTTTAAAACAATAAACGCCCAGGTTGCCAGCATAAAACTTGTATCTGTCCTCCCAAAGAAAATATAATTGTTCCCTTAGCCATTCGTTTTACCAAAAGGGTTTTAACGAGTATATTCGCTCTGGGTTAGCTAAACTCTGAAAGCAGACGGTTTACAAAGCGTTTCTTGGTTCAGTTCTGCCAGAGCTTCACCTGAAGAAGCACCAGGAAGCAACTTGCTCTCTAGAGCTAAAATTTGACCTTTTATCGGCCATCAATGCTGTGTCATCCCTTCCAGCCATCAAGCCTGAGCAGCAGAGTGAAAAAACTAACCAAGAGCATCTCTCGCCCTAACTGGTAAGAGACGAAGCAATGTGGGAATGAGAAAGTATTCGAGATCGAAGAACTCATCAATATACACTCGGAAATCTGAATAACAATTAGATGGTTTGTTACAATTATCCTCTTTTGGAGTCTAGTTGAAAAACATTAGTTTTCTTTCAAACCAGTATAAATCACATGTCAATATGTTTTCAGTGGTCTTATAATATAACATGGAAGGAAATAGCAGACGGTAGGAAGTGAAGAATGTTACCTCATTGTGTTCACTCGGATGGCCTGTGCTTGTAAGTCTCAGCTAGTGGCTCTCTCTCCAGTCAGGAGGCAGGTTGGTAGGACTTGTAGGTACGGGAACCCCTCTTGTGTCTCACAGTACAGAATAGTATCATGGACGATATGAGACCAAACAGCTGAAAAATATGCAACAATGATTAAGACAGGAATTAATATTAAAGGTAAGTGAAGGAATTGATGTAACAAATCTTTTAACGGTTTCGGTGAAGTATTGAATGAATAATTAGATTCTCGGTTTCAAATTGGTTTATTATTTATCGTGTATATTTAAAATATTATATTATACTGAGCCGAACCGAACCTGAATAGTTAGGAATTATATCAGAAGCTCGCTACGGTAGATGGCAGCGGCCCACTCACTGAAAGCCTTCAGCTCTCATCATAACCTCAATCTAAACTTGTTTGTGTCGTGAACACAAACGACGCTGGGCGGTACTGCTCTAACTGTTACTGCTACAACGGACATCTGTTGGGATGCGGCAGAAGCTCTAACCTATCGACATCTATTAACGGTAACTGAAACTATGTCAATATTACCACAATAACTAATAACAATAACGACCGGTCTGTGGTTAAGTGGGCATCGCGTTTAGGCCCCAACCGGGCATCGCGTGAGCGATTCCTCGGCTGTATAAGTCCTCCATCACGACAAAAGCAGCATTTTCTGCTTAGGGAACGTACCCATACTACGTGACCAACTTTTTGCAATTTTTCACCCCTCCCCCACCCGGTGACCAAAAACCTAAGCAACCCGCCGCTCATTTGTATGGAGCGTGACATTTTGAAGACCCCCATTCGTAACCGTACAGAAATATTTCCCAAAAAGACTCAAGAAGTTAATAAGACTGTATTTATCTCCGAAAATAACACATTAAAAAAATGTTTACCTGTATAAACGCAACCAAGAAACCAACAATGGCCGCCAGATGCAGCCTCTCCGTCAGCCAGAGGTTGAGGCGGGCGGCGCAGCCTTCGGGCCACCAGAGGCGCGGCTCCCCGCGGGCCCCGCAGCCCCCGCGAGCCTCGCCCTCTGCGCGGCAGCACGACTCAGGCACGCGGCGCTCCAGCGGCCAAGCACTGATCTGGTACCAGTCCTCGTAACTCTGAACTCCGCAGCAACGTAGCTGAAATTGAAACAAATCATTTTTACTTCGCTATACTTTTTAGATAATATAATATTTTAACAGCTTCTCCAGGTAACAAACTGGAAGTCAGCCGCTGAGGACAGGAGGAGTTGGAGGCGAATGTTGCGGGAGGCCAAGGCTCGATATGGGCTGTAGCGCCATCGGAGAGAGAGAGATACTTTTTAGATTTTTTGTTGAGTCGACTTCAGAAGATAGAGCCGGTGAATAGAGACAACCTAACCTAGCGCAAGTCGGTAAAGTAGCCAAATTCCACTGCCTAAAAAATTACACTGTCTTGTTTTCAACTTTACCAAGTACAAGAAACAACTATTTATATCAGGGGATATGGTAAAAAATGAATTAAAGTTCCATTTTTTTTTCAATCTAAGTAGATGTGCAATTTTTTAGTTTTGCAGTAGAGCGGTATAAAGTTATGTTTCTGCAGTTTTACTGTTTTTGAGATCAATAAATAATGTGTAGTTTTGATCCTGCAATTTTGCATTTCATTTCATTCTAAATTCCGAAAATACAAATTTTTAATTATTATTTTTAATTGTAAAACTAACGTTTTTAAGACAAGATTTTTTATGCATAGCACAAAGGGTAACAATTAATAAGCAGTAATTGTTTATATAATAAGCAGTAATTGTTGAATGAAACACTAGCATATATTGAATCATTTAGCGGGTATGAGATAAGCCGCCATAGCTCAGTGGTCAAGAGCAATCGACCGGCAATCGAGAGGACACGGGTTCAAGTCCCGTTGGCGTCATGTATCTTTTCTCGGAAGATTTTTCAATGTGGATGAGTGTTTCAGGCTGATAATTATTGCTTATAATAATTGTTACAAATTTTTAAATAAAAATTAACCAATAAGTAAGCCAACAAAACGATTTAAAATTTTTAGCAGATCCGACACTCTTATTCCGGATGTCGATTTAAATAACCCGTACTTAGAAGCTAATAACCTATTTTGTGCATGTTTTTTTCATCTCCCCTGACTTAAATTTAAATAGCTGTTTCCAGTAGTATGTAGAAATAAAGTTTTTTTTGTAAATTGCATGCGTGCAGCAGAATTCGGCAAGCCCTTGCACATAAAATGTCTAATAATTTTTTTTTGGTGCAATCGTTTATTGTAAATGAAGTATTTTATGTCGAAAAGCCTTTTCAGATTATCCTAAAAAAAGAGTTTGCAGAATCCTCATCATTCTTATCATATTCCGAATATAAAATAGATTCTGATCTGTAGAGCCGAAGAAAATAGGAAACCTAACCTAAGTCTTTCACTTGGCCCGCATATTTGTTTTTTAAGTGAAAACTTCTTTAGCAGCATTGTGATTAGAAACTCGATGAAACGGAAACGAGCGACACTAAAAAGAGACAAACACATACATCTATAGGATTTAGCCTGTGGGAGAATGAGCCTGCTGCTGAATCGGCCTGCTCTTTGTGCGGTGCTTTGTAGAATAAAACGTTAAAACAATTTTTAAACTTGAAAACAATATTATAATAAATAAACTCTACAATAAATTATCCTACTCCTGATATTCGTCTCATTCTCTCAAAGTTTAGTTTTCTGAAGGTTTCACTTCTACCACTTGTTAATTGCATACTCTGTTTTTTTATTGTTGTTGGATCTAAAAACCACAAAATCTTGACGTGACATCATTCAAATTTTCAAAACTTTCAAAATGAATAAGATTACAAGTTAAATACGAATGAGATAGCTGAGGTCAGTTTTCACCCCGTTATCTGTTGGACTGTGGAATTTGTAGACAATGACACATGTTGTATCTTGTATCATCATTTCATGACATTGGGGAATAGGATGCTACATTTGTTTGACCACATGACCATATTTTTGTATCGCTTTGCTAAAACAACATGGTCAATGCGATTAGTGTGTGACTGCTCAACAAATTTAATCATAATCCAGCCTTATCATCAAATTGTGCACTGTCATTATTTATTTATTTATAACTAGCTGGTCCCGGCATGCGTTGCTATGCCATTTAATAAAGAAATTGTTTCTCCCTGAGTGTCCTTTCCCATTCGTCCCGTTCCCCTTCCGCCACTCCTTCTTCTCCTGCGTCCTCTTCCCCTCTCGCGTTCCCACTCCGTCACCTCCACCTTCCCTCTCCCCACTCCACTCCCCCCCCCTTTCCCCGTCCCGCTAACCACCCTTTCAAGTTCCCCTCCCCCCTCACACGTCCCTTCCCCTCCCGCATTCCCCTTCCACCTTCCCTGCCTTCCTTCTTCCCTTTCCCGCTCCGTCGTCCCGCCAACCCTCCTCCCACGTTCAATATATTCAATCCCAGTACATTCAGTTTTTAAACAGTCCGTGTGCCACCTTTTACAATTTTTATTCAAATTTCAATTTTTCATGTATATTAAATTTGGTACCTAACATAGGTACCTATTTAAAATATCTAAAATTCTTGATTCGATTCAATCTATTAGGGGAGTACCTACTTTAAATAAATTTATCAACTTGATTTTCAAAAATAGAATCCTGATTTAACAATTTTATTGTTTTGCAAAATGTCATTCTCCAACATGCGAATTATCAAACGTGCGGGTTTTCTGAAATTATCCAATTTTCTGCCCAATTTTCTTATTTTTTATCTCCGTAAGAACCATCTTCGTACTTCAAGGAATATTCTAAAAAAAGAATTAGCGAAATCGGTTCAGCTGATCTCGAGATTTGCGCTTACCAACATATTTGGCGATTCATTTTTATATTATAGATATTAAAGCCAATATAACATAGTGTACAGCAACAATGTGAAAAATACAGCTCTAGTGAGTTTGTAAAACAGAAAGAAATAGTTGAGAAAGACATATGCAGATATTCAGATAACAAAACGAAAATAAAGCCATGATATTTAAATATTACAATATTGTAAAAATGAAAAAATACATTTGTATATAATACATGCAAATAACTTATCATAAAGAGGATAGAATATTTATTATTTCACACTTATATTTTATCAGCGACACATTCCATACATCTATGTGCGAAAACATATTGCCTAAGTTTTGAATTCTGCGTAGTGGTATATTGAAATGGGCCATGGTCGTAGTATTGCCACAATAAAACGGTAGTACTGACCTTGTGTTTCTGGCTGGTACATTAAAATTTATGAGCGCCAAGACTTCAGGGAATGCAGAAGAATGGAAAAATGTACGTTATCGCAAAAACAATTGGTAATAAAATAAATTGATAAAAACTCCAATCCAAGTACTAGGGTCAGTCAAAAACAAAGACCTCCTATCTTCTCGTAAATAAAGATAGTTAAATGAAAAAATTGAATTTGGGGCTATTCCTCAAACCTTCATCTACAATCTACTGCAATAGTAACTTTCTGCATCAACAGGTGGCAGCACTGAATTCATAAACTGCTCTTTCATAAATGGCGCTAGTTTAAACAATTTTAGGTTTAAACACTTTTTGCAAGTTATGCTTTAAAATATTAAGCTGAATTAATTGTTTACACCTGTACATGTTCAATAATGATTATGAAAAGTGGCGGCTCGTGACTTTTGGTGTGCTAGGGCGCTAATATTTAAAAAATGGCATCATGGATGTTGTCGTATGCGAAATTTTTTTTTTTTTTTTTTTCGAAAATCGGTTTTTGTATGAAGATTTTTCAGGAAATTGGTGCGGCACACCGCCAAACTGAAACTTTCTGAAATTTTTCATACAAAAAACTGATTTTATAAAAAAAAACAAAATTTTTTTTTCGGCTACAAGAACATCAATAATGCCATTTTTTTTTAATATCAGCACTCTAGCACACCCAAAAGTCACGAGCCGCCACTGATTATGAATAAATAGTTTTGTTCGTATACAAACTCAAATCTTTCAAGAAAAGCTAACAAAAACTTTTCAGTGAAACCCTCTTTGTTTTTCTGGTCCTTCAGCTCAAAATTTTTCCAACATATAAGGTTTTTAAAACTTTGAGTTTCACTGTATTGGATTGAGTCACTGAAACAATATTGTATTAATTTTTTAGCCTTTCTCGAAATATTTGAGTATTTTTATGGACAAAACTATTTATTCGGATTCATTATTGCGTATGTAAGGGTGCAAACAATTAAATATTCTTGATATTTTTAAGCACAAATTACAATAAATGTTTTTTTCCTAAAATAATCAAACTATCGCCATCTGTGAAAGAGAAGATTTTGATTTTTTTTAAGTATCACCTTAATATGTATCATTCTATACCTAACGAATGTTCTGCATTCTCGGTGAGGACAACAGGATAAAACAGAACAGTGACCAGTGGCGGCTCTTCCCTTAGGACAATGGGTGTTTGACCCCCCAAAATTATAAGACATAATAAATTTTATGGATCTAACGGCCTTTTTTTTTTTTACATTAACTCCACACAGGAGGCCCTGAGGAAAATAACTTCCCTCAGGGCCTATGTGATCTTTGAAGATGCTGTGTGGAGGGTCTTTTTGAGGTAAGGAAGGAGTGAACACAGGTCTTGAAGAGACCCATGGTTTAGGAGGGAGGAAACACAGAGGCCGGCAAATCGTTCCACAGCCGAGCCATTGAACTCAAGAACGAGTCATAGAAACGACCCGTTCTCATGTGACTAATGTCAACCGTGTACAAATGTTGGGTGCGTGTTTGGCGTGTTTTCCGACTATGCACCGGTGCCGAGGGGATCAATGACGCTAGTTCCTCGGAGCATCTTCCATTGTAATACCGGTAGAACAAGGACAGCATTCCCACCCGACGCCTGTGCTCTAAAGATTGCAGTCCGTCTGTTAAGATGGGAGAATCTATCAAACGGACCGCCCGTTTCTGCACAGAGTCAAGGGTTTTTTTTAGGTATTTTGGAGCTCCGGACCAGAGGTGGCTGCCAAATTCAACCGTGGGGCGCACTTGCGATTTGTACAGGGTTAGCAGTTGTGTACTATTAAAGTATCTGCGGGCCCTGTACAGTACGCTCAGTTTCTGAGAGGCTAACTTAACTCTGGTTTCGATGGAGCCCCCGTACCTGAGCTGGTCACTTAGAGTTACACCAAGCATATCGATGGAGGTCCTGTTCGGAAGATTGCTTCTGTTGAAGGAGACTAGATTTTCATTTCGATCCCTTTTAGACGTTATCAAACATGATTAGGTCTTTGAAACATTAAATTCAACGAGGTTATTCTTACCCCAAGAGAAAACACTCTCGAGGTAACCGCCCATTCTTTGCTTCAAAGCCCTCCGAGCTATTGGAGTTTGTGTGCCCTTTGGGGGCTTGTCAAACAAAAAGCTATCATGGACTGTACGCGATCCATTGTTACGCATCCGCGTAACAATGGATCGGTGCACATGACAAGAGGTCATTGATGTGCAACAGAAACAAAGTCGGTGACAGAACCGATCCCTGTGGGACGCCAGCTTAACGCATTGAATTCTTTATTTGAAATGAACCGCAAAATAACAGGCAGCTAGCGGCGATGGCTCGCCGGGTGACGAGCAGTGACATCTATCGTCTCAAATGGAAGTTCCCATTCTCACATTTATTCAGAACCTTGGGTCAATTTCTAAAACGCCCTCGCTTTGGATATCTTCTGTCCTAGCGACTATTTTGGTCATGACCCAATGTCATGGGAGGGAGACAGCATTGTGAATCTTTATGTGTTGTTGAAAGAGATGGCGATATAAACATAGGTCGATTTTGCATTTTGCACGCATGCCTCGCTTGAAACAGTGTTTGTTAATATTGTATTGGACAGTTCGGGAAAGATTTGGAATAATAACTATTTATGTTGTTATCGGTGAAGCGCGACGTTTTGAATTTAGTTTGGTGGCACATTGAGAAGTACCTAGATCTTTTCAAAGATTATTAATGATTATATTATGATCACTTTTCAACGGACATAGAAAACAGCTCGATTTAAAACAATGTTTGTTTTTTAGGTTCCTAACCTAAGTGACAGCAGATTCTATACATTTAATCATCTAGTTACAGGTAAATCATTTTAAAGGGACCTTTGCTTATGAAGTGGTATATTAGATAGATAAAAATGATCTAATATTATTAAATAATAAATCTGTTTTTGTTAGGAACCTAGCTGAAAAATGCAAAAAAAAACAGAAAACATCGTCAAATTGAAACGCAAGTCTAAATTTAAATATAATTGATAAACGTCGTTTCTCACCCAATATCTTTGGGCATTTTAGGGGTAAAGGGGGACTGGGAAGTGTGTTTCAAACTCAATTTTTGTTTTTAAAACTTTTGATATTACCGGTGTCTAATTTTGTTTTTAAATTTTGGATACTTAGGTAGATACAATCGGTGTGCACAACTACATTGAAAAGTGCCCTCTTTAAAATTATGTGCCTGCAAGTACATGAATTATGTAGCAATTTTGCAATTTATAAATAAATACCTATGTAATTAATTTGAGTTGCGGATTCACGATCCTACCTATCTTTAAATTGATATAGATAATAATATACCGGCATTTTTCACAATATCAAATAAAGATTAATCACAATTTTTTTTTCAAATGACCTCCCACACCTGGAGCCCTAGAGCTGCCTCTGACAGTGACAAAACAGAATATTAGGTTAGGTCAGGTTGTTTTTTTTCCTTTGTGTGTTCTGTTTTTTCACTGTTCAATATCAGCATGGAAACCTTTAGCAATACAGGAAAAGATCCAATTTTTTTTGCAACATAGATATCTCACCTCATTTTGAATGTGATCCCAGATCGGCACCAGATTATTGTCTGTCACATTGTATTGGGTCTCAATGCCCTTCTGCAGTTGGGTCTTCATTTGGAAGCCGATAGAGTCTCTGAACACGAACACCAGCGAAGCTCCGATGAACTCTCCGCACAGGAGAACCACAACGAGACTGAAATACTAAACAAAAGAAAAAAAAGGGATTAGTGGATACAGAAATTGGAAGTCGGGTACAAAGTAAAGATGAAATGTATATTTAAGTAAATACAGAAAGGACTTTGATAAATTGACTTATAGTTGACAAAATGTTAAACAGGAGATAACTAAAAAATCTAATTGGGCAATTCGAGCATGTAGCAATCCTCAATTTTATTCATAAATAACTTTTCATCTTCATGTGTTTCTAAATTCCCTACAGAAATTAAAGCTGCGTTTTATACTAATAACAACCTAGGTAAACTTTTAATAAACTCTAAAGATAAAGAAAATAATTTAAGCCATTCTGGCATATATAAACTTAAATTTAACGACTGTTCGGCCTTTTACATAGGTAAAACGGCTAGAAACATTCAAACAAGGGTGGTCGAACACTTCAGATGTCTAAACAGTGTAGGTTTTTCAGAATTCGCCTTCCACCTAATAGATAAAAATCACTCATTTAATAAAGATTCCTGTATAGATGTATTGCATAGAAATGGGATAGGTCTACGCCTTAATAATCTTGAAGCCCTTGAAATAAAAAAGTCATTAAAAATAAATAAAACCAATTTACTTAATAAACAATTAGATTTGTCTAACACCCCCATTTTTAAAATATTTCCATTACCCCCGCCCACGTTCACCCCTCCCTCTTAGACACCTCCCTTCTCGCCCCCACCTAAGTTGATGTTCTGTCTCCCTCTTCTAACTTTCTTTTAAATACCATGTTTATCTGTATTATGTTCAGTATACTTTTATTCACCCCTGAGGAAGGTTCAGGACGAACCGAAACCGGTTGGATTAAGAAATGATAAAGTGGAATTGAAACAAAGTTATTTAATTGTATTTATTATAATCCTCAATATGTTGTAAGTCCCAAAAACAGCCATGTGGAAAGAATGACAGATAGAGTGACATGTGGAGAGAATAGGACACTGTTGAGTAGAAGTGAGCTGTGAGCTTGAGGCAGAGAGCGTAGGTAATAGGTGAACTGACTACGTAGAAGAGGATCGCAGCAGGATGGAAAGACCTGATGAATGTAGATGAAAGAACAGGGACAGGAATCGGTGGAGAACAACTATTATGGAAGAGACAAAATGATGAAGATGGAATACATTACAGATAATAAACCGAATAATTGAGCTAAATAGATCTGTGGGGTCGTCCATTAATCACGTGAGGCTCGAAAGAGGGGGGGGGGGGGGTTCGGAAAAAATCACGAAATATCACGACGGGGGGGGGGGGATAAAATGAGAAATCACGTGTATTTATTTTAGTGATAATATTCTCAAAATTTCAAAATACTTTGTACTAAAAAAAATACACATGATTTGGGGGGGGGGGGGTTAGTCTAAAACCTCACCACATATCACCAGGGGGGGGGGGGTTAAAACGTTGCTAAAAAAACATCACGTGATTAATGGACGACCCCTGTGATAAAATACACGCAAGATGCAACAAATCGAAAAACAAAGGTGTAAAACATTTTTTTTTTTTTTTTTTACATTAACTCCACACAGGAGGCCCTGAGGAAAATAATTTCCCTCAGGGCCTATGTCATCTGGGATGCTGTGTGGAGAGTCTTTTTGAGGAGAGGAAGGAATGAACATTGGTCTTGAAGAGACCCATGTTGTAGGAAGGAGGAAACACAGAGGCCGGCAAATCATTCCACAGCCGAGCTGTTGAACACAAGAACGAGTCGAAGAAACGACCCGTTCTCATGTGACAAATGTCAACCGTGTACAAATGTTGGGCACGCGTTTGGCGTGTTTCCCGACTATGCACCGGTGCCGAAGGGATCAATGATGCTAGTTCTTCAGAGCATCTTCCATTGTAATACCGGTAGAACAAGGATAGCATTCCCACCCGACGCCTGTGCTCTAAAGATTGCAATCCGTCTGTTAAGATGGGAGAATCTATCAAACGGACCGCCCGTTTCTGCACAGAGTCGAGGGTATTTTTCAGGTATTTTGGAGCTCCAGACCAGAGATGGCTGCCAAATTCAACCGTGGGGCGTACTTGTGATTTGTACAAGGTTAGCAGTTGTGTACTATTAAAGTATCTGCGGGCCCTGTACAGTACGCCCAGTTTTTGGGAGGCTAACTTTACTCTGGCTTCGATGGAGCCCCCATACCTGAGCTGGTCACTTAGGGTTACACCAAGCATATCAATGGAGGGCCTGTTCGGAAGATTGCTTCCGTTGAAAGAGACTAGATTTTCATTTCGATCCCTTTTAGACGTAATCAGACAAGATTGGGTCTTTGAAACATTAAATTCAACGAGGTTATTTTTACCCCAAGAGAAAACACTCTCGAGGTAACCGTCCATTCTTTGCTTCAAAGCCCTACGAGCTGTTGGAGTTTGTGAGCCCTTTGGGGGCTTGTCAAACAAAAAGCTATCATGAACTGTACTGTCATCCGCGTAACAGTGAATTGGTGCACATGACAAAAGGTCGTTGATGTGCAACAAAAACAAAGTCGGAGACAGAACCGATCCCTGCGGGACGCCAGCATTTATCGAGTGTGAGGAAGAAGCGAAACCATCGACTACCGTCTGAATCGACCTCTCCCTCAAGAAGTCGGCAATCCACATACACAAGGATGCGGGAAGTCCGTAAGAATGCAGTTTGTTGACAAGTCCTCGGTGCCAAACCCGGTCAAAGGCCTTGGAGATGTCCAGTGCAACCGTTTGGGTCTCACCGAAACGTTCCAGGCATCGCCCCCAAACATGCGTCACATACGCGAGAAGATCACCGCACGAGCGGTTCCGCCGGAATCCGTATTGACGGTCGTTAATAATTTTGTTCTTCTCGAGGTATGTGAGCAGTTTGTCGTTGATCACACGTTCCATCACCTTAGACAGAACTGATGTGATCGCTATGGGGCGGTAGTTGGCCGGGTTGGAGCGGTCACCCTTCTTTGGAATAGGATGGATAACCGCTTTTTTCCAACCAGAGGGCACAGAGCCAGTCTTCAGGGACAATTTAAAAAGCTTCGTCAAAATTGGAGCTATTTCTGCAGCGCACCTCTGCAGTACCAGGGCAGGTATTCCGTCAGGCCCACTAGCTTTATTAACATCAAGCCCTCGTAAAACATGGAGTACTTCCCGATGCCGAATCCTCAGCTTTTTCATACGAAAACCGCAGTGAGGAACCGACGTCGGGACAGCACCTTGGTCATCGAGGGTTGAGTTATCCGCAAACATTTTACCTAATAAGTTTGCCTTTTCGGTGGCGGTGTTTGCTAGTGAGCCGTCAGGTCTGGTGAGAGGTGGCAAACTGGATTTGCAGAAATTGCGACCTATTGAGCTCGCAAGCGACCAGAATTGCCTGCTGCCATGCGGGCATGCAGCCAGCTTTCTGCTGATCTGCAGGTCGTGCTCCAATTTCGACCTATTTATGATTCTCTTGGTTTCCTTTGCCAAACATGTTTTCATTCAAAACATTTTTTACGTTTGCTTGCTTAGTGCCTCACAGGAGGCACTAAGGAAAATAATTTCACTCAGGGCCTACGTCATTTTTGGGGATGCTGTGTGGAGGGTCTTTTTGGAGGGTGGAGGAACATAATGAGATAGGGTTGGACGGGTTCTAGCAGAATATTTACCACAACGGAGGGGGCGGAATGGGATAGAGTGGGACGGGTTCTAGCAAAATATTTACCACAATGGAGGGGGCGGAATGGGATAGAGTGGGATGGGTTCTAGCAGAATATTTACCACAACGGAGGGGGCGGAATGGGATAGAGTGGGACGGGTTCTAGCAGAATATTTACCACAACGGAGGGGGCGGAATGGGATAGAGTGGGACGGGTTCTAGCAGAATATTTACCACAACGGAGTGGGTAGAACGATGTAGGATCGGGTGGGGCGAAACAGAATACCATGATGGCCACTGACCACAAGGTACAATAATGATAAACTGAATATTGGCCCGATTTTTTTTATTCAGACTTTTCGACCAGGGACCGCCCGAGAGCTGGCTCGTTTATTGACCGGCGGTCCATCGCGGACCATCTTCTAGCCTCTCACGGACCACTAGTGTGTGTATACCAGTGTATAAGTACAAAAATCGATACTGTAGGTATATAAATTCGTTTCATATCCATACAAAATTATTATTAAACTTATAAGTAGATTTTATGTTTGAAATTGGTAAACAATGCACAAAAAAATATTATTTTATTTTATAATAAATCCTTTCGGTAGGCCAACCGTCGGGGGATCAACTGTCGTGTCACCAAAAATTATGGATGCGTCAATTAAATACTGCCAGTAAAAAAACACAACGTGGCCTTTGATAAAATCGATACGTTCTATTGATAAGTCTTTTCGTTAGCCCAGAAAAAAATAAAGTACTTATTAGGCCCGTGAAAAGCAGAGGCGAGAAGATAAAATCCCAGAAGAGACGAGAAGAAGCAAGAAGAGACAAGAAAAGCCGAGATGAGGCAAGAGAAGGAAGGCATAAAAAAAAGGAAAAAAAAATCATAACGCTCAATCCATTCCTTTATTCCTGCCCATCCTAAATTCCAAAATTGGCTTATTAGGTTGCCGTGTATACCGATCGATTAAACGCCAACCTGCTTCCCATCCTCAGAGAACGTGTTCCAGTCCTAACAAATCAGTGCCCCTCGGTGTACCAGTCTCACCTGGATAGGAGTGCTCCTGACTGGGGGCCTTCTTCTACTTTTTTAACGCTTACTTAAGGAGGTATTCTAGTCTAGAAAAAAATCTCCGTAGTTCGATAGTTTCGATATTCAAGAATACCTCCTTAAAAGGATTTTTCAAAATTCGAATTATTTTAAAAGTTATAGCCATTTTAGTTCGACCGGTTTAGACGGAATCTAACTAGAATCTAAATAGAGCAAAATTTTAAAACGCGTGTTACTTTTTTCGAGACGGTTGACACGATATCTCCAGTTCTAAGCGATTTACTTGAAAATTGGTGTGAGCCTTCTCTATACATTACTCTATCGCCCCTAACAGAACTATAACAAAATTTCAATTTAAAATAAATCGGAAAAGTCAAAAAAATTGGTAAAAAATGCCTTTTTTATTTCAGACAGCCGCCATTTTGCAAAAAAAAATTGACTCTTGTGGTACGGGCCGCGTATTTACAAAACCTATACCGATTCAGTCGCGGTAACGACAATTTACATTTTAAATATACCTCTATATTGGTTATTTTTTATCACATTGCAAAAACAAAAAATGTTCTAAAATCTAGATAAAATAATCTTTCTGATGTGTATATTAGAAATTAATAATTTTATTTCTAAATATTTAAATTTTAATATTATTCCCGTATATTGTAAATACACCTCTATATTGAAAATTTTTATCACTTTGCAAAAACAAAAAAATGTTCTAAAATCTAGATAAAATAATCTTTCCAATGTGTATATTAGAAATTAATAATTTTATTTCTAAATATTTAAATTTTGATATTGAAAATTTAAAGTGACTCAAACGCGTTAGGGATTGTAAATACGCGTACGGGCCATAGCAGCATTGGTTTGGATTAAGAGGGCATTACCAGAGAAAACTGGAAATACGTCATTTTCAAAAAAGTTTTTAGACGTATTGACTCTTTTCCACAAAAAATTATAAATGGATTTCGAAAGATTGTTCTTTTATCTAGCATTAGTATGTAATAAATTTTGAGAAAATTTTTTAATTTTTAGTATAATAAGGTTATTCCATAGGTCGTTGGCAGATTTGTTCAAATTTCAAAAAAGTTTTTGTATTATACCACACCCATTTCAAATAATAAAATCATGCAGTAAAATAAATCAATACATTATCTAGCAAACGCATGTTTTAGAATTTTAATTTTAGTTTCAATAAAAGCATTAAAAAATATGTACGTACATGTGTTTCTTGGCGAAAATTGGTCCGTCTGTGTATTTATTTGCGCACTTACAAACTAATATATTTCAGATTTTTTTAACATTCTTATTAAATTTAGACATTATTGAAAAATGATAAATACTTATGATCAAAAAATAACTACAAAAAGTACATTATTTTAATAGTTTTATCATCACGCCTTTCAGCATTTTTGGATGAAGGTATAAATTAAAGCTAATTTGAATTGAAATAAATTCGATATTGAGTTATAATTTAAAAAAGCTGGTACGGAGAATAATTAATCTTTCTCATTGTAACCGCCCTACACGATCGTAAGAACAACTTTCGACGAAATGTGGATTTTCGTCCGCTGGCTGGTTAAACGCTCTTAAGAATTATTTTTTTTTTTTAATAGGAGGGTTGCAATCATGTTAACCAGGGTGCGCCATTTTCCCTCACTTCAACACCCAGTAACTTTTCGAATTTTTAATTTTTTCCTTTGATTTTTTTATATATTCTTTAATATTTAATAAATATTTGGTTAGGCTATTAAAAATATTATTGTTTTTTTTATTGTGCCTGAAAAAATACCTACAATTCATGCTTCAAGACTAGTATACCCCCTGAACGAATCAATAGAGTAACAATAAATTATTATCTAAACGTTACAAATACCAAACAGTGCGAAATTGGCAATATTTTAACAAACGAATACATATTTTTTTAGTCGATCAAAACCGAAAAATACCACAAAATGAAACTGCACTGATAATAAAACGGTTCTCATTGTTACAATACGATAGATGTCAAGGATTTGGGTCAACGAAGTGCGGTGAGCGAGAGATTCTCCAATTTCATCGATTGTCGATTGTTAGAATTTGCGTTAATCTGAGATTCTGTGACTAATTAATTGACCGTTAAAATTAGGATTTAGATAACTTAATTCTTAAGTTTTCACGGCCGTGCAGAGCAATTTATGTCTTACTATTATGTCAAAAAATAATCATTGTAAAATTAAGCACGGTGTTCTGAATTTGCTGCCAAATAAAAGGTAGTTGAAATCTTATCTACAAAGCAGAAAAATCTCTCGTGCGTTGAGGTTCCATGTTGAGTGACAAATAAATCAAACTTGAGTGATCATCGTGAAATTTGCACGATATTTTCTATGTCGAATTTTCATCTTCAGAGGAATATAAACGCTAGAAATATTTCGATTCTCATGCCTGCACAATTTAAAATCGAGCGTCTTATTTGCACGGGGCAAGTAAACGAAAAAGTAGTTTTTATTTATTTTGTGCATAATTTTATAAGAACGAAAAAAAGTTAGAATATGGAAAAGCTTAAAAATAGTCTTAGCCATAAAGGGGTATTTTTTTAAAATTGATTTTTTAATTACTTCATAGTTAAGTCATGAAAAAACATTTTTTAGTGGTTAACGCTTATATTTTTTGTTATGTAAATAATTATTTTATTGTAATTCCAATACATAGAAAAGCTAGTAAAAGCTTTGATTTTTTTTTATTTTCATACTGTAAGCCGATTCGTCGTAAAGATTAATCTAAATAGGATTTCACGTATAACTTCATCTTCATATTGGGCAATGGAGCTAAAATTACAAATTTACTGAAAAGTTTACGAATTCGATCGAATAATTCGACTCACCTTTGTGTAATTTTATAACAAAGCTGATTCCGTCGCCTTGCTTCGAAAGCGTAATATCTAGGGAGACAAATTTGGTCTATGCAAACCAACAAAAGATTTTAAAAAATTAGAATGTGCGGTTCACATGCGGTAGAAGTGAAACCTTCAGAAAACTAAAGTACACAAGAGTGGGGAGATTACGAAGCACCGCACAAAGAGGAGACCGATAGGCTAAGAAGCACCGCACAAACAGGATATACCCATTAGCCATTAGTCTATTTCAGTGGTTTTCAACCTGTGGTACGTTAGCTAAGTTGGGGGTACGCAATAACGTGGCACGCGTATATGATCACTGGTTAAAATGCCTGAAGTCGTGTTTGTATAAAATTGCATTACTAAATTGTATTTTTGTGACTTGATTGTTAAATTCATGTAATAATTAGAGTACTAAAAATTAC
Organism: Limnephilus marmoratus; assembly: GCA_917880885.1. NCBI lineage: Eukaryota > Metazoa > Arthropoda > Insecta > Trichoptera > Limnephilidae > Limnephilus > Limnephilus marmoratus. The sequence goes on from OU862922.1 coordinate 12,135,135, forward strand.
AAATGAAACACGTCTTTCATTACACGTGTAAAAAAGATAGATAGAGGGTACGGGGAACAACAAATTTGTAGTGAGAGATAAGGGGAACGCCGGCTCAAAAAGGTTGAAGACCACTGGTCTATTTCATTCTCCCGCACGCTTAACCCTATGGATGTATGTGTTTGTTTCTTTTTAATGTCGCTATTTTTCGTTTCATCGAGTTTCAAATCACAACGGTGCTAAATGCAATGGTTTTGCGGTATTTTGTCTGCGATATAAATGGACTTTCTTTTTGATAAATTTTTCGTAACCCAATTTTCGGAACCAATAATTGTAGTTTCGGTGTCAATTTTAACATCCACAGGCCCTGTATAGGACTTTATGGTCGATGGCGACGACAAATTAATCACAATGTTTATCCATGTTTTTTTTAGTTAAATGATTTATAGAATTTTTTTTAAATTAATATTAAAATTAAATTATTTTTTTAGATTTATAGAAAGTAATTGAAAATTATTACAATGTGTTATTTTTTATATTAAAAAATACTTATTAATTTCGGTTTTCTGTACGTACCCGTAAAATCGGGTTCAATGAACTCAAATTTGCTTTGAATATTATATAACTTTATTTTTATGTATCTTGCATTTTGTCATGTATTATTTACACATCACAATTAATTACTAACATACGAGTACCTACCTACTAGTTTATTTTCTACGCTGTTTACAACTTAAAAACTTTCTCTTTTATCGTAATGTTTTATCTTCCTTAATTTATCTGTATTACTTGTTATTTATTTATTTTTATAGTGTATATTTTGTTTTTAAAAAACCTGTCTCTGTATTACAAACTTGTAATGTAAAAGCCCATCAGGGCGTTGAAAATTAATAAATAAATAAATAAATAACTGTTATTTTCAAAATTGCATTTGATTGTGTGAAGAATTCAGACAAGCGATAAAGTAGGTACCTACCTTTTTGTTATTAGTTTTTGGGGTATTATGCCGTGTTGCACTACCTCCTTCTTTAGCCAACGTTTCGGACAGCTGGGAACACGGCATAATACACCAAAAACTAATAACAAAATAATCTTTGGCCGTGAAAATCTAAAATCGTATCTAGGTACCTACCTGTTTAAGTTATATTTGAACAGGTAGTTTTTTTTAATTATTTATTTGGCCTTCACCCTTTAAGGATGATCTTGGCCTTTTCTTAAAATTAGTTACATATTTTTAAAATTAGTTACATTTTTAGACTCTTAAAATTAGTTACATTTTTTTAAATTACATTGAAGAAACAATCGCAGGATTATAACATAGGAATTTGTCTTTTTCAAAATTGGAATTATAATATGCAATGATCTTTCAGGGGTGAGCGCTCAAGGTTTGTAGAAAATGCGTTTAACAATGTTAGCTCATACGGGCCTTTTTCGAAATTTCAAACACGTGACATAGCTTGAAGTAAAACACTGCCACTTGTATTGCAATTCAAATCTCCCAGTGGAACATGGCCTTCAAGCTACGTCACGAATTTTTAGCCTATCACCGCTCTACCCCCTCGATGAGCTAACTTTGTTAAACACATTTTCTACGAACCTTGGTGTGCGCTAGTATTTACGAAAATGATTTTTTTCCAATTTAATCGGAATTTTATTTTCTGAAATAGTACTTACAAAAAATCAGAGTATGCAATTCACACGCGGTAGAAGTGAATCTAGAAACTAGATGTCGCTTTCTTTTATTTGGCTGTTTATTTTAAAGTAGTTTGAAGATTAAATATTGATTTTACAAAAATAAAAATGTTTTTTTTTTTTTGGATTTGATAGGATTCGAACCTCCGTTCGCTGGATGTTTCTCTGGGTGCTGAGAGTCAGGCGCTTTACCGCTGCGCTATTGTAGGTTCGCGCGTAGCAGTGAATTTACCGTATTATATTATTGAACCGAGGACCGACAAATAATAAATTTTAGTGACGCACCTCCGTTTCATCCGAATTTCAAATTACAACGAGGCTAAATAAGTTTCACTTCAATAATACGATTGAAACATATTTTAAACAAGTAATGTATCTGCTTGTGTAGTGTTCATATCGTCGTTCGCTACGATACCTATGTGTTTAGCTATCGATAAAATATCGAATTATTGGACAAACTACGTCCAAAAAAGATGCCTAATTATTTCTGTATTCTGTACACGCATCAAGTCGAATACCAAAATATTAATAACATTCAATATTTTTACAACGGAGAAAGTTCATATTATAATTGATAACATCACGAACTTTCCGTGAATATTCGTGCTGAAGGCAAAAAAGTTCACAAGATTTTCAAAATAATGATAATTAATTATTATCGACTGTGTTTCATTTGCTTTCAAATACAGACAAAAAACAGCCAATTGGAAATGCAAATTGGCTGTTTTGCAGGTACCAGTGTGTATCTTCATTAATGTGTAGCGATTGTTCACGTCACCTGTCAATGTAAAGGTAGACTACATGGACTACATGTCACGTAAATAAGATAAATGTTTTAAAATAAAGAAGGCTTAGGTACTACTCAACTCAATTATTTGCGATAGTAAGTTAAATGTATTCAAAGTGATTTTTTTAGTGCAATAACCAGCGGCCGAGAATTTAAATTTTATGAATTCGAATGAACCATGATCTTGCGATCGTACCCTTGCAACTGCACAGGGCGGTTTCAATGAGAAAGATTAATTATTCTCCACACCATTTTTATCCAAATTTTATTCAAAATTTGCTTTGGGGCGATTCCGCTATAGACGATTCTTGACAGTAATTTTTAAGTCGCAATATTTGTTACTTTTTTATATCAGTGCCAAGAAGAAGGTCAATATTTAATAATTAAAAAAAAGAATTTTACTTCATATTGAAATTTTTGGCGCGCTTGGAAACATTATCATTCGAAGAATCGGTATATAAACTGCAAAATCACACCGTGCAACACCGGCGCGAAACAGCTGTTACCGATAGTTTGAAGTTATATTTTACTGCTAAACGTGTAGTGACAATATTAGTTTATTCTTATGTGCCGAAAGATGTAAGTACTTGATGTTATTTTTCATCATTGACTACAAGAAGTCACTGTTAGCTTGTGGCACCCGCGATACAAAAGATATAAAAGTTTGTGTTTTTCACAGAAATAAAGTGCTGACGTTTTGAAACTTTAAAAAGAAATCACAGGTAAACATGAATAAAACGTTTTTAAGAGTATAATGTTAGCTGAATTGAAATAAACGTTGACTCAAATTGGTTGCACCCCCGATTGTGTTTTAGAATCGCGGGTGCAACTCTTTGACAACTACCCTTATTGTGTGATTTGTCATATATTTTATTGTTTTTTATGTCTTCAATAATAATATATGCTGTGTATTACTAGTGATTTATATTTAATATGTTTGTTTATATTATATTTAGCTTTTTTATAGAAATTCTATGATTTGGCACGCAGTCTCTCTTAAAAACATCTTCTTTATATCAAAAAAAGCAGTTAAAAAAGATGGTCACGTTGGATGATAAATAAGAAGGGCTGAAAAATAAATCAGGCATTCAATCAAAACATTTCTTTCAATCTGAAAACGGCGATAGCATTTCCGTGGCGCGAACCTCACTGTCTCGTCTCCAATGCATATTGGTTTTGAAATCTCCGAAAACCACCACTGAAACAGAAAGTGATTGGGTTGATAACAATCTGGAACCTCTTATAAATTACAAAATATAAAAAGAAATTCTACAAAATAATAAAAAAAAAAAAAAAAATTGTTTTTGAAAAGGATTGATGGATGTAATATGTTCATAGAATTTTCGGCGAATTTTGACGTAACCGAAAAGAAATAATTAACATAAATGACAAAGAAGTGTACTGATTAGTAATACGCATTGTTGGATTTCTTATTTCGTTCCTCTATCAGTGTTTATTGATGTTTATATACACTTAAACTAGACGAGTTGCACCCGCGATAATTTGATGTTGCACCCGCGATTGTTTGAAAAGCTAATAATCCATTGCTTGTTTTTGTTTTCTATGTATTTGTTTATTTTTTAGTTGATTAATAGCCTTACGAAATATCAAGGCATAACCTACGGTAAAACCTTATTGCACTAAAAATAAACATATTTTCTCTAAATTGCTAAATAGCTTTACTAGATAAAAGAACAGTCTTTCGAAATCAATTTATATTGTTTTGTGGAAAAGAGTCAATACGTCTAAAATTTTATTGAAATGTGACATATTTCAGGATTTGTCTAATTATTCCCTCTTAATATTAATTAATACCTCTCTAATTGAGAAGTTCTCGTGTTTAAAGAGGAAGTATAGACATAATCACAACACACACATATAATTTCGAAAGTACTACCACACGCATGTATGAAAAAACCAGACAACTCAGAACCTCCTTTGAAAGGTCATTAAAAGTGATGAAAAAAAATTAAAAATTGGTTATATAGGGGTTACGTTAAGTTAGGGTTATGGACTATTTTAAAATTATTTTTGTTCGTAGCTTTTAATGACTTTTCAAAGAGTTGTTGAATTGACTTGATGCTGAGTTGACGTGGAACTAAAAAATATATATAATTATTATAAATAGCGAAGAAATTAAAAATAATTTAAATACATCCTTTTTTCAAAAGCTCATAAAAATGATCATAAATATTATAAATATTATACACGGTGTTAAGGGAAGTACTTGACTTACTTTAATAACCAGTGATTTTTGACATAATTTGGAGTAAAAAATGTACAGCTACTTGTAAAAGAAATTCTGGTCGTAAGTGATTTTTTTTTCAACTAAAAACATTTAAAAAAATCAGTAGGTATTGGAGAGTTAAGGGCGGGATGAGGGGTTGGTCGGTTACTCGGCTGAGTGGCCAGTGACGACATGGGGAGCATTTTTTTGTTTGATTTTGAAGATAAAAGAATGAAAAAAACGCATAAAAAGTCACCAGAGAGCAAAATTTCGGGTAAATTTATACTCCAAATAATAATAATAATAATAATATATCTTTATTGAAAGAAATTTGCAAGATTATAACTAAAAAGTACATATTCAGTGTTATGTTTACAATGGTTTAAAATAACATAAGTACAAAAGGATATCAACAGAAAAAATATATAAATATGAACAGTAGATAAATGAAAAATAGAAAATAGTTATAAATTTTGGTTTTTCAGTAATCTGCCTCACTAGGCTAGCCTGTGTTGAGGCAGTAATTTTTAAATCAATTTATAAGACTTATAGACATACCTACACTTTTATTAAAAAAGTAATCACGTAATAGATTGGTGGTTACATTAATAATAATTTTAAATAAAAGCAACCAATGCATTGCTTGTATATTTCCACTGTATAATACCAAATCATTAATAATTTCGAATTTGGGTGAGTGCACCGGTAAAGGCCCTATCATTATTTTTGATCCAAATTTTTATGTCAGGAGTCACTGGTTAAAGTAAATAAAAATACGTCACATAACAGCCCGTATACTTATACACACCTAAAATTTAATTATTTAAATCGGTTTAATATTTTTCAGCTTGTATTTCTTTGGGAAGTTCGTTAAATGTACCTATGCATGTATGGCTTTGTTCCAACTTTAGCACTCACAATGAATTGAAGAAGTTATTTTATTAGTTACTGCAGACCCGGCCACACGTTGCTGTGGCTAACGAAACACAACGCCATTACCCAACCTTTATAAAATCCACACCACCCGTTCGCCTGTTGCCCGCTGCCAGCTGCCCGCTGCCTGAATTGAATATTTGAATTTCTCAGCTTTTCTCTACTATAATAACCGTGTATTATACATATAAACCTTCCTCTTGAATCATTCTATCTATTGGTGAAAACAGCATGAAAATCCGTTGCGTAGTTTACAAGATCAATGCGCACATACATTTTGAGCGACTTCATTTTATAACAATTATTATTATTACGAGCGATCGCCACTAATTACACAATGCTTGCAATGCAACACTGGATATTTGAAAAGGGAAAATCAAACACCTACTTACTCTAGGACATCTATTTTCCAATTTCTTCCGTAGAACGAATTTCAAAAATGACTATAGTACGGCCCGCCAGCCATTTTAAATCGCACAAAAATATGTTTTCTTTGAATTTCTCGGCTTTTCTCTAATATAATTTACATGTATTATACATATAAACATTCCTCTTCAATCACTCTATCTATTGGTGAACACCGTATGAAAATTCGTTGCGTAGTTCAAAAGATTAACGCGCACATACATTTTGAGCGACTTCATTTTATACTATGTAATGATAATGATTAATGATGATTTGAATTTCTCGGCTTTTCTCTAATATAATTTACATGTATTATACATATAAACATTCCTCTTCAATCACTCTATCTATTGGTGAACACCGTATGAAAATTCGTTGCGTAGTTCAAAAGATTAACGCGCACATACATTTTGAGCGACTTCATTTTATACTATGTAATGATAATGATAATGATGTAATGATAATGATGATGATGATTATTGGCCACAATGCAGTGGCCAATGTAAAAATGTTTTTCTAAATAGTTTTTCTTTTAAAAATGTTTATTTTACTACATAAATCGTTTTCTGGCTATTTTTTATGTGTGTTTTTTTACCTACTCGTGCAAAAGAAAAGTATAGGTTTGATTTTCAGCTTATATGTATTTGTAATGCTATGGATTGGGTTTTCTGCTCAATAGCACAAAATTTTAGGACTTAAATTTCACCCATTAAAACATATTTAGAGATAATTTCATAAAAAAAACCTTTGTTGGTTTTGAAACACGTTTCCACCTCTCGCAAATGAGATGTTTCTGCACAGATCATATTAGTTATGCATTTAACACGAAGAACAATGGCATTGAAATTGAACAATCCCTCGGTACACACCATCTATCAAAATACTGTGTGAAACCAGTCTGGGAATTTTGCTCAGATTCTTGTTATAACAATATTAGAAGTCCGCCTGTGAGAATATTGGTTCGTAATAGGATTACTGCGTTCAACACAATCTTCATGAATCTTTTCTCAGTTTTGTTTTACTTTTAAGTGACATCATATCGAAGAGAAATTGGTTTAGAAATCTATTAGTTAGAACATGTTCTACTAGTCAAGGGAATTCACGTAAATATCAGGCATAAAAATCGTTTGTATTAAAAATAATTTTTAACCGATTAACCGATTTAAAATAAATTTAAAATTTTTGAATAAGAAAATCGTTATTTTTCCAATCTTTTAATTTTTATTTAATATAACATTGTATTAGCATATATATGTCATAATATTTCCGCTTTGCGTTAAAATCCAAATAAATGGAATATTTGTGAACGTGACTGAAAATTAAAAACTGTTTTTGAAAAGTAATAAAATACGCTTTCAAATTTAATTATTAAAAATAACCAAATATTTTTTTTAATGTAATTATTTTGAATGCAAACTATAAAAAGTTTTAAAAATGGCACACATTACGATTTTTTTAACTTAAGTTACTGGAAATGAAAAAAATAAAAAACACACTATCTTATTAGACAAATGTATTCTAATGTTATCATAACCTCACTTTTTTATAGTTTCGTGTAGAAATAATTTTTTAAAAATTCACAAAGTCGAAAACTTAGAATTCATAAAGTTGTGCATTTTATTTTGGGGTTATCACTTAAATTTTAATATAAAGAGTGGTGTTTTCTCTTTCCAATGCCGTTTAGATCATATTTCTCAAGAGGGGTTAAAAAAATAAGTATTTTTTACTCCAAATCCAAATTTGTTCCAAATCCAAATTTGTTCCAAATCCAAAAGATGGAGAGATATGTAATTACTAATTACGAATGTTGGAGAGAGGGCGCTAATATTTGAAACGATAAAATTGAAGCGAAAATTGTGAAAATGTTTAATAAAACACGACTCCTTTTTTCGTTATTTGTTTTTGGGGTGTTATGCCGTGTTGCTCTACATCCTTCTTTAGCCAACATTTCGGACAGCGTTGCAGTGTCCATCATCAGGGCAGATCCGGTAGATGTGTTGTAGATCACAGTCGGATCTGCCCTGATGATGGACACTGCAACGCTGTCCGAAACGTTGGCTAAAGAAGGAGGTTACGCAACACGGCATAACACCCCAAAAACAAAAAATGAAAATACTTTTGGCCGTGAGAATATTAAAACGTATCAAAACACGACTTGTTTAAAATATAGCAAAAATCTCGCTGGGATTGTCTTAAACAGCATTTAAAGAAACACTGTGTTTTTTTTTTCATACATATAACTTTAAAATAACTGAAACAAACGTGTTTATAATATTTAATTAAACGAAGACAATATAAGCGAAAGTCAGTCGAAAATCTGAGAACAGAAAAATCAGAAAAAGATATTGACACTGCTGGGACTTGAACCCAGGACCTCTTGCTCTTGCTTCAAGTCCCAGCGGTGTCAATATCTTTTTCTGATTTTTCTGTTCTCAGATTTTCGACTGACTTTCGCTTATATTGTCTTCGTTTAATTCAATATTACAATTTGAGGTTTTACTCATAAAGTAAAAAAAAAAAAAAAAAAAAAAAAAAAAAAAAAAAAAAAAAAAAAAAAAAAAAAAAAAAGTGTTTATAATAATTTTTAGAGCATACGTTGCGATTTGTTTCTATCGAGGGAATTTCATTTAATTTACGTTTCGCTACGGGGAATGTCTGGAAAATATCCTCAAGAATAACATATTTTTTTAAGAGCTATAAAACTTAATAAATCGGTAAAAATGGGATATGCGACGGCTTAAGTTTTGTATGAAAAAGGACGCGCAGCTGCTTCGAAGGAGATTGATAAATGGGTAAACTTTGGGGATCGTTGGAAACGGTTAATACGCACTTTTTTTTGAAAATATCCTTTGATTCACCTTAATTACATCAAAAGACAACTATTTGCATTGGGGGAAGTGGAAAATATTTCATTCTAAATTTCGATTACGTAAAATTAAAATTAGCTTTCATTCTGTGAAACGAGACCGTCCATTTTCAAACATTATTTTCAAATGTCATTTTTTTGTGATGTTGGTATTATTGTTACTGTACGAAAAGATGCTAGAGCAAATCGTAGCAGACTTCATGGGAATTCGGCTCGTAAAACCAACGGCTAGAGACAAAATCGCGCGGGAGTTTTTTAATGTTATAAAATTGAAATTCCGCCTAATTAGTAGGTACTTACCTAATACACATGTATTGCGTGCGTTGATTAAAATTTATTAGTTTAATTTTTTTTTGACTTTAAAATTTTATTTTTATAAGTCAACTATTTCTGCGATGTTGAGCGGCTACGTACGCTAATTTTATGTGATATGGTTTGTGATACAAAAGAAAGTGCCCCTTTATAACGCCCACTCGCGTCACGGCAAAAAAACATCCCAGTTTTCAAGTAGTTTAGCGGCTACGCTAGGTTTGTGTAACATGGTTTGTGATAGAAAAGAAAGTGCCCCCTTCGTAGCGCCTACTCGCGTCACGGCAAAAAAACATCCCAGTTTTCAAGTAGTTTAGCGGCTACGCTAGGTTTGTGTAACATGGTTTGTGATAGAAAAGAAAGTGCCCCCTTCGTAGCGCCTACTCGCGTCACGGCAAAAAAACATCCCAGTTTTCAAGTAGTTTAGCGGCTACGCTAGGTTTGTGTAACATGGTTTGTGATAGAAAAGAAAGTGCCCCCTTCGTAGCGCCTACTCGCGTCACGGCAAAAAAACATCCCAGTTTTCAAGTAGTTTAGCGGCTACGCTAGGTTTGCGTAACATGGTTTGTGATACAAAAGAAAGTGCCCCCTTCGTAGCGCCTACTCGCGTCACGGCAAAAAAACATCCCAGTTTTCAAGTAGTTTAGCGGCTACGCTAGGTTTGCGTAACATGGTTTGTGATACAAAAGAAAGTGCCCCTTTATAACGCCTACTCGCGTCAAGGCAAGAAAAACATCCCAGTTTTCAAGTAGTTTAACGGCTACGCTAGGTTTGTGTAACACGGTTTTTGATACAAAAGTGAATGTATTATTTATAAAAAATAATTAGGTACCGAAATTAAAAACACGTTTTTTTCCGTCATTTTATTCCCAAAACTCCGATAATTTAGTACTTACCTTTCCAGATTTCGTGGTACCTTCAAAATCTTCTAGCCGTTCGTTATACATTCAAGTGTCTCGGGAATACCAACACACCAAAGTGATAATAACCATAATGGCGTACAATCTCACAAGACGAAAGCTAATTTTAATTTTACGTAATCGAAATTTAAAATGAAATATTTTCCACTTCCCCCAATGCAAAAAGTTGTCTTTTAATGTAATTAAGGTGAATCAAAAGATATTTTTTAAAAAAAGTGCATATTAACCGTTTCCAACGATCCCCAAAAATTAATGATAAATGAAAGCGTTATACTCCAAAACTACGAAATTTATATTGTGTCATGTATATGTAATGAATGCATTATTATTTCAACTTTTGAATTCAGAAACGCCCGGGGTCTCAAAAGTTGCGTCTTGCAAAGAAAATGAGAACTGCATTTAAATTTATTTTTTTTAAAATAGTTATTAGCCCGCTAAAATGCATTGAAAATCAGAAAACAAACCTAAAACCATTTTTTTTTTAAATTTTTAATAATTTTTTTTTCAGTTATCTAACCTTTTAACGTTTGTTTGTTATTAAAAAATGCGTATAACTGACAAAAATGAAAAAAAAGTTCAACTTTATGAATACAAGTAAGTCAACAGGAATTCTGATTTTATCCAGAAAAAGTGTTATTTTCCCCTTTTATTTTTTTAACCAACACATCACATATGTTAAAAAAATATTTTTTTTTACTGTTTCTTTGTACCTACTGCAGTTATGTAATGAAAAATAAGTTTGGTACAAAATATAAAATATGAACCCTTTGTTTTATTTTTTTTCCAAATCACGAAATCTATTTTTTTTCTAAACTTCCGGCCATTTTAGCGGGCAATTGAACAATAATTTATTTTTTTTTACGTTTTCGAATAGCTACAGATCATACGAAACTTTTGAGACCCCGGGCGTTTAAATATAAGGCCATTTGTTTTCTCTCTATAGAGAGCGACACACGCTAAATTGCATAGGAACCTACACTCTTGTTAATAGTTTCAACAGGTGTATATCCAAAAAGAACTCAACGATTGGTGTCAACCAATTATAAATCTAGGTAAGTTACCTTTTTATGTTATATTCCTTCCGGAGAACTTCTAAATGATGAACCGTTAGAAATTTTTAGCAGCAAAAACCCGCAGCTCCCGGCTAGAAGTAGGTTAGGGATTAGAATTACAAAACCATATCAACAAAACATATTCAATGTTCTCGTACGTTTATTCCCATAAAAGTGGCTGTAATGGATTGGTGCTGGCCGTTTTGTAGTTTATATTTATTTGTATCAAAAGAAACATTTCTCAGTGGGTATGTTGAAAATCGTGACTTTATTGAACACACGTGCAAAATAAGTAGATACTTAAAACTAATACAAATTTTAGTTAAATGTAGACACGAAAATGACGTTATGCAGATCGGGCACATAAACACACCTCAATATAAGCTGGTAAGATTACATACCATTACTGATATATTTTTAATGTGAATTAATAAGTAAAGCACACGAGTCCCAACTGCTCCCGTCTGAAGCCAGTGAGACTATGGCATTCCCAATTGGGGTATGTTGTGAGACTGAGGCAGTGGGGAGGAAAAGGAGATGTCGAAGAGGAAAGTAGGGAGGTACCTGGATTTTTCAGATCTGGTCACCAAACACGCCAAAAGCCATTTTAAGTCATGTTTCAATTCTGAATGGTGGTCTTACACCAGAGTGATACAGAGAATATCTTCCACTCTGGAATGTGCTGCAAATATTCTATTATTTTTATCTATATATTTATATCTATATAATATCTATTATTTAATTTTTAATTTGGGAGACGGGAATGGGTACCGCCGCCCCGGGAACCTTTATTGGATAACCAACACCTCTGCCATAGGTCACCCAAGTGGTTCGCTACGTTTGGTGATTTAGCAGGGGTGCTCGGGATCATGGGGTGAGATTTGTCTAGGTCTTAGAGGCGGATGACCAGGACATACTGAACCCAAGATTCCTACCCACCCCTTAAACCCTTTTCCTTCCCAGAACTCTCCTCTCCTTCCTTTCCTTTAAAAAAACCCTCCACACAGCATCATAGGTGAGCATAAAGATGACATAGGCCCTGAGGGAAATTATGTTCCTCAGGGCCTCCTGTGTAGAGCTCTTGTAAAAAAAATATATATATTCAAAAATTTTTTTATTTGAATTTTATTTTAGTAATTTGTACATTTAAGTTTACAAATTTCTAATTGATTATAATATTTCATATTGCAGTTTTTTTTTTTTTTTTTTTTTAATTATAATATTTTAAATTCACAAAATTTTTGAAATCACAAATTTTTTTGTTTTTGTTTTATGTAGCTCCTACAATCCATCTTGAACTTTTCAATTGGTGAGGACTTAAGAGTTTCTGGTAGTGTGTTATATAACTTAATTCCTTTGTACAGCAGACTGTTTTGCGTATTCGTTTTGTCCTTTTTGTTTAATCTTATTTCCTTGCAAGTCCTTGTGTAATGTCTGTGAATGTCCTTATTGTATACGATTTTATTTGTGAAGTATTTTGGTAACATGTTGTTTAATATTTTGTGAATAAATATCAACGTGTTCAAGGTCAGTATTTGTTTCACTGTTAACCAATTAAGTTCCTTTAGCATTTTAATTATTTTTGAAAATCTATTTCTTCGGAGTATTATTCGCATTGCTCTGTTTTGGAGAATTTGAAATTTATTCTGTTCTCTTTCATTACAAAGGAAAAGGATACTTGAACAGTAGTTGAAGTGTGGAGCAATAATTGAATTGTAAATTGTAAATTAATGTAAATTACTAAAATATAACAACTCTTTTCTATCTACATATTATTTTTAATTAATTAATTGTGAAATATCAGAAATTAACCAGATAAAATTTATTTGCGCACGCCGGGATTTGAACCCGCGACCTTCGGATTGCTAATGGAGAGCTTTACCCCTCGTTCACGGAGGCATATATTAGATATTTAAAAGGGCTCCGCTATGGGAGGCCCAAAAAGGCGGTAAAGCTTTGATTTGCTAAGCAAAACCATCCGAAAAGTTCTAGCTAATGAAATTTCAAAGGAATTACGAGTAGCTGTGGAAGTTTGTAAATATAATAAAAATAACACTATTTATTCTACACAGTCTTTATAATCGTTACGAATTTTTATTATAACGTAGGAACTGTGAGCTGACCTTTTTTTACCAAAACTCGAGATAGTCAAGTAAAACATGTTCTAAATCAAAAAAACAAAAGAACTTGTAAATATTCCAACATTTGAATTATCTAAAGCAGCAGCCGACCAGTAGGTAGGGGGTACCTACCAGCATAGAGCCCCCATAGCTATTCCTGACAGGATTTTTATTAGATAACCCACTAATTTCAACTTTGGTAAACCGTTATAATCGGTAGGTAAATAGGTACTGTATGTTCCACATGTTTTGAAAATAGAAGAAGATTTGGGACTACCTTGGAAGCAAGTTGTTGGTGATTTTCTATACACAATCTAATTTTTTAAATAAAAATAATGAATTTGACCATCTTGGAAGTACATAATATCGCTGTGAACTCATTCGTTTTGTTGTGGCGATAATTACCTCGATGATGTGTTCGTGTCACGTATTCTTCGCAGAGATACAGTGGTAAGTGACTGGTCATTCCTTTTTCCATGCATAGTACTTTATTTTTTCCTACATGTACTCTCACCTAATTCCAGTAAACACCATTTCGTCTCGTTTCATTTTTAGTATTTACAATCTATTACAAGTGCATCTGAAGCAGTATTTCGTAAGCAGTTTTGGGTGCAATAACAGTAAATAAGTTCGCATGACTTATAAGCAATGGTAATAATAATTAAAAATATTTCAAAAAAGTGTTCAATTTTGGACGAAATCGATTAGAAATGCCGTGTCAATCAGATATCAATTTATTACAGTCAAAAGCCGACAGAACTTGCAAATATATGAAAAGAAATTAACCCATTTAATTTACGATGTGAACAATAATAATCAATCGTCAACAATCGTCCACCTAATCTGAGATGAAAGGTGGCAATTTTATTATTCTTAACAAAGATATAAATTTGTGAAGGTGTTAAAAGCATTGACCTTTACTCGAAGTTAACTTTGATTTCGCAGAATACTTTCACGGCGTGAAAGTACGAAGAGGTAGACACTATGCAGGTAGATACTGTGAAACCACCGATACTTACTGCTTCCATATACTAGTACAGAACTGCATTTACAACTGCGGTTAGTTCACAACAATAATACACACGATGCCGTATTTATTTATCATATTTTGCAGAAACTTTTAAAAATGGAAAATTGAAATATAATGCAATAACTAACTAACCATCACGCCTTTATCATCATCAACATACAACAGGCAACATACTTCCAGATTACTCAATTTCGCGCCCAATCCCATCTCTTTCAATTCTTGCATACAATTATCCATGTATAGATTGAATAACCACGGTGACATTACGCAGCCTTGTTTAACGCCTTTTGTGATGTCAAACCATCCCGTAAAATCGCCATTCACTCTAATACATGCAACGCTTCCCTCATAGAGGGACGCAATTGCCTGTATGAGATTCGTACTCACTCCACACTTGGACAACACCTTCCATAGCTTTTTCCTGTCAACTCGGTCGTATGCTTTTCAAGTAAGTAATTTCTTCGTAGTGTTTCAAATAGAGATGGCTGGCACCAACTCGCAACGAACACTTCAAGTAGGTCGATAGACTCGTTATCAATGCTGTACGTGTCAGCCATCATCATAAAGAAATAACGATTGCCTATTATAAGTCATGCGAACTTATTTACTGTTATTGCACCCAAAACTGCCAAGAATTACTGCTTCAGATGCACTTGTAATGGACTGTAAATACTAAAAACGAAACGAGACCAAATGGTGTTTGCTAGAATTAGGTGATAGTATGAGTAGTAAAAAATAAGGTATGCATGGAAAGAGGAATGACCAGTCACTTACCACTGTATCTCTGCGAAGAATACGCGATACAACCACATCATCGAGGTAATTATCGCCACAACAAAACGAATGAGTTCACAGTGATATTATGTACTTCCAACATTCCGAGATGGTCAAATTTCTTCTTTTTACTTAAAAAATTAGATTGTGTATACGAAAAACACCAACAACTTGCTTCCAAGATAGTCCCAAATCTTCTTCTATTTTCCAAGCAAATGCACTCGAATTTTCACAATTATCCTTGCCATTGTTGCAAATTAAAATACTTTTCCAGCGAAGTGATGTTTAGGGAGTGGTAGGAAATGGGTAAACGACATCACCGCAGGAACCTGAATAAACAGACGATCACAGCAATATTGCAGAGCGGAAGATACTCTCAGTATCACCCGTGTATCAGTCTCAGTATACCCAGTATCAACATTCAGAACCTATACATTGCTTGAAATGGATTAGCCATGTTTGATGACCATTCTCACTTCCCCAACTTCCTTTTCCTACCTCGTTTCCCTCCCCACTAACCCCAGCCTCACAGCATACTACAAATAGGGACGTACCATACTCAATTTGGCTCCAGAAGGTTAGGAGCAGTTGAGATTCTTGTGCGGTTTTTACACTTTTTTTAAAAGATAATCAGTTAAAATTTAACCACTAAGTTAATGGAATCATACCATGAAATGTACAAAGTCATGTCTTATTTTTTGACTTAATCTAATAAATTCAGGAGAGAACCGCTGCCGTCGCTGTCTGAAAATGGTCTGTATTGGCCTAGAAATTCTATATACTAAAATGGCCGTGCAAATTTCGTGACACCAGAGGTCACCGTTCAAGATATTACTTCCACTTTTGCAGGTAGACATCTGATTTAGATTTTTGTTATTTGTTTTTGGGGTATTATGCCGTGTTGCGCTACCTCCTCCTTTAGCCAACGTTTCGGACAGCGTTACAGTGTCCATCAGCAGGCCAGATGTGTGATGATGGACACTGTAACGCTGTCCGAAACGTTGGCTAAAGGAGGTAGCGCAACATGGCATAATACCCCAAAAACAAATAAATACTTTTGGCCGTGAAAATCTAAAATCGTACCATCTGATTTAGAGTTTAAATTTCAATTCTATTGAATTTTCGATTCATTGGTTCCTGGCAGTATAAATCTCTTTTGTTAACGGATGATTTTGCAACATCTCACATAAAAGTTGATACCAATTTTCTCCAATTCTCCAAAACATTTAAACAAACGTTTTTACTAAAATCAATCAAACAGAATTCAATCGTGAATTGCTTCAAACAATTCTTTATTACTATCAAAATATTGCATATTTATAAATCATATTTGAATTCGCAACTTTAAACGTTTTTAAATTACGAGATCTGTTATGCAATATTTAAGAAGTTAAAGTATTGAACTAAAATTCTTATTTTTTCTCAAGGCAACAAATCATGACCGTTTGTAACAAAATAATAACGAGACGTCATAGACGTGTTTTGAACAACAGAACAAATAATGCAATTAGGTTATTTCTATGTCTAGTGGTTGCAACATTCGTTTGAAATATAACTTTTATAAATGCCAAATTCCAGCTTCATTTCTTTAAATACAATAGGAATACATAATGGGTACCGACATTACAGAATGTGTCAATTTCATGTTAAAAATAATGAGCAATAAGACAATTTTCTCATTCGAAATAATATGGATTGGTTTGCAAGCTTTTACATTATCTGTCATGTGTATTTTCTTACCCTCCTCAAACTACTGTCCCGCTACACAGCATCCCCAAAGATAAACATTGTGAACACTCACCAACCCTGCGTGAAAAGATTCAAAAATAAATTAATCGGATTAAAAACTGCTACTGGAGGTAGGTGCTACGACAACGGGTTATTGATATGAACTTTCTAACATTTTATTATTTGGTAATACAGTAGAATTCAGATATAACGACTTCGCTTATAACGGCTTGCCGTTTTTAGCGATGACGGTGTAAACTCAAGTTAGGTTTCATAGTTAGATACTAGGAAAACATATCCGTTTAGTACGACTTCGTTTTAAGCGACCAACTACTAAGACCAATTACTAAAAAACACTAAAGATAGAGATCATAAATTAAGCCACTCAGGCATTTACCAACTAAGTTGCAATGATTGTTCTTCGTTCTACATAGGTAAGACAACTAGAAATATAAATATCAGAATCATAGAACATTTAAGATGCTTATAATAATAATTTTTCAGAGTTTGCTAATCACCTAATTTCCACAGATCACACTTTTAATAAGGACACAAGGGTTAAAATTCTTCACCGTAACAATAAAAGCAAAAAATTAGATAATTTAGAAGCATTAGAAATCAGAAATCCCTAAATAATAATGCTTTGAAATTAATTTATTATTAACTAATTTATCAAATTAATTTATCTTTCAGTCCCATTCTAAATATTTTTTCCATTAACCGCTCTGTTCTTTCCGGGAATCCCGCAATTACCCCCACCCCTTTGCTTACCTCCCACTCAAACACCTAAAATTTGTATGTCTGTCAACATTCTGTATCATAGTTTAGTTATAATATTCTCCTAACGAAGGAAGGGTGCTTCTGCAACCGGTAGTGTTTATAAAATTAAGTGGTCTACAACAAATTTATGTGTTTTTATTGTAAAAAAAGTAGAAGTTCTAAACAGTGTGAACCCCCAATGTGAAAGCCATAGCTACATCCTTATCATCATCAGATCCATTTGTTCATAGAAAACCGCAAAATAGTATCTATTGACTGCAGTGTTTCCTAGAGTAGGTAATGCATTGTGCAATAGCTCGTAATTTGCATGTTTCGCACCTTAACGCATGACTAGACTCTCTATTTCCTCATGAATGAAACTTACACAGCATCCCATCCCACACATAGATTCAAACGAGTGTCTGCAATGTACTCCCACGCAATGCACCAGTTATAAACCATAATACACCTACTTCATATCTTTACGAGAGGCCTTTCTTCTTATTATTCTCAGGGCTGTGCTGACCTAGCGGGTTTCCGGGAAATTTCGCATGGGCCGATTTCCGGGGCCGAAATTTGTGAAGGTTGTAGTACAAACGTACCCGACAAACTCTAACCAGTAATTCCAGAGATTTTGTTTTGAAGAGTTTTATTTCACATGTACATTTGTTACTTAATTTTTATTTATCTGCTACCGATATCGACACAGCCGAATTAAAATTAAAATTAGTGAATAACATGGATATGTCAAACCGGTATCAGATAAATAAAACTTAAGTAACAAATGTACATGTGAAATAAAACTCTTCAAAACAAAATTTCTAGAAATTTTGGCATAGTTAATGCCCATGAAATACAAAAAATAGTAACTCCAGAGCTTACTTGGAGCAATTTAGATCAAAATTTTATTTAAAAAAAAATCTTTCCCATGTCTTTACTGGTCACTAAGCCGAGTAATCACCCAACTGCCTGCCTGACTGTTCAACACCTACTGATTTTTAATGTTTTCTGATGAAAAAATAAAAATAAATTAAAAATTTCACCGGAGATCGAAAAGCCATCTACATTTTTACTCGAAATAAACTCAGGGATCACTGGTTAAATTTGTCAGGTACGTCCTGGTACTCTCTCTATACAATGCGTTTTAATATATTTTAAACCAAGATTCAATACACCGTTAGTTTCCACAACATGAGTCTATGTGTGTGATACCCACTTGACGAGGACCGCGGTTCTTCTGGTGCCCTCACCCATCGAAATTGATCGTCTAAGCCGTCTAGGGGTAATCTAGCAGACCCTAACCTGCAGACCCTGAGACCAAACAGCGGAACTGCATATGTGCCATTTATACACGATTCGAAGCCAGGAAGCTGGGCGGCTTTCTATAAAACGTTTTCCATAAATCTTCAACATAAATTGTTGATAATTTATTGACCAATGTATTGATAATTTTGGGACATGGTGTCGCAAAAAGCGCTGACACCGTATTCCTGAGTTCACCGAATTCGCAGAAGGTTCTTGGGTTCAATTCATATCTCTTTCATTGGTACTGGTCGCAGTAATGCCTAACCTTGATTTATTTTCTTTCAGGTGCGATTTCGTAATACATTATTTAGATAAAATCAATACCTATCATTCTTCCATGTCTTTTTTGCCTCTTCTATATTTCTACCTCCTTCCAAAATTGAATAGTCACAATAGTGGCAAAAACAAAATGATACAAGAATCCATTTTGAAACAAGTCCACAATAATTTAAAGTACAACAAAGAATAACGTCATCGGGTGTTAAAAAGTTTCCAGAAAGAACGTTTGGTGAAAATACAGAAATAATTGGCCACCAAAACGAATTGACGAAATCGACTTATTACAAGAACTTGGTATGATTGTGTTCCATTAATGAGTATTTGGTGCATATTTTTTTGCGTAATAGCTTTGTCTTTATAATATCAGCGTTGGTGATCTAATTTCATAGAACTTCGAACCAAAACTTCTTGTGAGGAGTGATTCTGCATCTTTTGTGGCTGCGGAAAAGATTCTATACGGAATCGACTATCAAATTAGTGTCATTTTCCACGACTTTCAATTGCTTTTTCTCTATGGGTGATGTCAGCTCTGCTGTCGCCGATTTTAACTAGTTTGAAAAACGAAATACTGTACGTATGATATACAATGCACATGATTATTTATTCATATACCTTTAAAATTTGCATACCATGGATTTGCCATTTGCACAAAACAGGTTCTTAGTTTGGGCAAACTAATTAATTCATGCGTATATATGAAACGGAACTTCGTAAATGTCAAATCCGTGGTAAGCAACTGAAAACATTTTCGTTATTTGTTTTTGGGGTGTTATGCCGTGTTGCGCTACCTCCTTCTTTAGCCAACGTTTCGGACATCGTTGCAGTGTCCATCATCAGTAAAGTGTGTGCTTATTTACTTCGAAGCGATACCGTGTCGCCAGCTCCACTAACCTTCACCGGTACAAAATAACCGCGATAAGCATTGCGCACTTGAAGTGAATTATCACAAAACTGCGCTATATAAATACTACGTTATTATTTATTATTAAGCATTGCTTGCAAGGAGGAGGTAGCGTAACATGGCATAACACCCCAAAAACAAATAACGAAAATGCTTTTGGCCGTGAAAATCTTAAAACGTATCGAACTGAAAACACACCTTTAATGAATAAATATAATCGTGTAAACTTACAGTAATTCGTGTTTTAAACGCTATAAACTGAAATATGCGTCAGCTGACATCTGACATTGGCTATCGTCACCCATATAAAAGCAATTGAAAGTCATAACAAATCACCCAAATTTTACAGCCGATTCCGTAGGGAATCTTTTCCGTATCCAATGCAGAATCGCTCTTCTAAACTATTCCCCGAATATGGACATAAATATTTGAATTTGTTCCTTGTCATAAAAAACTGACGGGATCAAATTTAGAATGAACTTCTCATATGACGATGAAGTAAGATTGTAATTCATTTCATTATCACGTTTGGCCTATGATTAAGAGCTTTGCGAGCAGAGATGATTCAACATCGCATAATTCCCACTGTGTAGACTTGTTAAGATGAAGAATAGAATATTAACTCTTAATTTTGTCCTTTCGTATGAAGAAAAACAGGTATTTGAGGCAGATGTGGGAGGTAGAATAAGTCGGGGGCGATCACAAGCTTAGCCAGTATTCCCTAACACGGAGATAAAGAGGGTCGCAGTTATTATCGCGAGTTAAACTTCTGTAAGCGGAATCCTTCGTCATCGTTTTATACGTAACAACATGATTTTTGAGGAAAAATATAATGAGGCATTTGAAAAATACATAAAAAGCATTCGATCAGATTTTAGGCTAAGATATTTCACACTAGCAGTTTTTTTGTTGTAATCTTAAAACGAATCATTTTATCTAATTAACTCAAGTTATTGCAAGTCATAATGTACCTACACCATTATCAAGAACAGACTTAAGTATAAACAAATAGTCAATTTTATCCTCAAGATCATAATAACTTGCAATAAATAGCCGTTCATAAAACTGTTAAGTGTTTGGTGAAGGCGTTTTTATTTTCTTATGTTCAAGAAGCTCAGAAGTTGTGTAGCTGTTTTTAAAATAATTTGTGGGTATGGATATCCAACGTATCAACGGATATTTTACTGTTAATTCTTCACGCTTGGTGCAACCACTCAGGCCATATAAACGATCCAGAGATTGGTCGAGGAAGAGGTGAAAAGAAGGTTAGGTTTATATATATATATATGTGTGTTATTATATGTATATGTGAAATAGAAGCTGGATGCTGTCACAGTGTGAAAAGGATTGGAGCAGGAAAAGAAGTTGGAAGATAGATAATGGAAGCGACCCTGCCGTGCGAGGTAAATAAAGGTGGACTGTGTGAAAAAAGATTGCAGCAGGACGGGATTGACATTAACGGGATTTTCAAAGGTAGCTAATGGATGCGACCCAGCAGCCTGCAGTCCGAGAAAGAAGTGAACTAACTAAGATGATAAGAGCAGGGTGGAAAGTTATTAACTAGCAAATAGAAGCGATTTAGAGGCAGACCAAAGAGAAGGTGGTTGTACTATGTCAAAGAGGACAGGATGAAAAGACCTAACACTTGGAGGTTAATGGCTAGGGACCGAAGAACAATCGCGGAGGAGGCCTAATTACACCCGGTGATGCAGTGCTGTGTATTGATATGAATGTATGTTGAACTCGCTTACCGTGACCAGCATGCACCTAGACTGCACCCAGGAGCCGCAGCAGCCGAGGAAGGCGGCCAGGAAGCAGACGGCACCCACTGCGATGAGCAGCGAGTCCGCCCCCGCCCAGGGCAGGTGCGGCAGCATGGAGCTCTGGCCGGGGTAGCACACGCGCAGATAGATGCCACCGCCCACCAGCAAACATCCTGACACCTGGAAACAACAATTAAATAAGCAATAGAAAGATAAGGTGGTATGGGCACGGCTTGTGAAATTGATCAAATGGGTACCGAAATTCTTTCTTACAGAAAATCATTTTCATTTGCCTGTCCTGGGTGTCGAAAGGTAATAAAATTGGCGCCTTCATGTTACTTTCAATTCGGTAAAGAACACGCTTATATGTAGATATCATCTGTTAAGTGATTATAGCATTTTTTCAAAAGGATAAGGCTCAGAGATTTATGGAAATTGGTGAAATGGCTTAGGAAATTTACCTCATGAATTCGTGAATTTGGCATGATCCAAAATTCTTATTTGCTTGTTTATGGCCAGTTAATTAATCCTTAATATGATATTTAAGAAGATCTTTCAGTAAAAATTTTCCATGTTTTTCACGGATACCTAGAATCAGCTTGTATCAAAATATTGCATACACAGTAACAACTGTTAAAGTTGTTACTGTTAAGAATTGTTAGAGTGACTGTTGAATAATAATTCTCATGAAAAACAAAACTACCGAACTTTTTTCAATGTAAATTGGATCACGATACTCGGTTACACAGGTATCGTTTTCTGCTGACACGACTACAAGTTTCTAAAGAAATAAACATATTTCAACCTTATTAATCAGGTCCACAAAATCCAGCACGATATTATGTTGTGCATTAAAAGCACATATTTTACCGGACGAAGGATGTATATCAGATATAGGACGTGTGATTACTGTGATTGTTTTTAAATCATGCCTGTATGGGACGAGTTAGTGGAGCCTGCAAAAATACCATAAATTTGATAGGACATCAGCACACCTTGATCCCTGAGCTGTTCAGGTAGTCAAGAGTTCAGCGAGAGCTTTGTAGGAGCAATAGTAATATTGTTTAAAAAGAACTTATTACTATTTCCGAGTGACTGCTTGTACCAGTCACTTCTCTATTTGTTGGGCAAAACTGTACATTAAATTTTCCACATGTGTTCAATAGGGGTAATTATTTTATTAGGAGTGATCATCCTTATCTCCTCTAGAAGTTGAACAAAGGGACATTATTATTTTTAAATTACTGATAAGGCCTAAAATTCAGTTTTTTTTATATTTTTTTGTTTTCTCCTTTATTTTTCCCATTATATCTTGATACATTTAAAAAGTAATTTTTACACATTTTCTAAGTATATATAACATAACACAAGATAAAAATAATGTAAAAACGTTAAAAAAATATATAAGACAAAAGTAGATAATAGGAACCCACTAAGGCACTGCCTGTGCGTGGATAATATTAACTAAAGTGCTAAATTACACCAATAATATTGAAGGTTGTTGAAAAATCAAAATTTCCGTTTAATAGTATTGCTGTGTCATCGGCATAAGAAATAATTTGTACAGTTCCTTACGGAACTCCATTTTTTATCTGTGCTTCTGTAACATTAATGGCATCAGTCTCACGTTTGAGGATCCGCGACAAGGATTGATAGTATGATTTTTTATTTTTATATATTTTTTTCAATGTTTGAAAATTTCCTACTACCACCATAGAAAGCCGAAAATGTTGCTTGTGTTGTGATGGAGGACTTAGCCAGCCGAGGAATCGAACACGCGACGCTCGGGTGAGACCCAAGCGCTATGCCCACTCAACCACTGACCGGTCACTGATGATATTATATTATATACAAAATACAGATGTGAAAATGATTTTATCAAAGAATATTAATGTCGTCGTAAAAAATTAAGATCTTGGTATCTCAGCACGTCCGGTATAATACCCTCTATGCATTTTTTTTAAATTCTGAAGTACCTACTGCGCTAGTTCGATAGGTAACACTAATCCGCTGTTTACCAACAATTGTGCAAGTTGTTGGTTCACTACATGAATGAGTAGCAATCTTTACTCTGACTAACATTGATCTTACCTTAATTAGGTGAAAGATGACAAGCAGTATTATTTTCTTAGCCAATTACGAAGTATCTGTATTATGTACCAATCACAAATACCTAATTACAGAATTCTGGTAGCCATTTTCTCCGTAATCATCTCTCTCTTTCCAATATTGTAATAATGAAACAATGCCAATGAAATAAGAAATCATTCTTTTTAGTAACGATAAAAATTAGTTTTGTTATAACTGCGAACATTATTTAAGTGGGCACGACACTTTTACTTTCACCTACAGTATAAAAGATTTAACAACAAAATTAAAAACAAATAATTTTCTTTTCACTTAGGTACGTATTAGATCTGAGAATGAGGTGCGGTTTCACGAATTACAAATTAAGTTGATTTTCAATCGATCGAACCAGCAAAAAATGGTTAGCATACAATTTTATATCATTATAATTAACATTTTTCCTTGCGTGTATGAGGAATGTAAAAAAAATGGTGATTTAATTAAATAAATGATTACCTAGCTATAAAAATCTATAATTTTTATCGTAGGTCGTGTTGTGGGCAATCTAAGTGCGTATTTTTAATCATTTTTGTTTGATGTGTGTGTAATCTATTTGATATCATATTTTTTACTAATGCTAGGATGGAATTATTTGGGGGTAAAAGAGGGGGGGGGAGAGAGGGGGGGGGTGGGAGGGTAGGTATTTTTTATATCCATTATTCATATTGAAAAAATAACAAACACGGGAGGCGGGTATAGGTACCGCCGCCCCGGGAACCATTTCAAGCTCCAAAATAACTTTAACTTTATTTCGTAAAACAATATTTTTAGGATATTTACATTTTAATATCGATCAAAAGTTATCGGTAAAACAATTTTTTTTCCACTTTGTGATCGAAAATATTTTACAATTTTTAAAAATTGTATACAATGTATGTACCATAAACAATTTATTTATTTTCGTTTTTTTGTGCGTTGCAGTGTCTGAAACGTTGGCTAAAGAAGGGGGTAGCGCAACACGGCATAATTATTTTTTTTTATTTATTATCCGTCGTACCGGAGTAACATTGTATTTCAAGAAAATGTTCACAATTATCCTACGAGAAGACGCGGAGACTTTAGGCTTCCCAAAACTAAACTTTCGTGCACACAAAATAACGCGTTTTATAAAGGGCAAAAACTTTAAATAGCCTGCTGAATGCCGTAAAGCAGGGGTGGGGAACCTGCGGCCCGCGAAGCGTTTTGGTGCGGCCCGCGAGCACTTTTGGTGCGGCCGCTGAAAAAAAATTACACTCAAATAGCACTATAAAAAATTACACTCAGAAAACGAGAACGGTTTTCTTTCACAGTTTTTCAGCTACACTTTAAAGTTATTATTACTAAATCCGGAGAAAGTTATAACATATCTGACAGGTATGTGCTTACGTATGCACCTTTATTTCTAAAAATCAGGTTAGATCAAATAAATACGTAATCCAACATTCTTCTTTAGTTTTATTTTAATTACTTATCATTTGTACAATAGGGAAATTAATATCGAAAAAATATCTCAGTATTGATGACAATTCTATTTAGGAAGAAAAAAATATGATGTGCTTTCTTTATATATTACTCCACTTTTGCAATAAAAAATACTTAATTAAAAAATATTATTCCATTTAAATTATTGCAAATAGTTAAATATATAAAATTGTAAAAAAAATATATCATTCAAAAAATTTGCTCTAAAATGCAGGAAAACTATTGACGTGCTCTGAGCACAATATAATTTAAGCTGGTAGACTGGTGGACCCTTACGCAGATCCATTTCTGAGTTAAAAGCACTCTTGTGTTCATAATGCAAATTTCTGTATTCTGGATTCATCTGCTGACGCAATTCGAAGGAAACCATCCGTGTGTTTCTAGTGCAAAAATTCGAGGAAAACCTTTCACGAGTTCGTACAAAATAATTTAAGCTAGTAGACAAGTGGACCCCTACGCTGATCGATTTCTAAGTAAAAACCACTCTTGTGTTCATAATGCAATTTCCTGTTGCGGATTCATCTGCTGACGCAATTCGAAGGAAACCATCCATGTGCTTCTAGTGCAAACATTGGAGGAAAACCATTTTGTGTCCTGGGTGTAATATCAATTAAAGCTGGGAACTCGCATGCGGATTCCCTCAAAAATGAAAACCAGTTTCATGTTCCGAATGATCCAAAATTAGAGGAGCGGATTAATTTGCTGACACATTTCGAAGATAACAGTTCTAATGTTCCGAGTGGAGTTAAAATTTTTGTTTTAAACCATATACTGCAAAATTTGTACTTGGTAGTAAAATCATACGAGTTACGAGAGTAATACTAATCAAAGCTGGGGACTCGCATGCAGATTCACCCTCAATTTAAAACCACTTTTTTTTCAGAATGAAATGATGCAAGCAAATGTATTCCAGTGGTGAAATCATTTGCTTACACATTTTGAGGGAAACCATTAAATTCAAAAAAGTGCACTTATTAAATTCTAGTCCAAACTATGTATGCACTGTCAGAATAAAAAAAAAAACGTTTTCATGTTCTGAGTGTAGTTTTCATCCACCGAATATATATTTAATTTAAACCAGTTTTGTGTTAAGAATATAATGATAAATTAAATAATAAGTTGCGGATTCATCAAAGGAAGCCATTTTTATGCACCGAGTGACGTTATTTGATTTACACACCACATGCTGCTGGGGAACTATTATTTACGTTTGTGGAATCTTACGCAAATTCGAGCCGCGCAATGAATACTCGTCAAATGTGATAATAAAAATAAGCGTCAGCGAGATGGCCCCCGATGTCAAAAAGATTCGCCATCCCTGCCGTAAAGGAAGCCTCAAGTCTTAGCACTTTTGTAGGATATGTACATTACATGTAAAAAATGTTTTTTGATTGGTAACAATCTTACCAATATTATTTTAACCACATAGTTATCTGTTTTCCTTAAAATGTATTTTTGTGAAGTAATCTTTTTTTTTCTTCCTCTTAAAATGTATTTGTAAAAACGTAACTGCATATCTAAATTGTATTTGTGTATAGTTTCTTACTAGATGTGTGAAAAAAAATTGCATACATCTAAATAAATATTCAAAAACAAAAACAAAAAAAAACCTACTTGCCAAAGTATTTACTACGGTTTTTATAAATGCTCAAATTGTTATCGACAAAAATATGTCAACATTATAATTCTTATAATAGGTTTTAAGGTTTGAGTATAAAACAAAATACATAGTAGGTATAATAATATGATAATATCTGAATTCGTAAGTCACAAGAGAGTACTTTCAAATTTAATCCAATATGACCTTAAACTTGCATGGTTGTTGGGTTCAAAGAAAACACAAAGTTAAATTTCTAACAATTTCTTACATATCCACCTTTAAACATTCGAAATTTTAAGCCCTTAAAAAATATGTTATTTTTTAAGATAATATCTAATACATTCCCCACGCCGAAACGCAAATTATATGAAATTCCCTCGATAGAAAAAAAATGCAAAGTGTGCTGCGAAAATTATAATTTTCACGTCTGATTCAGTTATTTTACAAGTTATATGTATAAAAAAATTCACAGTGTTCCTTAAAATGCGGTTTTATACAGCCCCCAAGAGATTTTTGCTCTATTTTAAACGAGTCGTGTTTTATTAAACATTTTCACAATTTTCGCTTCAATTTTACCGTTTTAAATATTAGCGCACTCTCTCCAACATTCGTAATTACATATCTCTCCATCTTCTTCTTTTTGAGTCGGGATGCGGCGGTGCCTTAAGAGCGTTTAACCAGCCAGCGCAGCGGCCGAAAATCCACATTTCGTCGAAAGTTGTTCTTGCGATCGTGCAGGGCGGTTACAATGAGAAAGTTTAGTTATTCTCAGTACCAGCTTTTTAAAATTACAATTCAATATCGATTTTATTTCATTCCATATTTGCCTTAATTTATACCTACATCCAAAAATGCTAAAATAATTTACTTTTTGTAATTATTTTTTAATTATAAATATTTATCATTTTCCCATCACGTCTAAGTTAAATAAGAATGTAAAAAAAAATCTGAAATATATTAGTTTGTAAGTGCGCAAATAAATACACAAACGGACCAATTTTCGTCAAGAAACACATGTACGAATATATTTTTTAATGATTTTATTTAAACTAAAATTAAAATACTAAAATTAAAATTCTAAAACATGCGATACCCAGATAATGTATTGATTTATGTTACAGCACGATTATATGATTTGAAATGGGTGTGGTATAATACAAAATCTGTTTTGAAAATTTAACAAATCTACCAACGACCTATCGTATAACCTTATTAAACTATTTCTCAAAATTTAAAACATGCGAAAGCTAGATAAAAGAACAATCTTTCGAAATCCATTTATAATTTTTTGTAGAAAAGAATCCATACGTCTAAAATCTGATTTAAAAATGATATATTTCTGGTTTTTCTGGTGATAAGGAAATTCTGAAGAAGAAATTTTATTTTTATATTTTTCCTGCGATTGTAAATAAGAGATTTACATATTTTATTGTGGAAACTTAAATACACCTACGAAGTTCGTTTTTTTCAACAAAACCTTGAATTTTTTATGCGGATAGTAAAGTTGATAATATTATATCGACTGTACTATTTTTATTGCCTTGAATGCGAATGACATTTTATCACCGACCTTAAGCAAATTAACTACAAGTAAGAGGCGGAGACATATTACCATAATAAATAGCAACAATTATTATAAGCAATAATTATCAGCCTGAAACACTCATCCACATTGAAAAATCTTCCGAGAAAAGATAAACCGTTGGCGTCATGTATCTTTTCTCGGAAGATTTTTCAATGTGGATGAGTGTTTCAGGCTGATAATTATTGCTTATAATAATTGTTACCCTTTGTGCTATGCATAAAAAATCTTGTCTTAAAAACGTTAGTTTTACAATTAAAAATAATAATTAATATTTGACAAGTTTAAGTATTTCCCCAATAAAAATGAAGACATAATTCGTCTCGACGCCACCTAGCGAGGGATTTAACACTTACAATGTTTCTCTCGCAAAAATAAAGTTGGTTGTTTTCAGGTGGAAAAAATATAATAAGCAGTAATTGTTGAATGAAACACTAGCATATATTGAATCATTTGGCGGGTACGAGATAAGCCGCCATAGCTCAGTGGTCAGAGCAATCGACCGGCAATCGAGAGGACACGGGTTCAAGTCCCGTTGGCGTCATGTATCTTTTCTCGGAAGATTTTTCAATGTGGATGAGTGTTTCAGGCTGATAATTATTGCTTATAATAATTGTTACCCTTTGTGCTATGCATAAAAAATCTTGTCTTAAAAACGTTAGTTTTACAATTAAAAATAATAATAATAAATAGCTTTTAGCTACTGAAATTCAATATTGCATTTTTACTTTCAACATCCTAATCACCCATTAGCAAGATATATTTTAATCTCACCACACAAAAAGGTCTACTATTATAACTCTGTGCCACTGCACATCCAACTAAAAAAAACAGAAAATTAAAAAAAAAACTCACCCATATCAATAAATTCAGCCAACAGAACACGTGGCGCACACACGTATATCCGCTTTTCCCCATTCTGAAAATAAACGAAAAGTAATTTAGTTAGGAGATCGTAATAAATGGTATTATACTCGTACATCCTAAGGGCCAGTTGTTTCATAGAGTTTGAACAATTCATAAAATTTGAGGGTTAGTTTTCAAGTTCTGTAAAGATTTTAATGTTTTAACAGAACTTGAAAAATAACTTTGAAATATGTTGAATTGTTCAAATTCTGTTTCAGTGAAGAAATGCTAAAAAAGTTAAAAAGGAAACAGATAAAATAGAAGCAAAACTGCTTAATCTTCTTTCCACTGACTTCTACTTAGAGAGAAGAAATGCCAAAATATGCCCCGTAGCAGAGTAAAACTGAACAAGTCTGAACTGAACGAATAGGAAAATGTTGAATGTTTTTAATCGAGATATTTTATTTTTAACAAAGAATTTTAATGCGGTTGGGTGGTACCTAATAGGAAGTAATTTAACCGCATTAATAGGTACTACCTATAATTAATCATTAATAGAAATGTACTAATATTCATATAAAGCCCAGGAAGATATAGAAGGCAATATAGAATAATCAATATTATTTTGTAGAGTGTAATACCATAGATGTTTTTCCATAAACCCAAAATCACAACTGTTAGGAGAGCAATGGATAATATTCGATTATTATAGACCACTGTGTAATAAATAATATCTGCTTTCAATTGGAATCGATTATAATTGTACCGAAGTTACAAAACGCATGCTTTAGATAGCAATCAATTTGATCAGGTGTTTTTACATTATATACTAACAGTAACAGTGTAGGCTCAACTAACAATGGCCAGTATTCACAAATGTAGTCAATCGCATATTTGTAGAAATCAGAATGAATTCATCTAAATCCAAAATATTAGGAGAGTGAAATGATTTTACGCATATTTTGCAAAATATATTATTGACTGAGCGTGGCGAAGGTACCGGATAAAGAACACACAAAGAAATTTATACCTGTAAATTTGTTTGTGTGTTCTTTATCCGGTGAATCCCGACAAGATAGTAGCCGTGTTTGATGGTACCTTTTTATTCCACCAGAGGGCATTAGCAACACATTGAATTTTATTTATTTTATTTAAATTATGAACTTATTGTATAAAGAATAATTTGGACCACAATACAAAACACAGCGGAAAAATTTGTCTGCAAAACAAGAAATATTTCCGTACCTATTCTTTTTTACTTCTCACGTAAGCACGGACATATGAATATATCTGGACTTGCCCTAAGTGATAAAAACGTATTATTTCCCCCTCCCCATGGAACCGGCTATAGCTCCGCCTTGGCGCCAGCTCGCTCCATGGGGAGGGGAGAGAGCCACGCTTGAATCTAAAATATGTGACGTCATCATTCTTGTAGTGACCAGCGCGGAACTAACGTCCATACGTTTTACGAAATAACACGCCAAAAACGGCAGCTTACGCTATACATTATAGGTACATATTATATGGACATAGCGAATCAAGGCGGTTCTCCAGTGTCCTCGTCGCTGGCTACAGGGGTAAGTAAATTATGAAACATTTGTAAAAGTGTCTTAACTAAACACGGCAACAAAATATTGCTATGTGAATTGAGGCGAATGTTTTCGGGGCAAGCATTTGGCCTTAGCAAATATGTTATTAACGTGGCAAGCAATTCGCGCTCCCATGTAAAAAGGTCTATTCATTCAAAGCAGATTTTGCTTTTAAGAACTAAATGGTGATATTATAATGCGAGATGTATATACTGTCAGATTGATTTTTTAACGAATCACAGTATCTTTCCTCTCTTCGCCCCCCCATAGTTTGGTTTTACCCCTCACCTGTATCTTCTGGTCTATTCATTCTGATGTCTATGCATGTAAGTGATATTTTAAATTGTTCATAAATCTGTTATTTATTATCAAAAACATGACAATGAATTCTGTATGCTTTGTACCTATGATGTGTAAAATTTGGAATCGGGACGCTAAAAATAACACTCCTTATCCAGTGGTGCGCTTTTTGCCACAATATGACACTATTTAAAATACCTCAGATTGCTTTACTACCAATTTTGGCATATTTTCCCTTATTTGTAAGTAATTAAGTAGAAGTTTACGATTTTATAATATTTTTTTTATAAATCCTACAAATGTGTGATAATCGATAAAAGATATGTGAATTCATTGACTATAAAGAACTATAATCAGTTTGCAAGTCTCCATATTAAATTTCAAAGGTATGATTTTTTTTAGTGTGGGCGGAAAATATTCAAAACGATTACAAAAAAAAATCGAGCAATCGGAGAAAAAAGTTTTAAATTGCTTTGGCGCTCCAGTGGTTATGTGATGGTGATAAGGTTTAAATTCCTGCTTGAATGACAGTTTAGGTTTATACCAGAAAAAAACATCACCAAAAAATTTGTTTTATTTTATTTTGCGAGTTCAGTAACAAATATTCAAATGTTTTCCGATCATTTTCTAGAGAACTTAATTGGTTAGATTACACAATAAAACCATAAACGAAAAGGGGTTCGTAAGTAGGAGATTTTGCACTTTAAAGCAGTTTACAGTTTAGTATTACAGTGCCCATACTTCATTTTTTCTGGGCTTATACAAAAATACTCAACTATATCAAGTCAAAATGTGTTCTCGTAGTATTTCATTAAGGTCCGGTATTAAGGGTTCAAACAGAAGAAGAAAGGGAGATATGTAAAGACGAATGTACGAGGGAGCGGTAATTAAGCGAAAATAGTGAAAATCATTATCATTACATATGTATAAAATGAAGTCGCACAAAATGTATGTGCGCATAGATCTTTTAAACTACGCAACGGATTTTCACGCGGTTTTCACTAATAGATAAATGAAGTCGCTCAAAATGTATGTGCGCATAGGTGTTTTAATCAACGCAACGGATTTTCATGCGGTTTTCACCAATAGATAGAGTGATTCAAGAGGAAGGTTTATATGTATAATACATGCTTATTATAGTAGAGAAAAGCCGAGAAATTCAAATATTTAATTCAGGCAGCGGGCAGCTGGCAAGCGGGTGGTGTGGATTTTATAAAGGTTGGGTAATGGCGTTGTGTTTCGTTAGCAACAGCAACGTGTGGCCGGGTCTGCTAGTATTTTATAAAACACAACTCGTTAACTAACGTCTCTCGACGAATTCTTTAGTTGAATTTAAAGATAAACTGCGAATTTTTTCATAGCCAAATAACAGACCAAAGTGTGTTTTTAATAATTTTCGGAGCGTGGGTAGGCTTACATAGTATGTAAGTACCTACCTACAAATGTATTGATATTATCTTCAAAAATAACTTTTTTTTAAGGAACTTAAAAGCTGAGAGTGTTCAAGAGAAATATATGTTATAAATCGGTAGAGATGCGGGGGCAAAAGCATTTAAGTGTTTCTAAGCGATCAAATTTTCAGACCAAAAATACATGATTTATGCATTATTTATTACTAGCTGACCCGACCACGCGTTGCTGTGGCTAACGAAACGCAACGTCATTTACTGGTTGGTTACCTTTATAACCAACGCCATTTGTTAATTTGCATATAAATCAAATCCATACTGCCCGCTAGTTATATATTATATATTTCAACCAATTTATGCAAAACCTTCACAAATTATATACCTAAACCTTCCTCATGAATCACTCTATCTACTGGTGAAAACCGCATGAAAATCCGTTAATTAGTTTTGAGTTTATCGCGACAGACAGACAGACGCGTCGTAGCACTTTAATTTGTAGTATTTTTTTTACATGAGCTCCACAAAGGAGGCCCCGAGAAAAATAATTTCCCTCAGGGCCTATGTCATCTTTGGGTTAAGGAAAGGAAGGAGAAGAGAGTTCTGGGAAGGAAAAGGGTTTAAGCAGTGGGTAGGAATCTGGGGTTCAGTGTGTTCTGGTCATCCGCCTCCAAGACCTAGAGAAACCTCACCCCATGAACCCGGGCAGCCCTGCTAAATCACCAAACGTAGCGAACCACTTAGGGTGACCTATGGCAGAGGTATTGTTTATCCAATAAAGGTTCCCGGGGCGGCGGTACCCATTCCCGCCTACCAAATGTCGAGATGTAGAGATTTTTTTAATGTGAACACCGCACAAGAGTCCCAATTGCTCCCGTCTGGAGCCAGTGAGACTATGGGATCCCCGATTGGGGTATGTTGTGAGGCTGAAGGTAGTGGGGAGGGGTAGGAGATAGGGAAGAGGAAGGTAGGGAAGTACCTGGCTATTCAGATCTGGTCACCAAACACGACTAATGCCATTTCAAGCAACGTTTCAATTCTGAATGATGGTCTTACACCAGGGCGATACTTGGAGTATCTTTCACACTGGAACGTGCCGCAAATGTACTATATATTATTTTTAATTAATAAATTGTTAAATAACACAAATTAATCAAATAAAATTTATTTTCCACGCCGGGATTCGATCCCGCGACATTCGGTTTGCGAGTCAAGAGCCTTACCGCTGGACTACACCGGCCGTCATGAGATGTCGTAGCGTACCTTACATTTGGCCATAAATTGGTTGTCTTTCATAACTAACTAACTGACTAACAATCACGCCGTTTCCCCGCAGGGGTAGGCGG
Source organism: Limnephilus marmoratus (assembly GCA_917880885.1). Taxonomy (NCBI): domain Eukaryota; kingdom Metazoa; phylum Arthropoda; class Insecta; order Trichoptera; family Limnephilidae; genus Limnephilus; species Limnephilus marmoratus. The sequence continues at coordinate 12,169,221 of OU862922.1, forward strand.
AGAGGACGGACCGCCAAACATCCCGGTCTTGGCACACATTCCTTGCCTCGTTTACATTCATACAACGTCTCATACATTCTCTTCTATTATTCTGACTCTTGACATGGCCCGTCTCAAGTATCTGATTCACTTGGTCGTGCCATGTCTTTCTTGGGCGTCCTCGACTTCTACTACCATTCACATTTGCGTCATATATTCTCCTTACACTCCTTTCCTCGTTCATTCGCTCTACATGCCCAAACCATCGGAGCGTTCCTTTCTTGATCTTACTTCTTTCATAATATTGTTATTATATTTTTGAAACAAACATCGACAATTGTACGATTTATCGCTACTTTCGTGAAATAAACAATACGTGAATAAGTGCTAAATTCGTGCAAAGTGGTTAGTAATTGTTCACGAACAAATCTAAAAATAAATATCACTATTACAATAATTGTTTCGTGTTTACTTTGAGGCTAAGAAACAACTTCAAGTGTGTAAATATTTGAAGTCCAAGAGAAGCAGCAGTTAAATATTGAAGTGTCCCATTAAGATTACTGCAAACATTTGCGTATGTTTTTCAATGCACGAGCTCGAACACGAACATGCTTCCATCCTTCCATGTCCATGAACAATGTGTTGTACAATGTACGGCGAACCCACAGTTTAAACAAGTTACACGTCACTTCACGGTTATTATTTGTAAGTTATGTTTCCTTGCACTTCGCGGATGTAAATACATACGGCGAGTGAAAATTATGAGGTCAACCGCCGCACTAATAGCCCATTCACACCATTCATTTATCGTTCATTTCGTGATTTCATTCAGCCTCTTTCCCTCGAAATGAACCGTGTGAACACGAAAGTGAATAGAGACAGTTCCGAATGAAGCATTCCAACAATGTTGGAATGCTTCCTTCGGCACTATTCACTCGCAACCGGAATTTGACATCACGTGACGCGAATGATGTGTGTGAACACTCAAGTGAACAGTCTTTCACTCGCAAATTAGTCGGCCGAAATGTTCTGGCGTGAGGACGAGTAGCCGGAGCGGCTTAAACGTCAAAATGCTCCGTTTAGTTCGCTTTTCGAAATAACTCCTACACGTCTCATAGAAATCGTTGTTTCTCCCTTACTATCATAGTGAAAAATATGATCTAAACGGCATTGGAAAGAGAAAATAATGCTCTATATATTCAATATAACAATTAACCACAAAATAATACGAATGTACACTTCTATGGAACCAAAGTCTCTGATCGAATTTGAAAAAATAATTATGAAACATTGTGAATTTTTTATAAATTATTTTTATATGAAACGACAAAAAAGTGAGGTGATAGAAACGTTTATAATTTACTTGTCTAACAAAATAAGTGTGTGTTTTTATATATTTTTTGTTACCAGTAATTTTAGTTAGAATAAAAGCAAGTAGAGCCATTTTTTAAACTTTTAAAAGTTTACATTAAAAATTATTCTATTTAAAAAATTACGTGGTTATTTCTAATAATAAATTTTAAAAGCATATTTCATCACCTTTCCAAAACAGTTTTTAGTTTTTGGATACGTTAATAAATATTCCATTTATATGGATTTTATTGCAAGCCGAGGCCTATTTTGGAATAAAAATATTTTCATGGTGCAAAAATACTGGTAGATATCAGTTTTCAGGTTATTATTTAACCATATGTTCATTTTATGGTGCTGAAATTTATTTACTGTTTACAAGAATCGCCAATTTCTCGTAATTTAGTTCGACGTTATCGGAAATGTCAATTGAAATCGTAAATATTCCCGAACTTAGTCGTCAGCGCCGGACGAATTCCAATGCGGCCGCGACTACTCTCGACGACTTCGTAGCGAGAATGTCGAGTGAACTCTTCCTTCGAAGGAAGCGTGTGAACACTCGGTGAAACGAGAATGGAACATTTCATCGAGTAAACCTTCATCCGAGTGAACCTTGTGACTTCAGCTTAATAATACCCTGCGCCAATCGCCAATTGCCGGTTTAAAGAGGTACGGGGAATAATGGTTATTATTCGTTGCAGCAACGATTGTTACTTAGCGATTACGATTATGAAGAACAAAATCAATAACTAACTGATTAGTCACAATTATTTAGTCGAATCTTACGATTACGTTTACTATGATTGAATCTACATACAATTATTTTGTTCAAACAACCTTTACGATAAGACCTAATTATAATGCTCTTCCCAATATTAAGGACCCGAAAACCGGATATTTCCCTTAAACACGGTAAGTTTTAAAGCTCTTAAAAAAATATATGTTATTTTTGAAGATAATATCTAGACTTTGCCCGCGCCGAAACGCAAATTATATAAAATTCCCTCGATAGAAAAAATCGCAAAATATGCTCCAAAAATTATTATTAATACGTTTGTTTCAGTTATTTTACAAGTTATATGTATGAAAAAATTCACAGTGTTTCTTTAAATGCTGTTTAAGATAATGCCCGCAAGATTTTTGCTCTATTTTAAACGAGTCGTGTTTTATTAAACATTTTCGCATCGATTTTGTCGCTATAAATGTTAGCGCTCTAACATTCGTAATTTCGTATCTCTCCATCTTCTTCTTTTCGGGCCCCGTTGCAGAGCCTTAAGCTGACGCTGATAATATAAATATAAATAAAAACCATTAAGATCGTTCAAAAAATAATCGTATTATAGCAAATCTAATTATTTCGAGCTTATATAGTGTTCAATCTCGAATAACTTCCCATTCTCGAATCGCTTGTCTCTTACAGGCTAGGGACGAGGGATGCTATTGGTTTATGCACCCCGCCGCTAGGACTTACAGATGGTCTGATTCATATAAGGGCATAAATATCCGACCTCGGAGTTTAAGTTTGCCTTCCGGGTCTGTCCGCGTAGCTTCAGGTTTCCGCGCAGCTTCGAAAATGGGAATGATACTATTTCTATTTCCTTTGACCGATCTGAAACATCGGGTAGTACAAGTTTAAACACAAGTTCTTGGTAGCAAACCATGCCAGTAGAAATGACAAATTAGCAAAACATGTCACCTTATTTGTATCTGTTGCTGTTAAAATGCTTCCATACACCACTTATGTTCCAAAGCCATTGATCAGCTAATAACTTCTAAATTCACTCAAAAGGTTAAAGTCATTTACCGACGATGCCGAGTGGGAGAGCCGTCTTTCTTGTGAACAAAATCTCTTTGTATACTAATGATACTGTGGGCGAATTCAGAAAAGTAATCTTGTTTTGTAAGGTCAACCAATACGCAATTAAAGCAAATATAGAATAATATGCGTGGCACAAAAAAAACGGCACTTGTACCAAAAGAAATGCATGCAATTCAAACAGTCAGTAGGTATAGAAAACGGGATTCTCGGTCCTGGGAATTATAAAAAAAATAAAGCAGAGCTAATGAAGAGCTTTTTACATTAATTCCACACAAGAAACCCGGAGGAAAATAGTTTCCCTATGGCATTGTCATAGGGAAACGTCATCTTTGCGGATGTCATCTTTGCGGATGCTGTGTGGAGTGGAGAAAAAAAGGTTCTCGTGTAAATTTTGTTTCTGTGTTTCATTATTTGAATAAAATTTTGAATTCCTGAAAGTATGTAGTTGCCAGTAGGTAGAGAAAGGAAAGGGTGAACTTGAAGCTTGAAGACACCCATGTTGAAGGAGGAAACACAGAGGCTAGCGAATCATTCCACAGAACTCAAGAACGAATCGTAGAAGCGACCCATTCTCATGTGACAAATGTTAACCCTACACATTATGTTGGATGGTTTGCGTGTTTCCGGACTGTGCACTGGGGCCGAAGAAATCAATGACGCTAGGAAATCTTCCATTGAAATACCTACTGGTAGAACAAGGACAGCCTTCCCATCTGACGCCTGCGTTCCAAAGATTGTAATCCGTTTGCTAATATAATTATTTTTTTTATTGGCAATGCTGATTAAAAATACATATAAAGTTACATAATAGTTTTGTGTTATTTTACATAACACAAGTACACGGTTGAAATTTGTTGAAAGGAGAATCTATCAAACGGACTGCCCGTTTCTGTATACAGTCGAGGTTTTTTTGCTTAGTTTTTTCTAGCGATAATAAATAATATTTCTTTCGTATAATCCTAGCGATAATCTACGATTACGATGCAGCAGTATCGTAATCGTGCACCACTAGCAACATCAAACATCACCATTCGAGCACAGCACGATATATCCTCGTACAATTATACGTACGACTGGTATGTAAATGGTAGATAACTATTACCTTACAATTCACGGAATATAAGAGTATACGTACATTTTGTACGTAAACTGTGGTGAGTATACCACACACATATGACGGCTATTTTTATCACCTCACGAACATTGAAACGGACGTAGAATACAATACGTCACATACGTGACAACATTTTGTTAGAAAACTATTGGTTGAAACGGAATATTTCTGAATGCATCCGAAAACTAAAAACTATTTTTGAAAGGTGGTGAAATACGATTTCAAAATTTATAATTCGAAATACACATATAATTCTTTAAATATCGAAATTTTTATTTATTGTTATCAAGTTTAATTTGTAGAACTCCATTTTAATTTTTATTTTTTTATTATATAATGAATAATATTATTATTAAATTAATAAAAACAGTTTATTTTTAAACAGGTTCTGCTGTGTAATTATTGTTACGCGTGACAGCTGTTTCGCCTTCTGAAGGTCACAGTTTGATAATGCCTTCAGAAGGCGAAACAGCTGTCACGCGTAACAATAATTACACAGCAGAACCTGTTTAAAAATAAACTGTTTTTATTAATTTAATAATAATATTATTCATTATATAATAAAAAAATAAAAAATCGAAATTTTTAATGCAAACATAAAAAAGTTATAAAAATGGCTCACCTTAAGTTATTTATAACTAAAATTACTGATGAAAACGAACACTTACCTACACATATTTTATTGGACAAATGTATTAAAATTGGCAAAAATTTTCCAGAAAAACTTCGATTATTGCTCCACACTTTTAACTACTGCTCAACTATCCTTTTCCTGTGTAAAATAAGTTTCGTGTCCTCCAAAATGGGCAATGAGAATAATACTTCAGCGAAACAGATTTTCAAAAGTAAATAAAATGTTAAAGGAACTAAATTGGCTAACCGTGAAACACATGCTGATCTTAACACGATGATATTTATCCACTATATAGAAAACAACATGTTACCAAAATACTCAAATAAAATTATATATATACAACAATGACATTTACAGACATAACACAATGATGTGCAAGGAAATCAGGCAACAACAAAAAAACAGTTACTGTACAAAGGGATGAAGTTATACGTATAACACGCAACCAGAAACTTTAAAGTCCGCACCAATTGGTAGGTTCAAGATGTATTGTGGGAGTTACATTAAGAGGGAATAACCAGATAAAACCGGAAATATGACATTTTTAAATCAAATTTTAGACGTATTGACTCTTTTCCACAAAAAAATTGATTTCGAAACACTGTTCTTTTATCTAATAAAAACTGGATTTAAATTTTGAGAAAATATGTTTATTTTTAGTACAATAAGGTTTTACCTAGGTCATTGGCAGATTTGTTAAATTTGTAAACAAAATTTTGTATTATACAACCCACATTCCAAATCATATAATCATACAGTAAAATAAATCAATAAATTATCTGGGAAAGTTTAAAAGATCCGCACACGTGTTTTGTGGCGAAAATACTCCAGTTCGTATACTTATTTACGGTCTTACAAAACTAATATATTTAAGTTTTTTTACATTCTTATTTTGCTTAGACATTATTGAAAAATTATAAATACTTATGATCAAAAAATAATTACAAAAAGTACATAATTTTAAATTAAAAATTAAAGCAAATTTTGAATATAAAATCGATATTGAGTTATTATTTTAAAAAGCTGGTACGGAGAATAATGAATCTTTCTCATTGGAACCGCCCTACACGACCGTAAGAACATCTTTCGACGTAATATGAATTCTCGGCCACTGGCTGGTTAATGGCCCATAAACTGGAAAAAATATAGTACGTAATGTTGTAATTAATTATAACATTAGGTACGTATAATTAATTATTATTATAACATTACATCAAACTGGCAAAAATATAGTATATAATGTTATAATTAATTAGCAATTCGACGGCCGGCGTAGTCCAGCGGTAAGGCTCTTGACTAGCACTCCGAAGGTCGCGGGATCGAATCCCGGCGTTGCAAATAAATTTTATTTGATTAATTTGTGTTATTTCACAATTTATTCATTTAAAAATAATATATAGTATATTTGCGCACGTTCCAGGGTGGAAGATACTCTCAGTATCGCCCTGGTGTAAGACCACCATTCAGAATTGAAACGTTGCTTGAAATGGCTTTAGCCGTGTTTGGTGACCAGATCCGAATAGCCAGTTACTTCCCCACCCTCTTCCCTATCTCCTTCCCCTCCCCACTACCTTCAGCCTCACAACATACCCCAATTGGAGATGCCATAGTCCCACTGGCTCCAGACGAGAGCAGTTGGGACTCTTGTGTGGTATTCATATAAAAAAAAATTAAAAAAAACTTTAATATACAAATTACTAAAATAAAATTATTAAATAAAAAATAAAATAAAAGTTATCGTTAACTCACTTTTTGTCGTTTCATGTAAAAAAATGAATAAAAAATTACCAAAATTAAATTTTTGAATTCATTAACTTGTGTATTTTAATTATTTAGCGGTTGAACCTATTCCATGATAACCGATGACTGTTCATTTATATTTGAACCAAAAATGCACTACAACCTACAACAAAGTGGAGCATTATAAATTTGCATTCGACTTCAGCTTGGTGTTTGGTGTCTATGCACTCCACACAATAGACAATAAAGATGCAACACCCGGCCTTTAATATCGTTGGCATTTAACTTTCTACCGGACGAAGTGACCATTATATAGGTAGGTAATCAATACGGACAGGTACAGGTGAGCGTGGAGTCGCCTTAATATGACCTTAAATACACTCACGTTTCTATACCAAGCTGTTGAATGAACTGAATTGAATACAAATTATATAAATGACATTTTGCACAGTCCACTGATTTTGAGCCAGGCAGTGACTTGAAACAGCAGAAATGCGAATGCTTAGATGGTCGGCAGGAGTATCATTAAAAGATAAGATCAAAAGTTCACGCATTCGTGGTAGCCTGGGTGTCACAGACATAAATAGCAAGCTGGAAGAACGACAGTTGAGATGGTATGGACATATAAGACGGAGACCATCAGACCACACTGTGAGGCAGGCAACGTCTATGGAGCTTCATCGACAGTCATCCAAAGGAAGACCGAAGAACTCCTGGACGACTCAATGTTCCAAAATTCTTCGAAGAAACGGCCTGGATGAAGGCGATACCCAGAACAGAAGATATTACAACCTGAGAACGAGAAGAGCCGACCCCAACAGCCTACCTAGGCAAAGAGTTGGGACAGCGCAAAGGAAGAAGAAGTGACTATATTGCATTTTTTTGTTTTAAACTCTAACTCCCTTACTGATAAACGTGTTTTAAATTTTACACGACTGATAAATAACTATTTAATTTTTCGAAAAGCACTGAAAACTATATTATTATTTTTGTGTTTATTGTAGTTAAGTTTCAATTTGGGAGGCGGGAATGGGTAACGCCGCCCTGGGAACCTTTATTGGATAACCAACACCTTTGCCATAGGTCACCCCAAGTGGTTCGCTACGTTTGGTGATTTAGCAGGGGTGCCCGGGTTCATGGGGTAAGGTTTGTCTAGGTCTTGGAGGCGGATGACCAGGACACGCTGAACCCCAAATTTCTACCCACCCCTAAAACCCTTTTCCTTCCCAGAACTCTCCTCTTCTTTTTTCCTTAAAAAAACCCTTCACACAGCATCCCCAAAGATGACATAGGCTCTGAGGGAAAATATTTTCCTCAGGGCCTCCTGTGTGGAGCTTACGTAAAAAAAAGTGCACTTGAAAAAAATTAACAAAAAACTGCGCTGTACGAATGTTATGTTATTATGATTATTGCTAGCTTTCGCCCCCGGCTTCGCTCGCATAGTATTAGGGGGGTTTTCACTCCGCCTCCTCCACCTTCCCTATCCCCATTACACTCCCGTCCTCCCCTACCCCCCCCCCCTCACCCTCCTCCCCCTAACCCTTCTCCTCTACACCAGTTTCATTCATTTTTCAAACAGCTCGCGTGCCACCTATTGAAATTTTTTATGCAAATTTCATAATGCCAGAGCTCTGAAATAATAGCCTATAAGTTAATCTGATGTATGAACTATATTATTGTAAAGTTTAATTAAAATCGATTCAGTCGTTTTTGCGTGAAAGAGTAACAAACATACATACATCCATACAAACGTTCGCCTTTATAATATTAGTAGGATTATTACTAGCTGGGGTACCCGGCTTCGCTCAGGGAGTTGATATGAGATTGAACTGACGGTCGAACCCACACATTTCTGGCTTTATTTACTCCTACCAATGGTAAGCCCCACCCATACAAAAAAGGCTTCGAATGGTCAACAATGTTCCAGAACATTCCACAACATTCGAGAGTGTTCTGGAATGTTCCACAATAATGTTCCCGATTTCCTATTCTCGAACATTCCAGAATGTTCCGGGATGTTCTAGAATGTTGTGGAATACTCTCAAATGTTCTGGACTGTTCTAGAAATTTCTGGAGGGCGAAACTTCCAAAATATCTTCTAAAACACGCCCTTCAGGCAAAAAATGGGAACCTTCTTCGTGAATGGGGGATAGAGGGCTACCACACCATATAACTTCCTTGATCGTACCGGGATTCGTTTCTAAGATTTAGCGGGACGCATATTTTTTTACACTTTCTTTTATAATATGTATTGGTTAGTAAATCAATATTCTAGAATCTAGAATACGTCTTCGAGAAACATTACTTTAAAATAATAACTGTAAAACTAGCGTGTTTCCTGGAAATGAATTTACATTGGCAGGAATTATTACAGATACTATAGATACCTAATCAAAAATCTTCTTCAGAATAATAACTTGAAAATATTAGACTATGAAAATATCTGGAGTCGGTGAATTATTTTCCCATTTGGTCTCTGGTAGGTTGACATGTTGTTCTTGTATTGTTTTGTATTTATAATACTTATAGTATAGTGCAATTGCATAACGTGGATTGACTAGATGATCATTTGAGGAAGTGTGTGAAAGTGTTAAGTTTTTCCTGTGGGGAAAATTTAACCGGGACATTTAAATCTGGTGCGTAAAAAAAATAATAAATAAATAACAAAATAAAATAATTATTCTACTTTAAAATAATATTAAAAATTGTTCATGACATCAAATATATAAAAAAAGATTTATTGAAGTGTAGGAAAAAAGGGTTTATGCCGTGACCAGGATGTGAACACTGGGAACTTCTGCTAACCGACCTATTACGCTAAGCCAGTATGTTATGAGCAACATTCAGAAGAGCGACTATCTTCCACCACTTGTACACACAGTTAAAAATGTTAGCTAATTAGGTATTATAATGTAGTTTGTTAGCTAAAGTCTAAATGTATTAACGAGGAAACCCGTGCTTTTTCGTAATTCCTAATCTCTCAAATATCATTTCATCGACAAGCAAACTTCCATGAAATATAAAAAATAAAATGATTTAATGCATTAATTTGCATTTTCAAATCATTACTGCAGAGATCATCCTCCCCTTTCATACCTTTTCTTCTATTTACATGGTAATTTCTTCAACCCTGCTGTACCTTCGTGTACACTAAACAGTATTTCATTATCCTGTCATTAGCATTCAAATCACGTAACTCCGTAATTCGAATGGTGTCGTTTTGTCCAATATCCATTTGAAGAGGCTAATACAATCGCCACACAGAAGATGTGTGTCCATTTGTACGATGAATAATATAGCATTATGTGTGCTCATTCTCTGCTTGTTTCAATGGATTTATAACTGTGAACTAACGAATACATGGACGGTAAAGAAAAAATAATTAACATAAATAATATAATTCCTTGAAAGTTTCCAAGGAACATTTTGAATTTGAAATACGGAGACAAAACATTAAATTTTTAAAAGAAAAATACATCGTTTACAGAGGGTTTAGCTAAGTTTTCAAATTCTCCCAAGAGTCATATTTTTTTTAATTGAATATCATATTAAAAGGTATGATTTATATTTTCACGGCCAAAAGTATTCTTGTTATTTATTTTTATGTGTGCCACACATCTGCCCTGATGATGGACACTGTAACGCTGTCCGAAACGTTGGCTAAAGGGGGAGGTAGTGCAACAAGGCATAACACCCCAAAAATAAATAACAAAAATCATATTAGAAGTTTATTTTCCGAGAATCTTGTAGAAAAATCCACCGGTGGGTACTTTTTACCAAAATACTGAAAAAAATGTACATTGAAGCTCACTCAAGCATTTAAGCCTTAACGAATACATATTATAATGTAAGACTTAAATAAAAATTACTCTTATTGGGAATAACCATTTTTTATTTGTTGAGATTAGATGACCTTAATTTTAAAAGCATGAATCTAACGTCAGTATTATCGGTTGGTTCAACGTTCAACGGATTTATTGACTAGAGACAAAAATCGGTTTGTTTATATAACGGGATAAATGCATTTCATATTCCTTTTCATAAAAAAAATGAACTTTTGACCTTCTTATCAAGACGTTAGCATACATAAAGTAGCTCAGTTCTTTATAATATCTGCATGACATTGGTGACTAATAAAGGGTAGAAAAAAAAAGTATTTTTAATTATTAAGGATACACACTTACAGTTGATTTTGTGAGTAAGTTCTGTCAGACTTGCATGCAATACAAGACAATGACCCGCAACCAGTGGTATTATGAAAACCTTAAGAGGAAATATTAGCGGCATTTTTCCATACAAACGTATTCCCCGTTTATCTCTCTGGATTTTGACCCTAGAGCAAAATTTTTTTTTACATAATATAGATATCGACCACTAGCGTGTCGGTACGTTTTGCTTTTTTTGATAATTTACTTCTTATAGAAGTTAGGACCTTCCAAAAATGAATAAAAATGCCTAATTTAAAAGCCGTCAAAAAACGTTCAGTATACAAACTAAACAATGTATTTTGTAAAAAAGCAAAACGTACCGACATAGAATATTTTCTTCTAATATAGTTTGTGAAAAAAAAAATTAAAATCGGTCCAGTTTTGGAGAAAAAAAATGGGGAATACAAAACATCGATTTCGAAGATTTTATTTAGGTATTTTCGGCCCGATGTGCAGGTGTCCCTTTCGCTCAGTTCCCTTGAGGGGGGCGGGGAACGAGGGTTTTGACAAATACATGCAAAGCGAAGTAGTGATGTAACGAATTTTATCGGTAGACTAGTGTTGTCCTTCCCCGAGTGATCGATATTTTTTATTCGTTTTTTTCTGTTTAGTGACTTATCGCGGTATACCAATACTGATCGAGCTTTCATACTAAAATTGAGCCAAATTAAAATTGTTTATATCAAGTACTATAATAAATTTTCAATTTGGGAGGCGTTATAGGTACCATCGCCCCGGGAACCATTTATTGGATAACCATTACCCCCGCCACTTGTTCACCCCAAGTGGTCCGCTATGTTTGGTGACTGAGCCTGGGTTCCCGGGTTCACGGGTGAGGTCTGCATGGGTTTTGGTGGCGGATAATTTTGTCCACTTACTGCGTGGCGGGCCGGATTGGGAGAAACTGGAAGAGGGAGATCTTTTGATCTCTACAGCCGGACTCTCCACCATCATTTCATACTTTTACCTACCTTTTCCCTACCCAGAACTTCCTTTCCTTCCTTATCCTAAAAATACCCTCCACACAGCTTCTCCAATGATGTCCAACAACTTCTCCAACAAAGTCCCTGAGCGATTATTTTTCCTCGGTGCCTCCAATGTGGGGTTTATGTTTAAAAAAAAAATCTGTTTCAAATTTTCGGTTGAGAGTCGCTTACATTGCCTTCAGTGATTAATTGAAATTTTTTGTTTGTAAACGCTTTATTATACAAAATTTTTAATTTTTTACAACTAGACAATGAATTTTAAACAATTTATGATTTATATCTTTCTCTCGCTGGTAAATTTCTTGGTATGCGACCGTCAATTATTTCTGGTAAAAGGCATTGGAGGTAGAAGTTTTCTAACAGTGGTTCAATTTTTTGCCAGATTGAATCGTCCCTTTCATTTTTTTCATACAGCAAACCTTTAGGACTCCACACGACAAAATAACAGTATTTACGACGAGTAACGTGTAACTGGCCTTGGACTTGGTAGAAGTAATTGTGATTCCTTTTTAATGTTAAAGCATTGTCTTCAATTTTACAGTAATCAATTTTTTTTTGTTCAATTCCTTCTTCTGGTGACATATTTGCTATTCTATATGGGCATTTCACTTCAATTATAGAATCTTTGCCAATAAGGCCATCCGGACTTGCCGCTAAAAAGTTTTTGTTTTCATCGACAAATAGTCCACAGGCGAATACCTCTAATTTTGTTTCTTTTGTAAATTGCTCAATTGCTTGGTTTTCATTTTCTTTCCCATAATTTGTGGCCGTATTTCCTTTAAATGGCGAGTACAGTAACGAGTTTAATACTCTCGTAACTGAAGTTTTTGGCCGTAACTTACATATTTGTCCAAAGTTAGAAGCTGTTAGCCTCTTACGCCTTTCAATTACCCACAAATTATTATTGCTTTGGCCCACCGTATTCCGTTCGAGTTTTTCCTTATTCGATGGAGATAATTCTTTGAGAAATTCCTCTTTTTTCGTTTCAAATAATTCAGGTGGCATATCTGGTTCTAATTCCAATTAACCATAATTTTCATCAGGCCCTGTAACTTTTTTTCTCTTTTCTGTCGTGTTTTCATTATACCTTAGTTTTCTTTTTCGACACCTCTGTGTTGTCTCCTTCGAACGTCGTTTTCTTTCGATAAAATGCTTCGTGTAGCTGCCAGGACTGTGGCCTTGGATTTTTTTTTTGTATTCGGGAATGGGTTGCCATTTCACTATTCCACGAAGTTACTGCTCCAAAACATCTTGCTTGGTATGATCCCCTTTTTGTAAAATTTACTCTTTTTCCGCCTATAAATTTGGCAATAACGTTGTTGAATTGCTCCACAGTGTTATTTGTCACGTTAATAATAAGACTTTCCGCATTTGCTATTAGAGACGACAATAATTGTTGAATATCAGTCCATATTCCACAATCTTGAAGATCGCTTAGTAAATTTGGATCATTAGTGTACTTCTCCGACTTGCAATAGTATGACGAACATTTTGTATGATCACCAAAAACATGGTTTGCGGCATTTTTTATGTCCATTTTCAGATTTTTTACTTTATCACTTTGTGGCGTGTTTTCTTGCTCTTTTCTGTAATTTACTGCTCCAACTATAGCTTTTCTCATTCGTAAAACGTTTGCTTCAACCTTTTTCCTTATTTGAACTGGTACAAAGCCTTTAGCGTTGTTGGTTTTTTTTCCAAGTGCTTTTATTTTGTTGCAAAAATTGCGAAGTAAGTGATTTTTGCACTCTATTTTTTGTACTATGAAGTTCGGCCCATATGGCATTTGCTGCAAAATTTTTTTCTTGATGCTGGAGTCGCCATCTCCAATTAGTTTATTGAATTTCAATCCATGCATTTCAATGCTTCTCGAGAACCCTTCTGCTATAATGTGGGCTTCCATGGCATTAGCACTGTCACGCCAGTTTTTGAAGCACCTATGCTCAGATGCTTCTACTTGTAGTTTTGTAGCTCTAGCACATATGCAGCAGTACGAGTTTCGCACTCCCAGAAATAAAACCTTTTTAGTTCGCAGTCCAACTATGCATCCCGCACCAGATGAGGAGCTAAATCCACTTTTATATGATCTCTTTGCCCAAGAACCATCTGCAACTACCGTCACCAAAGGGTACCCTCCCTCGTCTACGTCACCATTTAAAATTGCAAGCCTTTTTTCTTCTTCACCAGCTGCGATCATTTCTTCTAAGGCACATTCTTCAAGTGTTAGCGCTAAACATTGTTCTATGTTCTTGTAAGTTGAAGGATTCATATTTGGCATATTCAATACCCCACAAATTTCGTTCCATTGTGAATATCCATTTCCTGTACATACTACTCCTTCGACGACAGCAGTATTTACGGACACTTTCAGTTTCGGGTCTTCGGAATGTACATATTCTATTTTCTTGCACATTTTGCACTCGAAAACATATTGGCTTAGAAAACCATTTCGTCGTTCCTTCACAAATTTTAAATCGGAAAATGTGCAGTTGGTGTGTTCGTGCTTTATATTTGAAATTTCTGAAAACAAATATTTTATATCAACAATTCTGCGACCTTCGTGAATATGGGTTTCATCAATATGGTCTGGTTTCAACAGAAAATCATCAAGCGTTGTTGGCGATGAAGAACTTGCGTTTTCTTCTATATTTGGAGAAAACGATTCATCCCTCGAAGGTTCACGCATTTGTGAAGATGTATCTAAGTTTCTAGCAGCATCGTTGATGACATCCATATCCCTGTAAATAAAAAGTAATAATAATTAAATTACTTATTTTCGTTGTACTTATAAGACAGAATTTTTTCGAGTTCCATACGCGAAGGAATCAATTGAGCCCATTTGTTCTCATCAAAATGTAATGCTTTATATCTTCTGTTCTTTTCCAAGTCTCGGTTACGCATGCTACATACAGGCTTCTCATAACATAAACCATTAGGAGAGTTCAGTAGTGAGAGGAAAACAGGAAAACTATATTTCTCGTACTTACCTAGAGATCGAACGCGGTGCAACATGAATCTGTCGTTTGATAATAATAATCGGTTTTTTTCGTCTAGTAGACGAAAATAAACGAGCTTTGTTTCCATTTCTTTTACCCATTATTTATCTGTAAGAAAAAGATATCACATTTTTTTAGTAGAAGTTAGATAATAGTAGCTGATTTTATATCACACACATACGAGGATCTTATGCTGCGTATAAAATTGTGAACCGAGGCGCGAATTGTGTAGTACTTGCACATTACTTAGGCTAATTTGTTTGCTTTTTGAAATAACTCATATAGGTCTCATAGAAATCGTTGTGTCTCCCTTACTACCATGGTTAGAAAAATGATCTGTTAGAAAGAGAAAACAACCAGAACATAATTAAAACTTAAAACAAAATAATTATAACCTTTTATGAAACCAAAGCTTCCGATTAATATTTGAAAAAAAAATAAGAAACTGGGAATTTTGTGTTAATTTTTTGACATGAAGCGAAAAAAAAGTGAGTTGACGGTAACATTTATTTAATTATGTTTACTTTTTATTACACGCCCGTAGGGTTTTTGCAGACATTTACATACATTTATAATGCATATCGTTTGCTCAGGATTGGTTTGTACTAAGTCCACAAAAACACGTACTGAGAAATAAAAGTTTTGAATTAAATGAAGACTATATTAGCGAAACTCAATTGAAAAGCTGGAGACAATCTATGTCGAGTTCCGCTAATATTGTCTTCGTGTAATTAAATATTACAAATTAAGGTTTTATTTATAAAGTTGAAAATAAAAATAAAAAGTTTTGAAGTTTAAAAATATTATATATTTGTTTCCTTTATTTCAAACTGACTGTAATAAATATTTAAAAAAATATGTAGGTTAATCTATCTATAGGTAAAAGACCAACATTTTTGGTTGAATTTTGAACGAACTAACACATCCTTTTTTGTGTTTACTGCTTAAAAAAACTCAAAAATACAGGAGTACAAATCAAACCTCAGCAAGCGATATATCTAACGTTTTAAACATTATTTTTTACAAACATGTCAACTCACACGTATAATACACACAACACAATAAATCCATTTAGATTTAATTGTCTAATAAAATATGTACGTGCTTTTATCTTTTTGTTGTCGTAATTTTAATTAGAAAAAACGTAAGGTGGGCTATTTTTAAACATTTTTTTATTATTAATAAAAATAAAAAAATTATATGTTTATTTCGAATTATGCAATTTGAAAGCGTATTTCATCATCTTTCAAAAGCGGTTTTTAGTTTTCGGATGCGTTCGCAAATATTAAAGTTATTTGGAATTTATTGGAAAGTGGAAATATTTTTACTTTTCGAAAAACAGGCCCGAGGCCTGAGAGGTTAATACTAATTTTCAATAATAACTAATGTATCATAGAGAATAATCATATATATATAATAATTCGATCTAGTTGGTTTGACTGCATATTTATAAACGCTAATACAGTGAAAACTTTAAAACTACTAACCTACATAGAGTTCTAGTAAAATAATACGTAATATGTCGGTAATCTACATACATTATAAAATATTTTAGTAAGACCCTGTATAGAGGGGTAAGTATACACTTTTCACACTGACATTCATCATAAATTTATGAATAGTTTAGTAGGTAGGTACTCACCGATATCCTAACTGTGTAATTCGTGACAAAATATTGGAGTGATGCAGCTAATGGTGAAATCGATCTCTAAACAACCACAAACATTGGGATCAGGACAAAACTTATATTTATCTCTCTGATATTCTCGCAACTTTGTTGTTTCAAATTACTTAACCAATAGGTACAGCATGCGTGATGCTTTACTTGTAGTATAACAATATAAATGAATGATGAGCGCAGAAGACATCTATTATATAGGAATACTTACGTTCAAGTCCCGACTCTACTTGACTTATTTGGTGCAGGAAATAATGAACTCTAGCAGGCAGACACCAGTCTATACACACGCTCAAGTCAAGACGCGATTGAAGATGCGCTAATCAGCAAGAAGCCACCTGTCTGAAGCGCTCATGTTGCAACGCGATTTATTTGGAAGAGTAGATATTATAACAAAACCCTGTAACAATCTGATACTTGTTGACCACCACAACACGGGCATGTACCTAGCATGGTGGTCGAAAAATCCTCGACTTATGTTAGGGAACGTACCCATACTACGTGACCAATTTTTTGCAATTTTTAACCCCCGTCCCCCCGGTGACCAAAATCCTTAGCAAACCGCCGCTAATTTGTACCAAGAGTGACATTTTGAAGACCCCCCCCCCCCCCCCCCCGAAGAGATCACGTAGTATAGGTACGTTCCCTAATAATTAACGATGCAATGAATAAATAAAAAAAATAAAAAAATCTATCTTTGAAAAGATGCCATGTGCATGGTTATAACAAAACACTGTAGGAAATAGAAGTGAGTCGTTCGCGAACGAGTCGGCTCAGTGAACCGGATTTTCATACTGATCCGTAAGATCCGGTTCCCAAAGAACGATCTTCACGGTTCGCGGATCTTCGCGAACGAGTGAGCCGGTGAGCCAACTGACCCGCCAGATCCGGTGAGCCGACTGAGCAACTGACCCGTGAGATCCGAAGACCCGACTGACCCGTGGGAGCCGAGAGCAGTGTATCGTTCAACGGATCTCGCGGCTCGCGGGTCACTTCGTTCGTTCGTTCATAGCCACTCTAGTCAGCGACGCAGAAAGGTAAAATATGAAAGTAAGGTAACGGTTTACAGTTCAGTTCACTATGACACTTTTCTACGCGGTGGCGTACCTTTGCTGGTCAGTGTGCGTGCGCCGTGCATGTACTACCGAAATACAATAATAATATCGGAATTCAAGCGGGTGTGCGTGCATAATACGTCAGTCGTGACGTCGACGCTCCGGCCACATTATTTTGTTTATTATAACAGGATAAGTTATATTATTATTATGCTCATTGTTTATTTTCAGTAAATCATTCATTGTTTATTTTCAATAATTCATGCTTTCTAAAAATCGTTAAAAAAGTAAAGTTGGTGTTGGTTTCACACCAAAGATCAAAACTCAACTAAATACAAAGGATTTCATTTTTTCATTCAGGGATACAAGAATCCGATTAAAAAGGGAACCCCAAAATATTGGGGTTCCCTTTTTAATAAAGTGTGGAGGGCCGAGGGAGGGGACGGGGGAGATGGACCAATTCAGTCGTTCATTCGAGCCGGTTCACTGACCCGGATCTTTTCATTGAACGAGACCCAGTGAACCGGCTCGCTCAACTGAGACGCTTTGCCCGCCTCTAGTAGGAAAAGTTGCAGCGTTTACTCATGACATTTTCTATTATTTTCGAGTTTTATTTTATTTCTTGCCACCTACTTGGTCACACCCGGTAAGGCGACAAACACACAAGACTCAGCATTACCGCGCGAAAACGTACACACGAGCTTCACACACTCACATATCTACTACGCGATGCTACTATAGATGTGTGAGTATTTGATCGAAGCGTGAACAGAAGACATTGTTACAAATGACCGGCATAGTAAACCTCGTGCGTTTAAAAATAATGCGCCCTCTTTCTGTCTATGGAGAGCTCAGAGCGGTACATCCTAAATAAGTCGAAACATGCCTTGTCCAAACCTGAGGCTACAAGCTACAAGCATGAGTGGACTGTGGAGGCGTAAGACGGTAGGCAACAGACGCAGAGGGGGCGAGAAGGTGTACTAGCCAAACACTCACGTGGTCACCCACACATCGAGAGCTAGTTCTTTTTCGAGCGCGGTGCGACAGCGATAATTTTTGAAAATACCTACCGTCGAGATTTCGCACCGGTGGTATTACCTCTTAAGAGGAAATACCAGCGGCGTTTTTTCCATACAAACGTATTCCCCATTTATCTCTCTGGATTTTCACCCTAGAGCAAATTTTTTTTATATAAAATAGATATTGACCACTAGCGTGTCGGTACGTTTTGCTTTTTTTGATAATTTACTTCTTATAGAAGTTAGGACCTTCCAAAAATGAATAAAATTGCCTAGTTTAAATGCCGTCAAAAGACGTTCAGTATACAAACTAAACAATGTATTTTGAAAAAAAGCAAAACGTACCGACATAGAATATTTTCTTCTAATACAGTTAGTGAAAAAAAAATTTAAAATCGGTTCAGTTTTCGAGAAGAAAAATGGGGAATACAGAACATCGATTTTGACGATTTTATTTAGGTATTTTCGGCCCGATATGCAGTTGTCCCTTTCGCTCAGTTCCCCTGAGGGGAGCGCGGAGTGGAACAGAAGACATTGGTTACAATACCTATCGACGATATTTTTAAATGACCGGCATAGCTCTTAATTTGGGATTGTTGTGCGTGATTGACGAAATGGAGAAGAAATTGAGAAGGGCAGAGTAAAGATGGGAAGCGACTGAAATTTGATCATTAAAAATAGCTAAAGCCATTTCCGGCAACTGCTAATACGTGTCCCAAGTACCTAATTATTCGTAGATAGAATACTATTGTGGATAGAATTAATAATTTGTGTTCTACTGTCGTTTTATCATAGAAGGAATATTACGTGCAATATTAATTCGTCGGGTGCCGTCTGTTTTAATTATTTGAAAAAAAACATCGCCAAAATGCATGTTTTATTTTATTTTATGAAGTCTAGGCAAAAATATTAAAATATTTTTCGATCATTATCTAAAGAACTTAATTTGCCACATTATTCAATAAAACCAAATCAGAAAAACAGTTTGTAAGACGGAGATTTTTCACTTCATTCGAAAAAAATTTGTAGGCCAGAAACTTTATTTTTTTCTAGGCTTATTATAAGATTTATCAAAAAACACTCGACTTTTTTAAAGGCCAAGATGCGTTCTACTCGCTGTATTTTATTTAATGTATCTACAATATTTCTAAGCGATCAAATTTTCAAATTCAAAACACATTATTTTGCATGATTTTAAAATAAAAAAAATTCTTATTGTAATTTTTTTAATGTATAACTGACTCTTATTCGCCATTTTTTATTGAGCGAGCGTAGCGGAGCACTGTTCTAAAATGACAGTTTTGCATTACGCATATCTGTAAATTTGTTTGTACATTTAGTTTTCGTTTCACGGTGGGTGTTCTGTAAGAGTTCAGTGAAGATTTATTTTTCAAATAGACGCATTTTTTCAAAAATATGGTACCTAAATTGCTGAAAAAAGTTTGAAAAAAGAATTGTCATTGAGATAATGACGTTTCTTTTGACAAATTGTATAATTTATTATTTGGTTTTTATTTAAGTTGGTAAGTATTAAGGGGTTATATACAGCCAGGAGGCCCAAAAACAGCGATTTTTCAAGACCTTCATTTTACCTGAAAAGATTTTTTCATTTATAAATGTAAAAAATTGTACACATATAATGGTAACTTTTAACTGTATTTTAACATTTTTGGATTTGTGAAAATAATCATTTTGAAATCTGCTATACCTGATCTCCAGAAGCTCTTCTCAAAAAAGGCATCTTACGGTGACCACCATTTCTCACGACTGGATAATTTAAAATAGTAATGTATAATCCTCTAATTAATAGAAGGACTACGCACAATAATGAGACAAAATGGCGGCTTAAAAAAAAAAAAGATTTTTGACCAAAATTTTGGCCTTAAATTGTTTATAAAAAATAAATATTTATCAGTGAGAAGAGACCTTCGATTAATTACTAAAAAATATACTCAAAAAGCTTGTGTTAAAATTTTAGATTGATCGGTTGAGCCGTTTCCGAGAAATCTTTGTCACCGACTTTAAAAACACAGTTTTAAGAAAAGCGCGCTTAAAGTTTGGCCTACTCCTTTCAAACGCTCTGAGAAGCCTTTACAAATATGTGTGTAACTTCGAAAATAATAGCCGGATTGACTTAAAATTTTCAGTTTGTGTACTTAAATACATGTACATTACGAAAATGAAATAAAAAAACGATTTTTTGAAAATTCTAAATGTGTATATAACCCTCTAAAGTACCTAATTACAAATCTTATGATTTCAGAGGAAATCTTGGTTTTAATTTATTAAATAAAATAAAAATTAGAAACATTTTTTTACGCTTTCTCAGCCGTTTAATCGACCTTCTTGATACAATTTTGCACAGTGTGACCAATTTCGCTAATCAATAACTTACATTTACCCTTGCTGAGGCCCCCATTTAGTATACTAAACGTTATTCCCATACTATATAGTACGAATTCTTTGTTTAGACTAGTCTCTAAACTAAAAATAGCAATGATGACATCTAATCTCCGTTACAAAAATGCACAACAACACAAAAAGCACGTAAATTCAGCTTATTGTATCGCATTGCCATTGGAATAACCCCAGATAAAATACATCAACTTTACAGTTTCTCGGTCCGTTAAGTGACTCAGCAGGTCAGTCGCAGTGACCCGACTAATTTATCCTTGTTAGTGCAATAATGTTCCTCAATATTGCCAGTACTGGAAGCTGTGTAGCCTGCTTAAGTCTTAACGAACCACTATTAACAGTGGTGATGAAAAACGTGAATAATCAGGTAAGTAGGTAAGGTCTGTAGGCAGACTAGGTATGAAGGTGACTGGGGACAATCTGGACTCGAAAGACGCGTTCAGAAAACAGAAAGCTCAATTAATAATGCAATAGTGGCTTACATGGCCATTCGTATTGGCGTATTTAGCATAGTTATAAATCATGGACATTGGAGGACCCACCACTTACCCGCCCTGGTATAGGTAACAGATGGTTACCCCTTCAAGGCTCTTGCAGGGACTCTAATTTTTTTGGTAAAAACGACTCTACATTTAACGAAACGATAACGAAACTAGACCTCCAATGTCCCTGCATACGTTGTTAGTAAGCAGTATGCAAGTGCTTAGCGGGAAATACAGATACAATATGTGTTAGTATGACAAAATATAGACAAGACAATGGGACAGGTTAGTGAAAGTCCACGAGGTGGCAAGCGCTGGGTGATTGTATCCAACGTATCCTACAAGCACCTGTTTGGAAGGAAGACGCAGTAGATAAGTAAAAAGGGCATGGCAAACGGTTGGGAGTCCTCTCCAATCGATTGGCAGTCCCAGCAAGAATGCGCATGACGTTCGGTCTAGTCGTGAACCACACTCAGCTTCCGCGCCCCTTAGCCGGTTCCTCAGTGATAACTCAAAGAAAAGTAAATGGGAAATTGGGGGGAAATACCCGACGACCCTAAGGAATTCAGCGTCGAGTAGCCGGAGGCAAGGCGAAGGAGAGCCGAGGTGGCCCCCCCAAACCTAAAGCCTGCACATGTTGCTGAGGGTTGCTAAAGCCTGCACAAAGCATGGACAGTATGTTTTCTATGTAACTATGCAAAATACGCCAAGACCTGCAGGCTTTTAGCAACGATACGATACGATTGTACCCCAGCCAGGAGCACTCCTGTCCCGGTTATACCGGTACGCCAGGGGGCACTGATTTGTTAGGACTTGGAACACATGCTCTGAGGATAAAGGAATGGATTGAGCGTTATAATTTCGTTTTTGTTTTTATCTTCCTTCTTTTTGCCTCTTCTCGGCTCTTCTTGGATCTTCTTGCTTCTTCTTGGATCTTCTTTCTTCTTCTTGGATCTTCCCGCCTCTCCTTACCTATTCTTGATATATTTTTGCGGCAGGGAGGAAAGGCGTGGGGAAGGGGGAGGTGGGGTTCGAGGAGAGGGAAGAGATAAGGGAGGGTAAAGGCGGGGAAGGTGGAATGGAACGGGGACGCACGGGATAGAACATGTAGGGAGAATCAATTTATTTCTTTGAATGGCATTGCAACGCATGCCTGGGACCAACTAGTTGTGTATAAAAAGTAGTTGTTTACAATTGTATATAAAAAATATAAAAAGTAGAAATAATATGTTGACATAAAAAAAATGTTTGTGTATATTTCAAACATCGAAATTATTAGATATATTAAAAATGTCGATAACATTTGCACATTTGTTTAGTAAACTATGTAAGCCAGGAAATGGCGAGTTTGCTACATAATTTGTTTGTGAAAGGTGACATTAAAAAGGTCCTTATATCTCGTGAATCGAGTAGGTGCTCTTAAATTGACTACACTCAGGAGTTCGCAACATTCGAGTTCCGAAGTTACAATCGAAGGTCAACAAAATAACTGGTCTCTGAATAAATATATTTTTTTAAATCAGAATGTGCAATTCACACGAGATAGAAGTGAAACTAGAAAGTCGCAAGATGTCGCTTTCTTTTGTTTTGCTTGATTTTTTAAGTGGTTTGAAGATTGGATATTGATTTCACAAAAATAAAAATGTTCATTTTTTAGGATTTCGCTGGATCTGGCCGCTGAGACTTGTCGAGTGCCTTGCCCGCTGCGCTATCGGATTCTCGCGCCGAAGCACGAATTTACCGCATTATGTTAGAACCGAGGACCCGCCAAATAATAAATTTCAATGAAGCATTTCCGTTTCATCCGAATTTCAAATCACTAACGAGGCTAAAAAAGTTTCACTTCAAAAATCATATATTAAATGAGTTGTACCTACCTACTTCTAAGCGGAAACAACAGAGAATCATTATGAATACATTGTCATTGGGTTATTATTATTAATAATCGATCAGATAAATCGATGAAAACATCACAAGAATAATAATATTAATGACGCCACTAATGGAATTTCTGCTTCCATATCAGATAATATTTATTCTCGGTCGCATCTTGCATCCTTACATAGTAATGCAACGAGCGTATATATTATTGTTTTAATTATATTACTATGACTACGTTATTATAATGAATGAACGAGTTATGCAATTTGTTGCCAGAACTAGCGTAATAAGGCCCGAGAATATGATATCACGATATTATTGGCGATAGACGAAGACAATCCGTTGTTTTATACTTAGTACGCAAAAATAGTTAACTGCCCGTTATCATAGTTTTATCGGAAAGAAATATCAGTGGAAGAAGAATCTGTCCACCCGGGTAACATCAAAAAATGTTGAAATGCGGGTATTTGGTTTAAAAATTCAGATTCGGAAGTCATATTCTAGTTGACCTGAAACAAAGATATTGAAATATAAGAGACGTGCTATCATCCGCAGTTTTTACTGGGTGGGACTGTGTTTCCAGGCGTCGCGTCGGTCGTGTCGCCGATGTTGTTACTGCACACCTTAAAAAAATCAAATAATTAACGAATTCTTTCCGTACTCAAACAATATTGTTAACCAATTCTACTGCACACTTTAAAAAAAAATCAACTAAATGAACGAATTCTTTCCGTATTCAAACTATTCCGGGAGGCCATCATGGCATATCTCTTGTATTTTAATATCTTGATTGAAAAGATCAGAATGTTTATTTTTTTTAATGTGTATATCTCGCAAAAGTCCCAGCTGCTGGCATCTCCAATTGGGGTACCTATGTCGTGAGGTGAAGGTAGTGGGGAGGGGGAAAAGATTAGAAGAGAAAGGTGGGGAAGTACCTGGCTGTTCATATCTGGTCACTAAACACGGCTAAAGCCATTTCAGTCGACGTTTCAATCCTGAATGTCGGTCTTACACCAGAGCGATACTGAGACTATATTCCACTCTGCAACGTGCCGCAAATATACCACTATAGATATATTATTTTTGAAGAATTAATTGTGAAATATAACACAAATTAATCGGATTGTGAGTCAAGAGCCTTACCCCTCGACCCCGGAGACCGTCGTTTTTGCTAAGAATGCATAATATTTTTTTTTTTACTTTTTTTATTCTCATTTCTTTGTACATATAATGTATAATAGCAAATAGTATACATATAATAACATAATATATAAAAACAGATTCCGAAATTCTCCAGTATTTTAAAATAAATATCAACTATACTTTTGCCACTAATCTCCAATAGTCCTAAATTCTCCAGTATTTTAAAATAAATACCTCTACTTTTGCCAGTAATCTATTCACAAATGTAATAGGTACTAACAGCGATGAGGGTAGCAAATAATGTAAAATCATGCAATGTCCAGTGTGTTAACTGTAATGTCCTCCGCGTGCAAAGCCGTATCTTCTCCAAGCATAAACTTATAATTAAAGTGTGTTTATCGGAAGTGACCTGCCAGGTAAGTATGTTTCTGTATCCATTTGTAAATAGTAAAATCAGTTAGAACCTAAGCATTCCTAATAAGTTGTACAGCGCCCTTGAGGTGATTTTTCACAAAAACGGCGCTTTATAAATTATTCAATTATTATTATTATTATTATTAACAAATAGTATGAACAAGAAATGAAAACCCACTAAGGCACTGCCCGAGTGTGGGTAATATTTAAACAAAATACTATATTTCCAAGTACCCAAAGTATAAAATAGACTTAAAAAACATATAAAATATAAAGTTAGTATAAAAAGTCAGTATCATTAATAATCAATCGTTTCGGTACTTATTATTGTAATAAAGTAATACGTTATATGGACT
This sequence comes from Limnephilus marmoratus, assembly GCA_917880885.1. Taxonomy (NCBI): domain Eukaryota; kingdom Metazoa; phylum Arthropoda; class Insecta; order Trichoptera; family Limnephilidae; genus Limnephilus; species Limnephilus marmoratus. Next base: position 12,194,487 of record OU862922.1, read on the forward strand.
GGGGCATAACATTTTACAATTTCTTTAAGATTATGATAGATAATCTGTACGGTTTGTGAATTTTTTGATATTGCTATTCTAAGATTTTTTTTTTTTTACATGAGCTCCACACAGGAGGCCCTGAGGAAAATAACTTCCCTCAGGGCCTATGTCATCTTTGGGGATGCTGTGTGGAGGGTTTTTTTTAAGGAAGGGAAGGAGAGGAGAGTTCTGGGAAGGAAAAGGGTTTAAGGGGTGGGTAGGAATCTGGGGTTCAGTATGTCCTGGTCATCCGCCTCCAAGACCTAGACAAACCTCACCCCATGAACCCGGGCACCCCTGCTAAATCACCAAACGTAGCGAACCACTTGGGGTGACCTATGGCAGAGGTGTTGGTTATCCAATAAAGGTTCCCGGGGCGGCGGTACCCATTCCCGCCTCCCAAATTGAAATATGAGGGTAAAGAGCTACATTGTCACACCAGAATTATAAAAATCAGAGTGTGCAATTCACACGCAGTAGAAGTGAAACTAGAAAGTCGCTAGATGTCGCTTTCTTTTCTATTGCCTGTTTATTTTAAAGTGGTTTAAAGACTGGATTTTGATTTCACAAAAACATATTTTATTCTGGATTTGGAAGGTTTCGAACCTCTCTGGGCGCTGAGAGTCTGGCGCTTCATACCGCAGCGCTATTGGAGGCCCGCGCGTAGTCGTGAATTTACCGCATTATATTAGAACCGAGGACCGTCAAATAATAATTTTTTGTGACGCATTTCCGTTTCATCCGAATTTCAAATCACTAACGGGACGAAAGAAGTTTCACTTCATAAATATCAAATTCGCGTCATTTATAAGTCTGTATATATTTTTATTTTTACTTAACGACAGGTTATTTATCCAATAGCACCATCTATTTAGATGTGACCCAATAACTTGTATAATACAGCTATTACCTTTTATCCGCGATAATATATGTAGGTATTATCCGCAACTTTACCGGATGAGATCAGTGTAAAATTGGGCCCAAGTCTGCTAAAATTAAAGATGACCTAATACGATCAGCTTTGAGGCAGACTTGACGTAATGCAGACATCAGATATTATTAAACATCAAAGGGAAGAAGTGTTAGACTATTTATTATGTTATGAATTAGCAGTTTAATCACCGGGAGTAACATTGCGCTACTCGAAATTATAAATTGATCGTTGGTATTAACTAGTGTTGAGTACCTCATACAAGAGGCACCTCAAATGTGCCATACAAACACGTAAAATGTCCCCCCACCTCACAATATGTATTTGTACCAACTCTTTTTCTTTGTATTACTACAAATATGAAGGGGGGACAAATATGAAGGAGGGACAAATATGAAGGTGGGACAAATATGAGGTGTGAGGTGGTTTGTTTTGTTGGACTACATTCATGTCATGTACGGGACAAATATGAGGTGAGGTGTGAGGTGGTTGGTGTATTGGACTACATGTCATGTCACGTTGTCACGTATGGGACAAACATGAGGTGAGGTGTGAGGCGGTTGATGTATTAAACTACATGTCATGTCACGCATAGTTTGGGACAAATGTGTGGTGAGGCGTCAGGCGTGAAGTGTTTGTATATTCTATGACATTTTTGTATTAGGACCGTGAGGTGGTAAACCAATCATATATTGTGAATACCGCAGAAGCGTCCCAACTGCTCCGAAATTTATATTTTTTATTTTTTTATTCTAAATTATTGTTAAGTGAATACAGCACAAGAGTCCCAACTGCTCCAAAAAATTTGTTTTTTTGAAATATTTTTATTGTAAATTATTGTTATGTGAATACACAAAACAATAATTTATGAGCACAAGAGTCCCAACTGCTTAAAATTATTTTTTTTTATTCTAAATATTTTTTATTGTAAATTATGTTTTGATAAGTGAATACCGCACATCAGTACCAACTGCTCCAAAAAAAATATTTTTTTTAATATATTTTTATTTTAAATTATTGGTTTATGTTATGTAAATACCGCATAAGAGTCCAAACAGCTCCCAAGGGTGGGAGGATGAGGCAGTGTTGAGATGAGGTGGAGGAGGTTGCTGAGGAGGGGGAGGGATAAGAGGGGGGTGCAGGGGGGGATCAGAGGGGGATGCAGGGAGGGGATCAGAGGTGGTGAAGGGGGGGAGGGGGTAGGCCTTTTTTATATCCATTTTTCGTATTACAAAAATAACAGACACGGGAGGCGGGTATGGGTACCGCCACCCCGGTATTTATTAGAAAACCAACACCTCTGAACCAAGAAAATCAAGCTGAAGGAAAAAAACCAGCCACCCCCCCCCCCCCCCCCCCCCCCCCCCTGCAAGGGAAAATATTTTGTAACACCTCACCTCAAATGAGGTGGGACACCTCAACACCTCATTTCAATATTTGAGTACCTCATACAAACTCCTCCTGATATCGTGTCCTACCCAACACTAGTATTAATCCTGTGAATGGTGTGATGTAAAGGGATTAAAAGGAAAATAGTTGTGTAATTTTCAATTTAGAGAAATAGCAAAAGCTGATTGAAGCTTGTGTCATTTAAAATTATACCAAGCACCTCAGCTCGGTTCGAGATACTTAAGTCGAATTTATTTTTTATTTTTTAATCTCGTTTCTTATTGAAAACATTTGAAAACAATCAAATTATGACGGAAAATGAATTATTTCCACAACACATATACAGCTATTTTGCTATTTATATAAAACTAGCAAACCCGGCCACACGTTGCTGTGGCTAACGAAACAACGCCATTACCCGACCTTTACAAAAACCACACTACCCGCTTGCCAGCTGCCTGCTACCTGAATTGAATATTTTGAATTTCTCGGCTTGGAATATTAGAAGCATATATTATACATATAAACCTTCCCCTAAACTCTATCTATTGGTGAAAACCGCATGAAAATCCGTTGCGTAGTTTAAAAGATCTATGCGCACATACATTTTGAGCGACTTCATTTGATGATAATATGCTTTTTTTATTCGGGCAGAGTTCAATACTCAATAATTTTGTTGCTTTGCGACTTGGTTGCAAATGAAAACGTTTAACTATAATAGGTATCTTATTCTGTCGTGTAGCAAACAAAAAACTATTTGAATTTGAAACTAAGTATTGAAATTTTATTGCTTGAATATATGTATTATGTAGGTAGGTATATATCATTGATAATTTTGCTCGTGGCTCTCCAGGTCTGTAATTAGCGACACGCTATCATCAGTATAATTTCATATGATGTTGAGTTGTTATGAATTAAGTGCCTATTGCTTAATTGAGTTATGAATTAAGTATCTATTGCTCAGTTGAGTTAAGAAATTATTTTTAAGTTTAAATGTATTAAGTGTCTATTGCTTAGTTAAGTTATGAATTAAGAATATATTGCTTAGTTGAGTTATTAATTATGTATCTATTGCTTAATTGAGTTGTGATTATAAATTAAGTATATATTGCTAAGTTGAAGTAGGAATTAGGTATTTATTGCTTAGTTGAGTTATGAATTAAGTATCTGTTCCTTAGTTGAGTTATGAATTAAGTATCTGTTCCTTAGTTGATTTATGAATTAAGTATCAATTGCCCAGATGAGTTATGAATTAAGTATCTGTTCCTTAGTTGAGTAATGAATTGAGTGTCTATTGCTAAGTTGCTTTATGAATTAAGTATCTGTTCCTTAGTTGAGTTATGAATTAAGTATCAATAAATTGCTAAGTTGAGTTATGCTACATGTATCTATTGCTTAGTTGTGTTATGAATTAAGTGTCTGTTCCTTAGTTGAATTTAGAACCTATTGCTTAGTTGAGTTATGAATTAAGTATCTATTGCGAGGTTGAGTTATGAATTAAGTATTTATTGCTTGTTGTCTTGTTGAGTTGTGAATTAATTATAAGAACAAAAAAAATTATAAGCATACTCCACTAGCTCCCAAGTCAAAAGTTTGTATAATCTTACTATACTTTTTATTAAGACGAATATACATAGGTAACAGGCAAAAAAATCGCTTGGCAAACGGAGCCTAGAAATGGTCGACTTTAGCACAAAAGCGGTTTTTTTATGTTTATTTTGCAAATGTAGAAAGAAAGATAGCCAATCGAGGGAAACTGTCACAGATCATCTTAGCCATAAAATTGTATTTTTTTAGTTGTTTCTTACATGCGTTCATTCATTTCTAATTTTTATAATGCATTTTTTAGTAGTTTACGCTTTTATTTTTTATAAAGTGATTAATAATTGTATTTCAATTCAACCAAAGCGAAATGAAAGAAAAAGCTTCAGTTTATTCAAAACATATTTTTTGCTATTCATAATATAAACAGATTTGTAGTAAAGATTAATCGAAAATGGCGACTTCACATTAAGCTTCGCCTTAGGTATGTGAGGGTTAAGTGAATCGTAAAGTTCAATGAACTAGGCATAAATGCTTCATGTCTTGAACCTAATGATAACATGTCAAATAAAAAACCTTGCATATAAATTTTACAAGAACTTGGTACGAGGTTTCCTTATCAAGAATGCTTCTTTATCAAGAGTGCAATTTAGTCTAGTAGTGTAACAACTAACATTATTCTCTAACCTAGTTCAAGAGCCTTATCAACAACTACCTTTTATAATGTTACGAAATAAGCTGGCATTTAGAAAGCCTTTCGAAAGGTAATAAAGGGCTACACTTTCTAACACGATTCTCCCTGGGGATATCTTAGTTTAACAGAAGGATTTTTGTTACATTAAGGGAGAATTTCACCATCTTCTTGATTTATTAATTGTTTTTGTATTTAATTCGTAGAAATCCGTTTAATTAAAAAAAAAGTATTGAACGTTATTAATAGCCTTGCATCTGCGTAGTTGATTTAAGAATCCGGCTTCCAACGTATGTCTGCCGCCGCGCCTTACCCGTCGCATCATATAAACATCTGTGTACGTGGATTTTCAGACAAAGTTACCATTGTAATTCGGTTTCTAATTCAAGAATTCGTCACAAGATGACTCCACTTTCGTCGGCAAGACGCAAAGGGACGTGCCCTTCCTAGTTATAAGTTCTACGAATTTGTGAACCTGGAGTATCTCCCGGATTTCGAAAGATTGATCCTAATAATACTCGGTTGAATCAGGCGGCTGTATATTATTTTTCGCGGTGACTAGCCATCACTGGTTGACACGTTGACAGTGGATATGAGGAATGGGCTAATTTTGGAACCAGTTCCTTTTGGATTTACAAAAGATCACCAACATTAACTGGGCGAAGCCGAACCAAAAGCCGCTCGCAGGGCCTAGGAGTAAAAACCTGCGGGCGGGTTTTTTAACTGCTAGTAATGGTATTATTATCTAAGTTCTGCAAGTATTTATAATTATTTTTTTATTATTGTGACAGCTGTTTCAATACAGCAGTCACATCATTATTAAACAATAAAGAACACATTAAAACAGATTTCCAAGTACCCCGTCCAATAATTTTCTCAATAACCCGGTTTAACCGGTAATAAATCAATTTAGGCACCTTCTAAATTGAAATTTATAAATATATAAATAAATCTTTTCAAAGTGGTCTAACCACACTTTGAAAATATAAGCCGAAACAGCTGTCACAATAATAAAAAACTAAAATACTTGCAGAACTTACAATAAGATTATTAAATTAAATTTAAATTTAACTAAAAAAAACTTTTATTGCTTATTTATAGAACAACGCATATTTATCAATAAACACATGAATACTTGCATTAGGTTGAAAACTCGGCTAACCCTTCCGATATAATAGCCAGTATTCATAGATTCAAGTACCGAATAGGAAACTCGAACTTAGGGGGTATTTCACCATCCTCCTCATAGATTATCTATATGATAATGTACATTTTCGGTTAATTTAATTACGATTTATTTATTTTTATTTTTTTTTATTTATTGAGTTAGTTTATACTACATGAATATAAACTAATAAGCACAATGTAACATTTCATTTGATAAATTTAAATATTTTTACAGTAAGCATAACAATTCTTTTTAAATACATTCATTCTTTCTTCATTCTTCATACTTTCAGGCATTTCATCATACATTTTTAGTCCTCTGTACATTAGGCAGTTCTGTGATTTTGATTTCTTCATTTGTGGCAATCGAACTCTGTTTATATTTCTTGTTTCGTAATTATGAATGTCTCTATTAAAAACAATTTTATCCTTAAAGTATTTTGGCATTTGGTTTTTCATAATTTTATGCACAAAAATAAACACGTTAAATAGTAGTCTCTTATTTATTGGAATCCAATTTAGCTCCTCTCTCATTTGATTAATCCTTGCGTATTTGCCTTTCCCCAGTATACATCTCATAGCTTCCGATATTTAAAAAAAGCATTAGCATTTAAAAAAATTGAGTCTTCTATTCGGTATCTGAATCTATGAATAGTGGCTATATATAGCTTAGATTAGCGGAGTTTTTACCCGCTGCAAGTATTTATTTATTAATATTCGTTAATGTACGGAATAAATAAATAAATAAATCTTAAATCTAAAATATACGTTATCTAAACTATCGAGAGAATGGTGAAATACCCTCAGTCATTTTTTCATTATTATGGTATTCTGTTATACTTTCAAAACAAACAAAAAAAATGGCTGTCTTCCTATTTAACACAAGAGTTATCATAGAACCGGTTTAAATACGTTAAAAACCGTCAATGGACATTAAAACTTGCACACTATCGAAATAAACTATTAAATAATAAGGAAGTTGTATAATAACATGTTTTATAAATCGGAATATTTGCATTCGTATCATAAAGATTTAAGAAAACTGATATCGTTTTGAAGGTTAAAAGAATCTAAGATTCAACAATAGCTGTGGGTGGTCATCGTTGTATCAAGCTCAATCTAGTTTAAAATACCAAAATTCATAAAATCAAATACCCATCTACAGTAATAACCATATTTTGTAGGCCTCTGGGATGCCGTAGTTCTGACTAGTGGCGCGGAAACAGGCAAACGGGCCCGCAAGCAATTTTGATTATTGGACCCCATCCTTTGGAACTATCCTACACGCAGGTAGATAACTGACAATAATTATATAATTGCATAGTGTGAATGGACTCCAGATACTAATATCTACAGCCTGTATGTCGGACGAATATCTACAGCTCATATGTTGAACTAATATCTACGAACTTCAGAGTGTTGACTAATATCTACAGAGCTAAGGTCGGACGAATATCTATGACGGTCCCAGTGTTGACTAATATCTACAGAGCGTAGGTTGAACTAATATCTACAGAGCGTAGGTTGGACTAATCAGCTAAATGTGTCCAATAGTCCGATATTAGGGATTTTTACATACATACTTACATAAATTAAGTTTTTTTAAACTGCATAGGTACGCAATATTACGCTATACCAATATGCTATACATAATGCAAATCCAACCTCTGCCATTGCTGTAGATATTCGTCAACACTTTGGTTCTCATAGATATTAGCCAGCAGTTTGAGCTGTAGATATTCGTCAACACTTTGGTTCTCATAGATATTAGTCAACAGTTTGAGCTGTATATATTCGTCAACACTTTGGTTCTCATAGATATTAGTTCGATTTTTTCAGTTTTTGGAATTCCTGTAGATATTAGTAGACGCCTCCGTGTGAATGGGGTAAAAGACGTTAACTTTGGAGAGGGATTCTACATAACAAAACGAGCGACAGGTATTTCTATCTGAAGGTATAAAACTACAAAGGTTTTTTTTAAGTAAAACTTCTTTACGCACGCTTGACTGGTGAATGCATGACGAGAGCTTTACGAAAAGCGAGGCGAACGGTAGTTGAGAGGGAGACATAAGTTAGTAAAGATAGAAAGAGAGAGAGTTACGTTTCGTATATTACTGCAGGGGGAAAAGAGAGAGAGGTGCTATTCTTTCTCACTTTCTCTCATAGCCAGTTACGTTTCGTATATCTAAGACACAGTGCAGGCCTATTGTCTGTATCACACTGTAGGAGCAAGAGAGAGCAGTGCCCGCGCACATTGTCTTTCTCTCTTCCTATCATAAAGATGGAGTTAAAGAAGTTTTACTTCAGTCGTGTGGTCTAAAGTACACTCGTTTTTTTTTAATCGCGACTAGTTTAAAATATAGCAAAATCCGCAAACGCCTAAATTGCATTTTAAGATACACTGTGATTTCGTACCTGTAAAATGTTAAATAACAGAACAAAATTTGTTTTTAATAATTTTCGGAGCATATATTGAGTTTTTCTACATCGAGGGAATTTCATAAAATTACCATTTCGGATTTACATGTGTATGGATATTATCATAAAATTTACATAGGTATATATTTTTTAAGGAACTTAAAAACCAGTATTCAAGAGAAAATTGTTAAAAATCGGTAGAAATTCAAGATGCGGGAGCTGATGTAGAATCATTTACCGTGCGAATGCACTTTCCAGAGAACTTATTGTATATGCAGATAGGTAATAGACATGATTTTTTTTATATATTTCTAAATGTGTTGATTTCCTTACTCAGACCCCCGGGCAAACGCCCATGCAACTCAGATGGTCGCCGTAATAACGGTTTAAACATTTTAAATCGATTTGAATGCCATTGAATTGTTATAGCAGAACTTATAACTGAAACAATTTTTACTATACCTAGATAATAAACGAAGATATTTATTTATTACATTACATTAGATACATTTATAAAGCTAAAATAACATAGTAATAATATTGCGTAGTAACTGAAAATATTTAGAAATGTGTACAAGTGTTTTTAGGTCGATATTAGTTCCTAGCTAGGCAGATTGTTCGTTCTAAGGAACCAAATTCTCGTGAAAATCCTAAATTTATACTGTGAAAAAAAAAGTTTTTTTTTAATTAAACATGTACTAAGGTTTTATTACATATTAAAAATTGTATATGAATGCCGAAAACAATAACATTTTACAGCAAAGATAGCGTAGACCCTACAAACTGTCAAGTCAAGAGTATGTATCAACGCACTCCCGTAGTTTAAAGCAATAAAGAGTCTAGAATTCATTCAAGACAGTACAAAAACAAAACAGGTCAGGTCAAAACGGTGGAGCTTTTACGAGATGACTAAAATGTCAGCTCGGTTATTTTCAGTTACTTTTGCTAAGGTGGTCCTATTTTATTACGCACAGCTTCTCGGTTCACTAGACATTACTTAGATGAATTAGCTCCGAGATGAAGAAAGGTGATTGACCTCCTTGTATGAAGATCTCTCGGTCAACGATTAGTATCAAAAATATGTTATCTATGTGCCTGGTTTTTTTAATATATAATATATCATGAACTTCTCTTGTTGTATTTGGGAATAAATAAACGTTATTAATATATTTATCTGCGTAGAATTCATAGCAAAGCAATTTAAAAAAAAAAATTATTGTTTTTATTTCTTGCTAGAGCAATCCCGATGAGTTACAGAACTCATTTTAGGACAGGAGGAACTTACAAATCGTGGGTGGGAGGAAATAGTTAAAATTTTACATAAGAATTTGGATATTAAAATATAAGATTCACATACAATATAGAAGAAAAATAAAAGGCAGGTTGAGTAGAATAAACAGCAATGGAAAACAATAAAGGAAAAGGGAACAAGGTTATACAGATATGGATGATTACAACTTAATGGAAAAGAAAAGAAGAGAAAAGAAACCAGACAATTGAACATGACAAGAAAATTACAAAGTTTCATCCTTATACATACTTAAAAAATATTCTTTTAAAGCATTACTCTGATTTTTTTTTATTTTGCTGGATTCCCTTGTACATATCTGGTAGCGAATTATATAGTGTATAGGCAACATAGTTCAGAGATTTTATCCCATATTTTGTAGTGTGTGTTTGAGGTATGCGGATTTTATTGCTATTTCGAGTATTGTGAGTGTGGATGTCTTGATTGTAAAGTGGCTTGATGTTAGTGTGAGTTGATTGTTGGTTAATTTGTAGGATGGTGCTTGTGATTTCATGTTTAGGAAGGACTGTGATTGGAAGGATACCGCGAACTGAATAGATGTCTCTGACATGGGTGTCCCATGGAAGTCCAAAAACATTTCTGAGAGCTCGGTTTTGAACCACCTGCAGATCAGCTATCAATTTCTTTGAGGCAAATGCCCAGATACAGCAGAGATAAGAAAGGTGTGAATGTACCATGGCGTAGTACTCTGATGTTAATAAAGGTACGGGTAGTAATCCTCGGAGTCTATAAAGTACACCAGTTATGGGTGTAATTTTCTCCTTTACATGATTTATGTGGAGATCCCACGAAAGTTGCGAATCTACGATTTTTTTTTTTTTTTTTTTTTTTTTTTTTTTTTTTTTTTTTTTATTTCATATATTTTTTATTAGTAACAGATATTTGGGTTTTTTTTGGCTACCACACTAGGCTAAGATTTATTTATTAATTTTGAGTTAGCTCACATCGTCGTGTGCTAATAATTTGAGAAATATCTACGAGTGTATATGTCTCGGCCTGGTACGGAAGTGATTTCTAGGTGCTTGCTTTCTTCCTATTTGGCAAATTGCTTTGGATTCTTCATCCTGTGTCCGTGTATTTCGTGATAGTTAATTAAATATCTTTTCAGTTCCTTAGACACCATCCCAATGTTAATTTTATGTATAAAAATAAGTATATTAAAATATATGGTTTGCTTCCCCGTCATGAAATTTAGCTCCTAACCGTGTGTATAAGTTGCGCTGGAGTAGGTACATGCATTTTTTTTCAATTTATCTTTATTGCAGAGAAAAATAATACTTGAACAGTAATTAAAGTGTGGTGATATAATTGTATTATGTGTATGACTAATGTGACCTGACGTTCCGTTTTCTCCGGGACGTCCGTTTTCAGGCAGCGTGTCCCGGTGTCCCTGGCAAAATGTCCCGTTTTCGAAAAGAAAGAAACTCGCAGTAGAATATTAAAAAAGTATATAACAAGTGTGCAGTTCACACGCGGTAGAAGTTAAACCTTCAGAAAACTAAAGTAGACAAAAGTGGAGGCTACGAAGCACCGCACAAAGAGGAGACCAATAATTATCTCTCATTCTCTCGCGAGCTAAATCCTGTAGATTTATGTGTTTGTCTCTTTTTAGTGTCGCTTTTTCGATCATAGAGTTTCAAATCACAACGGTGCTAAAGAAGTTTTCACTTCAAAAATATTTCTAAAAATGCGCTTGGTAGCTGTAAGACAATTGTGATCTAGCCTCCTACATAGTAAAGTAAATTCACTCGTAAAATCCAAGCTAATTTTTGTCAAAAACATTTTTAATATAACGTATTGCTGTATTTCGTTTATTAGTAAAATAAATAAACAACGAGTGTGCTTTAGACCACACAACTGAAATAAAACTTTTGCTCCATCTATATGATAGAAAGAGAGAAAGAAAATGTGCGCGCGCACTGCTCTCTTTTGCTCCTACAATGTGATACAGACAATAGGCCTGCACTGTGTAACGTAACTGGCAATGAGAGAAAGTGAGAAAGAAAATGTGTGTTCCCACCTCTCTCTCTTGCCCCTACAGTAATATACGAAGTGTTCGCCTCGCTTTTCGTAACGCTCTCGTCACGCATTCGCCAGCTTACTCCCCAAGTCAAGCGTGCGTAAAGAAGTTTTACTTAAAAAAAACAAGGATCTAGAATTACAATCGTCCATGCGATTGGTAGCTGCAATATGAATTGTAATCTAGCCTCTTAGGTACAGCGCTCTTGGGTCGATTTTTAGCGAAAACAGCGCTATACATGTTGTCCAAATTTATTATTATTATTAAGTGTACCTTCCTTTTTTTGTGTCACGGTTTGGGGGAAAAAATAAATGGTCACGTTATGTATGACCCATACACGAATATTATAAGAAATATACGTATTGTAATAATGTTTTTATGATAGACATTAAACAAACTTACCCAGAATGCAATCCAAGCCACCAATTTGATAAGAGTAAGTAAGAGTAAACAGAAGAGATTACGACTAAACATACAGAGGAAAGTTCTGGAGATAATATTAGAGTATGAGAAATTTACCTTCTTTAAGAATTGAAAAATTATTTTGCGGTATCAACTTATTGATGGTTAGTACTTATTATTATTGTACTTATTAAGGTAATTATTAATAGCTACCTTTATAAATAATAATAAAACAATTAGTACACCACTTTTTATTAATTAACTAGCTGACCCGGCGAACTTCGTAACGCCTCAGAATCAATAAGTGTTGTTTTAACTTATTAGCTGAATTAAATTTAGTTAAAAATTACACAACGAAGCAATTATCGATGCGCAACTGTCCATGTTTTATTTTAGTCAGAGACGTACGGTTTTATATTTTTTGTGATTTTCTTACTTTTCCACTTACTTACGGGAATTGCGTTTCATTTTCTTTACACGTGTGTGGGAGATTTATTATAATTATTGTATTTTTCCTTTAAATTCATACGTTCACCGTTTATATCATTTTCGTCTGTGGATATTTTTAGTGTGTAAGAAAGAGGGGAAGCATTATATTTTAAGAACAAAGGCAAAACAATCAGCGCATTGACTTTTTGGATTTTGTTTTCGAATTTTTGGAATTCACTCACTGTTCAATATTATACTTATCACAATATTGTTGCAGCTCTTTCAAAAAATGAGAATTCGTTCCATACAAAATGTGTGAGGAAAAGAATTTTATTTATAGTTTTTTTTTCGTGAATTTTTCCAATGTTTTAATAGCTGTTCTGCTATTTGGGGCGGATACAAATCCAACACATCAAACATCATAAAAATCGGTCCAGCCGTTATCGAGTTATAAATGGTGTAACTAACCCGACTTTGTTTCATATATTATATTAAGATTAGGCATGATTCGAGAACCGATGATTTTAACATACTTACAGACATTTAAACAAAAAACTAATAAAAACATACAGACATAGAATTTTTTTCTGTTATAGTTGATTAAAAAAATCTTATAAATCGGTCAGTGTTTCAGTATTATTTAAGAGAAATTAAACTTTCAGGATACTTAATATTAGGCAGGGTAGGCATTAACACAAAATGGTTTTTAAAAATCGCCTTTAAATATTAAAACAGTTTAAATAAATAAACAGTTAGCAGTTTCAGTTATTTTTTAAATTTAACAGTTAACGATTTAAAACAGTTTTCAGGAAAATACAAGAACGTTTTATTTCTCTTATCAAAATTTCCACAAATTCTACACATTTGTCTGTAGCATTTCCGCAAGTGTTTACAGCTGGAATCTGGAAGTGATTCAAAGGTTAATGACAGTGGCTGAATAGCTAGGAGGCATTACACTGCCAAATAAAGGGTTTGAATCGTTCACCCGGTAAACAAAACTTTAAATGTCAAATTTAAAAGGCGGAACGTAAAGAAGATAAATTAAGAATTTCTCTACCTTGAAAATCCCCCTATATAGTATAAGATAAGATCAACATTTGAATCAAGATTATTTAAATCACGATTTTATTATAATCATAAGTTAGGTAGATAAACGAGTTGTTATTTTTTAAACGACTTCAAAAAGGAGGAGGTTCTCAATTCGACTGTATTTTTTTTTTGTTACCTTAGAACTTTCGACTGGGTGAACCGATATTGATGATTCTTTTTTTATTTGAAAGCTGATGCTTTCCGTGTAGTCCCATTTTAATTTGGTCCAGTTCCGATAATGGGATCCATGAGAAAACCATATAAGTCTTAAATTTGCATTAAGTATGTGCGCGACAAATGGACGAATAACTCAATATCACGCCAACCGATTTCGATTATTCTTTTTTTATTGGAAAGGATGTACTTCAAGGGTAGTTTGATCAGAGTTTGGTTAGGTTCTGATTATCGGATCCATGACAAAGTAACGGAACTCTTCAATTCTTAGGAGCAAATTAACGAAACTCGGCCGAATCTCTTAATTTGACCCTAGCGTCGTTATGGTCAAATTGTGTCTGGCTCATATGAGCAGCACGTTTAGTAGGTCTACCCATATTCAGACAAATTAGTTGGTGTAGGTACTTAAGATTCACTAAAAAACAAAAAATAAACAAAAATTTTAACAAAACAAAAAAACGACTTCAAAAAATGCACTAAAAAGTAAAAAAATAATTTCGTACTCTTCTACAACTTCATAATCATCTTACTTTTTCTACTCATTAACATGTAGGTACGATTGTTATTTTTGGAGTCGGTGTCAGCAAAGGTACCCGGCCCAACGTGTTCACTTGACAGCCCCTCTCCCGCCGCGGCCCCGCTCTGGCCTCGTCAAGTCGCTTGTGCGACACAAGCACATCTCACCTAAACTATGTATGTAGTTACAAACCTTCCTTGAATGACACCGACTCCAAAAATAACAATCGTACCTACATGTTAATGAGTAGAAAAAGTAAGATGATTATGAAGTTGTAGAAGAGTACGAAATTATTTTTTTACTTTTTAGTGCATTTTTTTAAGTCGTTTTTTGTTTTGTTAAATTTTTTGTTTATTCTAAAGAATTTTTAATGCCATCTGTTTGAATTACGATTATGTTTTCTTCAATGAATTAATGCGAATCTCGTAAAAAATGTAAATTTGATAGTTTATCGTATTATTATTATTTTTATGTAGACAGGTTCTTGTTATTAATACCAAATTTGTAAATATTAACCAAAAATTACACTCACACACATTATTTACAAAACCATTCATTTGACACTGGCTAGAACACTCCTTTGGGGTGAAAAACCACGAACGGAAAAAAGGAAAGTGTTAATTAACCCGCTTTCCGACATCCCATCGAGCTGAAACTCGGCAGATAGACACTGCATTACTTTCGTGGCACTCACGAAAATGATTATTTTAAGATATAAAATTACAAAATATTGTTATAAATATGTGTGACAGGGGCGGGGGGGATGGTTAAAAAATCATGAAATTCGTGTGACGTAATTTGTGAATGGCCCCTTACGTAATTTTGTGATTTATTGAAATTTATGTTAAGTAATTGGGAGTAGTTTGCATTGTTTGCAAAGTGTTTAAGAAAACAAAATATTATATTGCACTCTTATTGACGAGAATATATACTAAAACAATAATTATTGTTTGTTACAATGAAAACAAACAAAAGTGGCAGATGATCTCAGTATCGTCATTCAAATTCGAAACGTTGCTTGAATTGGCTTTCGTAGTATTTGGTAATTTGATCGGAGGCGTCTACTAATATCTACAGGAATTCCAAAAACCGAACAAAGTGGACTAATATCTATGAGAACCAAAGTGCGTACGAATATCTACAGCTCTAACTGCTGACTAATATCCATGAGAACCAAAGTGTGGACGAATATCTACAGCACTGGCAGAGGTTGGATTTGCAATTATGTATAGCATATTGGAATAACGTAATATTGCGTATGCAGTTTAAAAAACATAATTTATGTATGTATGTTGTAAGTGAAAATCTTTAACAGCTTTCTTTATTTCGAGTGCTTCTAAATTATTTAGTCTGTTACCATGACCATTCCTGTGTCAGTTAGGTTAAGTTAGGTTAGGGGTCGTCCATTAATCACGTGATGTTTTTTAGCAACTTTTTAACCCCCCCCCCCCTGGTGATATGTGGTGAGGTTTTAGACTCACCCCCCCCCCCCCTCACAAAATCACGTGTATTTTTTTTTTGTATGAAGTATTTTGAAATTTTCAGAATATTATCACGAAAAATAAATACACGTGATATCTCATTTTACCCCTCCCCCCCCTCGTGATACTACGTGATTTTTTTTTCGACCCCCCCCCCCCCCCTTTCGAGCCTCACGTGATTAATGGACGACCCCTTAGGTTGTGGTGCCGTGTATTTCGAAATAAATAAATATCTTTGTATTATGACCTCCATGTTTGTTCAATAAATTATTGTCCTCGTAAACAGCAAAATACGTAATATTATGCAAAAACTTCATGTACGTACTTTAAACGTTTAAGCCTTTACGTAATTGAATTAATTTATGCTTTTCCGTACAACCTCTTGCTCAGTTGCCCTCTGTAGATATTATTCCAACCTACGCTCCATAGAAATTAGTCACCACTGGGACCGTCATAGATATTGGTCCGACCTGAGCTCTGTAGATATTAGTCTACACTCTGAAATTCATAGATATTAGTCCAACATATGAGCTGTAGATATTCGTCCGACACACAAGCTGTAGATATTAGTATCTGGAGTCATTCGATCTGATTATCCAAGTAAGTCTAACCTTCCAAGATAGGATTCGTAGAGTTATTCCGGCATTGATTTTTGTACCGATGGTGGTGAAGATGACAACTTGATATAAAACGGTACTCAAAATATGAAACGCAACAACATATCGGATCAAGGATATGGTTTGTTTGGCAGAGAGCTGGTACAGGATAATATCTCCCCCATATCCTTCCAACCGTTGGTTCCCCTCATCCTGTGGCGTCACGACCATTAGCCATATCCTGGGTCAGGAGTCAGGAGTCGCACAGTTTGGCAATACAGGTAAGAGGAACGGCTGCGCGGCCGTTTTCATGCTTAATTTTCATTGGCATTTTAGGCCAAAATACCCAACCGAACAGAATTTTTTAAGCTTATAGCAAATATCTAGTATAGTATAATAATATATAATGAAATCTAAAATTATAAGAAAATTAAAAATGTTTTTTGGATCAATATTTTAATTTTGTTTTCCAAAGTAAAGACAAAGCCTTACGAGCGTTCATGGGAGGATTTGAACAGGCTAAAACTGAAGAAAAAACATTAGCAAGTAATAAATATATCGTCATGATGAAAATATATTGTTAAGATGTATTTGGCATCATAGTTCTTTTTATTTCGATAAATCTTTACTACGAATCGGTTGACATTATAAATACAACAAAATACGTTTCGGATAAATTAAAGCTTTTCCTACCGTTTCCATGAAGTAGAATTAATATAATTTATTGTTAATTGCTTTATAAAAAATATAAGCTTAAACTACTAAATAGATATGTTTTTTTTTTCATTAGAAATATGAAATACGATGAACGTATAGAAACAACTTTTTAAAAGCATAATTTTAGGATTAAAATTATTTGTGGCAGTTTCCATTGATTTTGTCTTTCTTATAAAATAATACACCAAATGAATATAAAAAAAAAAACACATTTGTTAATCGTGTCCTCTAGACTCACGCAGACTTTTAAATAACGTACAAAAGTTCTAACTCATTCAGCAGTGGGAATATGACATCATTAATTAAATAATCATTAATTAACCACTGAGAGACTAAATGAACCAACATTAATTAAATTAATTTTTGCTTTTATTGCATTACAAAAATTTAATTAAAGCTATGATTATTTAGTACAACAGTTTTCAGAAAAGCCCCGTTATTATTAATTTGAGGAGGAACAAAACACGTGAAAAACATAATTAGCCATCCCGGTAATCATAGTATTGTAAAGATATAAAGGTTGTCGATACCACTGACATATGTTATAAAACAGCGTGATGACTATGGGAACAAAAATTGTTCATTCGCAGCACCCAAGCACCAATTTCGCAACAGCTGTAAATCAATGGTGACACTTTGTAATAATCAAATTTATCTTCATGTTCCGACGACCTACATTAAATAGGCACCCGAAGTTAGCACCCATCTAGTGCTAGGTCTACCGATTATGATAATCTTCGGTGTAGACTTACAAACTCAAAGGCTCGGTATATCGGTTGATTAAAAGCTTGGCTTGGTTGGAATGTCCAGCTTAGCACAGCTTGGAACATAATCCGTAAATAGGTCGAAAGCCTAGATGTCACCAATATTACGTGTATTGTCTGTGAATTTAATTTGGGAGGCGGGTATGGTTACCGCCGCCCGGGAACCATTTATTGGATAACCAACACCCCTGCCATAGGTCACCCCTACGTTTGGTGACTTAGCGGGGGTGCCCGGGTTCATGGGGTGAGGTTTGTCCAGATCTTGGCGGCGGATGCGTCTGCCCACCTACTGCGTGACGGGCCCGATCGATGAGACTGGTTGAGGAAGGCCTTTTGACCTTTCCAGTCGGACTCTCTTGACACATCGCCTTGCACTGCGGACGGAGGGATGGATTCATACGTCCGTCACTCCTGGACACACTGACCCCCAGATTCCTACCCACCTCTCATACCCTTTTCCTTCCCAGAACTTTCTATCCTTCCCTTCCTTAAAAAACCCTTTACACAGCATCCCCTAAGATGACATAGGCCCTGATGGAAATTATTTTCCCCAGGGCCTATTGTGTGGAGCTAAAGCAAAAAAAAAAAATAATAATAGGGGAATTTGTTTTTTTCTTTGAAAAACAAACATAATGTTTACGTGAGTGGTATATCTACGCTATCTATTGTCTGTATAGAAATCGTGATATTATGATCGCGGTCTTTCAAAATCGATGACAGTTTATTTTTAGGTGGGCTTAATTTACAAGCTAATTTTTGATAAAGTTCCCCACTTCAATCAGCACGATGCTATGCGCAAGAACACTAATTTTAATTAGTATTTGTTTTGCTAGAGTCAGCACTCAGTACACTATTAATGAAATAAACTGCTGAAAACAAGCTTTTAAAACCCCATATCAGATTATTTTTGATCGATTTATTATCAATTCATCTCATCACTCGATGAATGTAATAGACCACACTTATAAAATTAGGCAATTTACGTAAATTTCGGTGGGAAGTATTTAAATATTATTTACGTAAATGCCAGATTTGGCGTATAACTGCTGGCGCCTCGGGGTCTAAAATAGGAACTATTGTGCGGCTTATCGAAGCTTGGGCGGCAGATTTAGCCCGCTTAAATTTGAGCAAGTATTGTCGTATATAGCAAGGATACGGACTGGCTGATATACCGGACCGATATCAGAATGAGGCTTGCTTGAAGTGACCTATCCTTGGCTGAAAACATTGCCCATTGCTACCGGATGGACTAATTTTAATGTGAATCGAATAAAGCAATAAAGTAAACACATTCACACCTTGGAAGCAAGCTTGTGTTTGGTTATGTTAAAAAGGCTATAAATACATTTGATAATAAATAATAGCTGATATTTTGTAGTCGCACGTTAATAAAAAATAACTAAGGTGTGAATGAGAGCACAAATCTATAAATTTCAAATGCTTAATAAAAATCTACAAGAAGTAAAGTTTAAAATAAACCAAAATTTTAACAATACAAAAAAACGACTCCAAAAAATGCACTAAAAAGTAAAAAAAATAATTTCGTACTCTTCTATAACTTAATACTGACTTCCTTTTTCTACTCATCAATATGTAGGTTCGATTGTTATTTTTGGAGTCGGTGTCAGCCAAGGTAGGTTTGTAACTACATACATAGTTATAGGAGAGGTGTGCTTGTGTCGCACGCGCGACTTGACGAGGCGTGAGGCGAGAGGGGGACCGCGGCGGGAGGGGAGCTGTCAAGTGAACACGCCGGGCTGGGTACCTTGGCTGACACCGACTCCAAAAATAACAATCGTACCTACATATTGAAGAAAAAGTAAGTTGATTATTAAGTTGTAGAAGAATACGAAATTATTTTTTTACTTTTTAATTGCCTCGAACAGTATTGTAGAGACGTGTATTAAATTTTACAAAGCTGGTAAAAAAAAAAAATAATAATAATTGTTAGGGTAATGGGTTTCGTATTGTGCATTATTATTGTATGGAGGTGCTCAATTAAGGCTCAGTTTATTATAAGTGTTAAAAAAAAGATAAGATGGTTTGAAAGGAGGTATGTAAATACGAGTGATAGGGGAACACGCTAATAAAAAAAATATTTAAATAAATCGGCGTAAGCGACTGTTGTAAAAATCTAAATATGTTTGTTTCTGGGTTTGTATATACAATATGGGTATGTCCGCTATGCATTGCTAAACCATTCATCCGATTGCGATGAAACTTTGGGGATTTGATGTGTGTATACCCGCGATAGTTTCTATATACAATAGTGAGTTCTGGAATCATGAAATTATGCATTGCTAACCGTTCCTCTGATTGCGATGAAACTTTGGGGATTTGATGTTTGCGGGGGAGAGGAGAGGGGGAGGGGAACCTGGGAGGGGGGTTCGCGGGATGGCGGAAGCGGGCGAGGGGAGTGGGGAGAGGAAAGGCAACGCATGCCGGGAAATGAATGAATAACGAATGAATGATGAATGAATGAATGAATGATGAATGAATGAGTGAATGAATGAATAAGTGAACGAATGAATGATTGAATGAATTAGTGAATGAATTAATGCATGAATGAACGAATCAGTGGTATTTCCACCTAAAACCATGCGAGCGAAACCGCGAGTAAAAGCTTGTATGTACTAAAACACGACTTTTTTAAAATATAGCAAAAATTTCTCGAAATCTTAGAAGTAGCACAAAGAAAGACTGTGATTTTTTTCATATCTGAAGCATGTTAAATAACACAGCCGATGTGTTGGTTTATAATTTTTGGAACATAGGTTCTATGCGACTTTTTTCTTTTGAAGAAATTTCATTTTATGTAATTACTTTTTCCATTCGCCGTCAATAAAAACTTTAAAAGTTTAAGGAAAATATTATGTCATATAATTATGTCGGCAGGCATTCGGAAAGCGGTGTCTTAACACGTAGTTACTGGAGAAAACAACCAATAATAAAGTAGGTACAGCATCTCTGGTCAACCAGTTTTTTTCGAGATTCGATCCACTACCAATCACCCAGATCAGTGTGGTTCGCCAATGATGCAATCACTTCAGCGATGAGTATATTATATTCACTATATCCCCTTGCGAGATTCTCAGTGTAACCTACATTGGTAATGTGTGGCAGCTGTTAAATTGCGGTCCATACAATACCATCAACCTTCGCCGTCTCCATCCGCCATCGGTTCACTGACCCAAAAATTGTGCCATTCAACTGGTATTACAGGTAAGAGTGAAGCGAATATTAATGGGAATATTTATCACGTTATAATTGGTAGTTTTTCATGTTTGTACCTAATAGCTGAGAAAAGGCGATTTATGCTAGGCGGCTAGTCGTTTTTTTTTATCTTGTTAAGTTTATGTATTTTATGTTAAAGTTTTTCTAGTAAAAAGTTTTAGATTATGAAGTTGTACCCGAAACTTGTAGTTATCTATTTATGTCGAGAAGAGTGTCTGTAGCAGGCGGGCAATGTGACTTTGATATTTACACAAACTATCGGTAGTCTTATTAATGATATTGAGATAATTAATTTTTACACACTTGACCTTCAAAACGCGATGAAGATTTCTGTTTAGCTCTGATGTTGAATCCCCAGACAACGCCGGGAATTTCATATATAATTATATTTATGAAGAACAGTGTCTTGTGACTTTTTTTTAAACAAATCTTCAGTTTTATTTCAAGAGTCGCAGAAGGTCACCGTCTACAAGAGATTTAAAAAAAAACACTTCCATCCCCTTTATCCACCCCCCAAAGGATTTTGATAATTATTGACAGGGACTTTTTCCTTCCCAGAACTTACTCTACTTCGTTTCCTAAAAAGACCCTCCACACAACATCCCCAAAGATGACATAGGCCCTGAAGGGAATTATTTTCCTCGGGGCCTCCTGTGTGGAGCTAATGTAAAAAAAGGGCCAGCCCTGAGCTAAACGGCGCCTGCCAATAGTAAAAACCTCAAGGGTGCTGTGTAAGGTGTTAGGTTTATCCGTGCCTTGGCTCCTTGATCCCTTAGCAATTGAGGTCTCCAATTGCGCCGGCACAGGACCGGCCCTGCTTCTTGATGAAATTTTTTACACTACTTGACGTTCAAAATAATGGGAAAAATTACAACTATCTAAATCTAATTTCGAAAACCTCTGCGCAAAGCCCGGGCAACGCGGACTTCAGTTCAGCCTTCATAAATAACCTTACACTAGGCAGCCACGAATTTTTAACCATTGAAATTAAAAGCCTCGAAAACACCTTGATACGAAAGTTGGATGACACCACTAAGTAAAGGTGTCAACTATAACTTTCATGTCATTATCTGTTTTCAGTAACTGTATTAAAATTGTAGTTGAACACAAGAGAACAACAAAACACATTTTCTTCTGGTTGTTTTGTAAATAGGCAGACCGTAAATAATAATGGCTGGCAAAACACTAGATTATATTGTTTATACTTGCCTCGATGACAACTTATAACAATAAGTAATATAACAATGGAATGATTCAGCCTTACAGAGAAAATAAGCAAGAGAAACAATTATTTATGTGGTAGGAACTAAATCTTAATGCTTCCGGTCTTTTCAAAAATAATATGTAATAAGGTAACTAATCACATAACAAAATGCTGGTTAGTTAGTTTATTGATTGCAGATTCGCGTACCGTTTTCTTCCCTTTCTTCCAAACCCCTGGGTAGCCAAGGGCATGTCAATGGTAATTTGAAAAAAAGGCGCGAAAATTTTGATTCCCGAATTTTGCTTAAATATCCGTATAAATACGAAAATGAACTGATGTTGTTATTTTTACATAAACCTGAATAGATATCCTACGTGAAAAACACATTTCAAAGGTGATTGATAATAAATAAATACCTTTATATGCATTTGAAAAAGGATCAAAAATGCTAAAACTCACGATTTTTCGGTTTTGACAGCCGTCTGAAGTCACAGATAAATTAATTACAAAAAACTAGAGTTGCCACATGAATGAAATCTTTTTCCCTACCTATAATTGGCGCAAGCGATTTTGACCTTGTTTTCATACAGTTTCTTTATACATAAGGGTCAAAATCGCATATAAACAGTTTTTATTTTTGAAATTTCATAGGGGACACCGGTGTCCCCATGGCCTCCCAATGACAGTTTATCAACGTCAACAAAACCAAATGGATGACATTTGGACGACTGGATCACTCTGAATCAGTGATACAGTTAAATGGTTGCAATGTCGAAAAAGTGGAAAGATTTAGATAACTCGGCAGTTTTCTCACGGAGACTCTTGACCCAAATGTAGAGGTTAGGTGCAGAATTGAAGCAACAAGAACTGCGTTCATTAAAATGATACCAATTTGGTTACTAATTTGGGAGGCGGGTATGGGTACCGCCGCCTCAGGAAACATTTATTGGATAACCATAACACTTCTGCCATAGATCACCCCAAGTGGTTTGTTTGTTTCTTTACGCACGCTTGATTTAGGGAGTAAGCTGGCGAATGCGTGACAAGAGCGTTACGAAAAGCGAGGCGAAAGGTAGTTAAGAGGGAGATATAAGTTAGTGAAGATAGAAAGAGAGAGAGTTACATATTGTATTTATTACTGTAGGGGCAAGAGAGAGAGGTGCGCGCATACATTTTTTCTCTCTTTCTCTCATAGCCAGTTACGTTTCGTATATCGACACAGTGCAGGCCTATTGTCTGTATCACACTGTAGGAGCAAGAGAGAGCAGTGCGCGCGCACATTTTCTTTCTCTCTTCCTATCATATAGATGGAGTTAAAGAAGTTTTACTTCAGTTGTGTGGTCTAAAGCACACTCGTTTTTTACGTTTGGTGACTTTTCAAGGGCGCCCAGGGGTGAGGTTTTCTTTTTTGCTTTACTGGATCCAGTGAGACTTTGGTATTCGCAAAGGGGGTGTGTTGTGAGACTGAATATATTGGAGAGGGAAATGAGGTAGGGAAGGGGAAGCTGGTCATTAAATACGGCTTAAGCCATTACAACGAGCGATTCGATTTTAAATCATAGAATTTCTCCAGGGCGGTACTGAAAATTTCTACCACCCTGGAATGTGCCGCAAATATAAATATATTACAATATTTTCGTTATTTGTTTTTGGGGTTTTATGCCGTGTTGCGCTACCTCCTTCTTTAGCCAACGTTTCGGACATCGTTGCAGTGTCCATCATCAGGGCAGATCCGGCAGATCCGGTAGATGTGATTTATCACATCTACCGGATCTGCCGGAAAAACAAATAACGAAAATGCTTTTGACCGTGAAAATCTTAAAACTTATTATATTACAATATAAGTTTTTAAAAGATAAATTATCGTGAAAATAACGCAAATTAATCAATCAAATTTACTTGCGCACTTCGGAACCCACAGGTGCCTGCACTAAACCCTTCACTAAAATCGATTTAGAAACAGACGAACGTTTTGATGGAGTCCTTGAGAAAAAGGTCCTTGGCTCTGAAGTCAAAGGTGGCAGGTTCCAAATTCGAAGAGATTAAATAAGATTAAATAAAACTGTTAAGTTTTGACATGTCAGATGAGAAAAAATATCGAATTTGTTAAGGAGGTTGATAGCAGTTGCGTTAAGTACTGTTTTTTTTCAGTTTCTCCATGAGTGGAGGCCCTCGTACTTTTGTCATGTTGAACCCAATATTGGGTTTTTTCAGTATGGCCGGGTCTTCAGACACACAGAACAAGAAAATATGCGGATATGAAAACGCTGTTTCTAAACACCAAACATTCCCAAAGGAAAATAGCAGCCGTATAAGATATTTTAAAGTTTGTTGTTAACAGGAAAAATGCAAAATCTCAACAAAAATCTGCCCTTTGAAGTGGATACCAAAGGGAAATGTGGCAGAAAACGAATCATCACGCCCCGTATTGACCGCAAAATCAGAGACATTTGTCTCCAAATCGCAAAAATGTGTGACTCATCAGACCCTAATGATCAACGAATAAGGTATCGAGGACTTCCATATAGTCCAGAGGAGATTGAAAAGGAAAACCTCATTGGCCATCGGCCAGCTAAAAAACTTTGCCCGACGGTAGCTGTGAGGAAAAATGATTAAAATGAGGCAAAGCACCAAAACATGACTAATGAAGACTGTAGTGTAGAAAATTAATATTTCGTGGTTTTCAAGTTTTTAAAAGATTCCGGTCGTCTGATTATGGTCTTTTTAGGTGAGCTTCTGTTATGAGTCCGTATTCCAAATTTTTTTGACGAATTATCTTTCGTTCGACGACTCTCAGGAGAGAAATTCCACCGGACTGCCTTGTGGAGACGATCAAATACCCTACCAGCATCATGGCATGGTCAGTCTTCTCTTCCAAAGGGTTGAAGCACCTCCACATCGTGCAAGAGACCATGAGGCAGGATCAGCACAGACAAGTAGGTACTGGAAAACTGGTTGTTTCCCTAAGTCAAAGAATGGTTCTCTGGTAGCCAGGAGTACCTACTTATGTATGCACCTCTCCGCATCCTGTCATAAAGCCAGCTTTGTCACTGCATTTCTGGCTGAAAAAACGTGCAGGTTTTACCTAGGTCGGAAAATCCCATGACATGAACCCCATTGAAAACCTGTGGGAGTTCAAAAAGAGAAGATTGCCAAGGAGGTAATCACAACCAAGAAGCAGTTCATCGAAACCCACATTCGGGTGTGGCTTAACTCTCCTGAACTAAAGCTTAATACAAAACTGTGCATTGAGAGTTTGCCACGGCTATTACAAGCTGTACTTGGGGCTAAGCAATATTACAAAATATATCCTTTTATGCGACAATGTTTAAAAATAATTAAACAAAAAAATGGATGCAAAATAAGAACAAATATTTGTTTCAATTATCCAAATTAAATATTCCTGTAGCTATACTGAAAGTCATAAATATATTTGATTCATGAATACAAAGTGAGAAAAACACATTTTTCATGGGTGTCCCTATTAACATGGCAACCGACTGTATAAAACAAAAATTCATCCTTGCAATTTTGCAACGTTACTCTTATAAGGGAACGTACCCATACTACGTGACACGTTTAGGGGGGGGGTCTTCAAAATGTCACGCTTCATACAAATGAGCGGCGGGTTGCTTAGGATTTTGGTCACCGGGGGGTGGGGGGGGTTAAAAATTGCAAAAAGTTGGTCACGTAGTATTGGTACGTTCCCTAACAAGGAAATTGCTTTTAAAAGGCAATCGTAAACCTGTCTATATAACGAATTCAGATTTGTATCTCAACAGACACCCATCACACATACAAACAAAAACACATCGGATCAAAGTTAGAAATAAATTTCCATAAATTGGTCAAATTTGAATTTAAATTGCAAATCAAAACGATGTCATTAATTACAAATCAAAAAATACAAGTCATATAATTTGCGATGGTTTATTAATCAACGCGACTACCAAAAATCTATTCTTCATCATTTTTAACAAGTCTTTGTTAAGTGTGAAAAATTCTCACTCATTATTTTTTTAATGCCAATTTGGTAACTGTACTTGCCGGAGAAAGATGGCAATCTAAAACGTATTATTTAGGATATTTCTCATAGGTTGGGACGTAATTTTTAATGTAAGTGATTTAATTTTATACAATGTATTCGGTTCCGGAAAATCTGATGAGAGTTATTCAGTTTGAGATGAATTTGGTGTGCATCCGGAGAAGGGAAAATGATTGTCTATGGTGTAACAAAACATTATGCAAGTTTAAACAATTTGTTTCGTGTTCTGAAAGCGGAATTTTCACAATGCCTTTCACGTATTTTAAGTGTTTAAGCATAATGTATCTGTAGATTTTAGAATACAATATAAAAGGAAAAGTTTTCATTATCTATGGTATGTTTTAAATAATTAAACTTTTAGAGTTGCTCCGCAACGTTCCAAAAAGGCAGACCAGGCCATTTTTTATATTTTTTTATGACCTTCTGATATAAATATCTATACATATATATTTTTATTTTATTTTAACTGTTAATAATAATAACTACAGGTCATCAAATCTTGGCTCAAGAGGAAACCAGGCAGCGCGGCGTTTTGTCCATACAAACCTATTCCCCAATTCCTGTTTGGATTTTGACACTACTGTAAATATTTTTTAATGGAACACAGATATCAACCACTAGAGCAAAGATATTGAAATATAAGTAGATGTGCTATCTGCTGTTTTTAATATGTGGGTCTGCGTTTCCGGGTGTCGCCGATATTGTTTACCAATTAACAAATAAACTAAAAGAACAAATAATTAACGAATAAACCAAACGAACGTTAAACTAAATGAACGAATTCTTTCCTTATTCAAAATATATTGTTAACCAATATTAATGCACATTTTTAAAAAATCAACGAAATGAACAAATTATTTTTGTATGAAAACTACGCTAATTAGCGCGTAGTCCGGCGACAGTTGCGCGGACACCATAGCATATCTCTTCTGTATTTGAATATCTTTGCACTAGAGTGTCGGAGCGTTTTTTTATAAGTTACTTCTTATAGGAGTTAGGACCCTCCGAGAATCGTTAAAATTGCCAGGTTTGAACGCCATCAACGGACGTTCCGTATACTAACTTGATAACGTTTTTGTTAGTGACTGACCGAAGGTTCGGTTTCGGTTTCAGCAAGTTTCGGCAAAAAAAAACTAGTTTCGGCATCAGTTTCGGTTTCGGCAAATTTTCTGCCGAAACTTCGGCCGAACCGAAACTCTGCAAAAGACCTCTCAATAAATGGTAAATTTAGTCTTACAAATATTGTGACTGTAAACGCAATTTAAATTAAAATACTCAATTAAAGAGGTCCTTCCTTTATAAATGTAAATAAGTGTTGATTATTGACAAATTTTGGTTCCAAAAAGTAGTTAACAAGTTTATTAATTTTTAGTAATATCAAAAAAAATAAAAAATCAATTATTGTTTTTTTTTTATTTCTTTTAACACACTTTTTCTATTTTGTTAACTGTTTGTATTAGTGTAAAAAATAAGCCAAATTTTAGTAAACAATAGATTTTTAACATGTCTAAAAAAGGTTCGGTTTCGGCCGAAACTTAGACGGCTACCGAAAATTCGGTTTCGATAGAAAGTCCTGTTTCAGTCGGACACTAGTTTTTGTTTAAAC
Source organism: Limnephilus marmoratus (assembly GCA_917880885.1). NCBI lineage: Eukaryota > Metazoa > Arthropoda > Insecta > Trichoptera > Limnephilidae > Limnephilus > Limnephilus marmoratus. Next base: position 12,222,233 of record OU862922.1, read on the forward strand.
AAAACAAACAAAGATTGATTAATTTCTTCTAACTCAGTTAGTAAAAAAAAAATTGCTGGAGAAGAAAAATGGAGAATACAAAACCTTGATTTTGATGATTAGCCTGAGGTGCAGTTGTCCCTTTCGCTCAGTATTTGGGGAGAAAGAGCGAGAGAATAATTACAATATATTTAAATATTTTTGAAAGAAAAACATACATTCCCGGATACAAATAACCTGACAATATTTGAAAATCTCCGACTACTACCACAGTAAGCGGAAAATAATTTGTGTTGTGGAGGACTTAGTCAGCCGACGAATTGAACACACGACGTCTGGGTGGGACCCAAACGCGATGCCAGCAAATACCAATTTCGACTGTGAGTCTATCCTTCGTAACTCTGGTTCAATGACCTCAAATATGCAAAGAAATTAAAAGTCATTTTCAAAATTGAAGCCTATTGTATAAATAATTCAGACAAACGATAAAATACCAACTTATAATACATATAATACTTTAATAACTTAGGTACGCCTCATACGCCGTACGTATATCTAGTAATGGTACATTGTCGTGTAAACAAGCTTATGGGTCCGAGTGGTTAACGGGAAATTATTTTATTTTGATGCATTTGCAACCAAAATACAAATGTATGGCTCTGCTTACCCACCAGATAGTGTATTGAGCGCGAAAATGGTAGGTTAAATAGACTGTCATACATCTAGTTTAAATATTGAGCAGGAGAATCAACAACCTGCGGCGAGTGGGCTAATTGTGCGTGAACAAACATACTTCCCAGTTATGAATACACGGCCTGTGCCAATTGCCTATCAATTGTAAGTATATTATTATGTTGTCAGTTGTGCTGTGTAATGGTGGAAAGGAGCGCACTAAGTAATAGGCAATACATGTTTTATATTTTATACCGCACATCCGTAGAAAAGTGTCGTAAGTCAAAATTATCTATTTTACGTTTTATCTCTGAAAATTAAAGTGATTGTGATTATCTATGCCCCACGAAACCCGTATTTAAGTTAGATCACTCCATCTCCGCAAGATGTCGCTTGTTCATCATTCATTCATTTGTTTTCGCTCTCCTGTAAAATTATTTTTTTGACTTACAACACTTTTCTACGGGATGTGCGATAGGTAATTTCTATATCGATGACTTATATCCATGTTATTGTATCTCAAAAAACCTAAATCAGATGAACGATGTTATAAAGTTAAATCTTTTCAATGCGGAGATGCAATATTGTGGTTTTGAGCTTTCGTAAGTGTAAATTGAAAGCATACAGGATTCGAGCTCGGCGAAAAGCCTGCAAAGGAAAGGGACGAAAACAAAGGACCAATCCATATAGAAAAGTGAGCCAAATCACAGCAACGAAAAGAATAAGACAAAGCATCCTGATTGAAACAATCTAAAGCAGGGATGATCAACCTTTTTAGGCGGAGAGCCAATTGACCCATTTTCTTTTTGATTGCGGGCCACATGACATTGTTACAGCCGGCGACTGAACAAAAATTAAAACAGCTATAAAACGCAAAAACAAGCGCTGCCGGCGAAAAATTTATATCTGCAAGGCAATACCAATAAAGGCGATTTTTCTGTAATATTAAATGTCATATGAAAAATACCTACTTGCAGTTTTGAGCAAGTTGATTTGTGTCGTTCAGAAAGATAAACAAATTTTTTTCATGAAAACTTTTGGTATTTTATAAAATGAAAACGTTTAATGTAACAGACCTAGATCACAACAAGAAAAGCGCTACGCTGCGACGGTGATTTTTTTTCTGCACGGTCGAATCACGAAATTTTGTTAAAGAATATGTAAGAAAAATCTTATTATTTTAAACAAGTGATTCAAAAGTTTGAAAAAGGACTGAAGTTTTCCGCTCAACCCTTTTGCAAAACAACAGAAAACGTTGAATATTCTGTATCGCAAATTTTTGGATATTTTATTTCACGTTTAGTAAGAAACAGGCTCGCGAGCCACGGGCTCACCGATCTAAAGTGTGTTAATGGAAGGCTAAATCTCAAATGAGTCAGACAATTAATCAATATTGATAGAAATTTACTAAGAGAGCTAATAGGACCTTAGCAGGACACTGTAATCTTAGGAGACAAATGCAGCTGTTGGCATTGGAAAGCACCAATGGCAATAGCCAAAGGTTATGCGAAGAGGACGAACCTACTATGTAACTATGCTATATTATATGCTAGTTGCCAATGTCCCACCCTGAAGAAAAAAAAGACAATTGCAGAACAAAGATATCGCCACACAACCAATGCAACCCTAGTCAGAACAGTTAAAGGGTCCGGGCTACCGTCAAAGGGAATAAATTGAATAATAGGAGCTTAAGCAGGCGTTCTAAGAAGATATGAATAGCCAGGTACTAAAAAAGCTGTCTATTTTATGGTACATATAGCTCCTCAATTTCCATCAATGTCCAAAAGAAAACAAAATCTTGAGATGAAAACATCTTAATTTCGCAGTTTATTATCTCACGGGAGCTGGGAACTTAAGTTTTACTAAAAACCAGAAAAGGAACAACACTTTGAAAAGTTGTAGCAATCTTAAAGAAAAGAAAAATGTTAAATGGTAAGTAGAAAAGTTTAACCATTATAAGATCCTCGGGTATAGGATGGTTCGAATCAACCTCGTCAAAAATTATTCATTATTTATTTAAGGTTACCAATTTAGTAAAGCCGTAGGCTGTGGCAATACGAAATTGCCGCCCTCGCGATTAAGTTGTCAGAATATTTTTCAGATCACGATGTTGTACGGATCATTAAATAATATTTTCTCAACGTTCGTTTGAAAAGAAATTTTAATCGGGTAAAAGTTTTTGAAATTTTCCATCACATTAGTAATAACTAATAACTTTTTTGGTTTGTCGTTGTGAAGGAATATCACGTTCAAGTTTTGCCATGATAACAATTTGGAAAAAATATAACTTCGTGAGCTTCTTATAAATATATATTTTGGAATGAAGCTATAATTTTGTGGTTATCCATTATAGAAAAATGAAACAATTCAACTTTGTTTGAACCACTTATATAATGAGTAAATCCGACCGGTTTCAGGACAAACGTTCCTTCTTCAGGGCAAGCCTATACTAATTTGACAGTTTCGAAATATGGATGGGAACAATGTTTTATTATGGTAGGGGTGGAACCGTTGCTAGTTATTAATGTAGAGTGGGTGGGTAAGGGAACAAATCCATGATTGGGCTATAAGACAATATTAAGTTAATTATCAACAAACAAAAAATATTGTCTTATAGCCCAATCATGGATTTGTTCCCTTACCCACCCACTCTACATTAATAACTAGCAACGGCTCCACCCCTACAATAATCAAACATTGTTCCCATCCATATTTCGAAACTGTCAAATTAGTAAACGCTTGCCCTGAAGAAGGAACGTTTGTTCTGAAACCGGTCGGATTTACTCATATATAAGTGGTTCAAACAAAGTTGAATTGCTTCATTTTTCTTATATATAGTTTTGGTTTAGTTTGGCCGTTTGGATAAGATTTGAAATATTTACAGGATACTATATAGGATACTTTCATCTCGCAAGTGTGAAAGTATCCTATATATCAAGTGTCAATTTAAGTATGTTATATGCGGTTTTGAGACACGGCTTCCGTAAAAGTATTAAAAAGGATCCTATAATGGTAAAACATATACTAGGCAGCATAATATGTTGCGTCGTCTAGTTTATTAATCGGTTTTTATCGTGATTTATTTTTCCATAGCAGAGAAAATGGGACGAATTTGGACGACAGATTAGATTATGAATGAATGCAAAATGATTTCCTTAACAGACTTTTGTGTTTTTCTAGACGAAACCACTTAACCGAAACCTGACGTTTAAAATTTATTTTTCAATTAATTAATTACTAGCTGACCCGGTTACGCGTTGCTATGGCTAATAAAACACAACGTCATCTACTGGATGGTTATCCAACCTTTATAACCATAGCCGTCTTTGAGTTTATCGCGAAGAGACAGACAGATGAAGCGGAGGACTTTATTTTATAATACGTAGAGATGGTGTGAAAGATTATAATTATGTGCATGAAATGCTTGGGGTAACTAACGTATTTAAGTTAATAAGGATTAATACTGTATCCGTCTAAATAACTTTTCAATTACCGCAATGTACGTGGCCATTTTTTAGAAGATAGAATGGGTATAGTAAGCTATCCGTAAAAGATAGATATATGCCTTCGCGGACTTTTTTAAAAGAGGAATATCCAACCATGCATTGTTTTGTTATATCCCAAAAGGATTAGGCAGCGTTTTCGATGTAAGCCACCAGGTGGCTTGATTTTTTCCGACACTTCTAACAATTATCGTTATGTTTCAACCAATTTAAACAAATCCTTGACAAATTACATACATAAACCTTCCTTACGAAACGCACTATCTATTAAATTATAACCGCATTAAAATCCGTTCAGTAGTTTTCGAGTTTATTGCGAACAGACAGACGACGCGGGGGAATTTAATTTATAATATGTAGAGATAATTTATCTATTGTGCAAAACTAAACTAATTTAAACTAATAACTAAAATAATTTATCACTGTGCAAAAGTAGCATACGTTATTATTATCCAGATCGGCGTGGGACATTTTGACGACCTCCGTAGTCCAGTGGCTAAGACTCTTGACTCACATTCCGGAGGTCGCGGGTTCGAACCCGGCATGCGCAAATAAATTTTATTTGATTAATTTGTGTTATTTCACAATTAATTCATTTAAAATAATATATAGTATATTTGCGGCATGTTCCAGAGTGGAAGATACTATCAGTATCGCCCTGGTGTAAGACCACCATTCAGAATTGAAACGTTGCTTGAAAATGGCTTTAGCCGTGTTTAGTGACCAGATCTGAATAGCCAGGTACTTCCCAACCTTTCTCTTCCCCACCTCCTTCCCCTCCCCACTACCTTCAGCCTCACAACATACCCCAGTTGGGGATGCCATAGTCTCACTGGCTCCAAACGGGAGCAGTTGAGATTCTTGTGCGGTATTCACTGTAAAAAAAAAAAAAAAAAAACATGTGAAAGAACAAAAATAAATCAGGTGAATACTTTTGGCCGTGGAAATATTAAAAACGAGGGTAGTTTAATTTATGCGGAAGCGTGATTATTTGATATGGCCGACCAACAATAAAAATAAACAATAGCTTTTCTACTGCAATAGAAATTTTCGTTGTATTGGTAGAATGACAATTAAGTTGTCAATAGCCGAGATAGGATCTTGCGGTCAAAGTAGGTGCCGACCATTGAAACAATGGTTCTTCGTGACATCAATATACAAGTTTAGTGTTTGATACTTCAACACTGCTTCTTGGAACATATCTACTTACAATCGGTGTCTTTTGACGAGAAGATACGATTTCACCAGATAAAGGCGTTCTATTCATAATACCAGAGATAATAGGAACAAGGAAGATTTTAGTTGCCGCATAGTAAAACGCTTCCACGCACAGTGAAACCCTGCTTTGATCCTATCCACACACCCAAACTTGAATTGGCTCTGCCTCTTTTATAGTCCGTGCAGATTAGTCAATTAACGGTTTACTTATCGGAAAAGTGTATTCCAGAAAATTCTAATTCTCGGCAGTCACTCTCAGGTCAGCAGCGTCATCAGCTATTGGACGGTTAAAAGAACCAAAGCGCACCCCAGACATTAAGTTCGGTGAGCGTGCTTTAGGAGTGTCAGCACCTAACGCCTATAACGGACTCCCACAAGATTTAAGAATGATGATGACTCAGAAATTAGAGCCAAACTTAAAACTCACCTATTCAGACAGTCGTATCCATAAAGTCGAAAACCTATCACCTTCATCTTCACAGCCACAATTTGGGAGGCGGGTATGGGTACCGCCGCCCCGGGAACGATTTATTGGACAACCAACACCCCTGCCACAGTTCACCCCAAGTGGTTCGCTACGTTTGGTGACTTAGCAGGGGTGCCCGGGTTCATGGGATGAGGTTTACTACGTGGCGGGCTGGATCGGAGGAGACTGATTGAGGGAGTTCTTTTGACCTCTCCAGCCGGATTCTCTCGACCCTTCGCCTTGCGTCGCAGTGTGAGGAATAGATTCATACGTCCGTCACTCCTGGCCACACTGACCCCCAGATTCCTACCCACCCCTCATACCTTTTTCCTTCCCATATCTTCATCTTCCTTTCCCTTAAAAGAACCTCCACACAGCATCCTCAAAGACGACATAGGCCCCTAGGGAAATTGTTTTCCTCGGTGCCTCCTGTGTAGAGCTAATGTAAAAAAAAAAAAAAACAGCCCTTGAAATTGCAATCAGTCCTTAAGGGCACTATATTCTCTAGTCTTTTGATATAAATGTCTACTCTTTTGCAACCAATATTTTCATAAATGTAATATCTACAGTAATGGGGGTAGCAAATGTAAAAGCATGCGTAATAATGTATTTTAAATGTTTATTGTGTCCTGCGCATGCAACGCCGTTTCTTTTCCAAGCATAAACTTCCTAATAATAATAATAATAATAATAATAGCCGTCCGAGTATACATTTAGGCACAATCAGGTTTTAAAAATAATTCACCAAAGTTTGGTAATTAAACATAACTTGATTGATTGCCGTAATGTAGTACCATATTATGAATACGAACCAAATTCATTTATAGAAAATGAATTTTATAAAATATATTATGATAAAACTATACTAACAGACAGAACAATTAGTCATAATAGACCTGATATAGTTTTACATGACAAAATTTAAAAAATAACTTATATCATTGATGTAGCTATTCCAAATTCCTGTAATATTCAAAAAACTGTTTCTGAAAAAATTAGAAAATACACAGATTTAGGAAATGAGATTAAAAGAATTTGGCATTCTCGGACTATAAAAATATTACCATTTGTTATTTCGGCCACTGGCATAATACCTAGGAATCTGATTCAAAATTTAAGCATATTAGATTTATCAAAGAATTTGTATATAAAAATGCAAAAATCAGTAATTTTAAATACATGTAGGATTACAAAAGATTTTTTAAATATTTATATTGAGGGATCAGTAGGATTTATAGGTTCAATTAGAAATGCCACAGAGCCGAACCCTCTGATATGAAAATATCTGGAGTCGGTGAATTATATTCCCATTTGGTCTCTAGTAGATTGACATGTTGTTCTTGTATTATTTTGTATTTATAATACTTATATAGTGCAATTGCATAGCGTGGGTTGACTAGATGATCATTTGGGGAAGTGTGTGAAAGGGTTTAGTTTTTCCTGTGGGGAAAATTTAACCCGGACATTTAAATCTGGTGCGTAAATATAAGTTTATTCCAGAATAAAAGTGTTTATCGGAAGTGACCTGCCAGGTAACGTTTTCTGTATTCGATGTAAATAATAAAATTAGATAGAGCGTAAGTATCATAATAAATTGTACAGCGCCTTTGAGGTGGTTTTTCACAAAAACGGCGCTCTACAAATTATCTAATTATTATTATTATTAAAGATGTGGGGTCACAACGGAGCTATTAGCGGTAAGCCTATATTAATAAAATGCCTCGTAATGTCTTGAGAAGGGCCGTTGACCGACAGAAACAAAATAGTCATCTGTCGGCGAGCGTGGGATAAAAGAGCATGGGTGACATCAAACAATATGGTGTGACATTAACCCCTCGAATGCCGCTCTTTATCAGAAATGCCGCTGTTTGCATCTTGATGTGAAAGGTGTTATATTGCCCGGGAACACAGTGTCGTGAACCCGTGACCACAAGCAGGAAGGTAAAAAGGTTGTTACGGTAGAGAAGGAAGTAGGTTGTGCAAATAGTCGATAAAGACAGGACAACGCATTCCAATATTTTTTATTACTCTAACGTTATTGTATCTAAATGAATATAATATTAATCTTTTATAATTAGATCTAGTACCCGGCGTGCGTTGCAATGCCTCTCACAGCACAGGTAGAAAGTTTTGTGATTTAATTCCGTTTTTTGTAGTGCTTTTGGATACCTACACTACATTTTTTTTATTTTTCATCCGCTGTGTACATGAATAAATCAGAAGGTTAGTAATTGTTTGAATAATTCGACGCGTTTGTGAAAAACGTGGATTTTACAAATTGACTCTCTGCTATCCCCTACCGCTACTGTGTCTTCTTTACAATCCATCCCGCTGCCCCTCTCTCTTCCCCCATTCCTCCGTCATCCCTCCCCTGGGGGTCCTTCACCTCCCGCGTTCCCCTTCCAACTTACCGGCCTTCCCCCCTCCCGCGGTCCCCTTCCACCTTCCCGGCTTCGTCCCCACCAAAGCAACTCGCGTGCCACCTATATATTTTTTATACAAATTTTCATAACGTCAGAGCTCACTAATATATGTATATATATATACAGAAACCTTCGCGAACGTGCGCACAACAAATCACCAAAGTTTCATCGCAATCGGATGAATGGTATAGGAAATAAAATCATAACGCCAGAGCTCACTATTATATCCAGAAACCTTCGCGGGTAGGCGCACAACAGATCATACAAAGTTCCATCGCAATCGGATGAAAGATATAGGAACGCATACGGGACAAACAAAGAAAATTCATTTTTAAATAGAAGAAGGTTTTAGGCTCTACAATTATAAATTAATTTGAAATAATCAATTTAACCAAGAGACGGATTATATCGCATATCTATCTACTTCACACTTACAACGATCGTTGTTAGAGTTTCTCATCAAACAATTGACAACGATAAATCGTCGCTCGGCAACGAAGAGGTTAAATAAAGCATTAAAGTCACAGAATATTAATAATAATACCTTATTAAATTTTATAAAATTTTCAAGGCCACAAATGGCCACAGATGTCCACAAATAATGTATTTACAGATCGTGACAAAATACCGAATTTTGGGACACACTGTCATAGGCTAATTTAATAGGCTTATTAAAAAAAAAAAAAACTAAAATTGCGGCAGATATTTTTTCATCTGCTTCTGCCTGTAGTGAGAGTGTTAGTTATGCTCGTAATTATATTGTTAGACAATTCTTTACAATCAGCAATACATCAGAGTGTAAATAAACACAAGGTAGCGATGCAAAACGGTGAATGAAACATGCACGGAAAAGAAGCAAATTTATTATCTTTTTTTAACAAATTTAGCATAATATTATCTTTAGTCGACGTGAACTGTTGTTTGTTCGTTCGCGGTCTGTAGTCATGCTCCGAAACGATGGCAAGTTACCGACGTTATCAATAAAAACGTTTATCGATGTATTAATTGCTGTGACGATACCTTCAATCAGACGATTTCTTGAATGCTTAGGATTTCAACCTCCGTCACATTTGACGATCAAATCGACCTAAGGATAGCTAATACCTACTGCAGTCATGCTTCACGGTTACTTGCAATTTCACAAGGAGTTGAAACTGACTTTTTTTAAGTAAAACTTCTTTACGCAAGCTTGGCTTGGGGAGTAAGCTGGCGAATGCGTGACGAGAGCGTTACGAAAAGCGAGGCGAACGCTTCGTATATTACTGTGGGGGCAAGAGAGAGAGGTGCGAGCACACATTTTCTTTCCCTCTTTCTCTCATAGCCAGTTACGTTATACAGTGCAGGCCTATTGTCTGTATCACACTGTAGGAGCAAGAGAGAGCAGTGCGCGCGCACATTTTCTTTCTCTCTTCCATATCATATAGATGGAGCAGAAGTTTTGAAGTAAAACTTCTTTACGGACGCTTAACTTGGGAAGTAAGCTGGTGAATGCGTGACGTGGGCGTTACGAAAGGTGTGATCGGGCGAGGCGAACGGTCGGGCCTTTACGCACGCTTGACTTGGGAAGTAAGCTGGTGAATGCGTGACGAGAGCGTTATGAAAAGTGTGATCGGGCGAGGCGAACGGTCGGTTTTTTACAATATTTATTTATTTATATATTTTTCGATGCCTGTATCACCAGGATATACCTCTGTTGAGACAGTAGAGACATTAACTGCACTGAGGTGGTTCTGAAGAAAATAATTTCCCTGAGGGCCTATGTCATCTTTGGGGATATTGTGTGGAGTGTCTTTATGTGAAAAGGAAGAACTGAACCTGGATCTTGAAGAGACCAATGTTGTAGGAGTTATGAAATACAAGAGGCCGCAAATCGTTCCACAGTCGAGCTGTTGAACTCAAGAACGAAGCGCGTTAGGCGTGTTTCCCAACTACGCACCAGTGCCGAACGAATTAGTGTTGCGTGGAACACGACATCAGGATGAGTTTATATGAGGTACTCAAACACTGAAATGAGGTGTTGAGGTGTCCCACCTCAATTGAGGTGTGACAATATTTTAGCTTACGGGTGAGAATGGGGGGACACCCCAGCTAAATCACCAAAAGTATCGAACCACTTGAGGCGACTATAACAGGGGTGTTGGTTATCCAATAAATGGTTCCCTTTTTTTTTTTTTTTTTTTTTTTTTTTTTACATTAACACCACACAGGAGGCCCTGAGGAAAATAATTTCCCTCAGGGCCTATGTCATCTTTGTAGATGCTGTGTGGAGGGTCTCTTTGAGGAAAGGAAGGAGTGAACATGGGTCTTGAAGAGACCCATGTTGTAGGAGGGAGGAAACACAGAGGCCGGCAAATCGTTCCACAGCCGAGCCGTTGAACTCAAGAACGAGTCATAGAAACGACCCGTTCTCATGTGAGTAATGTCAACCGTGTACAAATGTTGGGCGCGTGTTTGGCGTGTTTCCCGACTATGCACCGGAGCCGAGGGGATCAATGATGCTAGTTCCTCGGAGCATCTTCCATTGTAATACCGGTAGAACAAGGACAGCATTCCCACCTGACGCCTATGCTCTAAAGATTGCAGTCCGTCTGTTAGGATGGGAGAATCTATCAAACGGACCGCCCGTTTCTGCACAGAGTCAAGGGTTTTTTTTAGGTATTTTGGAGCTCCAGACCAGAGGTGGCTGCCAAATTCAACCGTGGGGCGCACTTGCGATTTGTACAGGGTTAGCAGTTGGGTACTATTAAAGTATCTGCGGGCCCTGTACAGTACGCCCAGTTTCTGAGAGGCTAACTTAACTCTGGTTTCGATGGAGCCCCCGTACCTGAGCTGGTCACTTAGAGTTACACCAAGCATATCAATGGAGGTCCTGTTCGGAAGGTTGCTTCCGTTGAAGGAGACTAGATTTTCATTTCGATCCCTTTTAGACGTTATCAAACATGATTGGGTCTTTGAAACATTAAATTCGACGAGGTTATTCTTACCCCAAGAGAAAATACTCTCGAGGTAACCGTCCATTCTTTGCTTCAAAGCCCTCCGAGCTATTGGAGTTTGTGTGCCCTTTGGGGGCTTGTCAAACAAAAAGCTATCATGGACTGTACTGTCATCCGCGTAACAATGAATCGGTGCACATGACAAGAGGTCATTGATGTGCAACAGAAACAAAGTCGGTGACAGAACCGATCCCTGTGGGACGCCAGCATTTATCGAATGCGAAGAAGAGGTGAAACCGTCAGCAACCACCTGAATCGACCTCTCCCTCAAAAAGTCGGCAATCCACTTACACAAGGATGCGGGAAGTCCGTAAGAAAGCAGTTTGTTGACAAGCCCACGGTGCCAAACCCGGTCAAAGGCCTTGGAAATATCCAGTGCAACCGTTTGGGTCTCACCAAAACGTTCCAGGCACCGCCCCCAAACATGCGTCACATACGCGAGAAGATCACCGCACGAGCGGTTCCGCCGGAATCCGTATTGACGGTCGTTAATAATTTTGTTCTTCTCGAGGTATGTGAGCAGTTTGTCGTTGATCACACGTTCCATTACCTTAGACAGAACTGATGTGATCGCTATGGGGCGGTAGTTGGCTGGGTTGGAGCGGTCACCCTTCTTTGGAATAGGGTGAATGATCGCTTTTTTCCAACCAGAGGGCACAGAACCAGACTTCAGGGACATTTTGAAAAGCTTCGTCAAAATTGGAGCTATTTCTGCAGCGCACCTCTGCAATACCAGGGCAGGTATTCCGTCAGGCCCACTAGCTTTATTAATATCAAGCCCTCGTAAGACTTGGAGTACATCCCGATGCCGGATCCTCAGCTTTTTCATATGAAAACCGCAGTGAGGAACCGACGGCGGGGTAGCACCTTGATCATCGAGGGTCGAGTTTTCCGCGAACTGGGCGGCGGTACCCATACCAGCCTCAAAATCTATATTATATTAAAAGATATTTGCAGTACCAAGTGTCAAAATTCAAAGAGGAAAAAGTGGGAGTGCATTTGCATTTTTTTTTACATGAATACCGCACAAGAGTCCCAACTGCTCCCGTCTGGAGCCAGTGGGACTATATTACTATATAGATCCCCAATTGGGGTTTGTTGTGAGGCTGAAGGTGAAGGGGGGGGGAAGGAGATAGGGAAGAGGAAGGTGGGGAAATACATGGTTATTCAGATCTGGTCACCAAACACAGCTAAAGCCATTTCAAGCAACGTTTCAATTCTGAATGGTGGTCTTACACCAGGGCGATACTGAGAGTATCTTCCACTCTGGAACGTGCCGCAAATATACTATATATTATTTTAAATGAATAAATTGTGAAATAACACAAATTAATCAAATAAAATTTATTTGCCACGCCGGGATTCAATCCCGCGACCTTCGGAGTGCGAGTCAAGAGCCTTACCGCTGGACTACGCCGGCCGTCATAACAAAACGTCATGGACCAAACGCCGCCACGTTTCCTCAAGATAGGAGATTATTTCAAACAGACCTTAAGGCCCTCCATTCATGGAGATACTTACAATCTATGTAATTGTGACGAAACTACAAGTACCCCGCTGATGTACTACGTTTTAATGTTAGTCTCCGTACACGGCGCTATCCGAAATATACTGAACTTGATCATTTCTCACGTGCAGCCGTGGAGTTAACACGCTGTCAAGCGATGTCATATGACTTTTTTTCCAACATCAATCCATGCCTTCTCCACTAAATCCTTTCTTACGAATTCTGGTAAAGTATAGTTATATAAACATGCATTTTTCCATTTCCGTCACGCGCGATCAGCACTGTCGGTATCGTGATACTGATTGGAAACCGACAGCCACCGCGTAGCGCCGTGAACGGGCTCCAGCAAAATCGTACGGGGGGTACTTACGATCGGCGCGTATGATACGCGCACGAGGATCGAGTATCTTGTAAGTATCTCCGTGAACGGAGGCACTAAAACGCATACCTCGATCGAATCATACATATTACTAAGGCCCTCCGTTCATGGAGAAACTTACAATCTACGTAATTGTGACGAAACTACAAGTACCCTGCTGATATACCACTTTTTAATGCTAGTCTCCGTACACGGCGCTATCCGAAATATACTGAACTTGATCATTTCTCACGTGCAGCCGTGGAGTTAACACGCTGTCAAGCGATGTCATATGACTTTTTTTTCCAACATCAAATTCTTCTCCACTAAATCCTTTCTTACGTATTCTGGTAAAGTATAGTTATGTAAACATGCATTTTTTCCATTTCCACAACAAATCTAACATTACTTTCATGTTCCGACGCCATTTCTGTCAAACGTCAAACGAATAAGTATCAGACAAAAATGATGCGACCGTCACGCGCGATCAGCACTGTCGGTATCGTGATACTGATTGGAAACCGACGGCCACCGCGTAGCGCCGTGAACGGGCACCAGCTAAATCGTACGGGGGGTACTTACGATCGGCGCGTACGATACGCGCACGTGGATCGAGTAGCTTGTAAGTATCTCCGTGAACGGAGGCACTAATACTTAATAACTATGTAATAAATAACTCTAAATCCACATTTAACCGCGAACACGCCATATTTCCATTTCCCAATTCATGAATCCGCCAGTTTTCCCGGAAATCGAGAGCATGCTTCAACGGTGAGGTTTGAACATATATGATTCATCTTCCTACTGAAAACGTAAACACTAAACAACTAAACACTATAAAATGTCTGGCGGAAGCCACGTGACGAAAATAACACGAATGAACAAGTCCAAGTAATTAATCTGTCTATTTAAAATATTAAGTCGAGATAAAATTTGGTGATTCACCAAGATTTCTACATTTCCCGTTTTATGTTTGCTAAAATAACGACTGCGTTAACCCTTTGAGAACTGCATTAAAACTGGCAGTGGTAGAATATATTTTATGCTTGGTAACATTAATTAGGAGAGTAAGTAAATGTAAAAAAAAATGTATTGAGTTTATGCTTTATTTGTAAATTTTGTAATCTTTTAATTTGTGTTATACTGTTGTTATAAATGTAATTTGTATGTAATATGTAAATGCCCAATAGGGCGTCAATAAATAAATAAATAAATTCGTTGGCGATCTGCAGTCGTGCTAAGGAAGGTGAGAAGTAACCGAAAGTTGTCGATACAATCCTTATCGATCGACCGTGCTAGGGGTCCCTGAGTAGTGAGTATGTATGAAAATAGGGTAATTTTTAAAGAATAAATCACATAATACATTTGCACGTTCAAAAGTATTAAATAATTCCAGTATCACCCTGGTGAAGGATTTTGACTTAGAAATTAAAATCTAAACGTTGCTGCAAGGTTGGTTGAAATCGCTTTAATCCTGTTTGGTGACCAGATCCAAATAATCAAGACACTTCCCCATCTTCCTCTTCCCCATCTCTCTTTAGCATCGCAACTTATCCAATCGGCGATGCTGTAGTCCAACTGGCACTGATCAGTTGGAACTGCGGCATTCTTTATAGACTTTTAAAAAATATATATTTTGGTGTTAAGGCTCTGCAACCGGGCCCGAAAAGAAGAAGATGGAGAGATACGAAATTACGAATTTTAGAGGAGAGCGCTAACAATTGCAGCGACAAAATCGATGCGAACATTGCGAAAATGTTTAATAAAACACGACTCGTTTAAAATAGAGCAAAAATCTCGCGGGCATTATCTTAAACAGCACTTAAAGAAACACTGTGAAATTTTTCATACATATAACTTGTAAAATAACTGAAACAAACGTGTTAATAATAATTTTTGGAGCATACTTTGCGATTTTTTTCTATCGAGGGAATTTTATATAATTTGCGTTTCGGTGCGGGCAAAGTCTAGATATTATCTTCAAGAATAACATATATTTTTTTAAGAGCTTTAAAACTTACCTCACCTTTAATGTACATTTTTTAAATACTTTCGAATTGTTGCTACTTACATTTGAAAGAACATTACGTACCAGAGGGTGTTTTCACATAAAATAACAAATTGTACACTGTACAAAAAATTTTACAATAAAAAACTCAAAATTAAAAAATTACTTAGTTTTAACCACGTTTATTGTTCAAAAACCGACATGTTTCATTAGTTGAAAATAATGCTGATAAAGTAAGCATCGCTTGCGAAACACGTCGGTTTTTGAACAATAAACGTTGTTAAAACTAAGTAATCTTTTAATTTGCAATTAAAATGGTGCCACCAAATAAGTTTACTGGGTTTGAAGAAGTACAAAAAAAATTAAAAAGTCGTGAGAAAAAATCGGTCAAGATTTTCAAAATACAAAAAACAAGTAAATTTAATACACAAATATTATTTTACTAACACAATTCTCATTAAGAGCGTTTAACCAGCCAGCGGACAAAAATCCACATTTCGTCGAAAGTTGTTCTTACGATCGTGCAGGGCGGTTACAATGAGAAAGATTAATTATTCTCCGTACCAGCTTTTTTAAATTATAACTCAATATCGAATTTATTTCAATCCAAATTAGCTTTAATTTATACCTTCATCCAAAAATGCTGAAAGGCGTGATGATAAAACTATTAAAATAATGTACTTTTTGTAATTATTTTTTGATTATAAGTATTTATCATTTTTCAATTATGTCTAAATTTAATAAGAATGTTAAAAAAATCTGAAATATATTAGTTTATAAGTGCGCAAATAAATACACAAATGGACCAATTTTCGTCAAGAAACACATGTACGTACATATTTTTTAATGATTTTATTGAAACTAAAATTAAAATTCTAAAACATGCGTTTGCTAGATAATGTATTAATTTATTTTACTGCATGATTATATTATTTGAAATGGGTGTGGTATAATACAAAATCTTTTTTGAAAATTTAATAAATCTCCCAACGACCTATGGAATAACCTTATTATACTAAAAATTAAAAAAAATTTCAAAATTTATTACATGCGAATGCTAGATAGAACAATCTTTCGAAATCCATTTATAATTTTTTGTGGAAAAGAGTCCATACGTCTAAAATCTTTTTTGAAAATGACGTATTTCCGGTTTTCTCTGGCAATGCCCTCTTAATGTATTGTATTATGCGTTTCAATATTGCGTAGCTTAAACAGGATTTCATTTTGCCTTGTTATTTAAACATGTCTTAACATCTATTTATTATAGGTACCTTGCTATTTTACACGCTCATGGGATTTTTATTATTTACTCAATTCTAATTTCTCGTGTTTATAGTTAATGCCTTGTACTATAAGTTATATTAAAAAAAGTAAAAATCGAAAGGTGTTAATGATACAAATGAATAAATAAATATCTTACCCCTAAACAAGTTGCTAAAAAAAATGAAAAATAGTTGTTATTCCAGCAATTTTGGAAACGAAAACCCACCACTTTTTTATTCGCTTAATATTTTTATACGTTCGGTATAAAAGGGTTAAGTGCCAGAAATACAGACGAAGTAATATGCAAATATATTTATCTTAATATTGTGTTAAGTTTGAAATAGTCAAAATAATTAGCTCCCGCTGAAATGTTCTCGGGATACTTCGTGGTATTTCGTAACCCTTGTTATTTTAGACAATGATACAAATATGTTACCGTGGCGAAGGTATTTTTGTACTACTGTTATTTATTTTTAAGAGCGTTTAACCAGCCAGCGGACGAAAATCCACATTTCATCGAAAGTTGTTCTTAAGATCGTGCAGGGCGGTTACAATGAGAAAGATTAATTATTCTCCGTACCAGCTTTTTTAAATTATAACTCAATATCGAATTTATTTCAATTCAAATTAGCTTTAATTTATACCTTCATCCAAAAATGCTGAAAGGCGTGATGATAAAACTATTAAAATAATGTACTTTTTGTAGTTATTTTTTGATTATAAGTATTTATCATTTTTCAATAATGTCTAAATTTAATAAGAATGTTAAAAAAATCTGAAATATATTAGTTTGTAAGTGCGCAAATAAATACACAAACGGACCAATTTTCGCCAAGAAACACATGTACGTACATATTTTTTAATGATTTTATTGAAACTTAAATTAAAATTCTAAAACATACGTTTGCTAGATAATGTATTGATTTATTTTACTGCATGATTATATTATTTGAAATGGGTGTGGTATAATACAAAAACTTTTTTGAAAATTGAACAAATCTGCCAACGACCTATGGAATAACCTTATTACACTAAAAATTAAAAATTTTCTCAAAATTTATTACATACGAATGCTAGATAAAAGAACAATCTTTCGAAATCCATTTATGATTTTTTGTGGAAAAGAGTCAATACGTCTAAAAACTTTTTTGAAAATGACGTATTTCCGGTTTTCTCTGGTAATGCCCTCTTAATTCGAGACACTTATAAATAAGATTCCACCTCTGTATAAGATAGTAGCAAAATCAGTAACTACCATAGACATATGAATATTAATAGACCTGCCCTAAGCGATAAAAGCGTATTATTTCCCCCTCCCTATACCGGTTCCATTGGAACCGGCTGGGATCGAGTATGGCTTCGCGTGAATCTAAAAAATGTGATGTCATCATTCTTCTGCAAGCCAGCGTCGAGCACTCATCGGTGCATTTTACGAAATAACACGGCAAAAATAGTGGCTTGTGTTTTGAAAACGTGTAAAAATAGAATGAAAAAGAGAATAAACCCAATTGTCGTATTACATTCCATAGGCAAGCATTATTTTACTTTATTATAAGCTTATGCAGATCACATAATATGGTCGTTTTTGTAATACACACTATCACTCGAGACACATAGCGTGTGCTCGTCGCTGTTTTGTGGGGTAAGTAAATTACGAAACATTTGTAAAAGTGTCTTAAATAAATACGTCAACAAAATATTGGACTATGAAAATAGGCGAACTTTACTTTGCTGTATTTGGAAATTGTAAATTTGTTCATTTCGCGGCGAGCAATTCGCGCTCCCATGTAAAAAGGTCTATTCATTAAAGAGCAGAGTTTACTTTTAAGAACTAAATGGTGATATTATAATGCGAGATGCCCATATACTCTCAGATTGAGTTATTGACGAATCACATATCAACGAATTCATCTTCCCGCTCTGCGCCCCGCTGTAGTTGGTTTCTTCCCCTCACCTTTATGTTCTGGTCTATTAATATTCATATATCTATGGTAACTACGCTAGAATGCATAGTACCATGTTCAGGCTGGTCTTAAAGTTTGGGGTGTACTATACCTACATTATGAAAGTAGAACTTTTACAGGTAGCTACAAGGCTTTTAGTATTTTGGGGAATTTTTTAAACGATATAAAAATACAACAAAAAACTGTAAGTAGAAACATATTCTTATAGCCTTATTTCTTATATTGAGTTTATGCTTTATTTGTAAATTTTGTAATCTTTTAATTTGTGTTATACTGTTGTTATAAATGTAATTTGTATGTAATATGTAAATGCCCAATAGGGCGTCAATAAATAAATAAATAAATTCATTGGCGATCTGCAGTCATGCTAAGGAAGGTGAGAAGTAACCGAAAGTTGTCGATACAATACTTATCGATCGACCGTGCTAGGGGTCCCTGAGTATGTATGAAAAGAGGGTAATTTTTAAAGAATAAATCACATAATACATTTGCACGTTCAAAAGTATTAAATAATTCCAGTATCGCCCTGGTGAAGGATTTTGACTTAGAAATTAAAATCTAAACGTTGCTGCAAGGTTGGTTGAAATCGCTTTAATCCTGTTTGGTGACCAGATCCAAATAATCAAGACACTTCCCCATCTTCCTCTTCCCCATCTCTCTTTAGCATCGCAACTTATCCAATCGGCGATGCTGTAGTCCAACTGGCACTGATCAGTTGGAACTGCGGCATTCTTTATAGACTTTTAAAAAATATATATTTTGGTGTTAAGGCTCTGCAACCGGGCCCGAAAAGAAGAAGATGGAGAGATACGAAATTACGAATGTTAGAGGAGAGCGCTAACAATTGCAGCGACAAAATCGATGCGAAAATTGCGAAAATGTTTAATAAATACGACTCGTTTAAAATAGAGCAAAAATCTCGCAGGCATTATCTTAAACAGCATTTAAAGAAACACTGTGATTTTTTTCATACACATAACTCGTAAAATAACTGAAACAAACGTGTTAATAATAATTTTTGGAGCATACTTTGCGATTTTTTTCTATCGAGGGAATTTTATATAATTTGCGTTTCGGCGCGGGCAAAGTCTAGATATTATCTTCAAGAATAACATATATTTTTAAGAGCTTTAAAACTTACCGTGTTTAAGGGAAATATGTAATAAATCGGTACAAAACCGGGTTGCGGGCCCTTAAAAATACCAAAAAAACCTCTATTCCCAAAAATTGAGAAAAATGTTATTGCAAATCCCTGATTTGATCTCTGAATCCACCTAGATACCTACGTAGTTAAGATATCTGTCTGTCCAAGAAAAATAAACGATAATTCTGAAAGATGCCATAAATATTTATTATATTTTGCAATGAATAATAAACGTTAGATTCGCATTTTTATAGGAAAGAATAATAACGTATTATTGTAATATATTTTATAGTGCATTGTTTATTTATCCGATAACATCCCATGTTTACCTCTTCCCGCCTCGACTCTAAAGTAAACCATCTTTTACAGATCTAAACATGCTAAAAATGGACCTAACCACGCAGACTCTTAAATCTGCTGGACCAGATAAGTAAAAGAAATAAAGGTAATTTTATCGAAGGAAGCAAACACTTTGTGGTGCGACATTATATATTAAATGAAAATGCACACTTTGTGTGCATTTGCACACAAAAAGTGGTGTTTTACAAAGTGTGCATTTTCATTTAAGAAATAAAGGTATTTTAAATATACATTGCTGAAGGCCTCCCGATCTCTAATCTTTTATTAAGAGGAAACCCGGTCGCTGAGATATTTGATTAATAGGTATTTTATCTAACCGTTGCTTTTACTGTAGCTCTTACTCCCCGAAGACGGGACAACTGCACTTCGAGCTGGTAATATTCTTCTTATATGTATATAAAAATCCATATTTATTTGCTCGTATCTTACGCGCTGCCATACCGTTCATCAGATTGCGATGAAACTTTGGTGATTAGTTGTGCGCACGCCCGCGAAGGTTATAGGCTATATATAATGGTAAGCTCTGGCGTTATGAAATTTGCATAAAAAATTACTGCAGGTGGTGCGCGAGTGGTTTAAAAATGTGTGTATTTCATATATTTTGGCATCACGGAGGGAAAGCAGGAGAGGGAAGGAAACGAAGGAGGTGGGGTTCGCGGGAGGGGTGACGAGGGAATGGAAGGTGGGGAAGTTGGAAAGGGAACGCGGGAGGGGAAGGAGACGCGGGAAAGAAACGGGGATGCACGGGAAAGGACATGTAGGGAGAAATAATTTATTTATTTGAATGACATTGCAACGCATGCCGGATACTCGCTAGTACCTAAATAAAATCATCAAAATCCAGGTTTTGTATTTCCCACTTTATCCCTCAAAACTGGACAGATTTTTAATTATTTTTACTAACTTTACTAGAAGAAAATACTTTTTGAAGTTTACTTTTACGTTTTCCTTTTTTTTAACTTTGTCTGGATTGAATACTAAACGTCTGTTGATCAGGCAATTTTAAAATTGTGTCTTTGTTTTAAAATTCTGTTTTGTTTTAAAATTTAAAATTGTTTTAAAAGTCTGTCATCGTTAACGATGTTTGGAGGGTTCTGACTCCTATAAGAAGTCACTGCATATTTATTACACAACGTTAACTAAACCAATGTTAACCAACCACAAAGTTAACCATACAGCTGGCACCTGAAGTTACTCAAGAGTGGACGGTGAGTTCTGGAGTCATGAAATTTGCTTACCTCTGTATTGAATTTCTAACAATGAAAAATGAAATTATTATCAGTTATATATATAATTTTCATCGTGAGCTTTAAAATAACTAATTAAAAAAATGTTACATTGCCGAGTATCTTTATTTTCTCTCCTTCAACAAAAAGTAATATTCAGTTTCCATAAAATCATGAATTCAAGTCCATTGCAAATTGAAAGCTGGCACAAACCTCTGATCGATGCACTTGGCATACTTTGTAACAGGGGTGGCCAAATCCCGGGTCTATCACGAGAGATTTCAAAGTAAATCACGGTCATTCTTTCGTATCTATAATTTTTAAAGCCTATAATAAAAACGATTCAAAATGTAGTGCACTCGCTCGTTAGTTCCACTTTCGACGACCTGTAAAGTTAAACATGTCAAGCTGTAGTGAGTACTCAATCAACAATGTGCAACTTCATCACTCCTTTGAAAAGTCATTAAAAGTGATTAAAAATACGTTGGGTTAGGTTGCGGGCTATTTCTTAAAAAATAATCATCACTTTTAAGAGCGTTTAACCAGCCAGCGGACGAAAATCAACATTTCGTCGAAAGTTGTTCTTCCGATTGTGCAGGGCGGTTACAATGAGAAAGATTGATTATTCTCCGTACCAGCTTTTTTAAATTATAACTCAATATCGAATTTATTTCAATCCGAATTAGCTTTAATTTATACCTTCATCCAAAAATGCTGAAAGGCGTGATGATAAACTATTAAAATAGTGTACTTTTTGTAGTTATTTTTTGATTATTAGTATTTATCATTTTTCAATAATGTCTAAATTTAATAAGAATGTTAAAAAAATCTGAAATATATTAGTTTGTAAGTGCGCAAATAAATACACAAATGGACCAATTTTCGTCAAGAAACACATGTACGTACATATTTTTTAATGATTTTATTGAAACTAAAATTAAAATTCTAATACATAACTTTGCTAGATAATGTATTGATTTATTTTACTGCATGATTACATTATTTGAAATGGGTGTGGTATAATACAAAAACTTTTTTGAAAATTTAACAAATCTGTCAACGACGTATGAAATAACCTTATTATACTAAAAATTAAAAAAAAATCTAAAAATTTATTACATAACTATGCTAGATAAAAGAACAATCTTTCGAAATCCATTTATAATTTTTTGTGGAAAAGAGTCAATACGTCTAAAAACTTTTTTGAAAATTACGTATTTCCGGCTTTCTCTGGTAATGCCCTCTTAATCCTTCAGGCCTCCCAATTTTGGTCTGCTTTACAATAAAATCCACATAAATGGAATATTTCTGAACGTAACCGAAAAATAAAAACTGTTTTTGACAAGTGATAAAAATGGCTTACCTTCCTTACATTTGAATATTTTACCTTACATTTTTTGTAACTAAAATTACTGATAACGAAAAAAAATATACACACTTAAGTTTTTAGATTTTCACGGCCAAAAGTATTTTCGTTATTTATTTTTGGGGTGTTATGCCGTGGTGCGCTACCTCCTTCTTCAGCCAATTTTATTAGACAAATGCATTACAAACGTTATTGTCATACAACTTTTTGTCGTAAAAATAATTAAATAAATAAAATCCCAAAGTTTCATAAATTATTTCAAATTGCGATTTATTACTTTCTATTTTGGGGTTATTTTTTATATCTTCTATATAAATAAAAATGAATCGAAATGTATGTACGCGCATAACTTCCAAACGACTGCACCAAATTGGATAACTCTTTGTTTTTTGTGTTCGTTATTGTCTGGACGAGGTTTGTATAAAACTACTGGTGAGCTTTGGCATCATGAAATTTGTATAAAAAAAATGCAATAGGTGGCACGAGAGTTGTTTGAAAACTGAATGCACCGGGACTGAATGTATGGAATGCTGGAGGGGGGAGGGGGATCCAGGGAGGGGGGAGGGGGGAGAAAAACACGATAGGGGGGTTTGCGGGACGGGGGAAGGGTAGGAGAGGAGTCTGGAGAGGGATGGTGGATGTGGCGGAGTGGGAACGCGAGAAGGGAAGGGGACGCGGGAGAGGAAGGGGAACGAGACGAATGGGAAAGGACACGCAGGGAGAAACAATTTCTTTATTAAATGGCATAGCAACACATGCCGGGTACCAGCTAGTTTGATATAAAGCGTGGTATTTTTTCTTTCTAACGCCGTTTAAATCATATTTCTCACTACGATAGTATGGGAGACAACGATTTCTACGAGACATAATATGTCTTAGTCATATTATTACGCTTTCATTGGTTGAAATCCTTGTTTCTGATTGGTCTAGGGGTGCATCTTTCGATTCTCTATAGCAGTGTTTTTCAACCTTTTTCATGGCACGACCCCCATATTATGTAAAAAATATTTCGCGACCCCCCACCCTTCGCCAATTACCTTTGACGACTATGGTTCCTGGGGGGGGGGGGTGGCTAGAGAAATTCAGGAATCACAAATTGAATGAAATGAAAAAAGAATGACACCCAATGTACACCAACAGGAGGGTGGCTAGAGAATTTTAGGTTGCGAATTTTTCAGGGCAATTTCGCCTGTATCATCATGTTTTAGCATTCTATTTGATTCTGCCAGGAAATCCGTAATCCTGTGAATTCCGTTGCCCACAATATTCTATAATTTTTTTTCTAATATTTTTCAAAATTCCTGACAATTTCCAATTTCTCTAACAGACCGCTAAATTTTCGGTCATGTCAGGGAAATTGCTGTCAAACTAATTCGCCAAACGTCTCCAAGGAATAGTAGGTAGAGCTATCGCCCATTCGTACAACGTACAGGCCGGGCCGATGCCGACTCAAGATTGAGGCGAGCGAAGCCGCGCCGTGCCGACGAATGTGGTTGAGTTAAAGAGCGAGACACAATGAGCGTTGCGGGGTTGTCGAAGGGTACAGGGGTACAGGGCGACGCGGGCTATGACGGACGTCGGACGGTGGGAATAACGTGACCCTGTCAATCGGCGATTCGGTGTCATATGCACGCGTTTGTTTTGTGTTGAACTCACGTATTTGAATTTATTTAACCCGTTTAATCACAGGAGACCCAAGTTGTCCCAAAACATCATATGCCGTTATAATAACAGGAGACCCAGATTGTCCCAGAGCGACCGTGCATTATTAAAAGTTAGATATCTCTCTTTCTGTAATGCGAATATTTGTGATTTCTTTTATGTTAGAAACGGAAAGAAATAATGCTTCTCATTGTCTTAGAATTATATGAGCTGGGTTGTTCAGATATTTTACAAACCTGATCAAAAGCGACGGTGAAATTTTGCGCCTATTTGTGACGTAACCCACATTTAATTTTAAAATAAAATTGTATGAAAGTGATAAAAAGTGAGGTGACAGTTTTATTACAAATTTTGTTTAGAAAAG
The DNA here is from genome assembly GCA_917880885.1 of Limnephilus marmoratus. Classification (NCBI taxonomy): domain Eukaryota; kingdom Metazoa; phylum Arthropoda; class Insecta; order Trichoptera; family Limnephilidae; genus Limnephilus; species Limnephilus marmoratus. Next base: position 12,246,709 of record OU862922.1, read on the forward strand.
GAATCTGAATTTAAAATTTGAAGTTTATTCTATTTTAATTACTTTAATTCAAATATTCGCAGGTATGCATTTTTTAGCCAATTTACATTTCCAATATTAAAATTTTAATATTTAGAAACAAAAATGTTGATTTCTAATAAACATATCGGAAAGATTATTTTATCTAAATTTTAGAACAATTTTTATTTTTGCAAAAGCGTTAAAAAAACCCAATAAATAGGAACATTTAAAATGCGTGGGAAGAACCAGGAATTTTGCGCGCAAACGTTGACAGGCAAAAGTAGACAGAAAATTATTTTCTTATTATTCGAAGGGTTAAGTGACTTATAGTGATAATAAAAAATGGATAAATTTATAAAAAGATCAACACAGTTGTAGTGAGAGTACTGAAACGAAACCAAAGAAAAAACGCCTGTATGACGACAACTATTTAAAATTTGGATTTACTAATATTTTACTTTGGACCCCCTGCGACCCACAGGTTGAAAAACACTGCTCTATAGAATGACATGCAAAAGTTAAAATCGCATTTTTTTGGACTTCCGCGGTGTTAGAACTTAAGCGACGATATATGAGTTGTTTCAGAAACCGAGCAAATAGACTTTAAGGGTTAATGAATTTTCAAAGGGGTGTTGAACTGCCGCTTTATTGAGTTATCACGGAACCCTTGAAAGTCGATCTCCATCAGTATGAGCCTGGGCACCCCTGCTTTACAGTTTTAGAGTTACTGAGGTATAAAATTAATTACAAATGAACTCTAATAGAGTCCGTAATAATTATAGTAATTCAAGACAACGACCCAAGACTTAATCATGCGAAACAGAGTCTCGGCTATAGATCAATGACACCAATCCAATGACAAGCCGAATAGATCAGTGTTTCCCAAACTTGTTTGGCTCAAACGCCCCCTTTCAAGATTCATTTTTCACAGCGCCCCCTTTTTCCTCTACGATAATAATATTGTATGAAACCACGATGAAATCTAAAAATGTGTTCTAGGAATAGAGAAACCTGTTCTGCATTATGATAATACTGGTACCCGGCATGCGTTGCAATGCCATTCATAGAAATAAATTGATTCTCCCCGAATTATTGGATAACCAAATAATTATTATTATTATATTATTGGATAACCAAACCCCGGAACCTTTATTGGATAACCAACACCTCTGCCATAGGTCACCCCAAGTGGTTCGCTACGTTTGGTGATTTAGCAGGGGTGCCCGGGTTAATGGGATGAGGTTTGTCTACGTCTGATGACCAGGACACACTGAACTCCAGATTCTTACCCACCCCTTAAACATTTTTCCTTCCCATAACTTTCCTCTCCTTCCTTTCCCTAAAAAAAAACCTCCACACAGCATCCCCAAAGATGACATAGGCCCTCAGAGACATTATTTTCCTCAGGGCCTCCTGTGTGGAGCTCATGTAAAAAAAAAAAAAAAAAAAAAATGTCCTTTCCTGTGCGTTGTCGTTCCCTTCCACCTTCCCCGCCTTCCCCCTCCCTCGTCTCTTTCCTCTCGCGAACCCCACCTCCCCCTGCCTTTCCTCCCTGCCGCTAAAATATAAGAAATACTCTCGTGTTCATTTATACAAATTTCATAACGCCAGAGCTTACCATTATATACAGCCTATGTTTCTCGCTGATAATGTAGCTTTCTATTGGTAAAAGAATTTTTAAAATCGGTTTAGTGGTTTAGGCGTGAAAGTGTAATAAACAAACACACGCACTTTCGCATTTATAATATTAGTAAGGATAGTATGGATGTAATGTTTTTTTTAAATATATGCTGTATAATTAGTAATATTATGTGAAACACGTTCTTTGATACCCAATATTCTTTCCAATGAAAGTGGCAATAACTTCCAAATTATGTTCAAAAAAATAATATTTAAAAAATTGTGTCCAGCTCACACGCGGTAGAAGTGAACCCATCAGAAAACTAAAGTAGACAAGAGTGGGGAGGCTACGAAGCACCGCACAAAGAGGAGACCGACAGGCTTCGAAGCCGTTTTCCTTCGAAGCCAATCTCATTCTCTCGTAGGCTAAATCCTATATAGATGTATGCATTTGTCTCTTTTTAGTGCCGCTTTTTCGTTTCATCGAGTTTCAAATCACAACGGTGGTAAAGAGTAGGTACCTACCTATATCAATTTTTATAATAACTACTAATTATTGTTATCAAGCGTGAAATATTTTCTACCGCCACCAGTTGAAATCATAGTTCAGGTCTGGAGGACTAATGAAGTCGTTATTTTAGCAAGCATAAAATGGTTATTTGCACTATAATTACTTATATAGTTAAATTATTGTACGCCCTATTACAGACGTCTTTAATTGAAAAAAAAAACACAAAAAACTATCAATTCATCGATGAAGAAACGGTTCATATTATTATTATGTATATTGTGTGCGATTCTTATGGCGATATCGCAACTAATCGCATTTGGAGCAATGTTGAAATTGTTGCCCTCGCCGCACCCTTGCACCTTTACCGCCCCCTGAATTTTTTGCAACGCACCCGGAGGCGATAACTCACATTTTGAGTATCACTGGAATAGATCTAAGAAGATGACGAATTAAGATTAATTTCCTGCTGCCCACATCACTGCAGATGAGTGCCCCCGGAGTCTGTATTCTCCCATCTTCTCTCATCTTCAGCAGATAAGTTAGACGTCAGATTTGACTGAAAACGTGTCTCAGAGCATGCAGGAAATAACACCGTATATCATTTATTCAAATGATTTATATGCGGAAATCAATGCCGAGGCCGTGGGAATGTAGTTTATACTAGAAATTACATTACATAACATAAAATGCAAGCCGAGAGAAGCTTTCACGAAGATACCCTTTCCAATTCCCAACTCCAACAATTTAATGATTATTATCATTGCCAATGCAATATAGTTATTTTCAGAATTGCCGGTATAAGAAACATAACACAATATTCAAATAAGTTAATACACATATTCATTTATCATGCAGTTATTGCATTCTACTTGATTTGAATTGCATGTTAGATTTGCGCACATGCAATCAAACGCTTGGAATCAATTAACTATTTATGTAATTTTTAAAAGAAAACACAAAACATGCATAGAACTACGAAAAATGATAACCAAATCGAAAACAACTCCAACTCTTAAGTCCAATCATGTGAAAAAAAAGGTCTTATTTGTACCTCGGTGTACCTACCTACCAATTATATATCCAAATATATTATAATACATTTGGGAGAGATTATATTGATTGTGATAACTTTCAATGTGATATCTGTACGTAACAACCTAAAATTTATTTATCATAGATCTAATATAATAAGGAACCATTTATTGGATAACCAACACCTCTGCCATAGGTCAACCCGAGTGGTTCGCTGCGTTTGGTGACTTAGCAGGGGTGCTCGGGTTTATGGGGTGAGATTTGTCCGGGTCTTGGCGGCGGATACGTCTGCCCGCCAACCACATAGTAGACCGGATCGGGAGAGACTGGTTGAGGGAGACATTCTAATTTCTCCAGCAGGACTCTCTCGGAATATCGCATTATCGTAGTGGGAGAGATGGATTCATACGACTGTCACTCCTGGACATGCTGACCCCCAGATTTCTACTCCATCCCTCATACCTTTTCCTCCCCAGATCGGTCTCTCCTTCCTTTCCTAAAAAGACCCTCCACACAGCATCCCCAGAGATCACATATGTCTTGAGGAGAATTTTTTCCTCAGGGCCTCCTTTGTGGAGCTAATGTTAAAAAAATCCAACAGATTACCAAAACGGATTTTAAGAAATTTTACGTGTTTTGATTAAAATAATTATTTATTTTTTTTATTAGAAAGAAAAAGTTATACAATATTACAGGAAATCAAATAAAATAAAATATTACAGAAAAAAAGAAAAGTCCCAATAAACTACTTTTAAGTAGTCTGTCAATGGGTGCTTTTACTTTGAAGTTTTTTAAAAAAATAAAACTTATTATGCAGTTAGACATTTTTTTGTGTTACTACAAAAAGTGTTAATACAAACTATTTCTTTCGGCGAGCCAATTTTTCAATATAATATTTGTTTTTACATTATTTGTACATTTTTTAATTTTAGCAGGTAACATATTTAAGCAAGTAGGTATCATGTAGTCCAGCGTTCTTTGTCCATATTTGTTTAAGTGCTTAGGTATGATTAGTCCTTCATTTAACGTAAATCGAGTATTGTAAGTGTGGTCCAGTCTATTTATGTAAATAGGGCTATTAATATGCTGAAAAATAATTTTATGACATAGAATTGCTCTTACTTAAATTAAAATAAGATAATCGCAACTTAACTATGTATTAATCTTATTATATTTTCGATTAACGCGATTAAAAACAAGATATTAGGTAAGGTTCATACCTCATAAATAAAGTTCAACTATCAGATCCTATGGGTGTATCTGCACTGCACCCTGCACCGGTACCCGAAAGATTTTAACCAGCGATTCCAAAGTATATTTGGAGTTAAAATTTGGAGATCATTTTGCCCTCTGATAATTTTTTTTTTTTCAATTAAAAACAAATAAACAAAAAGTTCCGTCACACCTCGCCACTGGGTTGGGTACAGCCTAGCGGGTCACGTGATAGGCAATCCATCTCGTTTCAGCAGCACCGTACAGACGAGACAGAACGCGTAACACGTGAACCGTTGCGACGTGAGGCAATGTGATCAGTGGCTACTTGTGATAGATTTTTTGGTAATTGAAAAAAAGAATTATCGGACAGTAAAATGACATTTTTTATTTCAAATATGATTGACACTCTGTATTGGTAGATATTTTTTCTAGATAGGTATTCCCATTTGACGACAAATTTATTGACTGTTGTGAAAGTCACGCATGAAATAATTTTGCTTATTATTCCTTTATTATCCAATTCAATACGCGGATGAAATGATAATAAATCAAACGATGTTTCGATTAAGGTTGACGAATGCGAATCGTTTTATGAAAACTTTTGTAAACATCTTAGTTGTTAATAAAAAGCACAGACACAGGAAATTATTGAAAAAGCAGGAAAAGAGAGTTTCATATTTATGCAAATAGCTAATTAATAACAAATAATACTTCCATTCAAACAAAAAAAAATAAAAAGTATCGCATTGAAAAAATATCAGAAGGTATTGGACAACGCTGTTTCATTTGCGCATATATATTGAAGTGAGAAAACGTCTTTAGAATCGTAGCCTCCCCACTCTTGTATAGGCATTTTTGTTTTCTGAAGGTTTCACTTCTACCGCGTGTGAATTGCATACTCTGATTTTTTCATGGGAATGACGTATTAATAATTAGTTATTGTAACAAATGTAATTATTTTCGAGCGTCAAGTGCGAGTTATTCAATCTCGAATGCTTTCTCATTCCCGCATCGCGTCGTCCTATACCAATAATAAGGGGCGAGGGACGCTATTGGTTAGATGCCACAGATGTAACAGATAGTTTGACCGATGTAAGCGCATGTTTTAACTCTAGAAAGTTAAGTTGCCTTCCGGTTCTACCCGCGCATCTTCAAGGAAAAACCTCTGGTAGGACTGAAATTATTTTAGCTAACCCAGAGTGAATACTCGTAACCTTTTGTTAAAAGGTTTAATGAGCGGTTGAAGGAACAATTAGTTTATTTTGGGTTATTTATCGTTAAAGTACCCCTAAATGTATTGTTATAGGTTTGTACTGTTTCAAATTTATTGAACTGTATAATACTTGCAAATTGATTGTACCTACTTCAAATAAAGACTAGGGCTTACCGTAAAATAATTGCACATTTTCTTTAATTAACGCCGTTACATTATCAGTTTTCATAAATATATAGTCTCAACTATACAGCATAAAACCTGTTTGTTTCTGAAGTAGCAAAAACCGATTGAACGACGAGTTCTGGAGTCACCACGGCTGATATTTCTAGGTCAACCAAGGTCCAAGGGATAGGTTAGAATGGAACTTTCAGCATCGTGGTATTCACTTAGGCTACGTCCGCATAGGCAGGCGGCTTGCTTAGCGCCTAGAGCCTAGATAGGTAGTAGATAGCCGCTTAGCGTGTATCCAGGTAAACCAACGTGTTGGTTTTTTGCCAGTAGGCTCTAGGCGCTAAGCCAGCCACCTGCCTGTGCGTTCATAGCCTTAGAAAATAAAAATAAAACGCTAGAGATCCTACTGAATAAGTAAGAAAAGAGATTTAAATCAAATAAATAACAGATAATTGAAAAAAAACCTGTTTTATTTTGGAGATACATATTCATGGGAATAAATTAATAAATAAATAAATTTTCATTGAATGAGGAATTCCAGTCAAAAATGTGGTAAGACTTTATATTTTATGACTTTAAAAATAATAATTCTTAATACAGAACAACAATTACTGACGATTCCGAATAGTGGGTGTTAAGAAACGTACTTGACTTACCATTACTTTAACTATACTATTACTTTAACCGGTGATTCCTGGCATTATTTGGAGTAAAAAATGCAGAAAAAAATCCGTGATTCCTGACATCAAAATAAAATGCTGAAAAAAATTCTACCATCACTGATACGATCTTCAATACTATCAACGTTATGGACATAAAACAGCTCTATGCAAGATCCATCTTAGTTAATTTACACAAAAAGAACAAAATAATATACAAAGCAAAAAACTATACATAATACCCGAGCCAAAAACAAAGAACTTCCCCAAACTCCTTTTACAGAAACCCCCTTTGGACAAAGACATTTTAAATACATAGCTTGTAAACTATACAATACACCACCAGACAAACATAAACAATGACCAAATTTAAACACGAAATAAAGAAATAGATTGCAAGTTTAGGATGCCAGACTATTGCAAACATCTGTAAAACAAATCGCACTCAGACAGAAATAACAACTTTCATACGACCTAACCCATATAAAATAAAATAATAGAATCCTGTCAAATCTAACTCCCATAATTAGATTTAACAGGATTTTCTTCTTTACTCTCATCTCTTCCTATACTTGTAAGATCACACTCTTTGCGGGATTTTTCCCACACTTTCAATTACCTTTCTTTTTGATTGTATTGAATTTAAAATACTTAAATATTCATCTAACCTCTAACCTTTGTATACATTTAGGTACCTCTATTTCTGCCTCGACATAGGTATATCTTAGTGGGACAGGCATAAAAAACGGTCTAAAGTGATTTTTATTTTTTTATTAAAATCAAATTAAAAAAAATTCTTCCGCGTGTCGTCACTGATCACTCAACCAAATAACCGCCCAACCCCTCACCTCGCCTGTAAGGCCGGTTACAGTGCTCGACCGACGGTCAGTGCGTACGTCGGTCGCGCTTGTCATTTGTATGAAAATTCATAAATCGTTCAGTGCAGGACCGACCGTACGCTTGCGTATATCGCTACGCAGGGCGTATGAGAATCGTCGGTCGAGCGCGTGCGCATCCGTACCGTCGGTCGACCGACGAGCTATAAATGCTCTCTGGGCGACGATCGGGTGTACGTGATATCTACGTCTTCTGTTCCTAATACGTCTACGAAGATAATAAGCAGCTATTAATTAATTAATTTCGCGTACGACGTCCGGTCAGCTTGTTGGTCAAGCGTGAACTGACGGTACGCACCGACGGTCGGTCGGTGGTATGCGTATCGTCAGGACAGACCGTGCGCACCGACCGTCGGTCGAGCACTGTAACCGGCCTAACTGTCCAATACCTAGTGACTTTTTGTATTTTTTGTCAAAAAAAAATTAACGTAGGCCAAATTTAATTAACATTTTTTGCTCCACATAATGTCAGGAATTATGGGTTCAAGTTAAGAGCGTCTAACCAGCCAGCGGATGAAAATCCACATTTCGTCGAAAGTTGTTCTTACGATCGTGCAGGGCAGTTACAATGAGAAAGATTAATTATTCTCCGTACCAGCTTTTTTAAATTATAACTCAATATCGAATTTATTTCAATCTAAATTAGCTTTAATTTATACCTTCATCCAAAAATGCTGAAAGGCGTGATGATAAAACTATTAAAATAATGTACTTTTTGTAGTTATTTTTTGATTATAAGTATTTACCATTTTTTAATAATGTCTAAATTTAATAAGAATGTTAAAAAAATCTGAAATATATTAGTTTGTAAGTGCGCAAATAAATACACAAATGGACCAATTTTCGTCAAGAAACACATGTACGTACATATTTTTTAATGATTTTATTGAAACTAAAATTAAAATTCTAAAACATACGTTTGCTAGATAATGTATTGATTTATTTTACTGCATGATTATATTATTTGAAATGGGTGTGGTATAATACAAAAATTTTTTTGAAAATTTAACAAATCTGCCAACGACCTATGGAATAACCTTATTATACTAAAAATTTTAAAAAAATCTCAAAATTTATTACATACGAATGTTAGATCAAAGAACAATCTTTCGAAATCCATTTATAATTTTTTGTGGAAAAGAGTCGTCTAAAATCTGATTTGAAAATGACATATTTCTGGTTTTCTCTGGTAATGCCCTCTTAAGTCAAGTACGTACCATAACACCCAGTACAAATCTGATTTTACCTAGGTAAATACAAATACAATAAATAAAATAATTTAATAAAAACCAACAGATCTATCTAAATACTCCGGCTTGACTATTCTTGACGTTATCAGAATCCTACCGAGAACCAATCGCGGAAAGATTCACAACTATATGGACGTCATATAATGCAAATTCCCTAGGTACTTCAAAGTGTACCCCTTTTTAAGAGTAAAAAACTTTAAAAATTGATTTTTTATTGTAGGTAGGTAATTTTAAAAATATTGAAGGCATTTGAGATAAATAGAGAACATTGTTTATTGTGTAATGGATTTCCTCATAGCTGCAGTTATAATCTGTAAAAAATGAATATCATTATTGAAATAGCAGGTGACTATTGCTGTATGTAATGCTCTGCAAACCATTCGGCCGACAATGTATAATGTTTTTTTTATTCTGGCATTAAACGCTCCAGTCTGCGGGTCTCATTAAAAATTACGTCATTGCGCTTTATCTCGATCGCTGTATTATATTAATTTGTTGCATCAAGACTGCGTTGACAGTCAATTTATTGCGCGTCGTTCTGCAAAAGACTAGCCAACAAAATGGAGAAATAAACCATTTATGAACTGAGGTAAAAGATGGAACTCTCTCTCAGGACCATTGATATGTTTATAATATTGTCTATTCTAAAGTGTATAATATTGTCTATTCTAAAAAACTACATGTTTATAATATTGTCTATTGCATATGCCATTAGCGCCGTTTACACGCACATTTCGGAGCGACCGAGTACCGAGTACCGCGCCACTTCAGGCCGCCGCGCAGAAAAGTCTCACAGTGAACCTATCGGTCTTTACTTTTCTGCGCGGCGGCCTGAAGTGGCGCGGGACTCGGTCGCTCCGAAGTGTGCGTGTAAACGGTGCTAATAATGATTGGAAAACGAGATGAAAATCTCATTCTTCGAAGAAAGAGTCATTTGCAAACTGAAGGCCCGGTAGTAAGCGCTCAAAAAGAAGAAGGAGAGATACGTAAATACGAAAGTTAGAGGGAGCGCGCTAATATTAAAAACGATAATATTTAAGCGAAAATCGTGAAAATGTACTAAACACGACTCGTTTAAAATAGAGCAAAAATCGCGTGAGAAATGTTTTAAATAGCATTTTTAAAGAAACTGAATTTTCCATACATATAACTTGTAAAATAACAGAAAAAACGTGTTTATAATAATTTTCGAAACTTATTTGCGGTTTTTTTCTATCGAGGAAATTTCATAATAAGTGGCAAATGTATAGAAATTATCTTCAAAAATAACATATTTTTTAAGAAACTTAAAAACTTAAGTTTTCAAAGGAAATATGTTACAAAACGATTTAAATTCGGAATGCCGCGGCTTAAGACACAGTGGAACTCTTAGCGGCAGGACCATAGGTATGTTTATAATATTCTATTGAAAAATTATTGTAAAATGCAGAAATATATATATATTTTTTTTTACAGTATTAGGGAACGTACCCAAACTACGTGACCAACTTTTTGCAATTTTTAACCCCCCCCCCCCCCCCCCCCCCCCCCCCCGGTGACCAAAATCCTAAGGAACCCGCCGTTCATTTGTATGGAGCGTGACCTTTTGAAGACCCCCCCCCCCCCTAAATGTGTCACGTAGTATGGGTACGTTCCCTAAATACCGCACAAGAATCTCAACTGCTCCCGTCTGGAGCCAGTGAGACTATGGCATCCCCAATTGGGGTATGTTGTGAGGCTGAAGGTAGTGGGGAGGGGAAGGAGGTAGGGAAGAGGAAGGTCGGGAAGTACCTGGCTATTCAGATCTGGTCACTAAACACGGCTAAAGCCATTTTCAAGCAACGTTTCAATTCTGAATGGTGGTCTTACACCAGGGCGATACTGATAGTATCTTCCACTCTGGAACATGCCGCAAATATACTATATATTATTTTAAATGAATTAATTGTGAAATAACACAGATTAATCAAATAAAATTTATTTGCGCATGCCGGGATCGAACCCGCGACCTCCGGATTGTGAGTCAAGTGTCTTACCCACTGCACTACGGAGGTCGTCAAATATTATTGGAAAATGAGATGAAAATCTCACCGTTCGAAGAAAGAGTGACCGTTCGAAGAAAAAAATACCAAATTAATTATTAATATAACAGGGACCATCCAAAAATGATTAGGTTATAATATAAACTGGATTAATTAAATTTAAAAAAAAATACAATTAAGTACCTAGGTGCTTTAAACAAGCGTAGGTGAGTTTTACTCTCGGGAAATGTCGAACCTGTCGAACTGTCAAGTATCTGTTGAATTTTAAATGGGGCGTCACTATAGTGCCTAGGTAGAAATTGGGGATATCAGTGCAAAAATAATCTTTGTCCTTTCTTGGCCGCCCGCACGCACAGATGACTTTTATACCTATATTATGTAGATCTGAACAAATTTCATACAACAAATAAATGGCATGATAATAATATGCAAAACTTTTTTTTGTGGTGGACTAAATTTGTAAGTAGGTATCTTATTTAAATATAAGTTTTTTTAATGTAGAGACAGCACAATAGTCCTAACTGCTCCCGTCTGAAGCCAGTGAGATTATGGTATCCCGAATTGGAGTATGAAGTGAGGCTGAAGATAGTCAGGAGGGGAAGGAGATGGTAAGAGGAAGTTGGGGAAGTGCCTGGCAATTCAGATCTGTTCACCAAATACGGGTGAAATGGGCTAAAGCCAATACAAGCAACGTTCCAATTCTGAATGTCGAAAGTCAATATTATAATGTGCGAACCTAACATAAGTAGATACAGTTGGATTTAGAAAATCTGGTGCAATCTGAAAAATACATTTTTATCACGAAATATGTATTTTGCAGAATCGAACTGAGAAGCTCTGTAAACCATGCATTGTAAGTTTTGTTTCTGAAATAAAAGAAGTAAAACTGATACCATGACATTTCAAAATAAGTTGATTTATTACGAATAGCTACGCGCTCAGAATATTATCTATGTTTGAGTTTTATGTTACTTATTTGGTTTTGTATTACGATGATTTATAATATTTTATAATCCGTGTAATATTTCATCAAGTTCACAGAGTCGTTAATAAAAAATAAATGTTTTTAACATACCTAATAATAATATGTACTATAAAAGGTAATTGTTCGGCACAAACGTCAACGGTTAATATGCACTTTTTTTATAAAACTTTTAGATTATTCTTAATTACCATAAAAGACAACTATTTGCATTGGGGGAGGTTGAAAATGTTACATTTTTAATTTTATTTACGTAAATTGAAAATTTGCTTTCACACTGTCAAATCACTCTGTTTGCAGTTCGGAACAAACGTCAACGGTTAATACGCACTTTTTTTTATAAAACTTTTAAAATTAAGATAATATACACAAGCCCGCTACACAAACCCTGCTTTGCCAGACAAACCATTCAAAAACGTAGGCTGTTTTATAAAGTAAAGATAACATACACAATCCCGTTACATAACCGTTGACGTTTGTTCCGAATATTTACCCTATAAAATAACACAAAAATAAAAAATAAATAGTTCACGAAAATATAAATAAAGTTCTGTACGTATAATAAATTCTGATGACAAATTATATTTAAATACTAGCTGGTTCCCGGCACGCGTTGCCATACCATTAAATAAAGAAATTGTATCTCCCTGCGTGTCCTTTCCCATTCGTCCCGTTCCCTTTCTGCCTCCCCTTCTTCTCCCGCGTCCCCTTCCCCTTTTGCGTTCCTACTCCGCCGCCTCCACCTTCCCTCTCCCCACTCCACTCCCTCCCCTTCCCCCATCCAGCGAACTCCCCTCCCCCCTCCAGCATTCCATACTTTCAGTCCCGGTATATTCAATATTCAAACAGCTCGCGTGCCACCTATTGCAATTTTTTTATAGAAATTTCATAATGCCAGAGCTCACCAGTAGTTTTATACAAACCTTGTCCTGACAATAACGAACACACAAAAAAAAAAGAATTATCCAATTTGGTGCAGTCGTTCGGAAGTTAGGGAACGTACCCATACTACGTGACACGTTTAGGGGGGGGGGGGTCTTCAAAATGTCACGCTCCATACAAATGAGCGGCGAGTTGCTTAGGAATTTGGTCACCGGGGGGGGGGGGGGGGGGGGTTAAAAATTGCAAAAAGTTGGTCACGTAGTATGGGTACGTTCCCTTATGCGCGTATATACATTTCGGCGATTCATTTTTATTTATATATACATATAGATAGATAAATAGATAGATAGAAGATAGATAGATAGATAGATAGATATATGTATGATGCTTCTTGAATTCTTAGGTCTTCTTACATACCAGTAAAAGAATAACCCAAATAGGTACCTAGATACCTATGCGTAAACAGCCCAGACAGACATTGTGTCCACTTCTGTTCGACAGAAACTTATCGGAATCTTACAGGTTTGTGTAAACAGACTGCAGTTAACGGTAAAACGTAAAAAAATCAAAAAAATGCACAATAATAATGATGTTTTCATAGAAATAATATGTTAATGACACGTTTTATTTTAAAACACAACAAATAATCTGTAATTATAAACATTACACTAAAAAACAGTGATAAAAATTATACATACTTTTCAGCGAGCGTTGATTCGTTAGCGACAATCCAAAACCACTTGGAACTTCGAAAAACTTTATTTATACACCTCACAGGTGGTCACTGACACACGAGACGAATGAGAGAAGAACTACTGCCCGCCAGCGGTGATGTTATAATGTTATGTCACCCACACTATCATGTATATAAGTTAGTTATGAGATGAGAAACTTCGAGCGCAACATCCTAGATATATAAACCCGAGAGCATGGACCACTGTTTACTGTGCTGCGCGCAGCACAACCGAAGTTCGCCGGTTCCGAACAGAATCTGAAATTCTGACGGGCGTTTTGACAAATACCCGGTGGGTACCCAGTACCTAACTACTAACTACCTAGTAAAGTAGTATAGTACGTTCTCCGGCCAAGTAGTATGGACTGTGGACGTATGAAACAAACAAAACAACTTATGTCGGACGCTTTACAGAGCTGCGATTCTCAACTTTTGTTTTATTTAAAGTTTTTTAGTGGTTTATTTTGTCTGTTTGTCGCGAATGCATTTGAGGTATTATTATTTTGGTGGCTACGTCCAAATGTCGTAAGCGTCGTCAATTAATTGTCCACATAGGTAGATATTTATAACACTGAAATAAATAAAAAGTTTAACTATTAAGGCCGGGATTAGTCGTACATGTCCGGTTTTTCCGTCCGGTAACTATCGGACGCCATACACACATTTATTGAAACAGTCCAACCACTGTAGCGATCACGCGAAATAACATCAAGGCGTAAAAACTTATTATAGTGCTATACATGTAGCCAATGAATTAACCTGTATTTTACCGTTTATCTCATATTTGTAGGATTTATAAAAAAAATCGTTAAGTTTATAATCTCGCGAATACTGCGTGATTTTTGCTTGAAACTGCCGTGAGGAATATTTATTCGAGTCAACATAGAATATTTTGGATTCCGTACCATTATGTCTGGGATATACTTGTTAATGAAAGGTGCATATCTATGGAAAAGGGACTTAATTTTTTCCGTAAACAGCTTTTCAAAAATTCGGCGGGAAAAAAATATTTTAAAATTTAATTTTAACATCATTCTAAAATAGACTGCGAAGTTCGGATTTGCGATATCTATGGTCGTAATAGATAAAGCATTTCAATAGCTTCGTGTTAAAATAAACGTCTGGCCAAAGAAATGTTTTAAATAATTACAATAAATGTTTTACGAAAGTTAGGAAAATGTGGTCCATTTTTGGACCGCTATCATTTTTTGACAAAAATCGCTCCAGTGGATATGCATCCGATGGATACCGATCTGACTCTCGGATCGGACTGTCGACTCGGAGAGGGCGTATTATTATCGATCCGATTATCTGAAGGCGCGAGGTGCCTCCATTTACATATAGGTAAGTGAAATATACTCGACCAACTTTTTCTTCGGCCCGTCATTTTGCAAATGAATATTGACACAGAGTGTAGCATTTAAGTAAACCCTGAGGAAGTGAGCATCGGTTTTTTTATAAATAATAATCGTGGTTAAAACAAAGAAATGCGTGTGTGGTTTGGTTTATTTGTGATTAACATCTAACTGCTTGTCGTTGTCACTGCAGTACAAAAGGGTCAAAACCTGGTTCCGGGCATGCGTTGCAATGATATATTCAAAGAAATAAATTGTTTCTCCCTGCATGTCCTTTCCCGTGCGACCCCGTTCCCCTCCCGCATCCCCTTTCCCTTCCTCCTTCTCCGCCCATCCTCTCCCTTTTCCCGCTCCACCGTCCCGCGTTCCATATATTCAGTCCCAGTACATTCAGTTTTCAAACAGCTCGCGTTCCACCTATTACAATTTTTTTAATTCTTTTTTTTTTTCATTTTTCGTATATTAGGTACAAATATTCATTTTTGTACATATATTATAAGAACAATCAGTCAAATTTGGTACCTTACAAATTTTTATTAAAATAGCAATAATTTCAAAAATCCACAGATAATTATTTTAGTACAAAAAAAACAGCTGCCTGCTAAAATCAATTTCGTTAAGTTTTCTGAAATGATCAAATTTTCTACCCAATTTTCTTATTTTTTTCTTTTCGTAAGAACCTTCTACAAAGTATTAGAAAACTTAGTATTAGATGAATGAAATAGGTAAAGTCGTACTGAAGTTATGGCGTGACCAAGGGAAACAGGTATTCATTTTTATATATATACAGAAGATCATAATTTGATTTATTTAAATTTCGTCTTCTGAAGGCCTTATCAAACTTAATAAATTCTCCAGAAGGCGAAACAGCTATCACATCTAATTACACAGCAGAACTTGTTTTTATAAATGAACTATTTTTTTATAAAAATAATATAACTTTTTTTACGTTAGCAGGCCATGATGATGATATAGGCCCGGAGGAAAATGATTTTCTTTCGGGCCTGTATCATCTTAAGGGATACTTTTTCGAGGGTCTTTTTAAGAAAAGAAAGGAGAGGAAGTTCTGGGAAGGAAAAAGGTATGAGAAGTGGGTAGGAATCTGGGGTTCAGTTAGTGGAGTAGCGTGCCTTGGAGGGGCCCTGTATCAAAATTAGTTGGGGGGCCCAAATGAAGGAAAAAGATTTCTCACAAAAGAAACAAAAGGCCTCTGTAGCCCGGGGGCCACGTATCATTGATATGGCTGATACGGCGGTAGCTACGCCCCTGGGTTCAGTGTATCTAGATCATCCGCCGCCATGGCCTAAATAATCCTCACCCTATTTTTTATTTATTTATTTATTTATTTAAATACATGTTACATAATTAGACATTTACATAGAATTGGATACATTGAATCACCATACTAGGCGGCTGCCTGTTTCATGGTGACAATGGAGGATATTTACTTTAAGTGAAGTCTATTGTTAACATATGGAACTATTAGTAATGTAATGATGTTGAAAATTGGTAAAGTTATAATAAAAAACTAGTAAAGAGAAAAAGAATTGGGTAAGGATAAGTTTGTGAGAAGATACATATCCTTATTTTAAAATTTATATGTGTGAGTGCATACGCATACGTATATACAGGTGCACACATCCATACACACATAGGCATATACACACACACACTTACACATATATATGCGTCTAGGTACATGAATACATTAATATGTATATATACGGCCATGGACACAGTACCAACACATTTACACACAGTTGTAATTTTTTTTTTTTTTTTTGAAGTGTATGAAGGTGTAATTAGAATGGAGCTTGAGTATTTGCAGTAAGTATCTTTCCAAATAGTATTGAGATATATGTTAATAAAAGAGGTGTTATTTTCTAACATGGTGACAGAATATAATTATTTATTAATGTTTGAATAACTGTACTCATGCTGCTTTTGTAGGTTTATTATAATATTTTTATTAAGTTTATGTGTATGTTTCTTTCTTATCTTTTTTTTTTTAAATTACATTATTGTAAAACTACATTGTTGTAAAACTTTGTTGTAAAACTGCACATCTCGATACAGGAATGCCCTAGTGAGATGTGCAGCTTATTGCTATATATATTTCTTATTTTATAAATAGATAAATGAATACAATGTAAATATGTACAATAAATAATTCAGGCATATACTCTTTCTATTATTGAAAAGTTTTGATTCATTGTAACAGTTATTAAAAAAAAACATACAAATACAAGATAATACAAAAAATGGAAACAAAAAAGATTACAAAAGGCATAGCCTGTTCGACAATATGCGTTGGTATAATTCTATTTTTTAACATATTAATGAAGTGATTTTAAATTAAAACATCATAATATTATAAAGCATTACTTTTATAAGAAAAATTATGTCAAATTGAGCTATAAGCGGGGTAAAAACATAAAATATGACATTAAATATGATAATTAACCGATGAATATGGAAGTTTAACCTCTCATATCGGGGATGTTCCGAAGGTTAGAAAATTTCCGTTTTGCATTAAAATCATTTTGCATTTGCAAAAACCGTTTTTAATTTTGAATAAATTGAATGACAAATAACCCAAAAACATTAGTAATAAAACATTATTATATCTTACGTTTTGTTTTCTTTTAACTATTAATAATTAATAACTATTTTAGTATGTGAAACAGGTTATAAACATTGTCATTGTCACTCATCAGAAGGTCAGTAAGCGCCTTTTTGAAAGTGAGATATTTGTCTTTGGACTTGATTTCAAATGATAAATTATTAAAAATTTTAGGTGCAAGAAAGTTGAACTGGGACTGGGCCATTGAAGTTTTTGTTGTTGGAATAATATAATTCGATAGGTTTGAATATCTTGTGTTGTATTTTGAATTTATATTTTTTTTTTTTGTAAATTTGAATTTAAAATAAGAGGTAATATTTTTTACATATATGGATTTTACATTAAGAACTTTGAAGTCTTTAAATAGGTCTTTCGTGGGGTGTATATAATGAACTCTGTAAATAGTCCGTATTATTAATTTTTGGGCTTTTATTAATGGATCTAATACAGTTTTGGAGCATCCTCCCCAGATAATTATACCGTACGATAAGATTGACTGACATAGGGAAAAATATACTGTTCTCATTGTATTTTTTTGTAGTATATTGCGCAATGATCTAAAGATATAAGCCAGTTTCCTTATACGGCTTGTGACGTTAATTACATGTTCTTCCCATCGCAGTTTGTTATCGATTATTACGCCTAAGTATCTGATGGAGTCTACTCTTTCCAATGGATTGCATAAACAGCTGGATATATTACTACAAGAATGTATTTTTAATACATGATTACTTGAGGGTTGACTTGGATTATTTGTACTGAATGTTAGGTATTTTGTTTTGGTTATGTTTAGCGTTAGTAAATTATCATCCAGCCATTGTTTAACATTTTGCAAAATTAGTTCCGCTTTATGAAAAGTTTCTACCCATGTTTTACTTTTTAGTATCAGGGCAGTATCATCGGCAAAGGTGATTATGTTGCCATCAATTTCTAATCTACATAAATCATTAATGTATATGAGAAAAAGTATTGGACCGAGTACACTGCCCTGTGGTACACCAAAATTGATTCTGATAGGTTGAGACGATTTGTATGATGGTAACTTAACAAATTGCTTTCTGTCTGTTAGGTAAGATTTGAACCAATCAAATGCCTTATTCTTTATTCCAATTTTATGAAGCTTAGCTAGGAGGATTCGACGAGAGACTGTGTCAAATGCCTTAGCTAAGTCTAGAAATATTGCCAGACATTTATCACCTTTGTCTAGGGCTTCTGTTATGTGTGATGTTAATTCTAGAATAGCTGAATCTGTGCTGAGCCCTTCTCTGAACCCATGCTGGTTAGGCGAGAGAATATTGTATTTTGTAAGATAGTCAGTAAGTCTTTTTTTTACGATTTTTTCTATGATTTTGGAGAGTGATGATAAAATGGAGATAGGTCTATAGTTTGATATCTCAGTAGGAGTTCCAGACTTAAAAATTGGTTGGACCAAAGCAAGTTTGAGTTTGTACGGAAATATACCTTTGTCGAGACTGAGGTTAATGATATGTTCCAGTGGTAGATTTATAAAAGGTTCAATAATTTTGAGTATATTTGAGGATATTTTATCATGATTACATGAATGGGAGGGCTTTAGTTGTTTTATAGTTTGTGAAATTTCAGCAGAGTTGGTGGGGTTGAGTGTGAATGAATTGTTTGTTTCACAAGCAGAGATATTTATATTGTTGGCAAGAGCATTTTCATCGGTAGATGTTTTATTTAAAATTTGTGATGCTAAGTTTTTTCCAATATTACAAAAATATTCATTTATGTGATTGGTCACAGTGTCAGGGTCGACTTTTAGTGAAGTGTCTAGTCCGTTGATGTTTAATTTATTGATTGTTGGTGTTGAATGGTCAGTGTCAGATATTTCTTTAATAATTTGCCAAATTTTTTTATTATTATTACCGGCTCTGGACAATTTATGTTTATAGTAGTTTTCTTTAGTGATTCTGATGAGATTGTTACAAATATTTCTGTATTTTTTATAAAATGTTTGGGCTTGTGTATTTGGATTGTTAATTAAGTTTTTGTGGAGTTTGTCCCGTTTTTTAATACAAAAAATTAAACCATCTGTTATCCATGGTTTTAGTTTTTTATTTTTTGAGTTGTTCAAAGGGGATTCAACGGTAACAGCCTGAATATGTTTCAATAGTATTTCAGAAAATTTATTAAATGCAACATCTACATCTGAAGAATTTACAACAGAGAGCCAATTTTCTAATTTAATTTTGGAGGTTAGTTCCTCAAAATTGATCGTAGTCTTTAATGTATTTTCACATGAGGTAATGGGAGTGGATTTTTTATTCATGAGGCCAATTACTATTGAGAAGTGATCAGTTATAGTTGATTGATAAACAATTCCTTTAGATTTTTT
Organism: Limnephilus marmoratus; assembly: GCA_917880885.1. Taxonomy (NCBI): domain Eukaryota; kingdom Metazoa; phylum Arthropoda; class Insecta; order Trichoptera; family Limnephilidae; genus Limnephilus; species Limnephilus marmoratus. The sequence goes on from OU862922.1 coordinate 12,266,231, forward strand.
TTTTGTTCTTAGGAATATGTGGTCAATACATGATTTGGTCATGTCGGTTACTCTAGTTGGGACATTAATATAAGAAACAAGCCCGTATTGAGTCATTAGGTTTTTATAGTCGAGTGTTTGTGTTGACATGGGCTTAAGTAAATCTATGTTAATGTCGCCTATTACCATTAGTTCTTCATTTGTTCTACAGTTCAATAATGCCACGTCTAAAGATTTAAGGAAGGCTGAAACATTTTGTTGTTTAGGTGACCTGTATAGTGCAAGAATGGTGGTCTGGTTTATTTTAATTTTAAGGCAGTTGGCATTGTCGACGGATAATTCAGAGATGGTCGGGTAGAGATCGGATTTTACATAGACGATTACTCCATCTGACTGTGTCTTGTTATTCAATGTATTGAAAACAGTAAATCCTGTAATTTTTTTGTGAGTATAATTTGATTTGATCCAACATTCTGTTAAAATTATTATGTCAAATATATTATTCAAGTCAGCAAGCGTTACTAGTAGACTGTTGAAGTTCTTATCTATGCTGCGAATATTTGTAGAGAATAATTTTAATTGTGTATATGGCTTTAGTGTATCTATACAAGTTGATGCAACATTAGTTTCAGAGGTAATTATATTACCATGATTTTCTATTTGTACATTGATATCATTCATTTCTAAATCCATGGTTTTCTATTTGTAAAAAACAAAAACAAAAAAAAAAACAAAAAAAATGAATATTTAAGCAAAAGTTAATTTTAGAACGAGCAGGTCGATAGAGTATAGGTAAGTTTGATAAATAGATAAGAACATGGTAAGTGATTATGCGGGAAAGATATGAGTGCAATAAGTACGTTATAATATAATAAAAAGTTGTAATGATTTTTGGAATGTGCAAAGATGTAATTAGAACGGAGCTTGAGTAAATTTCAGTTTTGCATTTGCAGTAGATTTCTTTCCAAGTTTTATTTATTATTGAGATAAATGTTGTAAATGTTGTCAGTAAACCTAGAGTAGAGAAGCGACTGAAGATATTATTGCTGGTGAGGAATATTTGTGTTAATAAAAATGTTATTATTGGTTTATACAGTAAGAATGTCGAATAATACGATATGACATTATATTTTGTGAGAATAAGTATATTAATACCAGAGTGAACCATTACAGAAAGTATGAATACATTGTTTTCGGTATAAACATTATGAATGGTGTTGAATTTATAAAAACATGCGAGTGAAAAAATATGTATGGAGTGATCTACCATTTTCTTAAGGAATATTAAAAAGGCTTGAGATTTGGCCCAAAAAGGTGAAATATGGTAGGAATAATTAGAAGTTAGATAGGCAATTATTATAATAATTATGCTGATACAAGAAAGTAAGAATACAGTTTTGAGCATATAAATGTTAAAAATATATTGGCTTGATTGAAGACAGAAAATTACATTTTTATACATATTGCTTTTGGTGGTGTGATTCATAAAACAACAAGAAATAACATGCGATGTAATTAATAATAATAATAAGAATAATAGTGGGAGTACAATAATTTGAGTTCGTAAAATCTTCTCGAAAATGTAGGTATGTTCCGATAAAAAACAAGCGAAGGAAATGTTTACATAATTATCAATCATAAAGCATATTATAACAATGGAGTGGATAATAGCTAGGTAAGTGCTTTTGGCGATAATACTTTGGTACCATAAGTAGGTTTGCATTGATAGGTGTGATAAGAAACAATAATTAAATACAGTAACATGTGAAAAATGCAAAAGTATGATTAAAAAATATGTAAATAAAACAGTAGTAATGGTTTTTGGGAAATACAAAAACATTATTTTGACAGAGCTCGAGCATTTGTAGTTAATGTAAATTCTGTAAATACAAGTGAGTATAATAATAGTTAACCAAAATAAAAAGATTATTACAGAAAATAGGAGCATCCAACAGTGAGTAAATAAGGTATTAATACTCAGATTCCTACGAGAACATGCATGAAGAATAATATTTACACAGTAAACTGATATTATCTTAAAGAATACTAAAACAGCGTGATTTTTTTTGGTTAGAGGAAGAGTAAGGTTAGAATTTTTAATTGTAAGATTTGTAATTTTTGTAATATTTTTTCTGTTACTAGAGAATGAATTATTTTGATAAATCTTAGGTATTATACTTAGTGTGTGTGAATTGTAGATAGTGGTAATATTCGAATAAAAACTTTTAATGACAGTATTATATATGGAGATATATAATTTTTTCTTAGAGAAAGTTAAAGAAATGTGAGTTACATTCAAAGGAGATAACGTATAATAAAAAAAGTGAATACTGATATAAACAATTTTCATACTGATTTTGTTGCTGCATGAAAGAACTACTAAAAAGAGTAAGAATGAATTATTATGAATTAATACATTATTTTTAAAGACAAAGAAAAAACGCATAATATGAAAACTTGCGGTGAAAATGATATTAGCCGGATTATTTTCGTTTATCGGTGAAGTAAATGTTGAGGTACTTTTTATCATCTGTCACAGTTGTTGACGTTTTTCTCGATCGAGATCCATGATGTTTTTAATCGTAATAATTTTGGATGTATCCGTTTGTCTTAGCAGAATGCGCCCCGAGGATGTCCAAGAGTATTTATAGTTATAATCTCTGGCAAATTTTTTAGTTTGAGAGAGTAGGAATTTTCCTTTTTGCGTTAAATGATCCGACACGTAAATCCGTTTTGCTTCTTGCGATAGCCCTAAATCTGCTGTATTGAGTTTGCTTGAACTGGAGGTAGAGGATTTTTTATATTCTTTGATTTTGAGTAGGAAGTCATCTCGAGATTTAATACTATTGAACGACACTATTATAGATCTGGGATTTTTTTCAGACAATTTTGGTCCTAGTCTGTACATTTTATTAATTTCAGATTGTAAAGGTATCGTGTTCTCTCCGTAATTAATGATTTTTGATATTTTTTTAAGAGTTTCCATAATATTTTCATTGGTTGCTTCAGGGATGCCTCTGATGTCGATATTGCACATCTGTGTAATGTACTCCAGCCGGTCAATTTTGTCGTCCTGAAGAGAAGTAGTTTTTTCTAATACAGCGTTTTGTTTTTTTAATTCTAATATATCAGTATTGATAATTTCTTGTGAGGATTCAATTTCAGTTATGCGTTTTTTTAGCTGGTCTTGCTGATCCGCTAAAAAATTAATTGAATCAAGGATTTCTTTATTTTGTGCGATAATTGATTCATATTTTTGTTCAACAAAATCCATTATGGATTTTTTGAAATTATTTAGTTCCATAATGAAATAATTCAACGTAAGTAAACCGCTTGCGCCATCTTTGTTTGAGGAAGGAAATTTCTCCTCGTCTGTTGACTGCTCGACTGCCGATTTAGAAGGTTGGGTTAGCTGCTTGGTAGATTTGCCGCTAGATGGCTCTTGATCTATTTTCATATCACATATCGTATTTTTGCTCTTTTTTTTCGTAAAATTTTTTGAACATTTTTTACATTTCCATTGAGAATTACGAGCACCACGTAGATTTTCCCCAATCTCTGCACAAACAAGATGGTAGCCGTTTTCACAGACTACACACGCTATGAATTCGGCTGGACTGTCAATATTTTTGTCACAAACGATGCATAATGTATTCATGTTGAAATTAATTTATAAAGTGATTTCGCTGTGAATAAAATTGATTGTATGATATTTTCAACACAGATATGGCACTTTTGTATTTTTTAACAGCTGGCTTGTTTTAGTACAGAATGACAGTTTTATTTTTATTATTTATTTTTGACAGTTAACATGCAATTTCTTTGGGAAGACAAAAAACATGAAAAAATAACACTTCGCAAGATATAAATGCACTGATTAGAAGCGCGATCTTTGAATTGGAATAGTTTAGGTCTTTAAGTTTAGTACACTACAGTTTTATGTTGGTTTTTAATAAATTATAGCAGACGTAAGAATATGTCAACACTAGACTTTTGTAGTAGGTAGGTAGGTATTCTATTTTATTCTATTTTGTAGTAGGTAGGTATATGAACACGAACACCCCTTCAAAGTCACCAAACGTAGCGAACAACTTGGGGTGATCTATGGCAGAGGTGTTACACAAAAAATGGTTCCCGAGGTGGCAGTACCCACTCCCGACTCCCAAATTGATTTGAGTTAGCAGGAATGCCCGGGTTCACGGGGTGAGGTTTGTCCAGGTCTTGGCAGCCGATGCGGCTGCCTACCTGCCACGTATGGGTAGGATTGAGAGAGACTGGTTGAGGGAGGTATTTTATACTCTCCAGCCGGAATCTCTCGATTCATCGCCTTCCACCGCGGTTGGAATAATGGATTCATACGTCCGTCACTCCACGATACCCTGACCCCCAGACTCCTACCCACCCCTCATACCTATTTCCTTCCCAGAACTTCCTTTCCTTAAAAATACTCTCCACTCATAAAGTCAGTAACTGCGCGAGAATGGATCGTATCAAGTTCAGGCCACCATTAAAATTTGGCTTGTATTATTCCTAAATTCTAGACTTATATGCAAAAGTAATGGTAGAAAATTAACGATTTTATCCTACTGATTGGGTACCTACGTAATTTGTTTTAAAGCAAGATGGTTTATCTTAAACTAGTTGCCCAGTCACAAAACAACAATTCCACTGAGAAAAATGGAATCTTATTATCTACGAAACTACATAAGGGGGCGTTCAAGTATTACGGAATGCAATTTTTGACGCCCCCCCCCCCCTCCCCAGAGGCGGCCCGTGACAAAATTCGCGAGCAGTGCATTTCACAAAAAAGGTAACATTAACATGGGAAAATAAAGTGATTAGGGGGTGACGTACGTAATGCAAACGTTCACTTGTAGAGTAAATCCATTCGTCGCTCTTTCATTTGTGAAAATACTTCAATGACACGATTATTAAATTCTGGTATAGAAGATATCAAACCTTTTTCGATGCTCAACATTGACAAAGCATTAAGCCGATCTTGAGACATAGTGTTCCTCAGAAATGTTTTAATGTAGAAAAACACCGTTCGCACTCATCAGTTGTCATTGGAATAGTACAAATTATTTTTAAAAGTTTAACCGTTTCACTAAAACACTCCACTAATTACATTTGATAAAATCTACGTTAATCGCAATGTTTTCAGTAACACTCATTTTTAAATAAGTTTTCTTTACAGAATAAAACTTGCAAAAACTGTTAAAATGCTGTCAATACCGAAACAATACAGCGCCGCGCTGGCGGCCGATGGTGTTAACACATAACATTGTTATTTCGTCTTAAATTCGTCGAACATAACTATTCCATTCCAAAGGTTCGGTATCACTTTACGCAAGTTTTATGTTAAGTCATTTGCTCCGCTAGTGCACCCAGGCACCTATGTCTTCTCTGCTTTCACACGTCAATCGTCCGTATGGGTCTATACCTGTCTTGCTCATTTCACGGGCACGAGCATTCCAGCATCTGGGGATGATCCCAATAGAAATATAACTTCGTGTGACGTCACGCCTGGGCATAACAAAATGTGCACGAATTCCTTTCTCTCATGGCAGGGAGTTTAAACAATTGGTAAAGATTTTGTAACGAATTGGCGGGATTCTTCGTGAGAGGATGTAGGTAGATACTAATTTACACTTCTGACGTATTTTCGGCAGTGCAGTGCACATATGCACTAAGGTAGCGGCCGCCTCTGCCCCTCCCCCCCATGTAACACGCCGTAACGTTTTTCTGTATCACCCCCCCCCTCTAAACGTTACGTAACGCCCAAGTGACATTTTTTACCGGAAAGTCACAATTCAGTTGCGCAAAGTACTGGAAAGTCGCTTAAATACCTTTTTTCTTGTTTTAATCGCGTTTGCGGTAATAAATTAAATAGGAGATTTCGAGAACGAAAAGGATTGCCAACTTGGAAGATTTTAATTCCCTAGTTTTTTTATCTAAATAAAGAAAAACATGTTACGTAACGCGTTGTTCGAGCCCCCCCTCCCCTCGTAACGCACAGTAACGTTTCACAAGTGAAACCCCCCCAAGTGCGTTACGTAAAACTTGAACGGCCCCTAAAGTAGGGGTTTAGGGGGTCCGACACCCCCACCCCCCTCATTATCAATGAAATAGGTACATTTCACGGAAAATAATTTTACGAGTCATTTACACCACCTCTTTTATCAATGTGAACCCTACCCCCGTCAAAATTCCCATGTGAAAGCTATAGCTACGCCCAGTTGGAGTAGACCGAATTCGAATCTGGATTGCGCATTGAGTTCCACTTGCTTCTTCATATATGCATTGTTTATTTATATTATTAAAAGGTATTATTTGCTTTCACTTCGGGAACCACAGTTTATGAAACTCTCGTACGATTTGCAGCTCTTTTGTTTGGAATAATAAACTTTAATTAGCTTATTCCTTGGGCAAGGAAACTTAGGTATCGGGTAAGTAGGTAAGCGCTCATCCCACAACGATATAAGTTTTCATTTTTGTTTTATCTATTCAATAATATTGTTATACAATTTATAAAAAAAGGTTTGTTTATAAAAAAAGTTCTGCTATGTAATTATTCTTAGGTGGGCCAACTGTTTCTTCTTCGTTCAACTTAACCCCTCAAGCTAATTTATTCGCTTTCGGAACAACTCAAAGATCTCGTAGAAATTGATGTGTCTTGTGTCTCCCTTACCGTGAGAAATATTATCTAAACAAATATATATTTAAATAGAAAAGTTAACCACAAAATAATTAAACCTTCAACTTTATGAAACCAATATTATTTAAAAAAATTATTGAATCAAAGTTATTTTTAAACCAAAGCAATTTGAAAAAAAAAATTGAATTTTTTTTCAATTATTTTTAAATGAAATGACAAAAAAGTGAGTTAAAACCCGTTTATAATATATTTGCCTAATAAAATACTTGGTGTTTTATTTTATTACAAGGCGGAAATTTTTTGATCTTCTGACGAAATAGGCCAGAGGCCTGAGGGGTTAAAATTAAAATGGAGGTAATAAAAATTACAAAAATTCTATATTTAAAAATGGCGCGCCAATGAAAGTTTTCATTCAAGGATTCAAGGGATAAGTACTTAGGTACTGAGTTTATGGCCACATGATTGGTTTATTTATGGCCACATGTTTATGGAATTCAGCACGCACACACGTACGTTTTTGTTATTATTTTCTGCTCGATGAAGTACCTATTTGGGGCGTGACTGCAAGATCGGTATCGGTGACATCAAGATACGTATTAAAAATTATGGTGTGACCAGATGTGATAACTTACCTACTTAGTGCTCAGGCCCTACCTGCTTGACAATATAGTATAGGGGTGGTTTGGTATATTTATGCAGTATAGACCATAAATACCTACATTAGCGACAAATTAACTCCGCACAGGAGGCCTCGAGGAAAATAATTTCCCCCAGGGCCGATGCCGTATTTGGGGATGCTGTGTGGGGGTTTAAATTAAATAAGTAAAATGAATATTAAAATCAAAGAGGATTACATAACGGAAGAAATTACTATTAGACAAAAAATTCCACAAAAACGAATTCTATGTACCTACTTAATAAAATAATATTTACTCAACACATATAACTTGTTAGAATTGCACATCATATTTTTAAACATACGAGTGCGTATTTATGGTGACCGAACAACTCAGAACCTCCTTTTAAGTCATTAAAAGGGATGACAAAAAAAAATTGTTCACTAGGTTTTACGTTAGGTTTAGGGTAATGGGCTATTTTAAAATTATTTTATCATAGCTTTTAATGACTTTTCAAAGAGGTGCTGAGTTGACTTGATTCTGAGATGGCGTGGAACCGTATTTATAACTATTATTTTCACTTCGTTTCCTTTTGTGGGTATAATTTTTAAAATATTAATTTAGGAGGCGGGTTTGGGTACCGCCACCCCGAGATACGCCATCAACACCTCTACCATAAGTCACCCCAAATGGTTTGCTGCGTTTGGTGAGTTAGCAGGGGTGCCCAGTATCACAGGGTGAGGTTTGTCCGGATTTTGCGATGGATGCGTCTCCTCACAAACTGCGTGGCAGGCCGGATCGAGAGACTGGTTGAGGGAGACTTTTGACCTCTTCAGCAGGACTCCCTCCGAACATCGCCTTGCACCGCAATGGGAGGGGTAGATTCGGTTACATGCCAACTCAGAATCAATTGAACTCAACACCTCTTTGAAAAGTCATTAAAAGCCATGAAATTTTTTTTTTAAATAACCCACAACCCCAATCTAACGGAACCTGTAACAATTTTTTTTATTTATCACTTTTCAAAGGAGGTTCTGAATTGATTTCATTCTGAGATGTCCGGTCACCGTAGATTCATACTTCCTTCACTCTTGGACACGCTGACCCCCAGATACCTACCTGCCTCTCATACCTTTTGCTTTCTCTTCTTTTCATAAAAAGCCCTCCACACAGCATCCCCAAAGATAGCATTTTCCTCTAGGGCCTTCTGTATGGAGCTTATGTAAAAAAAATCGAGTGCAGTTTACACGCGGTACCAAAACAATCTCAACCAATACTAGAAAAGCAACGTCATAATCAAAGCGACCAATGAGCGCAGACCTAGCGTAATTTCCGTTTCATATCTCAACCAAAAGGAGCCTTTAAAAGGGACATCATAATCAAAGCGGCCAATGAGCGCAGTTGATGCGTTGCAGGTGCAGTAATCGTCATTTCAGTTTCATCCGAAATCCAAATCACAGCAGGGCAATAGAATTTTCACTTAAAAAAAAAAACAATTTCCCTCAGGCGTTTGTCAGCTTTGGGGATGCTGTGTCGGAGGACTTATTGAGGAAAGGAAGGAGCGAACCTAGGTCTTGGAATGGTCCATGCTGTAGGAAGAAGGAAACTTAGAGGCCGGCAAATCGCTGCATAGCCGAGCTGCAAAACACAAGAACCAGAGAAACCACCCATCACCAAGTGACTCATATCAATCATGAACAAATGTTGTCTGCGTATTTGGCAGTTTCCCAGCTGGGCACCGTTGTAGACAGGATCAATGACGCAAGTTCCTCGGAGAATCTTTGATAAACTAATTGATTAAAACTAAGAGCGGAAAAAAGAAAAAATTTAAAGGTTTTTTTTAATGAAAAACTCTTCAATAATCATTTACTTCCAAATTAGAGAGAATTACTTGCCTTTATATAGTATATCACCTTCTATTTGTAAGTTTTTTTCACAGTGCCTAAATTAGTTTTTAATTGAGAAAATAAAAGTTAGCAAACAGAAAAACTTCATTGCAATTTTGGCATTGTGACAGATGATCGGGACCGGAATGATCGCCCTGTTCATTCTAGGCAATGCACGTGTGGGGGCAACTTTACCCATTGCGGGGCCCCTAGACAGAGGTCTAGAGGTGGGTAAGTTCTGCATTTTTCCGGAAGCCTCCGAGACTTGCTTCCTTTTAAAAGTACACGAGTTCTAGGAGCAGGCCCCGGGTCCGAGTTCTTAGGTGCGGACTGGGCACTGGGTATTGTTGCGGCGCACCGAAACGGGACGCACGGGTTCAAAGAACTCGGAACCAGGACCTACTCGTAGAACCCACACGAGAACTCAGAACCCCGGAGTCGGACAAGACCCGTACGAGAACAAGGACCCGTCACCCGTGCAATGTAGGTACATTCAATGTATCTACACTGCACGGTCTTTTATTGAGAATTTAAATAAGTAAATTAATAAGCTGTAATGCTTTACTATAAACTATTATTTTATAATGCACGTCACCCGTTGATTAACGATACCAGATAAGACGCTCTAATTAAAAACTACTCCGTGCCTAGCCGAAGGGGTCACGCACGTGTGTGTCGATCAACGAACAGCGATCGAATGAACGCCCAGCGCCCAGCTCGTGACGTGACTCAAGGGGAAGTGTCATAGTTGGCCGGCCGCGGGTAGCGGGGAGTGTCGGGAACTCACCGAGACCCGCGACTCATGAGTGGAATGGTGAGTGACGCCGGACCGTGGATCGCGGAGCAAGCCGGCGCGGCGGCCACGGGGTGAGTCAGGAATGTAGTAGTTCGCGGCGTTCGCGCGAGTCCGGGAGTGGGCGAAATGAATGGATTGTGTCGCGATTCACGTAGCTTGGAACAAGGCGCTTGGGTTTAAAGGAACCCGGGACTTGTATTCGAGTGCGGTTTTCGCGCTTCGGCGTTGAGTTGCTCGGACCGCCGGATTACCGCCGGATTTATTTGGATGCGGAGAGTACTGGGACTGGGCCGGGTTCTCTGGGAGTAGTCGATTTGAAAAAGGAGTGGGAGTAGGAACCGCTTCCCGCAAAGGAGCGGATCACATGAGCCCATTCCAGCTGAACTGACACATCGCTATTGCCTACACTGCCTTATGGATAATAATACCCTGGATGAAGCAGTAAGTGCGCATTCAGATTTGGATCAACATTGACGATATGTATCTAGATTTTCTTTGAGATCTCTGAATTATTACTGTGTCTAAAGAATTAATTAATTTCATTAAATTATTCGATTCCTAGGCAGTTGCCTTCACTGCCTTATGGATGCAGATGATCTATAAAAAGGTCTATTGAAAATCTGCTTTGAAATTTAGACATTTGTGGAGGACGAACAAAGGACACTGATTTGCATCGTCCGGCCACCCGATTGGTCCCTCAGGCACCAATTGGATGCAGACCTTTCCTCCAGCAACTGGCCTCGGCTTGCATCAAAAACTAACGATTCATTCTGCTTTAACTCTCGGTCAGGAGTAGCTGGTCTTTGATATTTGTTCGCCCTTCACATTAATTTATTATAGCAATAATTTAAATTTATAACCCCCAAAGTGGTGACCCCTGTGAATAAACGAAATACGCGAAATAATATCTAATTTGCAATCGTAATCAACACGAATTTAACTATAAAGTGGACCAACAACCAAGCCTCTTGACCGAAGGTTTAAGGCAGAATCCCGGGCAAATTAAATCTGTGAGTACCTTTATCATTTCTATTATCACTACTACAATAATTTATATTATATTGACTTATTTTAAACATTCATATCGTAAATTACGATTTATTCTTACTTGCCAATATTTATTGTTAAAATTTTTTTGCTATCAATTCTCGCCCGGTCATCAATACTTTAATTTAATATTACCTACAACCAGTAACAAAGTACTACTCACACTATTTTCAAATAATAAATTTATGTCGACCCACAATAAAAAACATTTTTTGCAACGGATTAAGCTTGCGTAAATTTACATTTCAGGCAATCCATCATCGAGGAATCTTCAGCCAAATACCTATCGAGCGCCTGAAGACTGCGCCCGGAAACAAGCAGCCGCACAGAGCTGACCCATCATCTCGGGCCTCCATCATTCCAGCGCTAGGCAATCAGCCTCGGCGCACGGCGAATTTACTTAAAAAAAGTATCCTTTTTAAACTGGTATTCTTGTATAAGGTACTGTATCTGACCCCAATATATAGTGTCCTTTTATAATTTGTATTACAGGTTTTTAAATTAATATTTTATTGTCGCAAAAATATTTTCCATTGGTATTCAGTAATCTCAATCCTCGGCATCATGTCAACCGACGAAGCAAATTCCTCAAGCAAACCTCAAGATGCTCCTGAACAACATCGTACTGGCGTCAAACTACCTCCTTGTTGGCTGGTCCGGGTCTCGCAGACAAAGCAATTACACGCGCAATCTGGATGCAACGACTTCCGCAAAATATTCAAGCAATCCTTTCAACATTTCCGGAGGAACAACTCTCCATCATGGCAGAAAAAGCTGACAAAATCCTCGAAGTTTACAACAAACCCGAAACATGCAGTGTCGACAACAAGCATCAAGGATTTCTCACCACTTCCAGCGAGAAACTCCTCATCACGCTTCAAAAACAAATCGCAGATTTAACCAGCGAAATCGTGCATTTGAAGTCACAACATGGTCGAGGCTCACAACATCAGTCTCGCCGACAAACATTCTCTCGCCAGAAATCAGGCGACAATAATTATTCGCCAACTCGCGCGAACTACCCAACAAGACGATACTCGTCTCCACAAAATGGAACTAGAAACCAATATTGTTTTTACCACAATCAATTTGGAAGAAAAGCCTACAAATGTATAGCGCCGTGCACATTCAATTCGAATAATTTCGAAAAATCATCGCCCTAATTGCGATACTTCAAAAAATCTTCAACTACTTTGGCACAAGAATCACAATTTGGCACCTGGACGCGCAGTTTGAAGAATGTCGCCGTTTCCACTCACAGAAGTATCACGCTACGACAACTAGTCTAGCTAACTCTGCTCCTGTTCAACCAGAACAGGCAGAGGGCCTTGCCTTTGTTCAACCAGAACAAGCAGCCAAACCGGTTTCGCGGCAGCAACTAGCCCCCGCAAACCAACTCCACCATTGCTAACCGCACCTAGCGGCAATGCTGGATCCAGCATAATTTTTCGGTTCTGCACGTAACAACGTATCGTCACTTGGAGACACCAGAAAAAACAAACCTTGCACCTACGGCTTGACTACTTCCAGAGCAAACAACATTACACAGCTCCTGCAAAAACATGTCCAAAACCATTGCCCGTAACACTCGACAGCAACCAGCAATCAGTCGCATCGCCATGTTACTCAAGAAAGAAGAAAGAAGAAAAATATTTTTCTCCAAAAAAAAAAAAAAACAACAATAATAATAAAATAATTTTTTGTGCACTTCCATAAAAAAAAAAAACAAAAACATTTTTTCTAATAGCAATTATCCCTGTCATAACTTAACTGAATTTAAATTAACATCATGCATTTATTCTCAAACAGCCAAATTTATTGCATTTCTAACTGGTACCTGTTTTTATTATTTATTCAGCATTGCCGCTCATCGCATAATAATAATATCACATTATCAATTAACTAGCGAGCGACATAGATACTCACTTATACATAAATATTATTTACTTAAAATCAACAATAGGCAGCGAACTATTATTATTAGCATTACGAGCTCTTTCAATGTAAACATTAGGTACCTACGTACTTCAGTCCATTAATGCGCTGCGCTTGGCCTTTCTTACCTATCATGAGTAATTTATTTTATAACAGTTACTCATTGCAATCAATTTGAGCTGTTATTAATTTCAATTAGAGTTAGAAACTTTTTAAATATTATCTTCTTTTATCAATTAATATTTAACCAAATAAGTCTGATAAAATAATTTTTCAAAATCTTTAAACAAAATTATTATAATAAATTAAAACTCAACTCAATTCAAACTTTGTTATATCTCAGCCAATATAAGAGACTAATACATTGCCATAATAGGTACATTTCTTGAATTTTCTAACAATTCACTTTCCATGCCCACAGGTCCCGACGTTGACCAAACCCCGGAGCCTTCTCACTAGGGGTTGTAATGGTGTAGGAGTCTTCGGGAAGGGGGCTGATGTGGAGGACGAACAAAGGACACTGATTTGCATCGTCCGGCCACCCGATTGGTCCCTCAGGCACCAATTGGATGCAGACCTTTCCTCCAGCAACTGGCCTCGGCTTGCATCAAAAACTAACGATTCATTCTGCTTTAACTCTCGGTCAGGAGTAGCTGGTCTTTGATATTTGTTCGCCCTTCACATTACTTTATTATTGCATATATTTAAATTGGAGATTTATGTGTCTGTAAATAGTGTTAATAAAATTGTAAGTATTGAATCGTCTTACTTATTCGCTTTGCCATCTACACACTTACACAACACCCACATAACCCCCAAACATTGATAAAAAACTCAGACTCAGCAGCAAAAAATAAAATAAGAACTAAAATTATCTAACGTAGTATTACATTAAATTAAACACTATTACAGCTTACAGCATCAATTTAGTTTATTTAATTGAAAATGCAAAACAAAAACAATGCCATCTATATATCTATTTCACGTTAACAGAAGCTATAATACAAATAAAAACAAAATATTTCATGGTACAATTAAGACTGGTTTAAATTTGAACCAATGCTAACTTTGTTGATTCTCAACATAGTTTGTTCCTGCCTTGAGAAGTTGATTCTCATAAATTGCTTCCTTCTCTTCTTACGGAACCTTGTCTGGGTGTGTGAAAGCGTCTTTCCGATGACTGTAGCAGTGACATTGACCAAACCAGGTTGGACTAAAGGACGCCCTATGAGGCTGAAGTCTTTAGTGCCCGCTAATAGAACCTTTTCCAACCTAATCTCGTCTCCTATGGCCGGGGGCCACTCTCCTTCGAGGACGAGGAGATCTCCGTCTGTCACACGCCTCTGTTTTCCCATCACATGGACTATCGCAAAGCTTCTGCTTTCATTTGAATCCGCAAGAGAATTGACAGTATTTATTACATTGGTTGCTTTATCTTTCTCTTCCTTTGTGATAACGATACTGGTTGAACTAAATCTAGGCAGAACAGCGGCTGGAAGAAGCGATTTATGTTAAAAAGATTACTTCATAACAATAATATGTACTTTAACCAAGCATAAAGAAATAAACCGATAGAAAAATATATCCTAACCTGCTGCTCTGTTGAAAATAAGATTTGATAATCTTGAAGCAATGTTGAGAAGAGCCATGATTATGTAACGAAAATATATTCCAGTATTAGTTAATGGTTAAAATACAATTTCATTGGCTCCAACCCATAGTATTGGAGAATTCATGTGATTTTTCCAGCGTATTTAAGTTTGGTTATGTTCACGATTTTGACGTTTGATAGTAGCATAAACAATTTTTTGATCCCATACCGTACCATAGATATTTTTTATCATCCGCGCCGAAACGATTAGGAACTGTTAACATTATCTAAACGGATCCATAGACGGAGTCCCAGGGCTGTGTAAATTTATTTATTGATGAAAAAATATTATTTCTTAAAAAGGCTTTCAGACGTAAAACTATATTTTTGGTGAGCTATTTAGGTCAGAGTTGTACTAAAATAGATTTCTTGTTAATTTTGACGTCGAACGATTGTTTGGAAATTACTAACTACAACACAACTTGTACAGTAAACTTAAAGCGAGTGGATACTCAGTAATGTAAATAAAACAAAGCATTTTAAAGCGATTTTAGTGAAAGTTAGGAAAAACATTAAATTTACCATCACGTAGTGTTTACGTATTTAAAAAAACGAGTGCAGCTCACACGGGATATAAGTGAAACCTTCACCACACAATTTCAACCAATAGGAGCCTTGAATAGTGAACTCATAATCAAAGCGGCCAATACGGTAATGTTTCATTCTATCTATCTTTTCAGACAGTCGTATCCATAACATAATAAGTCTTTCACCTTCGCCTTCACGGTCCGCGACATTGTAAATAACTAAATTTAATATGTAAAAATATAAACAAATTCTTATTTTAAGCTTTTGTAAAGGTAATTTCATGAAATCTCCAGTCCTAAATGAAGAGTCCTAAATTCTCTAGTCTTTCAAAATAACTCAACTTTGGCATTAATCTTGTGTGATGAGGGTAGCAAAGCTAAAAATCATGCAATGTCCAGTGGTTTTAAAATAATGTCCTCCACGTGCAAAGTCGTATCTTCTCCAAGCATAAAGTTTCTAATAAATGTGTTTATCGGAAGTGATCTGCCAGGTAAGTATGTTTATGTATCTATTTGTAAATAATAAAATTATATAGAGCCAAAGAATTTATAATAAATTGTAAAGCGCCCTTGAGGTGATTTTTCACAAAAACGGCGCTGCACAAATTGTCCAATTATTATTATTATTATTATCCATTCTCTCGCAGGTCAAATCCTACAGTTGTATGTGTTTGTCTCTTTATAGAGTCGTTTCTGTTTCGTCGAGTTTCAAATCACAACGGTGCCAAAGAAGTTTCACCTCAAAAATCATAATTTTGATCGTGAATGCAGTGGCGGACTAAGGGGGGGGCGGGGGGGGCGGTCCGCCCCGGGCCCCCGGTCCTGGGGGGCCCCCAAAACGCCTCCATGTTCCTTTGGTCAAATCCTAAACAAGACTTTACGGCACCAGGAGACTGTAAATATTTTTTGTCATTTTTTTATTTATTTTTTTGGAAAAGCACTTGTTAAAAATGCTCTCACCAATTTTTTAAAATTGAAATTGAAAAATTGACGGAAATAGAATATTTTATGTGAAAGCGTTTGAAACAATTTGCATATTGAATTATCCTTCAGCCAAATTTTGAATGCGTTTTTCTCGAAACTTTTTTACCACGTTTTCAACCTGATTGGCAACATATTAAACAAACTATACATCCGATTTGCATGCACCAATTCTTAAACTGTTCGAAAATTCAATGCATCCATGTAGGTGAATTTCGATATCTAAAAAAAAAGAAAAAATGGGGGCCCTTTATAAAATAAAATAATCCCTACATGATGTCATAGTCAGGGCCGGATTAAACATGTTGGGGCCCCTAATCAATGCACGTCTCGGGTCTCGTCTAGCTTATACGTGACCCTTAGGCAGTGGCCTACACTGTCTTGTGGACAATACGGCACTGCCAGGGCTAACTTAAACATGTCGGGGCCCCCAGGTAATGCACGACTCGGGGCCCCTTTACCCTAGGGGGCCCCTACCCAAAGCGGGGCCCCTAGGCAATGCACTTTTCGGGGTCCCTTTTGCCTTGGGGCTCCTAACCAATGCGGGGCTCCTGAGCAGTTTCCTACACTTCTTATGGATAATACGGCCCTGGCTATAGTGACTGGATTTTCTATAGTGATATTTCTGCTATAGTGATTTGACATAAGGCAGTGGCCTACACTGCCTTATGGACAATACGGCCCTGCCAGGACCGGCTTAAACATGTTAAGGCCCCTAGGCAATGCGCCTCTCGGGGCCCCATTACCCTACGGACCCCTACCCGATGGGGGGCTCTTAGGCAGTGACCTACACTGCCTTGTGCACAATAGGGCTCTGCCAAGGCCAGCTTAAACATGTCGACGCCTTTAGGCAATGCGAGTCTCGGGGCCCCTAGGCAGTGGCCTACACTGCTTTATGGACACTAGGGCCCTGCCAGGGCCGGCTTAAACATACCGGGGCCTCTAGGCAATGCACGTATCGGTGCCCCTTTGCCATAGGGGCCCCTAGCTGATACGTGGCTAAATTATGGATAATACGATTCTGCCAGGGCCGGCTTAAACATGTCAGGGCCCCTAGGCAATGCACGTCTCGGGGGCCCTTTACCCTTGGGGCCCCTACCCAATTCGAGGCCCCTAGGCAGTTGACTACAGTTGTCTTATGGATAATATGGCACTGACTATAGTGACTGGATTTTCGAACAGTTTAAGACTTGTTGCATTTTTTCACTAGCTTAGACCCTTTGCAAAAGGTTATTTTATCATTACAGATAATGTAGATAGTAATAAAATTGGTAAGTAATTAAAAATATTTAGTGGCGGACTAACGGGGGGCGGGGGGGGGGGGGGGGGGGGGCACCGCGTATTTTATGAAAATTTTCAGCGTTCATAAAAAATATACGGGGTCCCTTTATAAAACAATCCATATGTGGTGCCATAGTAACAAGATTTTCTAACAGTTTAAGACTTGGTGCATGCAAATCAGATGTTTAGTTTTTTTAATATGTTGTCAACCAGGTTGGAAAACGCAGTTTTGCGAAAAACGTCTTCAAAGTTTTGCTGAAGGATAATTCAACATATAATATGTTTAAAACGGTATCATATAAAAAATGATGCATTTCCGTCAATTTTACGAATTTTCTTAAAAAGTTAGGTGATAGCATTATTAACAAATGCATATTCTAGAAAATTAAATTTAAAAAATGACATTTTTTTAAAGTGCTCTGGTGCCTTGTTTAAGATTTGATCAAGGGAACACGGAGACGCTTGAAGGCTCTTTAGGACCAGAGACCCGTGTGAACTGAATAAAAATCTTGTAAAATTACATAAACTTTTTCAACTAGGGTGGGGGGGGGGGGGGCCTCATTCAGCTTTGCCGCCCCGGGCCTCTGACGGGCTTAGTCCGCCACTGCGTGAATGTCTGAACCAAAATTATATATATTCACAAGCAGACTCGTGTCGGCTGAATACGATTTTGATAGCCCTGACGTCCAGCCGACTCCTGCGCCAAGTTGCACAATTTCCATAGAAAATTAGAAAGAATAATAATTTCATAATTTCCACTTTCTATGATTGAAAAGGTTCTTCCAATCCTTGGATATTATTTTATGTTTACTTATTGGATCATAAAAACTCTCAATATCAATGCAAAATGTATTAATGCATGACATTTTATGGATAAATCCTTTACTTTCCGAGTGATTGTGTAAAACTGCAACAACAAGAGGTCCCCGAATGGTGTGTCTGACAAAGGAACCGAAGTCGAGCAGCCTGTCTCGCATCACGTAAACAAATAACCTGTGGACGCAAGCGCCGTGTTTATACAAACCATTGTGGCCTGATTACGTATCCCGGACAACGATAATACACGAGAATGGGTATGTTTATATGTTTATCAATCAAAATACTTGATAACGTTAGATTAAGATAAGGGAGTGGTTGGAGGATGTCAGTTACTCCCACTTTGACACCAGCCAACACGTCATTCACTTTATCAAGGAAAATTGCCTTACTAATAAGAATTGCTGACGATAAGATAATTGAATCACCGATGATGCATGTCATTCGACGGCGCTTTATCAGTTTTACAGTTGAGAAATCTTGCGAACGAGATACGACTTAGTTTCAGTTGACAGTAGTTTTTCATAGACACCTGTTCATATAAATTGTCCGATATAATATTTGTATATTTACGTGACATGTTTTTGCAAGAACGGAAGTGTTTGTGTTGTGAACAGGCGGGAACAATCATCGAGGTGTTGGGTGGTTAATTTTCTGTGAAAAAGTGATTTGTCATTGGACTGTGTTTCGAATTTATCGAAAATGAGGTATGATCGTGGGTTAGAGACGAACTTCGACGGCGATGCTCCGGTCACGCAGCCCCTCAGAGGGGGGCAGCTTGTCCGGCGGCAGCAGTGGGGCTCCAGGTTTTCAGTTCACACGCTGCACGACAGGGTTGGCGGAGAGAGAACTTGTGGTATGAAGTTTCATGGTCTTGACCCTTGTAAAAAGACCTTGTGTCCATGTATAATGTTTCATTCACACTGTTTATTGATAGAAAACTTATAAGTAGCTTGAATGGATCATATTTTATTTAAATCAAGCGTCCCAATGTGTTGCAGGAATTTTTACATCACAATAATATTATGATTACGTCCAATGATAATACAACGCAATGTTCTTGTTTTATCCCATTTCATTGATAAAATTGAAGTTTTGTGCTATGTAAACAGTGTGTATATTGTTATCTTTAACTTTTTGTTAGATTATACAATGTAATAATTCCCTTTAAGAATATGCGTATACATAGTTCTAATTTTGAAAAGTTCACACTCCTGCGTACATAATAAAAAAAATCAGATTGTGCAGTACACACCCGGTAGAAGTGAAACCTTCAGAAAACTAAACTTCGAGAGTATGAGACGAATGCAAAGCATCAGGAGTAGGGTAATTTCAGGGTTTATTTATTATAATACTGTTATCAAGTTTAAAAATTATTTTACATTTTATTCTACAAGGCACCACACAAAGAAGGGGCCGATAGGCTATGAAGCATCGCACAAAGACGACACCAATTAGTCTATCTGATTCTTTCGCAGGCTAAATCCTAAAGACGTGTGTTTGTCTCTTTTTAGTGTTGCTCGTTTCCATTTCATCGAGTTTCAAATCACAACGGTGCTAAAGAAGTTTTCAGTTAAAAAATAATATTTAAAAATTTTCCAGTGTTTTCTTAAATTTTAAGTACATCTAATAAAGAGACCCAAATGTCCTGGTTCTTTCACGTTATGTTTTGAAAGTGTAGAATATAGGTTTCATTTTGTTGTTGCGTAATTTGCAGGGGACGCGTGCCAGTCATGTATGACGCGGATACCATACGCGACGTTGATCGCCACCATCATGTGCTGCCTCGGCGTGGGGGTGTTCTGCGCCACCATGTACCGCGGCGCCGCCTTCTCTATCCTCATGCTGGATGAGGTCTTCCACCAGAGGCACATATGGTAAGTTGACACACATCGGACCAACGTCGATAACAAGGTTCACGAAGCTGGGAAGTTAGTCCTTTGGACCATCATTGATAATGAGATAAACTGGTATGGCGCCGCGAGAATGCGCAAGTGGTGCCAGAGTAATTGATGTGCGAATGCGGTGCGGTGCAGTCCATTGAACATGTGGACAATTTCTTTAAGATTTAGATTTCTCTTCATGAGGGAGTATGACTATTATTATCTATCCTACCGACTTTCTTTTGGGTATGCTCGGAATGAACCATCTACGGGTCAGAAGCGATGTACAAATTGCAACGCATTTCTTCAGATTGATTTGTGGACGGTTTGAAAAATCGGCTATCATGGAGAGCATTCATTTCTATGTTCCCGATGGTTTATCTTCGCCACTGACAGCATAGACTATTCTGTCTCCCAGCCTGCAGGACTAACTTGCCAATGGTAATGTTGGTGGGGAGAGCAATCTTGCAGTTAAACAGAATTAATTCAGATATCGACATATTTAGCGTTAGTGAAACTGCCTTAAAAAGGCAAGCTCTAGAGCCGTTTGCATTTGGCGAGTATTTTAGTTGAGTGGAGAGTATAGTATGTAGTAACTAAACGCGTCCGAACACCGTAATTTTAGTAGAGTGGGTGAGTCAGCTCTTTAGTAGATTCAATCCACTTCGTTCCATTTTTCGGGTGAGTAAGGACCCCCACCACGCATCCCTGCGCACTGACATTCGCAAACCCGTTGTTTTAGCAGAGTTTATTTGTAAACACGCGGAAATACTTTGCTTTGTAGCACCCCGTCATCCGCCGTCATCTTGCAATGGGCGGCGGGTACAAATGTACTCTACTTGTCAAGTAGTAAGTATACTATTCAGGATCTCTGTCTCACCGGGAGAACACCTCAATCCACTCGGCCATTGGGACCTAATTTTATTTACATCATTTTATTCAATCTCATATTTCAAATTCAGAATCAATATCAATTTTCTTTATCATCAATGATTAACCTCTTGGAGCGCGGAGGAACAACACGGAAATTTCACGACCTTCAATTTGAATCGAATGTTTTGTGGATTAATTTTTACCTATCGTATATTTTATTGACCGAAACACATTCCTAGAACAATAAACTATCTACCAAAACAACATTACTTGCGTTAATTACGTAAATTGATAGGTTTTGCGATGTTTTAGTCGAGGAACTCATAAATGTGACGCAGCCAAAATGACATTTCGAGATGCCCACGGATAAAAATTATTTTAAAATATTCTGTGGTTACAAGGTGAATGAAATCTTCACCCGTCCCATAGGGAATGTTGGCGCAAGCGATTCTGACACTTCCTTTACAAATTTTGTACATAGAAGGGTCAAAATAGTAGAAAAAACGTATTTTTTTTCCCGCGCATGCGCAGAAACTGTTCACATCCCGCACTACGTAAACTATGGTAAAGGTCGATAATAGAGCAAGCGTTTCTGACTTTGTTCTTCATACACTTTCTTTATACATAAGGGTCAAAATTGCATTTCAAAGTGCCGCGGCCACCGGGTGACAAACGGCAAACAACCGGTTAAAGGTGAGCGTCCATCTGTCCGCGCCAGCCGCAACGTAACGGATTTTTCTATATCTTTATATAGAAAAATTCGTTGCCCGTACCGACCGCCGGTATTTGCCGATAGTGGACGCAGTGCTGTACTAATTCATATAAAGATATAGAAAAATCCGTTGCATGCCGTGCGTGCGTTGTAGCCGGCGCTGACAGATGGACGTTCACCTTAATATTACAATGATAATTATTCAGGATCTGTAATATAATTCCTGATTACTCATAAATCATTCATTTAACAAACATTTCCTTTGTGGTTTTTAGTATGAATCATTATGATTCATAACAAAAAGTATACTTCAACTAAAATTATTTTTAATAATCATTTTAAAATGTCGAGGTTAATGCTGGTGACGCACATTGCATTAAAAGTGCCAGCGTTATTTGGCTTGGCCTATTTCAGCATATCGCTCGCCATACATTTCCAATGGGAATGTCACTAGCGATTCAATTATGTAAAACTCGCTGGTGTTAATTTTTTCGTAAAGAAAAATATTTTATTCTACTAACAAGACAGTATAAAGAGGAACGTTTGTTTGTGTTTCACTAGAAATTCGCAAATGGTAAACGCAATCATGCAATTTGTACAGCGTTATGTCCGGAATCTTTTGACCAATGCAATAATATTCAGCTTGCAAAATCTTGAAATTTCTGCTACAAACTATTTGAAATACGTATATATCTATTTTAAAAGTTAGTTGTAAAAAAAGAGATTTAAATAATAGAGTGCTGAAGCTTAGGGTTTACCCCCATGCAAATCCGCTGTATTTTTCGACTAAGACACTAAATGATGGACTATGGTGTCACGAAATTTTCACAGCTTTTCTTTATGGATTTTTCTGACATCCTGAATCAATCAATTTTCATAATTAAGAAATTATCCATTAAGTTTTATTTAGTTATATTGTCTAACCCATACTTACATTGTATCTGTTCAGGGTTGAGGCCGTTCAGATGGTCTGTGTGGTGGGGGGCGCCTGCATGGGAGCCCTGGGCCTGATGCTGCTGTGCCTGGGCTGCCTGGCCACGGGGGCCACCAGGCACAAGGTCTACAGGGCCTGGAGGGCCAGGGTAGGAGGCAGGATTTCTTGTGCCATTGTGAGTACCCTCAACTTGTTTACAACAAGTTAAATTTAAAAGACTGTGATACTATGATCATCATCTTTGACTGTCTTTTGCTCTTATCCCTTATCCTTTTCTGTCCTCATTTGACGGTCTAGACCAGTGGTCCCCAATCTTTTTATCGCCGCGAACTGGTCGACGTTTGATAATTTTATCGTAGCCCGCTGAGGGGGGAACATGGGGCAGTTTTAGGTGACGTCTCTCAGCTCCTGGTTAACCTTTTCTTACCGGTGATGCATAACTAGTACACTTCGCCTCAAAATATGTAAATATCTCTTAAAGTATAGTAAATATAGGATTCAGATTTTGGTTAATCCTTCATTATACATTTACTAATTTATTAAAATAATTATAAACATGATAATAAGTTCTCGTTGGTTGCAATAGAAGAATTTTTTAGAAAAACGGGAATAAATCACCAATACAATCAAACGCATGTTATTGTGTCACGTATTCTCAATAAAACGATTCCACTTGCATTTGGGCAAGCAGAATTTAAGAGCGGTGACTCACATTGTTGCGTCTCACTCAAGCTCTTCACATTATATATGCGATTGTGCAAGATGGACTACTTCATAGGTATTGTGTCGGCAGTAACTTGGCGTGAAGGGGTTCTCAATGAAATAATAATAATTTATTTTATCAATGATTACTTAATTTTTTATTGGGTGTGTTCTGATTTTATTTTTACAATTTTGATTTTTAAGTAGAGCCTTGGGCTGCCTGGTACCAGTCCGCGGCCCGGGGGTTGGGGACCACTGGTCTAGACAAAAAGTCACAGTCTGCCAAGAAAGTGTAGAAATTTAATCATTTTGTGTTTTTATTGTCTAGTGAAGAAATGAACAGCATGGTTCAAGAATCAAGACTAAAAAGTTAAAATAGAGATCAAATATAAAAAAAACAGGTATTCCCACAACCTTATCCCTACCTCTCCTGTAAGAAAATTGTAGTTAGATTGTATCTGTAATTGTTAGTATTAAAAAAAAAAAACATAATCTATTAATTACATCATTCCCATCATTTCACCGAGGTGCTTCCAGTTGTCTGTCATGTGCATAGATAATAGAAATAAAGGAGATGGACAATGAACCATTAATCATATACTATAAATCCCATTTATGCACAGCCGTGCCTCACCTTTGTTTCTACCTAAACACCAAATGATTAACTTTCATTGGCTCTGCCACTTTGATGGTTCATGCAGTTTGAACATAGCTCGGCAACAGGGTACGCTTCCAAGCCAAATCTCATTTTTTTTCTATCATATACGGTCCTGTGTTACTCTAGTAGCCTCAGTTCATTGAAGATCCAGTCTGTCCTCACTCAGATTATCTATATTTTATTCACATTCCTTATTTTTATAGTGCAATGATTATTATAATCCATCAATGAAAAACCATGCATTATTGTTTTCAGTTCATGGGCATAACGTACATCCTCTCGCTGGTGTGGCTGGTGCTCCTGTGCTTCCTGGTGCTCATCACCTTCATCTTCACCATGTTCTGGATGATGTGCTCCAACCCAGATGTTCAGGACTCCAAGAATTGCATTGACTTCAAACAGTTCTGTATGTCTGATCATTTGTTTATTATAAAATTCATTATTCTTCTTCTGCGTTGGTAAAGTTTGGTGGACCACGCAGCGGAAAACGCTTCCAGACTGGTTGGTGGGACTGTCATTTAACTGCTGTGAGAAGTTCTGATGCGAAATTTAGCGAAAAGATTATAGACGAAATATCAAGGAGAACACGCAGAGTTTAAGTTAGACCATACTACCTAACTCGAATTTTTATTGGGTATTTATTTAATTATCAGGAATTGAAAATATAATACCGATTTGAATTGGTCAATTTCTTCCATGTCTCTGAAACCGATTTATAAATTAATAGACTTTATTTACAAGTGAGTTCACGAAAGAAATAATCATCCGTTATGACAGTATTTATTTAATTTAAAGTCACAATTATTAGGTAAGCCCAGTTGACATAACACCAAACAATTAATTCGATTTATTCTCCGCTACCGTCCGTATTGCGCGGCAGTGTCAAAAAATGAACTAATCCCCCCCCTGCTGGCTGCCGCCTGCCTTCCCGCTTCACCCAGGATGGGATGTTTTGCATGGAAAGCTTGAAATACAACAAAAATTGTCAATATTTATCATGTCAGTAGTGATGTTTGAGGGAATGTCACGGCAAAAGTTAATGGCGGAGCTCGCAAGAGACGGGCCATCAAAATGACTCATGTGATGTTTTTTATGTGAAAACAGTACTAAAATCACAGATTATGTAAAAAAAACACTTATTCTATTGTATGAATGTATAATAAAAAAATTTTCACCTTACTTTTTTACCATTTCATACAAGAATATGTAATAAAAAATTAACAATGTCTAATGGCACGTAAGGGTTATCACTAAAATAATGACAGAGTTATAACGATTTCTGTGGGAACACACGCGTTAGCGTGAAAGCACGCTTATTTTACTTGACTGGTATTGTTATATTGTCGTGTAAACACACTTACGGGTCAGAGTGGTTAAAGTAGTTATTATTATAGTGGTTATTATTATAATTACCCTCCTGTGTAATCTCATGTATCACTTGATTGTAAAAGCCATTTTATGGCTTTCAAATAAATAAATAAATTAGTGTCACGATCACAATGAGTCAAAGATTAAAGAAGATTAGCAATATGAACACTTATAATATTGCTTGTATTTGCAGATTTTATGTTCCCGAGCAACGTGCGGCCCGAGGACATGGAGGTGTGCGAGTCCCACGAGGTGAAGCTGTTCTGCAAGGACTATGTGGAGAAGGCCGAGGTCATGTTCATCCTGGCAACAGTGGCCTGCTTCCTGGTCATACTCAGCTTGGTGAGTACCCACAATTGGCAATTGCTACATTCAAACTACATACTGACAGAGGAAGGATGGAATGATAAATTCTGAATGCTGCAGAAGTGATATTTCGAGATGTAAGGGAAAATCATGTTGGACAGTTGTTTCAGTAGCTCTTGGAAATATGGCGATTTTGGGCCGCGTGAATTTTGTGTGAATACGCTGGAAGGAAATAGAGAACGGAAGATTTAACTGGGAGAGGGTGCCACCAGAATAATGAAACTATCTTAACCTCCCACAAGCCAGGAAAAACACGGAAATTCCCTAACAAAGCACCACTTTGAATTTTGAATTGAATGTTTTTTGGATTAATTTTGAGCTATCGTATATTTTATTGACCGAAACACATTCCTAGAACAATAAACTATGTACCAAAACAACATTACTTGCGTTAATTACTCAAGTAACACGCATCGGACTTTCACAGAAAGAATCGCGGCAAATTTGACACTTCGATGCCACAGATAAAATCATTTAAAAATATTCTGGGGTTGCCAGGTGAATGAAATTTTTGCCTGTCTCATGGGTAAATGTTGGCGCCGGCGATTCTGACCTTGTCCTTCATACAAATTCTGTATAATATAGAAGAGTCAAAATCGCAGACAAACGTAATTTTTTCGAAATTTTTTCCGCGCGCACGCGCACAAACCGCGCGTGGATTCGCGTCTCCGGCCTATTAGAGGTTAAGAACTGGTCTCCCTTCTATTCCCTCTGGATGCACATAATTCAGCAAGCAATTTGATGACCCAGATGCAATAATAGCCATAATAATAATAATAATAAGTAAGAAGTAAGCTGGAGTATGCCAGTGGTGTGTGAACTCCGCACCAAGCTAAATATATTAATATGCTAGAATAAATTCAGAAAAAGTTCCTTAGGTATGTCTATATGCGGATGAATGGAACGTACCCGAGATTCATACACCATATGGAATTACTTGAGGCAACAAATAGATTTAGCTTGGAAACTAGACGTTATGCAAATCTTGCAATTCTTAGTTTTAACATAATCCATAATCGTATTGACAGCCCATTCCTCTTAGAATTTTATGGCTTATATATACGTGGCTGAAAATTTCAGCCGTAGTCGTCGACACGACTTGTTCAAAATACCATACGGCAGAACAAATGTTCTAGCACAGCATAGCATGACAAGAGGAATGGTGCTGTTGAATGAAATATCGGAAACACTAGATATATATAACCAGTGGCGGTCCTTCCCTCAGGTCAATTGGTCAAAAACCTCCCAAAATTATAAGATGACAGTAAAACATAATATTATTATGAAATATTAAGCAAATCAAAACAACTGGTATTATTCTAATGTATTTGAAATGCACCGCGAGAGATAGCCGGCAGCGGCAAGTAGTGACATCTAACATCTTAAATGGAAGCTTTCTTTCCCATGCACTATGATTGGCTGGGTCAAATTATGAAATGCCCCTATATCATATCTTCTGTCTCTTTACGCACTACACAATAAACGAGATGGCGCTATGTCCCTTTTAGTAAGAGTTTTCGGATTCTGAAGACGGTTTGGGTCAGAGCCGTGAGGGAGAGAGAGCATGCTGAATATCATGCATCTGAAAGAGATGGTTAGAGAAACGTAGGTTGATTTCGCATATTTTACGCTTGTCGCATGAAATAATTTACTATATTAAACGTAATTTGACGTATGTGGGTGAATTTGACTCTCAAACTCGTGAGGTTCCTACAAATGAATATTATTATATTTAATTTGATATTGTATCAGAGGTAATATCATTTTTTTAAATGACCTTCCACTTCTGGACCCCTAGAGCCGCCTCTGTATATAACTCTTCTTTAGATAGCCTTAAGATTTTTTTGTATAATAATCATCTTCCTAGGTGTTAAGACTGTCAAAATGAGAAAATTGTACAGTATAGTCTGTCAAAATAGAGTAGAAAATATAAAAACTTGAACTACTAAATTTGTAGACTGGCAACACCAATTTAACTGTCAAATATTTTTTTGAAGTGCAATGACACTGAATGTGCAAAACACAGTAAACCACATTTTAAAAAACATTTTTTCTTCATGACATAAAATTGATTAAAAGGTGATTTATAAAGCGATTTGCTTTAATTTAATTTAACATAAATTTGAATTTAACGATAGATAGAAAGGAAGAATCACTAATGGTGAGTTTAGTAACACTACTTTTAGATCTGAACTAACTAACTAACTAACCATCACGCTGTTTCCCCGCAGGGGTAGGCAGAGAGGACGGACCGCCAAACATCCCGGTCTTGGCACACATTCCTTGCCTCGTTTACATTCATACAATGTCTCATACATTCTCTTCTATTATTCTGACTCTTGACATGGCCCGACTCAAGTATCTGATTCACTTGGTCGTGCCATAGATCTGAATGAGTTAATATATTCAGATCTAAAATTAGAGACATGATCTAAAGCCCAGGCAACGCTAGGTACTTTATCTAGTATTAAATAAATGTGAGCAATTTCTAAACTGTGCTTTATATTTCATTACGTTATAGTTATTCTTCATTATATTAACACAAAATTGCAAAGGTATAATAATAATATATCTATACGCAATTCTAATTTTGAGATCGGCGGGTATCTATACTACAATGAAAAAATATTTTTCCACTATTATGCCTTTTTAATTTTTTATAAAAATGTAGGTTACACAGCTTTACTTGAACACCATGAGTTATGTGTTTAGTATTGCCATTTGAACAACAGTGGCGCCCTCATATATTTTCTACTCTTTTTTGACAGACTATAATTGGATAAAAATCTGTTTGGAAAAAAAAAAAAAAAAAAATTCACGACGCGTCGTATGAATATACTCCTTGTCTCACTTCGTCCAGTATTGACCATGAAATTTGGTCTTTGAATATGACACTGTACTGCGTCAAGTTGCGTGGTAGAAATTGCACTGACGGGACAAATTCTTCTCCCGGTGACAAGGATCGGACAATATGTGGGTAATATTTTACGGTAGATCAGACAATATGGGATGTAGGTGATATTAATTAGGATAATATTTATCAGTTATGCCCGAACAACAGTGATACAAATGTGGACATCTGGAAAGAATGCAAGGCTGAAGAAAGCATTGATAGTGAACAAAATTACCAGAGGGATGCTTAGATGATTTGGGGTTGTAGAGAGGATGAACGAAGAAAGGAGTGTATGGAGAATAATGACACGAAAGTGAATGATGTAAGTTGGGAACACTCGAGGATTACATGGTAAGATCAAGTGAATCAATTACTCAACTCGGATAGTGTCAAGGGGGGTCACGTGATGTCACAGAAGGCGAATTTCACCAAAAAACTAAACATCTATTAATAACTCTAGTTCTGAAGAGCCAACTTACACTGCTAATTATTTTAAACTAGCAGACCCAACCACACGTTGCTGTGACTAACAAAACACAACGCCATCTAGTGACAATGCAATTACCCAACCTTTATAACCAACGCCATCTGTTAATTTGCATACATATCAAATCCAGATCGCCCGCTTGCCAGCCCGCTGCCTATCGCCCGCAGCCCGCTGCCGCTGCCATATTTATCATATATTTCAACTTGACAAATTATATACAGTCGACTCTCGATAATTCGAAACTCGAGGGACTCTTAAAATATTACGAATTATCGAGTGTTTGAAATATCAAATGGTTCGAAATTTGTGAGAGTAAATAAATAAAACTTGGAATTCTTAAGTGTTGATCAATTATTATTTATAAACTCCTATTCTATAACAATGACAAAAGTTTATAGGTACATTCGTGTACATACATGTAATCATAATGTGAATTAATTAATCTTTCGAAAGAAAACTCTGTTATACTGGTTTGCTTCAAAGCACATTGCTGCTGCTCAGACTTCTCAATAATTTGAATGATAACACAAACCAATTTGTTAGAGTGTGTGTCACAAACTAATCATAACAAAAACAATACACGTTTGAACTTGTCGCAAAATTGTATTTGTACTAACGTGTGTGTAACAATCTTTCCGCCTCTTTCTCTCTGCAACTTTGAATTGTCGAATGTTTAACGCCGATGAGTTCGAATTAACGCGTCGTTTTGTTATATAGCAATGATTTTTTCGTTTGAATTACCAAGTGTACAAAAATGTATAGATTTAGTTCGAAATATAAAGAAATTTCATAGGGAACTCGTGATAACTTTGAATTATAGAGAGGTTCGAATTATCGCAGGTTTGAATTAACGAGAGTCGACTGTACCATTAAAACCTTCCTCATGAATCGCTCTATCTATTGGTGAAAACCGCATGAAAATCCATTGCGTAGTTTAAAAGATCTAAGCGTACAGACAACGGGAGAGTCTTTACTTTATACTATGTAATGGTGATATAAGATCGCCAAAATCACAAAAACTAGAGCCAATATTCCAAAATCATTCATAGTTCCATAAATTGTAGGCATAAAATGATTCAGAACCACTTTCATATCAAGCGAAACAATTCCATTGTTGACCAGTGTAATATAAGTATTTTTATTTTTTTTAGTTATCAATAATTTTGGTTAGAAAAAACGTAAGGTGAGCCATTTTTAAAACTTTTTTATGTTTGCATTCAAAATTTATATATTTCGAAAATTATATGTTTATTTCGAATTATATAAAAAGCATATAAAAAAAAGTTTTTAATTTTTGGATACGTTCAGAAATATTCCGTTTATTTAGATTTTATCGCAAAGTAGAAATATTTTTGACTAAAAATGCCTGAGACCTGAGGGGTTAAAGAATTAATTACAATCTTGTTATCTTTGTCCAGGTCCATTACCTGATGTGCCTGTCGGCTAACTACGCACACATCCGCGACCACGAGAAGTTCCAGGAGTTGCAGGAGATGCAGTACCTGGCTGAGATGGATCCTGACATGCACGCCTCCAAGGACCGCTTCTAGGATGCGGCCAGGGGAATCCACAAGCTCCACCATCATCCGCAGAGTGTTTAGACACTACTTCATCCACAATAAACACTAGTTATATATTGTGTAAGTTCTTTGGAGCGGTGGATAGCGCACTAGGTTTTTAAAGGGACATTTTCTATTTGTTCATTGAATTGGTGATGTTGTGTTGTCTTTTTTTTTGTGATAATATTTATATTAGTTTCAAAGTATGTTATTTTTGGGGAAGCTGTTTATGTGGCTGGGTCTTTTTAAGAAAAGGAAGAGGTAAATCTGGGGCTTGAAGAGACCTATGTTATCAGGAGTAAATGCCAAATTCGGCAAATTAATACCCTAGCGACTGCACAGTTAAAATTTAAGAATCCGACTCGGAGTACGACTCTGATGCTGCATCACATGGAAATCATCCGTGAACGTGAAGCTTGTGACCAAGCTACTATCGTAATAGAACCGGATTAAAGCAAGTTGCTAAAAATGCCAAAAGATGGCACCGCTTCGTTAACAGCTAGCATGAGGAACGCCAGCTGGCAGGCGTTAGGATTAAATGTAAATGGATTTGCATTATCATGAATCTCAATTGGGGGAAGCCGAACCAAAAGCTGCCCACAGGGCCTAGCAGCAAAAAGCTGCGGAGCTGGTTTTTAACTGGTAGTGGCGATATAATGCCAAATAGATCAATGACTTCATTTCTTGGGAACTTCTTTAACCCGTCAAGGGCCACGCCATTCCGCGAAATTCCACGAAAATTCACGAAAAAACACTAAAAAACCACCACTTTGAATTGAATGTTTTGTTGATTAATTTTGAGCTATTGTATATTTTATTGACTGAAACACGTTCACAACACAATAAACTATATACCAAAACAACATTACTTGCATTTATTACGTAAATTAATAGGTTTTACGATGTTTTACTCACGGAACACGCATTTATTGCGACGGTTAAAATCGCGGCAAATTCTGACAGCGGATTGTCATAGACAAAATCGTTTTAAAAATATTCCGGGGTTCCAAGGTGAATGAAAATTTTAGTGTCTCCGAGAGTAATGATGGCGCAAGCGATTCTGACACTGTTCTTCATACAAATTCTGTACATAGAAGGGCCAAATTCGCAGACCAAAAGTTTTTTGTCGGAAATATTATTCAAATATTTGAATTATTTTCTCGTGCATGCGCATATGACGCGCGCGCCGGCGCGTCTCCGGCCTGTCACCGATTAAATGAAATACTGGTAGAACAAACAATATTCCAACAAATCTAATAATTGTTAAAATCACCTACTTGGTTGGTTAATCAATGTTTCTACCAAATTTGTCATTGACAAAACTCTATTTTGGACAGAAAAACAATGCATCATATTGTTAACTTTATCATATTATTTCCAATTTGAGAGGCGGGTACGGGCACCGCTGCCCCAGGAACCGTTTATTGGATAACCAACACCATAGGTTACCCCAAGTGGTTTGCTACGTTTAATGATTTAGCAGGTGTGCCCGGATTCATGGAGTGAGGTTTGTCCAGGTCTTAGCAGCGGATGTGTCTGCCTACTAATTGAATGGTAGAACTGATGTAGGATCGGGAGAGACTGATCAAGGGAAACATTTTAATCTCCAGCAGGACTCTCTCGGAACATCGCCTTACCACAGTGGGAGGGATGGATTCATATGTCCTGGACATACTGACCCCCAGATTCCTACCCACCCCTCATACCTTTTCCTTCTCAGAACTTTCCTCCTTCCCTAAAAAGACCCTTCACATAGCATCCCCAAAGATAAAATAGGGTCCGAGGGGAATTTTTTTCCTCATGGCCTCCTGTGTGGAGCTAATGTAAAAGATATATCATATTATTAACACTAGCCTTCTAAAAATAGTCTAAGAGACTAAAGAATGTGAAAAACTATTTGTCATAAAATAATATGAAACCAAAGAAACATCTTATATAAATCTGTGGCTCAGATTCAAAACGTCAATCATCGAGTCTAGGAATAGTATAACAAAACAAATAATAATTATTGTTTCAACTTTCAAAACCTTGTGCGCTTTCTACCAATCTATGGTCAAATTACAAATAGTGCCTGTCGTGGCACTGTATTTTGGCCTCCAAGAAAATAAATTATAAGCGTGTATATTATTATATTTTTTCACCACAAGAAGTTCATTATAATTTTATTGTAGTCGATAATGCCTTTATTGAGGATTTCCAATGGGACGATCGATCGCCGTTGAACAAAAATAGTTTTAAAAATGTAAAAACTACATTCCCTATTTTTTATGTAATGCTCAAACGTAATGAAATATACAAACAAAACATTAAACCTATCAAACTGCTAGAGTTAAAAAGAGTTATTTTTATGATTGACAAAATGATATCAAAAAGTACCTCATACGATTCTATTTTCCACAATATGGCCTATTATACAATCAGATTAAATATATATTTGTACGTCTATCCATTTATACAACTCAAAATCATAATGTATCACACGCCAGTATCACTAGTTAATCCTTTTACAGTGAAACTCTCTTTAGTATAAATTATAAGGTTTTCCAAGGGACCTGAAGATAAGGGAACGTACCCATACTACATGATCAACTTTTTGCAATTTTTAACCCCCCCCCCCCCCGGTGACCAAAATCCTAAGCAACTCTCCGCTCATTTGTATGGAGCGTGACATTTTGAAGACCCCCCCCCCCCTAAACGTGTCACGTAGTATGGGTACGTTCCCTAACTTCTTATGTGGGATATTCTTATAAGTACAGTGAAACTCTCTTTACCTCTAGAACGCCGGCGTCCTTAAGGCTCTGCAACCGGGCACGAAAAAAAGAAGATGGAGAGATACGAAATTACAAATGTTAGAGGAGAGCGCTAACATTTACAGCGACAAAATCGATGCGAACATTGCGAAAATGTTTAATAAAACACGACTCGTTTAAAATAGAGCAAAAATCTCGCGGGCATTATCTTAAAAAGCATTTAAAGAAACACTGTGAATTTTTTCATACATATAACTTGTAAAATAACTGAAACAAACGTGTTTATAATGATTTTTGGAGCATACTTTGCGATTTTTTCTATCGAGGGAATTTATTATATAATTTGCGTTTCGGCGCGGGCAAAGTCTAGATATTATCTTCAAGAATAACATATATTTTTTTAAGAGCTTTAAAACTTACCGTGTTTAAGGGAAATATGTAATAAATCGGTAGAAATCCGGGTTGCGGGCCCTTGGATAAATTAAAAAAAAATCATATCTCTGAATATAACTAGCTATTCTTGGGAAACTACCTAGTATTATGGTAAATTATATACTTTTTTCATAAATATTCTTTACAGTAGAACCCCGTTAATTTGAAAAAACGTGTAATTCGAAATAAATTCCAAAAAAAAAAACCCAAAAAGTTTTTACTTACATAAAAAACGAATTTTTTTAATCGAACTATGTTAATTCGTAATTCGAAATTTATTTATATCTGCACACGAAAATTAGTTTGCTTTTCGAAATGCATATATTTTAACGAAATTACTTGGAAAATCTGAATTTTAGGGGGCCGGCTGTGACAGATATCGACCGCGAAATATCGATTTACAGGAAAATATGTTGCATTTTTACGAATTTACTTTGAATATCTGAATTTGGAGGGCTGGCTGCGATGGATGTCGACCCCGAAATCGGAAAAAAATATTTTGTGTTTTTATGAATTTACTTTGAAAAATCTGATTTTGAAGGGCTCAGGCTGCGGCGACGATCGGCTGCGAAATTTATATTTATTCGGAAAAATATTGTATTTTTATGCATTTACTTAGAATACAGGACCGACTGCGGTGGTAAACCGGCTGCAAAAAACCTGAATTTGAATTTGTGACCGGGGAACTTCGGAGATTTTTATGACAAAATTTTGAATTACAAGGGAATTTATTCATTTGATTTTTGATGTCTCGTGAATTTCGAATTAATGGGATTCTACGGTATCTGGTAAGACCGTACAAAGTTACAAAACATAATTTCACAAAAAAAAAAACAAATAAGTTCTGACGAAAATAGAATCAGATGGCGCTCAAGTCGGCACACCAAGAGGCATAACAATTTTTTAAGAGAGTTTCACTGTACATATAGGTCATATAGGGATAAATTTCGACCATTTTTAAATTTGTCTGGGACCGAAAATAAACTTTTTAAGCATGAAAACTTATGTGAGAACCTTATAAGTTGATTTCACTGTATTGTATATAATTTTAAATTATTGTGAATTAATGTACAACTCATTTATGTAATTTGTAAAACAATAAAGAAACAATTAATAATCCATTTATTGAAATGAAAAATCGTACTTTTAGTGAATTTGCAAGTACATAACCACATAACTTTAAAATTTTACTGCCAAGTAAAGTGTGACTTACTTTGCAATTCTTTGGCGAGTCACAGTTTGATAAAAGACAATCTATTTGAATAGATTTAAAAATTAAAACGTATAATAAAAATTTAAATGTTGTTGTTTTGAAATGCCAAATTACTTTTAACCTTTATTGGGAAAGAGAAACCATTTTTTATTTTAATTTGCTGAAAATTGTTTTGGAAACGTTGCTCAGACTTCTTGTTCAATTTTTATTAATAGTGTTGCATTCTTTTGCAGAACTTCCTTTCTTCTCAAAACAAAACATTTGTTAAATGAACTAATCCTTCCTTTCAAGCAAGTCAAGTCAATAAAAGTGTTCATTTTTGAAGGCGTGGGCAAATGATGTGAAGTTAATAATTTGATAAACTATTGTTGTTGAATTAGACTGATTTTTTTAAAGCGTAAAACCAGGATTGCTAATTCCTCTGGGTAAATCTAGGTGTAATACTGTAAAGATCAGAAACAGCCATTTGTGTTTAATTTTCCATGAAAATTATATTTAGTAAATGTAAACATAATTTTATATTCATAGTTTCCGATTTTTGGACATTATTAACTCTTCTAGCCGTTGTGACATACCTACATGAGATGCTGATAGCATTATGATAATTTTTGATAGTGGCAATCGTGCATTTATATTTTCTCGTATAGACATTTCAAATAGCTTTTTGTTGTAGTTCTTATAGGTAGTTTGGTATTAAAATGGATGAATTGATCTCTGTGAATGACTTCAAAGGCAGTGAAAGTCTACCGATAATGTAAGGGACCGTTCAAGTATTACGTAACACACTTGGGGGGGAGGGGTCTTGTGAAACGTTACTGTGCGTTACGAGGGAGGGGAGGGGGGGGTTCGAACAACGCGTTACGTAACATGTTTTTCTTTATTAAGAATATTTAGATTAAAAAAATAGGGAATTAAAATCTTCCAAGTTGGCAATCTTTTTCATTCTCAGAATCTCTTGTTTTAATTACTACCGCAAACGCGATTAAAACAAGAAAAAAGGTATTTAAGCGACTTTCTTGTGACTTTTAGGTTGTCACTTGGGCGTTACGTAACGGGGGGGGGGGAAGACGGAAAAATGTTACGGCGCGTTACATGAGGGTCAAAAATCTTCAAAAATTGCATTACGTAATACTTGAACGCCCCCTAAGATGACGATTTTATGAATGATGATGAACATGATCTCCGTAAATACATGAACGCTGGAAGCAAATAATTTTGTTTATACAATACGGCTGCTTGAAGGTTATATTTTATGTAATTACACCTTTTGCAGTGTTACACCTGGTGAACTCATCCGAAACAAAATAACAAATAATATTATAGCATAAAAATTGATAGTACAAAGTGTACTGTAGTATTAATTAATTTGTTGCTTCTGTCGTGGACGGTTTTATTGAAGTCTAATGCGTGTTTTATTATTGTTAATGGCAGCGTTATTCTGTAATTATTATTGTAATACATATTTATATTGTAAGGTTTATTTGTTAATTTTAAGGAGAAAGTTGTAATTTTAATCATAGTGGCTCAAATGTTTGCCTCAATTTTCCTATAGAAGAGACAACAGTATGACATTGAAGGAATTCAATTTAGTTTTGATAATAAATACATATCATTTAAGTTTTACTTTAAACTGCAGGTTTATCATTGTCACCGCTTTTTCATTCTTTTAGTTTAGTAATGTGGATTCCCCTCTGCTCTTTTTTGATACATTTATTTGGTTAAGTGTATTTAATGATGAGATTAAAAATAGACTTATAATTATTTTTAAAGTGTTGAAACAATCATCAGGTATTAAAATGGATACCAATAAGGGTAGGTTTACCTGGTCCAAATGAAACAGAATATTTTTAACCCCCGATGCAAAGAGCGGTGTCTAGAAGGTTGCGTGTTCAAATCACGTAGGGGTCACCAGTGTAGAACTCGAGATTGAGGTTGCGTGTTGGAAGTCTTTATTGAGTTCTAACAAGATTACAATTTTACAAATCGATTCTGAACTGGACAGCGGAACAGATTAAATACACTACCGGTACTAGGTAAATAAACGGACGAGGATTTTACTGGGTCAAGGTTAACTGTGGTTGCGTGAGGCGAGAATACTGAAGGCTATGTAAACACTGTAATGTGATCTTTGCTGAACGCCTTTGTATAGTCCGGCGAGTCGGAGTATTGCTTTGTCTGGTAGTAATTCTTCACTCGGCGACTTTCTCGAAAGCTCCCGAACTGTGCATTTCAGGTGCGCGATGGTTCATACCTTTTCTGGAACGCGTGAGAGGTAGGTAGGTCTGCAGCTCATTATCGATGCGATATGTACCTACACATCCAGCCATCGTAAGCCGGCGCTAGGTGTAATGAGAGGCAGTCGGAAGTTCTCGTTAGTTCGGTATTCGAACACTTTAACATGGGCGTCACTTCTGGAAAGATCCATATATTTCGGAAACAATCCAGAGCATGTGGTAGCAGAGGCTGGCTGCTACATCTATCTGTCTGTGGCATCGTAGCTCCTAAACGAATGAACCGATTGTGATGTGGTTTTTTTTGTTTGAAAGCTGACATGATCGAGATGGTTCTTAGCTACAATTCATGAAAATTTGTTCAGGCGTTCAAGGTCATCAGCTCTTGTGTCGGGGGTTGCTTAAAAATTTTACTTATATTATTTGAATTATCTAAAAACTGTCATAACCGATTTTGCATAATATATTTGTTTTCCAATGAACAATTTCTTTACTTTATTTTAATAAATTTTGTTTATGATGGTTGTTTCATTTGATAAATATTTATAATTACATTTGTACTACTTTTCAACTTTGCACAAACCACAAAGGCACATTTTGAATTACTTTTGTTACAATGTACATCGAGTTTTAGGTTAGTTATGTTATTTGTTACAATTTTTGTAGGCTAATGTGGACATTTCTACGAAATGTTTGAGCGAACCTTACAATAGTTAGAATGACGAACTCTGATATAGAAGCGTTGGTAAATTGAATGGATATTGTCATTAAAAATGACGATAAACAGTATTATTGAATGTTCAAGGTTCATAATCCCTTATTCCTAAAAAGCTTTCTTATTAAAATGTGAATTCGCCAGAGAATACATTCTGAAAACCAATTGAACTGATTTTTAAAGTTGCATTTTTCATTAACATTCCAAAAGATACGTAAATATAGTAAAAACATTAATATGATAAAAAAAGCAATCTTTTCAAGTTAGAGCAAAGAGTAAGGAGGTAAGAGTTTTGTTAATATTGTATTATTAATGACTTGAATTTTGGTGAATCTTTGTTTGACAATAAGAATGTCATCTTTTATAGGTTTTCTTGATGGAAACGAAATTTTTTCTTTCAACGTCCATTTTTATTTTTTAAGTGTAAGTGGATCTTTATGCATAATATATGATAAATTTTTCAGACAATTGCACAAATATCTTGTTTTATTTTTTTTACTCCTCTTTCAACAGCTCTTCATGGGGTAACTATAACATTTGCAAAAAAATGAGTATAATTCACACGCGATAGAAGTGAAACTAGAAAGTCGCTTTCTTTTGCCTGTTTATTTTAAAGTGGTTTGAAGATTGAATATTGATTTACAAAAACAAAAATGTTTATTTTTTTGGATTTCGTAGGATTCGTACCTCTGTCTGCTGGATTATTTCTCTGTGGGCTGAGATTTGCAACGCACCATACCGCTGCGCCATGGGACGGCGACGCACGAATTTACGCATTATATTCCGACGACTCATAAAAAAACAAAGCAACCAATGAGCGCAGACCTATCATCGTTTATATTTCAACCAATAGGAGCCTTGAGCGCGGTTTGATGCTTCGCAGGCGCCGTAGTGCTCATTTCCGTTTCATCCGAATTTCAAATCTAATACTACAAGAATTCTAATTGCCAGTGAAATTACCTTCAGCCTCACAACATTCCCCCAATTTGGGATGCCATAGTCTCACTGGCTCCAGATGGTAGCAGCTGGGACTCTTGTAAGGTATTAACATAAAAAAAGGCATCCCTCTCAGGATATGAGGCTGCAGAAGGGGAAAGAGAAAAGAAAGATTACAAAAGTACTTGCCTACAGAACCCTGTCACATTAACCCTTCAGGCTAAGCCCTTGTTCACTTTTCGGAACAACTCATATAGGTCTCATAGAAATTGTTGTCTCCCTATATGATCTAAACCAGGCATGGGCAACCTTTCCACATAAAACACGTCGCTACTTCTTATATATAAATATATAAATTTTTTTACATATTTATAATGAACGACACAATATATATTAGGTATATTATATACTTACTGATTACCAAATTTACCGTGAAGATTGGCCTTGTACTCGAATTACGAGATTTTCAATATTGGCGTTGGTATTGCTAAAGGATAATCGCATAGAATTTTCATCTGTTTTCTTCGTTCGAATTTTTGATTTGGTGTGTTTCATCCTCGAAAAAAACTGTTAAAAAAAACTGCCAAATCCGTCAAAGCAATGTTGTTAAATAGTGATGTTTAGCACTAAATTCCCCTGAAGTTCAATGTTGTATTTATTTATTTTATTTGTTATAAAAATACATTCAGTATAAGGAAGCTTTGACTGTCCAACTAGGAAGGTCTCTCGTTCTAGGACAGTCAATAGTTCCATCTGTAAATTTGCTGGTACATTATTTACATCAGCACCCATCAGACGAGCCGAATCACTGGGAGGGAAATTATGCGCTGACAGAAGCTCGTAACCTAAGGTGTCACGTCCAAGCAATGGTGATCGTGAACTATGTATATTTACAGTGGCCACTGCAAGCACCTATGTCATCTCCATTATTTAATATCTCCCTGGAATTAATAATTTTTTTCTCTGTTACTTCACCGACATGAATCAGGGCCGGACAAAATAATTCGGTGGGCCGGCGGTTGCCCATGTACGGTCTAAACCAACGATACTCAACCTGCGGCCCGCCAAGCTTTTTTGTGCGGCCCTAAACACTTTACCATCAACACTTTACTAAACACTTTACCATCAGGAACACAGAACCATCGGCCCTAAACATAAATTAAAAAAAACTATCATTCTAAATTTCGAATATATTGAGATTCGTTTCGACTTTGACGCACAGATAGTGCGTCAAAGTCGAATAGCGCACCCGAAAAGAATTTTCATTAGTCCACATGATCTTAGATGTGTAAGAAACGTTGCTTAGATTTTCACGGCCAAAAGGTTTTTTGATATTGTTTTGGGGTGTTATGCCGTGTTGCGCTACCTCCCTCTTTAGCCAACGTTTCGGACAGCGTTACAGTGTCCATCATCAGGGCAGATGTGTAAGAGCGTTGCTATTTACACACGCTAGATTTATTCCCAAAAAACAAATATTTGCCACACAAGTATGCGCGCGAATAATTTATAAATAAAAGTGCCACTTCTAGAAACAACCGCATCAATTATAATACATAAAAACTGGTTAACGTCACTGGTTAGTCAGGTACCTACTAATTTATACAGCATTTCTTTCTGTCATATAAAGTACTGATTTGTTATAATTTAAATTCGCATAATTAGGTGATTTTTCACAAAAACGGCGCTCTACAAATTATCCAATTATTATTATTATTATTAATGGCGGGAGTGTCTTCAAAATGCAATTGAAAAATGTCAAATGGGAAGAAAAATATTTCTTTGTTGGGGGGGGGGGGGGTTGATAATTTTTTTTCGTCATGCCAGAATAGTGTTGCGGCCCGCGTAACTTTACAAATAAATGTATGTGGCCCGAAGAGAAAAAAGGTTGAGTATCGTTGGTCTAAACAGTGTAAGAAAGAAAAAAACACCACATTTTATATTCTAAAAGTTAACCACAAAGTAATTAAAATATACACCTTTTGTGAATCCAAAGTTTCCGATCGCAATTTGAAAATAAATTACGAATTTTTGGAAATTTTTTATGAATTATTTACATAAAACAACAAAAAAGTGAGTTGACGGCGACATTTATAATACATTCGCCTAATAAAATATGTGCATTTTTTTTTTCTTCCCGTTATTGAGTAATTTTAGTCGGAAAAAACGTAAGATGAGCCCATTTTTAATACTTTTTAAAATTTGCATTAAAAATTTTTATATTTTGAATTATAAAATTTGAAAGCTTATTTTATCACCTTTCAAACGCGGTAATTAGTTTTTGGATGTATTCAGAAATATTCCAATTATTTGGATTTTATTGCAGGTTGGAAATATTTTGACCTTCTGACAGACAAAATAGGTCTGACGGGTTAAGGTTGCATATTTATAAAAACTGTATAATTTTGTACTAAAATATTAATTAGTTTTATTTATTTATGCGAATACATATATAATTACATTTGAACACTTTTGCTATAAAATATTATCTTCATATATTTAGTATAAAATAAGTATTTATTATATTTATCTAATATATTATTTAAATCTATTTAATGTAAGTTTTAATCACATTAAAACTTTGTTAAACGGAAATTAATATTTACAATGTCAAAATTCTGCTGAAACATAAGAATATTCCAAGTAATTCAATAACATTTAATCATAAAAAAATACTACGATTACAATGGAAACAATTAATGCTTCAATTGATGATTTTTTTATAAAATAACATCAGTATAATAATTATTAATTCCACCAAACGATTAGATAAGCTCTGAATTTTGTTTTCTAAAATCTGTAATTAATATTTAAATATATATCTTACAAAGATGCAAAAATTCAATAATATATCTGCCAAACAAATTATAAAATAATCTAACAGTAGAAAGAATTTGGGACACTAATTGGCTTCAGTTTCAAGATCGTCCAGTTGCTTAGTCAAACATCTCAGTTTTGATATTTTGCAGAAAGCAATATTTGAATGCTCCATAAAAAATAATATTTTTTACACGTATCTATGTTTTACATATTAAATATACTATAAAATAAAACCAGGAAGCATTGGTACTGTACATTAGTACGACATTTGGAAATATCCTACTAGTGACCCAGAAAAAATCAACATTTTGTTTAGTTCACTACAAGTTTTTCAGTATTATAATTGATACCATTTTACATTTAACTGCATTCTCGATTTTTCGTAGATGTCCGATTAATCAAATGAACAATTGACGTGCATAATACAATATTCTCCAACATTTCCCACAAAAGAAGATGAAGAAGTAATCTATTGATTTAGATCTAAGTTTTATTTTAACAAAGCCTCTAAATAATTGTAAATGCAGCGTCAAGAGTCCCAACTGCCGGAGCCAGTGGGACTATGGCATCCCCAATTGGGGTATGATTTTTTTAATGTGAATACTGCACATGAGTTCCAACTACTCCTGTCTGGAGCCATTTGAGAGAATATGGCATCCCCAATTGGGGTAAGTTGTGAGGATGAAGGTAGTGGGAAGGGGGTGGAGAAGAGGAAGGTGGAGAAATATCTGGCTCTTCAGATCTGGTCACCAAACACGACTAAAGCCATTTCAAGCAACGTTTCAATTTTGAATGGTGGTCTTACACCAGTGCGATGCTGAGAGTATCTCCCACACACGTTGTGAGGCTGAAGGGAGTGGGGAGGGGAAGAAGATGGAAAGGAAGAGGGTTGGGAAGTAAGTGGCTTTTCTTATCTGGTCACCAAATATGGCTAAAGCCATTTCAATCAACATTTCAATTCTGAATGTTAGTCTTACACCAGGGCGATGCTGAGAGTATCTTCCACACACGTTGTGATGCTGAAGGGAGGGGGGGGAAGAAGATGGGAAAGAAGAGGGTTGGGAAAGAAGAGGGTTGGGAAGTAAGTGGCTTTTCTTATCTGGTCACCAAACAGAGCTAAACACATTTCAAGCAATGTTTCGATTCTGAATTGTGGTCTTCCATAAGGGCAATACTAAGAGTATCTATCGAGCGGTCAATTATGTTCCATCTTCGCTACAAGTCCTGCCCAGCGGAGCCGTCCCATAAATCTTGTTATTGATCATCAATGAACAGGTTTTTTTTTTACTTATTTCACGTATTTGCAAATCTCGACTGTCCAAAGGGACGTCTCCTTGCATCGTCCATATAATTAGGAGTGTCATTGTCCTGCCTCAAGTTGGCAGATGGAGTAATTTGATGATTATTGCTGGATTTGAGCTGCGGGGGAGGATTGCAGTCAGTGTAGGAATTGTAGATTCTGACTTGGCGGTTGGTCACGGACTGGCCAAAGTCACATTTGGTGTCTGCTTCACTCTGGAATAATAAAATTACAAATTGAACAACCATCTTTGAGACACTAGAGTGAAATTTTTCAGCAAGCACAAAACATTATTTGGTAATAGTAATAAACAAAAAGTACATTTATAGAATTTTAACATAAAAAAAACAACTCCGCTCAGATTTTTTTTTTCATAATATGCATTTTCAAAGAAAATAGTTGTTTCTAATAATGAA
The DNA here is from genome assembly GCA_917880885.1 of Limnephilus marmoratus. Lineage (NCBI taxonomy): Eukaryota > Metazoa > Arthropoda > Insecta > Trichoptera > Limnephilidae > Limnephilus > Limnephilus marmoratus. The sequence continues at coordinate 12,309,650 of OU862922.1, forward strand.
CGTAAATGGGCCTGGACAGAGCATTAGTGCGATTTTGTATGAATGATATTGAAGCCAAATATAGGGTGAGGAGAAAATGCCTAGCAGCCATCTTGTATGACAAACTCTGAACAATTTTCAGCACAGTCCATTTATTTTTAATAGCTCTCTGCCTAGGGCCTTTAGGTTCATGTAATTGCTTGTGACATACTACCGTCATAAGCAAAAGGCAGCTTTGAATTTGCAAGTCATATTCTGATACAATCAAGCCTTACCTATTACAGCGAAACCCTCTTTAGAAGTTCCCTCTTAAGAAGTTTCAAGACTTAAGAAGTTTGGTTTTTTAGTCCCTCGGCCCAATGTTTCCCATATACATAAAAGGTTTTCCTGCTTAAGAAGTTCGTTTTTTCCAGTCTCTTGGAAAACTTCTTAAGAGGGTTTTGCTGTGTAATAAAAAGTACATGAGAATGTGTATTTGCTAATTCCAAGCTGCCTTTTTGCTTATGATGGCAGTACAGCATCAAGGATGAACCTCCATTGTTCTGCAGACTATTAATTATTTTTAATTTACAAAACCAATTGCACACATTTTGTAAGTATGTATGTACATAGTGAATTTGTACCTTAATCTAGCTGTGAAAAGAATTGCAACACAGCTTCGTCAATAAGAAAAAAGAATACAACTGGAGTTATGAAATAATTTAGCTGACACCATATGCACAAGGACCATAAATTGGCAAAATCGTTTCAAGAAAATCAACTCACCGTTTTAATAGCCAGGCTTCCGGTGCTGTGACAGAAAGATCCTATGTTTATAGAACCTGACATGGGCGGTGTGGCCTGTTGAGAGAGACCGAGAGCTCCTGAGACCAGGGCGGGGGGTCTCCTGCCCATGATAAGCGGGAAGCAGTCCTCGGAGAGACCCTGGAGAGCCGACTCCACTTCTAGGAGGCGGGAGGCACACTACAAAATGGTAAAAAAACTTAGTTACCACAAAAACCTTCGGTTTCAGTCGGGACGGGTGGAAAAATATGCATAATATAATGCATATGCAAATATATGCAATACGTATTTCATAAAAAAAAATGTACATAATTTCTCATTACAGCTGACATTTCGTATTACATTATTTAGCATACTGGACAATTTCCAGGATACCAATCGATAAATATTAAAAAAAGATTGCCATATTGCAAAAATCACCCTTATGGAAGGTACTACTATGGTGCAATTTTAATGTTCTGAATAAATAAATAATTGAGTATATTTAGGATATACGAATTAAAACCAATGTATTATTAATTAGGTTAGGTTATTTTTTGTAGTTCTGCCATGTCTTCATGAGTTATTATAACTAAAACATCGTCAGCAAATGCTTGTATGCGTACGTTAGAGTCGAATTTAAGATTTAGCAGTTCGTCCAGAACTATGCTCCATAAAAAACGGTCCACAAGCAGATCCTTGTACAGCCCTTGTTCGAGTGTTTTTGTGCCCAGGCGCCTACGTAAATTGTTTCTACCATTCTGTCCGACAGGTAGTCTTTAAAAATTTTGAAAATGTTTAGTGGACAGTCTTTTTTGGCTAGATGCATTTTTAGGTGGGGCCAACATGCGTTGTCGAATGCCCCCTTTATGTCCAGTTATATTAGGCAAGCATGAAGTCCTTCTTTATTCGCTTTCTTGATGTAGTTAACAGCATCAAGCACTGCGTCTTCTGTGCTTTTTTGTTGCGTGAACTCGTATTGGTTTGAATTAAGTTTCTCCTTCGTGCTGAAGTGCCAGGTTACTCTCTTGATGAGTAATTTCTCTAGTACCTTGCCAAATACCGGGAGGAGACCTATAGGTCGGTATGGAGAGATATTACCGTAGTCTTCTTTTCCCGGTTTCAGAATTATCTGAATTCTAGCGACCTTCCAAAGGATTGGGAAGCAGCCAATTCGGAGGCACATGTTGTATAATGCCGTAAAAATTTCTGGGAAACTTTCGAACGCTTTCTGACATACGTCGGCTGTAAAGTGATCTCTTCCTGGGGACTTCTTTGTATCTATGGATGCAAGTATTTTCCTTATTTCGGTTCTTGTACACGGGGGGTCGATTTCGCTAAGGCGGTCTTCTTCCTCATTATTCCGAATACGTGTTTGTTCCGTTGTTTCACTGACTGGAGAGTCACTAGGGAAGAAATGATCTAAGAGTGTGGACGCCGTCTCTTGGGCTGACATTGTGGACACTGTATTGAATTGTAGCGTTTTTGGTGGTGACTTTTGAGTTGCCTTAAGAACTCTGAGTACCGTGGACCAGACTATCTTTTCCTTGACTGCTGCAAAATTCTTTCCAGTTTTGGATTTTTGCTGCAGCAATTTCCTCCTTGTATCGTTCTCTCAGCTTCCTCTTTGCGGCGAGAACATCTTTCTTCAGCTTTTCCAATTTATCATTCCACCAGAGGCAGATTTTTGTCTAGATTTTTTCAGTGGGGGGATTGCCGTTCTGCATGCATCTGATATGGCATCCATGAGAACTGAAACTTGTCTGTTGAGGGTACCAGGTTGATTATTCGACTGAATCGCTTGAACTGTTATTCCCTTGCCTTCAACGTTGGATTTAGTGTCTTTTGGAATTCCATCCAATTTTTCTTACTGGTCTTATATAGGAATTAAGGGTCGACCGAGATCTCGGTCTCGGTCTCGGCATTCTCGGCTACAAATTCTACCGAGAACTCTTTCTCGGTTCTCGGCGAAAAATCGCCGAGATTCTCGGCCATAACCGAGACCGTTGTAAGTAGGTATGGTATAGAATAACGAGATTCAAATCTACCGCGCGCGTCCACATTGTCGATTGTGACACTCTTTGAAGGGTGAAAACGCAAAAAAATTGCTTTTTATGTGCTACAACATCATGTTGTTCAATTTTGATTATTAAAACTATATAAAAACAAATTATTATTACATTCTTAAATATACTATATTATGCAAAAATAGCGCATTTTTACTTTTTTTCTCAATTTATCTATTCTCGGTCTCGGCTCTCGGTCTCGGCCGAGATTTTAATTTATTCTCAGACTCGGTCTCGGTCTCGGCTGAGAACGAAAAACCTGTCTCGGTCGACCCTTAATAGGAATGTTGATTTTGGAATTTCTTCTGTAGATGATTTATTGAATTGCGCATTGAAAGTTATTCCATTATGGTCAGACATGGCAGCAATCCTTTTGTCAACTTTCCAGTTCTTTATGAGTCCAATTATATTGTCGGAACACAAGGTTACGTCGATCACGCTGCTCAGTAGTGCGTTTTGTCGAACGGTTTCAAATGTTGGTGTTGTTCCTTCGTTGACGATATGTATGTAATTGTTTCTGGGCAATAAAGTCGCTCAGTTTGTCACCTCTTTTGTCTGACTTTTTGCTGCCCAATTTTTGTCCGCTCCAATAATCGATTTTATTGTTGTTCGTTTCTACTAGCCTGCTCGATTTTTCTAGGCTGAAGTCGATGTCTTCATTTGGGGGACAATATATTGATCCTATTATTAGTGCGGTTCCCTGGAATTGCGCTTCAATAAATATATTGCAGTTGTTGCTGAATTTACGGAGGACACAGGTGTCAGCGATACTTTTTATTCAATACTATTATTGCCGCCTTGACTGGGCAGTCCACACTTGTTTTTTGAAAAATGGGTTCATTGTATTGATGATTTATAAATTTTTTCCGTAATTCCTGTATATGACTCCTGTATGATGACGATATCTATTTTCCTGTTAATCGCGTTTTGTAAGAAGTTGACGGTAGCAGCTTCGCACCTCTGTAGGTTTGCCTGAGCAAACTTAATTACCTTATGGTTGTCCATAGTCAATCAAGGTCCTATATCTCTCTACGTTCCTTATGTAGACAGGGCATTCTATTGATTGGCCATGTGGTTGGTAGGCTTTGTTAATTTTTGCCTTTTGTTGGCTGCTATGCAGCTTTGGCAGCAGAGTACACCGGTATTAGGGGTTTGGCATGTTTGTACTTTCTGGTCTCCACCACAGCGCCAGCAGACTTCCTTGCTCTTACAGTGGGCTACTGTGTGGCCATAGCCCAGGCACTTTTGGCAGCTTAGTATTGAAAGGTATTCGCTAACGCCGGCTTTGTAGTATCCGATGTTCAGCACCTTTTTGTCGATGAGATATTGCCAGATACTGCCGCTATCACCGCACATTTGCGGGTCGCATCCTTTTGAAGGGTATTTTGTGTATTAACTTGATTGCTTCTTCGGGTTTTTGTTCTCCTAAGAGAGAGGTAAACCCGCTATTTTGCTTTACTATTTTGCCGTAACAATGTCTTTTACTGTTAGGTCGGCATCAATTCCTTTTAGTATAGGTCTGGGTTGTAGCTTAACCCCCTTTTGGCTCTGCAGATGTTCCATTTTGGACACTTCGGTCGAGAATTTCTTACACTGCTCTTCTGTGTCACATTGAACGTATACTCTATTGTTGGCCAATTTTTTGATCTTTTTTATGCCAATTCCTAAGGATGTGACATTTATCTTTTCTTTAATTGTCTTTTCTAGGGTCTTGTTTGCTATGGGAGATTTCCCTGAAACGACTATCGAGTATTTTTCTCTATAGGGGCAATAATAACCGGAGAGCTTTTTGTGTTCGTTGCGTGCGCTGTGGGGGACTGTCTAGTTCCGCTTTTCCCCATTGTCGCTTCTGCATAACTAGTGGAGGACTTGTTATTCTCCATAATCGATTCATGGACTGTCACTTCATTTTTATTGTTCGCATTTTTGTCCCCTTTTTGGGTGGCGATCATTACTATTTGCTCCGTGTGGCGCTTTTCCTGTTCGTAAAGCTCCTTTACATGGTCCGCTTTTAAGATAAGTATTTCTCCTCTCATTTTAGGTTATGTTAGGTATTTATTTTCGTTCAATCAACTTTCATTTATTGATTATACATACCCATTAGACAAACAATTTTTGTTTTATTAAAAAAAACCTAGGTGTATTTGTAGTGATTTTTGCGGTATGGCTATCTTTTTTAATATTTAAAAATTGGTACCCCTTGAAAATAGTCGATCTTGGAAAGAATACAACATGAAATGTCATTCGTAAAGGAAAAATTACATAAAAAAAAGTTTATATGAAATAAAAATTTAAATGCATATTTTTCCGTCTGTCCCGACAGAAACCGATGGTTCTTGTGGTAATTAAGTTTAAAAGTAGTTTACTTTTCAAAATTTATGCCTATTTAAAAAGTGCATCAGCATGTGGCGGCTCCTTCACACTTTACCATAATATTTAATCATTGAAATTTTGAAATATCACAAACATCAGAAAAAGATTCAATCGCATCTAGGAATTGAATCCAGGACCTTTTAAGCTTTGCCTAATATTGTCTTCAATGATAATTTGTTTTTCATATTTATACAATCACTAAAGACCAATACGTATGTAAAACTACATCAATGTCATTATCGGCAATAGGGCTGCCATTTTGTTTCAGAAGCCGGTGTTGCCACAAATAAAATGTTGCCATTGCAAAAACTATTTAGTATTTTTAGACAATGATATTTTTTACTTACTTCTTGGAAGTGATCATAACACTGCTGCAAAGGTGCTTCTAGATTTTTCGGATTGTGAAAAGTATTGCCTTCCTTGTCGACAATTTTTACACCATCGACAGCAGATATTGTTATTTTCCCACCTGCAAACACAAAGATATGTAAAAACACAATTTATTATTAAACCCTTATAGCACGGTTCAACAAATTTCATTCATCATTCAGAACAAATCATATAAAAAGGTATATATGGAGAACCTGAATAAAATAAATACTATAACACAGCCCTGGGGCTCACGATTATTGTATGTTTTCTAAAAGGACGATTTATTTTTTAATTTCCCGGTCCCACAGAAAGCCTAAGGTTAGCACTAAGTCTAGAGACAAAGCAAAATATTAAAAAAACACTGTGTGCAATTCATACGCGGTATACGTAAAACCTTCAGAAAACGAATGTAGACAAGAGTGGGGAGACTACGAAGCACTTTTTTTATCAACGTGAAGGATGATTTTTTCCATATTTTTGTCGTCGAATTCCAGTGAACCTTTTCCTATACATTTGGTCATCTTATTAGTATTTGTTTTTCTTCTCCAGAGTTGCTACATGTCGTTTTCTCTTGCTTTTTCTTTTGACTGTTCATTTTGGAGTGGTTTGAAGATTGGATATTGAATTTAACAATTTTTATTTTAGGATTTCATAGGATTCAATCCTTGGTCCACTGAATGTCTGGCCAATGAGGTTCGTCAAGTGCGTTAGGAAACTTGCGTGGCCCTGTGGATTTATCGTATTATATTGGAACCGAGTAACCGTGAAATAAATAAATATTTTATTACTATCTCATTCTCTCGCAGGCTATATCTTATAGATGTATGAGTTTGTCTTTTTGAAGTGAAACTTCTTTAGCCTCTTTTAAATTCGGATGAAACAGAAGAGCATCACTAAAATTTATTATTTGACAGGTCCTCGGTTGCAATATAAAGCGGTAAATTCACGGCTCCGATAATTCACGCGAGCCTCCGATAGTGCAGGGGGGTAAAGCGCGTGACAAATCTCAGCGGCCAGAGACATCCAGCGAACGGAGGTTTGAATCCTACGAAATCCAAAAAATAAACATTTTTAATTTTGTAAAATCAATATGCAATCTTTAAACCACTTTATTCTTCATTTTTTTAGTGTCGCTTGTTTCCGTTTCAAGTTTCAAACCACAACGGTGCTAAAGAAATTTTCACTTCAAAAACACTAAGGGCTGAAAGGGATAAAGTTTTACCACAAAAGAAGTTTAATCCCTTGGAAAACCTTGTAAGAGAATTTCACTTTAATTACCATCATAGAAGCAGCCTTCAAAGTCCGTCCCGTTCTCCATGAGGTGACACTTGGCCTGCGCGCTGTACAGCGATATCTTGGGCGTCTTGGCCTTGACCAGGTCCACGAACCTGGCTGCGTACAGGTACTTCTTCCAGTGCTTCTGCGGCAGGTTGTGGTAGGTGAATACCTCGGAAGGGGAGGGCGTGTGGGGGGGCAGAGGGGAGGTCAGGGGGTGGCCGCGACCTCCATCCACCAAATAGACTATCGTCTGAAAATGAAAGGCTATTTTTAAAGTCTTATCAGTTTTAAAAAAAAATTATTAACTCATAGGTGTCGCCCATTAATATAACGGCATCTCTGAATAGGTTTTGCACTGATTGTTTGATTTGGTTTAAGGCGAAGATAAAATAGTTCTCTGTAACATCGATCGACAAAAGACTTGTGTAATTCATAATTAATTTTGCTTTTTTTCGCCTAGTATCTTGGTAATTTTTTTTGCTGTTGCGTCATCGGTATCGTATAGTCTGTTTCTTTAACAAAATTTTACAGATTGTATTCAGTGTTAATCAGAAAGTAATTTCTGACAATTTATTTTGTAATGAGATGTATTATTGTTTTTGTATTTGCATGATAAATTCGATTTTCTTGGATACTATGTAGATGTGGATAACGGAAAGGATGAAAATATCCTGTATATTGTTTTCGTTAGTTTATTGCGTAAAAACGAAATATGTCTTGTGTTTGTTAACATCAACCATGGGTTACTTCCAGGAGATTTATAGAAAGAAAGTAGGTAAAACCACATTTTTTGATAATTACGAGGCCTGTCCATAAAACTAGGTCTCCAAGGTGCGCGGGTGGGAGGAACGATTTTACGCGCTTGTAAAGAACAAAACCCCTGTAGACATTCATTCTCAGCAGCTGCGTGAAGTGTACAGAAAACAGTGTATGAGAAAACACGTGCGCAAATAATGATTAATTTGTTTTGGAATACGGCTTTTACCTGCATTCCATCCTTCGATATGCTACAAACTTCTGTGATCCTATCTTCCCTGGCCCTTCCCCTCTTCCTGATGAAGTGAATTGTGACGCAGCCATCGCTGGATATAGACAGCCGGGCGTTTCTGGTCTGATGGCTCACTTCACTGAGTCGTGCGGCACACAGGGGGGGCACTCCGATTGACCTTGAGCCTGCTGATTGACAAATTTCACAAAGTAATAAAGCCATAGTCAAGATCACCATATAGTGGAGTGATTATAAAGATAAACTCTTTGAAGAATTTTGTTTTTTTTCGGTCCCTTCGAAAAATCTTATCAATGGAGTTCCACCACGTATGCTCACCGTGACACATTCCAGAGTACGAAAAGAAATGATAAATAATACACATACTTTTTAACGAGGACAACTTACACACTCGCAACAGCCAACAATGGCAGAAAGAACACTCAATTGCACTATTATAGGCCCTTTGGTGATTTCAATAATGAACAGCGTTACACTTAATGTAATATGAGAAGACAAATTTTCCAGTTCTGATTGGAACTAGTGAAACATCAGAATTATAGATAAAAAAAGGAGTTATGGCATGGAAACGTGCTGACTATCATTAAGCTATAACCAAACTGCATGGACTGTCAAAGAGGCATACATAGTCAATGAAAGTAATTCTTTTGGTGTATAGGTAGAAATAAAGGTGGGGCACTGCTGGGCGTAGATGTGACTTGCAATAGGACAACGTTAGAAACACATTTGGGGGTGAACATGATATATTTTATGAAACAATTTTCACAAAAATGACAGTATTGTACTTGAGTGAGTGAAGAGATTGTTATTTGCGACTGTTAATTTGTATCCGGCATACCATCCTTTGTTCTATATAATTATGGTATGTACATGTATTTTATTGATTCATTTCGCCTAAAATCTACAGTAAAATAAAAGTTTATTTACCTGCAATCAAGTTCTCTTTATTTTCAGAGCTGCCACTTGCCAAATTCTTCTGCGAGCCAAACCCATCCCACTTGTGGTCTTCCTCTGATTGCGTCTCCGAATCTTCCACATTGTTCTTCAAATGCAAATGTTGCACTTTGGAAACCAAGTCATTCTTGCCAATTGTATCAACTGCCGATGCTTGATTACTCCTATCGGAACTTCTGGCCCTCTGATGATGGAAATTATCACCATCATGTTTGTTGGAACCGTGTTCCAAAACACAAGAATTCTTCATTCCGGGATTGTGAGAATTCGAACCATGTTCCAAAACAAAGGAATTATTTCTCTCCTGATTGTGAGAATTCAAATTGGGTTCCAAAACGAAGGAATTCTTTCTTTCAGGATTATGAGTGTTGGAATAGTGGTTTCCTATACCGCTGTCGTTGTTCGTTAGTCCAGCGAGGACGTTGAAAGAAGCAGGTCTATTTGGCGTGGAATTTTCAAAGACATTATTTTTGGGTCTTTGGTGATATAGAAAATCGGCATTCGCTGAATTTGCCATTCTTTCTTCCGACCTAGAAAACAAAATAAATAATTCGATGAAGATACTTTGATCAATGAATAACACTACAATTAACTCTGGGGGGCTGATGCTAATTACATTTTCATATAACTAAAAATAGTGTATAATCTACCGAAAGTAGTTTTCCCAGAATAATTAAATTTTTCAGAGAAATTATTTTTTTGATTTTGCCTATCGGGAACAGCGGCACACAAGAGGTTAAGCATCTAAATGTTGCAAGAAAATGGCTTCAGCTGTCTTTAGATAAAAAAATTAGAGAATGGAAGTGGACCTATGCATATTATTGCACTCCCAAGTCGTGGATGTCAAGATATTGTAGTTGTTACAAAACGTGTACACGTTACAAAAAGTGTCATGGTGGCTGTTATTTTGACAGTCAAGCATCAACCGCCGAATGTGATCGTGGGTTAACAGTTTTAGGATGAAATTTGAGGTTTATTGAAGTTTTCCAGCACCAAATTGACCAAAATATGAAAAAAATGGAGATCACTAATGCTTGTAAGCGCGTAACCAACTCCGAAAATTGGAAACGAGCAAAAGAAAAGCCGTTAAAATAAGTCAATTCACCCACAATACTAATTCAAATATGTGCTCATTTCAATTAAGTTTTCTTTTATAAATACGGTGATTAGAACCTCGAATCCTACGTTTATGAGACTAATAAACCCATTTTGATGAATATAATTAAAATTAGAATTGAAAAAATGGCAATATATTGAATAATAAAATATTGAATTTACGGCGCTTATTTTGTGTTTATACCGGAGTTGGCTTATTATTATCACAAAGTGAGTAATTTTATTTGTAACAATTTATTATTACATTATTAATAAAAAATAAACTTCATAAAAATGAACTTGAATAGCCTTTTATTTCATATTATGGACCTTGGACCTTCGTAAGACTTTGTTTCAAAAACGGACACTTGCAGGCTCATGTGTTTCAAAAACGGACAATTGCTCGTTTTAGTATTAAAAAGAGGACATAGGCATTTTTAAATTTAAAAATAAAATAGTTAGAGTATTAAATTATAGAATGTTATGTATGGCTTGTGATTCTTTATGCGCAAGGATTATGCAGGTAGAAAAAAAATTCAGATATTTCATACCAACATATTCGAAACAAGAAACTCACTCTACTGAAAAATAATCCAAAAAGGCTTATGTCCCACTTTGATACTGAGCTCCTCATATATTTCATTATATATTTGAAAATACATAAATATGTGTACCGCCACCCAGAGAACCATTTATTGGATAACCAATACCTGTGCCATAGGTCACCCAAAGTGGTTGACTTATTGGGGGTGTTTGGGTTCATGAGGTGAGTCTAGGTCTCGGCGGCGCGTTGCGGGTCAGATCGAGAGAGACCGGTTGATCTTCTCTTAGATTGAGAATCAAAAGGTTTTCCTTTTAGAGAAAGGGAAACCTTTTGATTCTCAATCCATTCCCTTGCACCGCGGTTGGAGGAATGGATTAATATATTCATTCATATTCATAACAACTGCTTTGCTGACAACAGCATATAAACTTTTAAATGGTATCATCTGTATTCCCGATATATTACAAAAATTTGAGTTATATGTCCCCGACAACTTCACAAGAGCACGCAGACACAGAACTTTTGTTGTTCCGAGATGCAGAACTAACTTACCATTAGTAATGCCGCTCGGAAAAATGATTATTTTACTAAATTTCCTGCCCCCTGATATAGATATTTTTAAACTAAATATTGATCAATTCAAAAACGCTATTATTACTTAATAAAATAAAATATATGTTTATTATTGGTTATGTATAACTGTAAATGTGCATTTAAAATAAAATAAATAAATAAAAAATAAAAATATTCATACATTCGTATCTGTCACCCCTGGACATGCCGACCCTCAGATTTCTACCCACTTACTGAACTTTCTCTTCTTAAAAATATCCTCCACACAGCACCCCCTAGGATGACACAGGCCCTGAGTGAAGTTATTTTCCTCAAGGGCACCTGTGTGGAACTAACATAAAAAAAAACTCAATCTGATATATGGTAAATCAATGTCTTAAGTAAAATAACTCATGAGAAAATAACGATATCAAACAAATTTACCTTCCCCTCACGTGCTGGTGAGAGTACCCCGTGCTAGCCTGGAAGCCCGAGTCCCGGCTGCTATCCATGTTGGAGCTGGTCTCCGCCGTCAGGGTCCGGAGCCCGAGGAAGGGGTGGCGCGCCACCTGCTGCAGCGGAATCCTCTCCGTGGGATTCTTGCGAAGCAGGCGGTCCAACAGGTCTTTGGCTTCCGCCGACAGGCCGGACGGCATCTGAAGAATGAATGAGGAATTGGTTCATAAATCAAAATTCACAAATATTTAGATAGAGTGAAACACTCTTATAAGCTTTTCGAAGGGACTGTAAAGAGATTTTTCATGTGGGAAGCCTTATACATATTATGCGTGATTTCTAACTCAGTTTTCAGAAGACCGAAAAAACAAAACTTCTTAACCCCTCAGCAACGTAAGCAAGTATACTCGTTAAAATAACGATAGCAGTCAAGTACTATAAGCGTGTTTACTCGTCAACGCGTGTGTCTCCGTAGAAACCGTTATAACTCCGTTATTGTTTTAGTTACATCCTTAAAATAAAAAGTGAAAGGTCGATAGTGAATCATGCTGCACATCTCTATTCAAGTTGTCCATAGAAATACCTAAAAAGAACATTCTGTCAGACGCGCAGTCTGACAGATAATTTATCCCGCCAAATTTCCCACGGGCGGGTCGCCAGCTCCCGACATTGTTAATTTTTATTAAACATTTTTATATGAAATGATTGAAAAGTGAGGTGACAAAAATGTTTATTACCCATTTATACAATAGAATAAGTATTGTTGTTTACATAATCTGTGATTTTAGTACCGTTTTTACATAAATACATCACGTGAGTCATTTTGACATTTTTTTAATGTTTGCATTCTAAATTTTAATATTTACAAATATTAATATTTATTTATAATATAATAATTCGAAAGCTTATTTTGTAACCTGTCTAAAACAGTTATTACTATTCGGCTACGTTCAGAAATGTTTCATTTATAGAGCATTACTTGTGAAACGGTAATAACACAAAGTTTTCATAAAATGTCATTTCGTTTAAGACATTTAACCCTTATTGGGCGGCTGGCTACATTTGCAGCCCGGATAATTCGGTCCTAGCTGACGGCTGGCTACATTCGTAGCCACGGAGCGTGAGTCACTTTAATTATTATTTGTAACGCTTATTTACTGATCAAAGACGAAAGAAAAGGGATTTTTCATTAGCCTGATGATTTATCTACCTCACAAAAAATATATTAACACTTTTACTTGAGAGTTTTTAATTTCCGAGCTGCTTTTGTAACATCTCATCTCACAGAAATCTCCTATCGAAAATTATGCCACTCACACAGTTACGTTACAGCATGCCTGTGTACTGGTCGCACCGTGATCGCTTGTCGGTACACGCGTTTGTAGTGTGTTTGTTTATATTGTAGGGTATCCATTAGTTTTGATCGTTTCGAGGCGCCGGTAACTGGAGATTGCTTATGACTTCTTGGTGTTATATTATAAAGATTAAGATTTGGTGGACTTCGTCGTGTTTTGTTACGTGAATTTTAATATTTATGTTATTGTTTTTGATTTCAATTTTACTGTTTCAACTATGGAAGAGGAAGAGTAGAACGACATGTTTTAAACATTGATTCAGATTTTTCTATGAGTGACGATGATGAGTATAGAGTGGATAATTTAGAGGATCCATATGATCCTCCAGAAAAAAGTGACAGTGAAATTGAGGATTCTGATTTATTAGAAATTAATCCCACGGCAGAAATAGATGGACAGAGTTTTTTGCCTGCGTGGAGAAATGGTTACAGTTTAGTTTTAAAATGCTAACAGTCTACTCAAAGCGACAAACATCATCCCGGCGATGTTATGTTTGTAAAAACACTATGCGAGAGCCAGAAAATCGAGTTCAGACTCGTCATTGGTGTAGTGACTGTGAAGTTGCTTATGCCCTACAAAATGTTTTAAAATATATCACACACTACAAAACTTTTAATTGATAAAACACGCCAGGTCCCACAAAATTAACGCGTGGTCACTGTCTTCAATGCCGACGCAGAGTAACTTGAATGTGTGTGAGTGAGAAGGGCAATTTCTTATAGTGACTGAAAAAATCATTTGTTTACGTATATTCGTTGAAAAAAAAAGTTTTAATTTGTTATAACATTATGTGGAAAAGTACATTTATGACATATACTAATTAAGTTTTACGATAAACTATACCATTACTATTCTATGACTGATTATTTGCGGGAAGGCTACATTTTTTGTGGTAATTACAAGCTTATTTATTTATTTATTAGTTGACCTCTACTCAACATTTTACTGTTATTATTTTTAACTGTACATTAAACAATTGTTCGTTTTACACAATTTTTTTTTAAACTTTAAATCGTCAGATTGCAGAGATAAGAATTTTAACATATAAGTAACAAAACTGAAAATTCACGCCGTTTCCGGGGAACATTCGCAAATGTAGCCAGCCGCCCAATAGGGGTTAAAGTGCAAATTGGCGATTTTCTGAGGGGTTAAACGAGTAACAATGCATAGTTTTCGCTATGCACAGTCCATCTTTACTTATTAAATTCTGACATGCTAGTTTAGCATTGATATAGTTAATTGGGGAGTAATGCTGTTTTGGGAGCGTTCAAGTATTACGTAACGCAATTTTTGAAGATTTTTGACCCCACCCCCCCCCCTAAGCGTTACGTAACATCCAAGTAACAATTTTTACCTGAAAGTCACAATTAAGTTGCGCAACGTACTGAAATGTCGCTTAAATACCCTTTTTCTTGATTTTATCGCGTTTGCGGTAATAAATAAAACAAGAGATTTCTAACTCGCGATACATTTTATACATTTTATTTATTCATATTGTCATTTATGAAAAAAATAGAGAAAATTATTATTTTTATCAGCCTTGTATTCCTTCCAGATGTCCACAATTTAACACTGTCTTACCTAGAATAAACCTACATGGTTTTACAACACATACTTTCTTTTACATTAGCTTTAGTGAGGAGGCCCTGAGGAAAGTAATTTCCCTAAGTTTTCCCTGTGGAGCAACACTTTACTCCACTATGATTCACAAGCTGACTCATAGTGGAGTTAAACCCTTTCCACGTCCCGTATGCAGTTATACAAGTTCTCAAAGGGAAGATTTAAAAATCAACAGTATGATTCACAGAAGATAAAAACCATTTTCATGTCCTGACTGCAACTATTCGTGTTCTCTAAAGAGATATCTAAGAAGTCACTTGCTGACTCACGGTGTAGAAAAACCGTTTTCATGTTCCGACTGCAACTATTCATTTACTACGAAGAGAAATCTAAAAATTACCCATGTTCACCCACAGTGGAGAAAAATCCATTTCATGTCCTGACTGCAACTATTCTACTTCTCGAAAAAAAATAACGAAAACGGCACTTGCTAACTCACAGTGACGAAAAACCTTTTTCTTGTCCCGATTGCGACTATTCATGCGCTACACAACGATATCCAAAAGTTCACGTGTTGAACCACACTGGACAAAAACCTTTTTCATGTCCTAACTGCAATTATTCATGTAGTGCAAAGGAACTTCTTAGAAATCATTTGCTTACTCAAAGTGATAGTAGTGATACAAAACCTTTTACATGTTTCTACTACACTATTCATGTTCTACAAAGAGTCACCAACAATCACATGTTAACGCACATTGGACAAAAACCATTTTCCTGTCCAGAATGCAGTTATACAAGTTCTCAAAAGGACAATTTATAAATCCACCGTGCGATTTACAGAAGAGAAAACCTTTTACATGTCCTGACTGTAACTATTTGTGTTCTTAAAAGGGATATCCAAGAATTCTTTTGCTGACTCTACTCATTGTGGAGAAAAGCATTTTTCATGTTCCGACTGTAACTATTCAGAGAAATCAAAAAATCACATGTTTACTCACAGTGATGAAAAACCCATTTCATGCCCTGACTGCAACTATTCTTCTTCTCGAAAAAAAACTAAAACGGCACTTGCTAATTCACAGTGATGAAAAACCTTTTACTTGCTCCGAGTGCAAATATTCAGGCGCTACAAAACGGTATCTAAAAATTCACATGTTTACCCACACTGGACCAAAACCTTTTTCGTGTCCCGACTGCAATTATTCATGTTCACAACTTCTTAGAAATCATTTGCTGACTCACAGTGCTACAAAACCACTTACATGTTTCTACTGCAACTATTCGTGTTCTACAAAGAGGCACGAAAAATCACATGTTTACCTTCAGCAGACAAAACTATTTTTTTGTCCCAGCGTGGTTTTTCAAGTTCTCGAAAGGGAGATTAAAAAATCCACAGAAAGATTCAAAGTGAAGAAAACCTTTTCATGTTCTGAGTGTAACTATGCATGTACTACGAAACCTAGCTTTAGGTAATATTATTATATTTTAGCAGTAAACTAACCTGTGTGTAATAACTAAAAAGCGTTGTTCTTACTAAAAACTCTCGTATAACATCATTCATACGTTGCATAAATTTTTCATTTTTTAATTTTTCTTTTGTTGTCTTCCAAATTTGGTTGGCATTTTTTGGTTGCGCTGCGCTGGCAAGTCAGCATGAGAGCCTTTATAGGCCAATAACGGCTGATGATGTAAATCTCCCGGTTTGGAGGACATTATAATTAATAAAAACTCACATTAACAACACTGACTACAGCAAATTGTGTTTATGCGTATTTCGTGTTTAAAACACTAACAAATACTGACAACGAAAATAAAATAAAAATGACGCACAATAGAGTCGAGGAATTCCCCGTACAACATAAACTAAAAAGGCTTGCAAACTTGGAAGATTTCAATTCCTTAGTTTTTTTTATTTAAATAAAGAAAAACATGTTACGTAACGCGTCCTTCGAACCCCCCCCCCCTCCCCGTAACGCGCCGTAACGTTTCACCAGACCCCCCCTCCCCCCCCAAGTGCGTTACGTAATACTTGAACGGCCCCTTTACCTATCTAGACTGAATTTCTTTATTTGTTAAAATACTTACTGGAAATAATACTTAGGCGGAAAACGATAGACAGCATATCGTCGCTTAAGTTCTAACACCGCGGAAGTCAAAAATAACAACTTTTCAGGAGAGCAAAAAAACCGTGCCTTTTTATATATTGCGATCATAGTGCATATGTTTTTTAACGAAAATTTGTAAAAGAAAGGTTTTTTTAAGATTTTTGTAACGGTTGTTATAAAATATCATTATTTGGATTATTTTTTTGACATACGCGGTGTTACCACATTGTAATACATAAAATGGGGAGACTTACGCTGAGTTATTATAAATACTCTGTAAATATCTTTAAATATTTATTTCAAATAAAATTAAAATAACGGTAGACTTATACCTCATAAAAAATTAAAAAACATAAAACATACTTCTACAACTTTCTTAACAGATCTTCTTAACTTTTCGTTTTAAATAATTAACAAATTTAAATAAATGAAGACAATATAAGCGAAACTCAATCGAAAATCTGGAAACAGAAAAATCAGAAAAACATATTGACACCTCTGAGACACGAACCCAGGACCTCTTGCTTTAAACAAATTAACTTTTTTTTAACCTTGATACTTATTTGGTATAAAATCACATCAAAAAGGAACATCAGCATCACTTAAATGCGAAATCAGTACTACCTTATGAACATAAATTATCAAAAATAACAAAAATACAATATACATAAATCATTATAAAACGAAGTAAGGTATCGTAAAAATTGTGACAGTCAGGAGAGATAACTGACTAGTTCTTGAAGATGTTTCCATGTAGATTCATTATAAAGCTTTGACCTCGGGCCTGGTCTTGTCCTTTTATTTTTGGCTCTTCTGGGCAAATTCTTATAGTCATCTTGAAAGCTTAACTTATAAATAATAAGGCCATTAGGATTATACTTTTTTTGGCTGGAATAAGCTTAAATTCTTTTCCTTAAAATTGTAGTTAAAGGACCATCGGCTGACGGGTTTTTTATTTACTGAATTACACTTATCACAATAAATTTTGAAAAGATGATTCTTGTTTTCGATGATAGGCTCTAAATATTCTCTAGAAGAGGTCTCTAGAGCCCTACAGTAGTGAGAAGGTACTTTTGGCAACTATTTAGAAAGTCTTTCAGAAAAGCTATCTCATCTTTCTTTGAGTATCCTTCTAAAACCTTATGAGTAAATTCGGGTTTCTTTGCTATTCCAAGCTCAGACGTCGATAGCCAATAGCGTACTGTCCATTGTTTAATACCAAACGTATTAAAAAGTATGCTTGCAGACTTGAACACGTCCATTATTTGCAGTTTCTAATAAATACTCTTTGGTCTCACTACGCCTAAATTATTCCAATAATTGGAGAATGAGGTATTCCGTTCCTCGTTTGGTATTGTATCACAATCACAAAGCTTTGTTTTCTTACAAAACTCGAAAGTACATCGAGGGCCAATTATTCGGGCTGGCCTAATAGTAGCATGTAATACCCTAAACTTTGGGCCATTGCTATCTCGCCGATATCCTAAATATTATTTTCCTTCTATTCTAAGTTTCTTGCTATTATTTTTAGACCAGTTTTTGTTCTCAGAACATCCCTTAGAACGTCTTTTTCGACCAGAATTAAGATCACCATGTTCGACCTCGTCATTCGCTAGCAAGGGACTCGCAATCGGTAATGGAAGGTCTGTTGTTTCTTCCATTAATATAGGTTCTATCACACTTGTTTGTCCAAAGTTAATATCAATGGGTTAGACATTCGATGGTAACAAAGGCGAGTGAACTGTCGTTTCTTCCATCATTACAAAGCGCCCTTGAGGTAAAAAGCGCCCTTGAGGTGATTTTTTCACGAAAATGGCGCTATAGAAGTCATCCAATTATTATTTTTATTATTACAACATGGCATTCAGAAAGTTCATGTACACTCATCTCGCCGCTTATATTGGCATTATCTGGAATTATAACAACAGGCAAGTTGTTAATGTCGAGGTTTTCCAAGTTTTCCTTGGTGGTGATATTTTCATTTTTCTGTTTCGGTAGTATTTTTATTTCTAGTTGTTCACATAGGTCAGCGATCTCTTCATCATCACTGCTTTCGTAATCCATGGTGTATTGATATCTAAATTAAAAGTAAGTAAATTTAAAACCGTGTATTTAAAATCGTTATATAAAACACCGCTTAAGTCACTTCTGCATTAAGCAGGACACCGCGTAAGTAAAATAACATTTTCATCTTATTTTTTACAATAACATAATTGATATTTATACTTAACTATACCTAAAAACCAAAATATCAAGATTTTTTCCCTTATATGAACACATAATACAACGTGTCCGAAAACTCGTAGTACAAGCGGGAAACTGGTGAATCTACATCACGTAGAGAACCCAAAAAACTTATTTTTTTCGATCTAAGCATTTCGATTTTAATATATATTTTTTTCTATTTTTCCATTTTTTCGGCAACTGAAGGGTTAAAAAAAATTTTGAGCCAGGTTTACCCTTCGTTGCATTTTATAAGACATTACACAGCTGAAATCAACCCCGTAGTGAAAATTTTTTCCAAATTTAACCTAAAAAATTCCAACTTCGGACCCGATTTACTCGAAAACGAAAGCTCAAACCAAAAAAAGTTAAACCACAAAATCGACTCCAAATGTGATGTGGATTCTCCAGTTTCCCGCTTGTACTACGAGTTTCCGGACACCTTGTATTATTAAAATGAATTAAACTTACCTTGATTTATAATGTATTTCTTCGGAGCTCAAGTGGCGACCTCTCACAATACGAAAGTAAACTGACTTACGCGCTGTTTGCATGACGATTTCCGCGGCACGGAGATACGCTGTGTATTTGTTTTCAAAATAAAACACTTTTATTGGTTGAAATCCTTGTTTCTGATTGGTTTAGGAGGTGCGTCTTTCGATTCTCTATAGAATGACATGCAAAAGTGAAAATGGCATTTTTTGGACTTCCGCGGTGTTAGAACTTAACTTGTTGAGGGCCAGGCTTTTGGTCAGAACAACACGGAAATTTCACGATCTTCAATTGAATGTTTTGTGGATTAAATTTTACCTATCGTATATTTTATTGACTGAAACACATTTCTACAACAATAAACTATTTACCAAAATAACATTACTTGCGTTATTTACGTAAATTGATAGGTTTTATGATGTTATTTGAGGTCACGCATCGGCATTTTGTGACGCGGCCGCCACAATGACAGTTCGAGATGCCCACAGATAAAAATTATTCTAAAATATTTTGTGGCTACAAAATGAATGAAATCTTTACCTATACCATAGGGAATGTTGCCGCTAGAATTTCTGACCGTGTTCTTATACAAATTTTGTACATAGAAGGGTAAAAATCGTAGTTCAAAATATATTTTTTTCGCGCATGCGCAAGACCTGCGCACATCCCGCCCGACGGAAAATAATTCATATAAATTATTCGGAGTGACCGGCTGCATTGCAGCTTTTTCTATGGTAAAGGGCGATAATAGAGCTAGCGATTCTAATCGAGTTTTTCATACACTTTCTTTATACATTAGGGTCAAAATCGCATCTCAAAAGTGATTTTTTCTTAAAATAACTCACGTGTTTACCGGGTCACAAGCGGCCCCCAACAAGTTAAGCGACGATATTTAATTTGCCTGTCTTGGGAACATTTCAACATAATTATAATTGTATCGTTTCCCTTACCTGATAATCAGAATGTATAACCCTATTAAGGGTTTGCTTGACGTGCTTGGTGTCAAAGGGGGGTTTCCCGGCCAGCAGGGTGTACAGCAGGCACCCTAATCCCCAAACGTCCGCAGGGAGACCATGTCGTGATCTGGACGCCACCTGGAATTGTCATCACTATCATCGTTAAACAGCTTTCGAAATACGTATTCATAAGATAAGATATGGAACGACAAAGAAGAGCTCTTGATTGACGGCTTCTGTGGTCAAGTGGTAAGACTCTTGGCTAGCAATCCTAAGATCCCGGGCTCAATTCCCGGTGTGGGCAAGTATATAGTACTTGATTAATTTGTGTTATTTCTCAATTTATTAATTAAAAATAATATATAGTATATTTGCGTCAAGTTCCACAGTGGAAGATACTCTCAGTATCGCCCTGGTGTAAGACAACAATTCGAATTGAAACATTGCTTGAAATGGTTTTAGCCATGTTTGGTGACCAGATTTGAATAGGCAGATACTTCTCCACCTTTCTCTCCCCGACCCACTTCCTTCAGCCTCACAACATACCTATATTATGGATGCCATAGTCTCACTGAATCAAGACAGAATCGGTAGCGGGGAAAAGAATACATTAAATATAAGATATAAACATTTCATAACTAAATAAAATGCACTTTAAAAAAATAAATAAATTGGGACTCTTGTGCGGTATTCACAAACAAAAATTATATACAGGCTGGAATGCTATCAAGGCGATTCTATCACTGTATTGACAATGCCAGAAATTTGCTCTTTACGACATATTGAACTGCACTACGCACATCTGAGCTGGGAACAAAATGCAACAACAAATTTTCTATAAAGGGAATTTCATATAATGACTGTTTCGGCTCAGTATAGATATTATCTTAAAAAATAACATATAATTTTTAAGAACTTAAAAACAAAGGGTTTAAGGAAAGTAATTAATAATAAATAGGAAAAATTTATTAATTGGTCTTAACCCGGCGTCGACGACGTTGGGTCACAATGACCCGAGGCGATTTAAAACGGCCATATTTTTTTTACCCGTTAACCGTTCGACTTGAGCGCTTGAGTAGCTGGAGATACAACCCCCTTCTACCCGCAATGCCGGCGTGCTCAGTGCGACGCCGCTTGCGGAAGGAGATACAGGAGATATATGAGGAAAACGGGTTAATATGACCAATAGTTGTACTGAAATTCTACAGTTATTCTTTCATAGTTGATTTCGCATGTGTTTCTTACTAAGATAATAAAAGTTGATTTATAAAATATACTGGTATTATTGATTTTTATTTATGAGCAAAGAACCCATAAATAATTTTCAAAATCAAGATAACCCTTTCAGTTTTGGTACAACCCATCGATAAAATTTGGGTCACGGATATCCGGCGTCATTGACCGTGTAATTATTTTCACGTCATTAACGCCGGGTAAAAAGAAATACATATACTCAACCCTACAGTTGAAAAATGTGTTATAAAATATTAACAGCCTTACTAAAAAACCCAGTGAAAATTTTATTCAATTGACAAACGGCCGCGGATGTGAAAACATTACTAATTAAAAAATTGTTCATTGAAAAAAATACACTTGGTTTACACGGCCTGAGAGGGTAGTTTATCTCTGTTTTTGTAATGATATCCTAATGAAATTTGAAATTTTTCCAAAGTATTTTGAATGTTCTATATATTTCTTATTTTTGAAGGTGTCGTAAAAACAAATACCATTTATGAAAACTAGATAAAATTACCTTTTAGATTTGTGTATTTAAAATACACTTTAGTTTTCAAAAACTGCCATATTTTAAGATCCAAACTCGGAAAAAAATGGAAAAAAATTTCTTACCAAATTTTTTTTGACTAAAATGTAGAGAAATTAAAAAAAAAACAAAATTTCAAAAACACAGTCCTTTTATGTAATAAATTTGGAAGGAAACTATCACCTCACTTTTTCCTCGTGCATACAATAAAAAAATAATAAAAAATTTCAAAGTTTTTTTTTATTGCTAAAAAACTAACCTAAAAATTATACTGTCTTTTATATCAGATTTCTTGCATCTCTAAAGACGTTAATTACTTTGATGCATTTACGCACACATGTATTAGATAATATTATTTAAAAAAAAAACACCACTGTCATAAAATTATCATAAAATAAAACCTTTAAATGTAAATTTGAATTCTCATGTATCATATAAATAGTTTTTGACACTTCAATTTTCAAAGTACGATTATTGTTTTATAACTTGACTAAAACTTATGAAAAACCACAAAAAACACGGTAAATATATCAATGATATAAATATAAGAGTAAATTATTCATATTAATAGAAATTAACCATCACTTAAGTAATATTGGACACACAAAAATCATTTCTCACACACAGAAATCATTTCGCGCTTCCAGCGTCTTTTTCGAGCGCGAACATGAATGCGCAGGCGCCGCGCCACCTAGCGGTTATGAAGGAAAACAAACAATTTAGTACTTAAATATGCGTTGTTGCCGGATTTACAATACGTTTTAAGACCAAATCTTATTAGTAATGTTATCGTGTTTTAGTGTATTTTTGTTTTATTCATGTTGCTGCAATAACACGGGTTATCTGGCGTGCTGTGGTTTTTTTTTAGTAAGGCTGTAAATGTTTATGTCTTACCTCAGGTGAAATGTAATTGGGAGTTCCACACATTGTAAGATGCTTCTCATCTGGTTGGGCAAGCTGAGTAGCTAATCCAAAGTCTGCTATTTTCTGAAGTCAAAAACACACAAATCTTAGTTCTTGTCAAGGTAAAACGAAAAGAGAATTTATTAAAAATATTGCACAGGGTGGCAAAACGAAAAGAGAATTTATTAAAAATATTGCACAGGGTGGTGTAAAATTACCTTCATGGTTTGAATTCGACGTAAATTTTTTTGGTAAACTTTTGAAATCGCTGGACACGCTTTATGAATATTTTTAGATAAACCTTTTGATTCTCCGTAATTACTAAGAAATACAACTATTTACATTCGGGGTGATGGAAAATACTGCATTCAAAATTTCATGTCGGCCATTTACAATAAATGGGGAAAGTTTTTTTTTAAACTTAAAGAAATTTTTAATGTAAAAAACACTATGAATATGTAGTGAGCAGCCATGTTTCCGTTATTTTGTTATGTTGGTATTCCTGATACTATAATATAATAAAGGGCTAGAAGAGTGTTATTACCATGTAATCTATGCATACTAGGTGAGCACTAATTTGGCGGAATTCTGGAAATAAAATAAGATTTATAAAAAATCCTTTTACATAATATTATTTTATTGCCTGACCCGCCAAACTAGTTCTTGCCTATAGTAAAATGCATAGATTACATGGTAATAAATAATGTGTGTTTTAGAGACGATTTTAAAACAATCCTTTTTTTACGCTTGATACTGTTTTTAACAATTTTCGTTTGGCGGTAGATCGAATATTTGTTAAAAATGGTATCAAGCATAAAAAACGGGTGGTTATAAATGCGATCTAGCATTTAGCCCTACGTTTAGTATCAGGAATAACAACATAACAAAATGACAGAAATTATTGTAAATGGCCGACTTATCACACAACGAAAGCAAATTTCATAAATATGAAAGTCCAATTGTGCACGAATAAATAAATGAGCGAACATAATAAAAGCCCTCAGCACTCACCACTTGCATGTCTTTGGTGAGCAGCAGGTTATTGAGGGAGAGATCTCGGTGCAGGATGTGATGCGAGTGCAGGTACAGTACCCCCGACACCACCTGACGCAGGATATTAGCGGCCGCCTGCTCCGACATTCCCGAGCCCAGCCTGATTAAGCCATAAACAAAAAACATCAATTTATAGAACTCTAGCTGGACCACAAGCAAAAAAAGATGTGCAGACGCAGTCTCTTGCTGCCAGCAGAAAGTACGCCCCGAAAACCATTTATTGGATAACCAACACCCCCGCCATAGGTCACCCCAAGTGGTTTGCAAGCAGGGATGACTGGGTTCACAAGGTGAAGTTTGTCTAGGTCTTGGCGGCGGATGTGTTTACCCACCTTCTGCATGGCGGGCCGGATCGGGAGACTGGTTCAGGGAGACCTTTTGACTTCTCCAATCGGACTCTCAACCCATCACCTTGCACCCGAGTGAGAGGGAGAATTACTCCCAGATTCCTACCAACCCCTCATACCTTTTTCCTTCCCAGAACCTCCTCTCCTTACTTTCCCCAGAATTACTCTTGACACAGCATCCCAAAGATGACATAGGCCTTGAGAATGTTTTTTCCTCAGGGCCTCCTGTGTGGAGCTAATGTAAAAAAAAAAGGAAGCGATTTATTAGTAGTTCGCAGTTTGTTGATGGCTTTCCATAACACACTCGCTTCCAGCACAGTCTTGAACATTTGGTCAAACTATAGTAAAGTTGTTTATTTTATTTACTTATCTACCGCATTAATCGTTTAAAGCACGCAACTTTTGTGCTATTTTACTGGATGGTTTGCTGCCGGCGGCCATTTCTGACATTAGTTGTGATTAGACAGTCAAACACAGCAGAGCGAGCGTGCGATTACCTTTTTACATTCTTGTTTTCCAGCAAAGCAAACCTTAAAAAATGAACCGTTCGGTGAAAAAAAGTACCTTGAAATAAGTAAGATTAAAAAGACAACTATTTACGTGTACAACATAGGTTATTAGATTCTTAGTTTTGGTTAATTAAGTAATTCACGCATATTTAGATGGAAACAAAACTTACGCAAATGTCAATCCATACAACAAAAAAATCCCAAATGGCAGCAAAGGGATCGTTCTATACGGGAATTTTGAACTTTGATTGAATAAAATGGAATTTTGTTGAATCTTTTACCTCTCTCTAATCAATCATTTATCCAAACATAATTAGTTGTTTTTTTATAAGCCGCCACACTTATACCTAGGCACAAATTTTTGGAAATTAAACTAAAACTTTCAAATTAATTATGTACTTCAAGAAACAACAAATTATGTTTGGATAGATGGTAAAAGATGCATTAAAATCCCGTTTTTATTCAATTAAAGTAAAAAAATTCCCATATAAAAAGATCGCCAAATCGTCTAAAGCGTCCCGCATTCCTATATTATTTTAAATATTGTCTATGGTAAACAAATAACCTTCCTCTATCTTTAGTCTATTTTAACGATTTCGGTTCATCCGTGGTTAAGTTGATGACATAATTTGTCCCTAGAAAAAGCCTGAAGATATCGATCTAGGGATTGGTTTATTTATGTAAGTCAAGCAAGAGTCCAGGAGTGCCAGTGTAGTAGTGAATTAGTACACACCGTGACACATAATTGATAACCCATATTTATCAATCAAATCAAATGATTTGTTGACCATGGACCGCGAAAAAGCGAAGTTATAAGTTCACTGAATTTCACAAAGAATTTCCTTTCTTGCAAAAGAGTGTTTATCTTCCTGTTCTCAATGTAGTCTTAATGCGCCGCATGCTATGACGTTACATACTATTAGACGAGGGGTAGAAATCTCAAAGTGGGAAGACAAAGGCAAGACAATTGTACCGGTCTCTATATCTAGTACTTTAGTATTAAACTGCTACGCGTCGAGTAAGGTTGCGTCTTACCAGTAAGTAAATTGCATTTAAAAAGTGCCAAAATGCCCTCCTGTGTGATGAGAAAATGTTTCAATTACTCGGCAAATAATAGTAAAGGCGAATGAATAACATTTCATGTGTAAGTACACGCAAATTACTTAATATTATCGATTATTATAAATATTACAATTAATATTCATGTTTCCCGCTCGCGGTTATACACGTCTTTAGAGAAAATTCAAGTCCTACTAAAGTAAAGGATCTGGACGCGCAACAGCCAAATTTCTGTTGCTAAGTAAACTTCACTGTTTTAAAGTAGACTAATCAGCCTAAACACTTTGTTTATTTGTTTGTTTGCGGTAAAACAACACATAAATCAGTAGTTCTAACAAGTATTGATGACAATCGCCACCATTTGAAAACTGTCGTTGCCCTATTGTATTTATATGTAGCTCGACATATCAAACTCCGACAGGCAGCCGGACCTTTTATTCTAATGGGCCTCAAGAAAAGGGGACACCGAACGTTCCATCAAAAAGTGACAAGCAATACGCCGCCCGCTCATGTATCCATGTCATTCATACACACACATTATTTGATTGTCTATCTTTATCACACAGGAATAAACTTTTGAATTAAGAAATTATACTGAAAATCGCTGAAAACAAAAGAGTGTTCCTTACTTTCCACATTATATTGTGAGTATATGAGACCATGGCGAGTCTATTTATTTATATAACGTCATTGGCCGCATGCAGATTTAATTTAAGCCCTTTTTGTGTTAAGAATGTAAAATTCCAGCTGGATTAATCTGATGATATATTTTGAAGGAAAGCATTCTCTTATTTGAAGTGCAGTCATAAAATTCTAATTGTAGACTACGTGCTGCCAGAATCAAAGAGAAACTATGTTCTGATTGTAGTTTCAGTAAGCCGAATTCTCGATTCCCCCCCGCCCTTGGCCGATACCGCACGATATTTTATAAAGTTGGCCGCCTTACTTTACCGCCAATTCAGTGTGGATTTGAAACAATCTAAATATGCATGAATTACTTAGTTTACACATACTAAGAAGCTGTTAACATATTTTGTGCACATAAATAGTCGTTTCTTGTAGCAATTGTTGAAATGAAGTGTAATTTCGATAACCTAAAAGTGCAGTGGTTGGTGGAATAATTAATGTCTCTTGTAGTAATTAAGTTAAAACAAACTGTAATTTCCACAATCTGGGCCTAAAAAGTGCGGCGCTTATGCCTGGATCACATGCACTGAGTAGATTGGTGAGACAGTAAAATGATACTAGGCCGAGAGAGTTGGGTGGACGAGTAGGTGTTTACACATATTTTTTAACTCGCCAACGAGTAAGCCAGTCAGTTTAGTTTCGATGCTGCAGACTAGCGACACAATAAATCGCAAAAAGATTATTAACTAAAGTGCTGCGAGTGACATAAGTGTGCCGTGTACGCATCGAGTGCATGTTTATACTTGCCGAGTGGGCAAGCAAGTCAGTGAGGGGAAGTGCGGGGAGGTGCGGGGTGGGCACTAGGCCTAGTAAGTAGAACAGGGTCCGAGTGACTGTCTCGCCCTTTTATTCGGCCAAGAGCACTGTCTCGCCCATCTACTTGGTCTGTGTGAGTTTTAGGATATGTAAAGGGTTTTCAGTGTGGATAAATAAAAATGTATGAATCCATAAAACTCCAGTTAAGAATCCAAGAAACTTTACTTTAAGAAAAAGTTTAAAAAGAAAACAAATGAAAAAGTTTTAGGACATGCAACAGGTTTTCAGTGTGAATAAATGAATGAATCCACGAAACTACTTCAATATGGATGGGAAGGTCAGTCCATTAGTCCAGGATATAATTGGTTGAAGTGATACATTACTTCAGGGAATAATAAATGTATACTAACGAGAGTTGATATTTTCATACATTGTTTCCAATGGGATTTGTAACTTTGATTCAAGCTCGTAAGCTCTTAATTAGTACTTGTGCGGCTAACTACTAAGTGAATAATTAATTTACCTAAAGTTTCTGGTGAGTTCTCCATTATGGGCTAGCTCCAGCACTAGGTAGACGTAGTTTGAGTCTTCGAAAAAAGTGAAGAGTTCCAGTATTGACGGGTGTTTGAGGCGGGAATGAATGGCGACTTCTTGCCTTACTCTTCCTACCATTCCTGCTCCTGCCATCAATGCCTTGTCGATCATCTTTATGGCCACAAATATACCCGAACGAAGACATCTTGCGCGATATACGTGAGCGAATCCGCCCTTTCCTAGCAGCTCTAGAACTTGATAGTCCTGAAAGCAAATTTGGCGTTCATTACAATTCGAGTTTTCGGGTGTTTGTACAGGATAAATAGAACATATTTTACTATAAACATACCTCTATTCTCTCCCCAAAACCACCAGACACAGGTGGCATTTTATACAATTGAAACTTAATTCAATAAATTACATTCATAAAAAATAACATAAATGACAGTTCAAAAAAATAAACGTTAAAATGCGCCATTTCGATTTCACAATAAATTTCAAAACAAAGTCAGTGTTGCCGTTAGAATAAAAAATATTTAAAACTAGCTCTATCATTGGACGATTACAACAGACCTATTCCCGAAAAAGAAACCTACTAATTAGCTTACAATATTACAACGCTAGATGTCAGTAGCTTTTAAATTATTTCGAATAATTAATGCAAAAAGTAGGAAGAGAAGATAATAATCTCAATAAAGGTATAATTAGGATGCAAACAAGGAAGATAGTACATTATCTCACATAAATATTATATTATAATATGTACAAAAAAATATTATAAATTTAATGCCATGTAGGCGAGTACTTAAAATAGCACGAAATACGTTAATTTATTACCTAATTTAAAAAAAACATAAAAATATTTGTTACGCAGCTATTTAGTTGATTATTATTTGTATGTATTGTTGTTTACATAATAGTTTATTATTTTATTTTATTGTTATAAACCAAGCTCCCGCTGACAGTAGCTTGGTTGATATATTGGCTTGCTTTTATTATAATTCTTAAAACGTGTAAAAAAAGGCAAAAAAAAAACACTATTAATTTCAATTTTTGAAAATTCTAATAAAGGCATCTTTCATGTTTTTCACAAACGACGCGACGTCGAGGCAGTGGCGGATACAGAAAAAACTCAAGGGGGGGGCGCTAAAGATATAGGTACTTTTTTTTTTACATTAGCTCCAAACAGAAAGCCCTGAGGAAAATAATTTCCCTCAAGGCCTATTTCATCTTTGGGGATGCTGTGTGGAGGGTGTTTTGAAGGAAAGGAAGGAGAGGAAGTTCTGGGAAGGGAAAAGGTATGAGGGTTGGGTAGGAATCTGGGGTTCAGTGTGTCCAGTTAAGTAAGTTAGGGCTGCGTATTTATCTTTCTTTTTTCTTCGGTGAGGCAAAACGAGATAGATCTTTGTAGTTCGTGTAGCGCTATCTCTTTCTTTGAATCAAAAATTACTCGATAATACCACTCCCCCATTGACAAAACCATAACCCACACAACCATGAAAACCAAAACTCACTCGATACCCAATACCCACGGACAAAACCAAATAACTTCACAACCATGAAAACTACTAATAACTAGACAACTAGTCAATATCAACTGTAGCCGGGCCAGCAGACGGGTTGCCGTCGTTGCCCACCCACGAAGCTATGGAGAAATAACTAAATAACCATTTATTTAGATACCAATAACCAGTTGATTATGTTATTGAAAATCTGTTCAGTTGGTATATTTATGCTGTTCAGTCTGGCCAGTTACCCAAGACTAGAACGAATAGCGTGCGGTCTGCGGCCCGCAAGGGGGGGGGGCGCGGGGGGCGCGCGCGGCCCCCGCGCCCCCCCTCTGTATCCGCCACTGCCGTCGAGGTCTCAGCGGTTGAAAAAGAACGCAGAATCGCGCCAAGCATAATGAGCGCCCTCTTGCGAAGTGATATTTAATTTGCTTTTAGCTTGCTATGCTTATTTTGGTTAAAGATTTTAATAAATTGATTCATTAAGTACGCTTACCTATGGCTTGCCGCACACATCAGATTTTTCCATCCGATTGTCTGATCAGACAAAAATCGATTCGAAACCCGATTGGTTATAATACCGGGGCCACGCCAACTGTCGGACCGGATTGGACGGCTGGCGCGGTGGTAATGAAAATAGGCCACGCCTTTCCGCGCCGGCAGTCCAATCGAATTTTGTCTGATCAGACAATCGTATGGAAAAATTTGACGTTTGCGGTCGGCCTACATCGGTGATGCATACTTTAAGGAACTACACGCATTATTATATTACACCCATCTGCGCTACCCTTAGCATAAAATTGAGTGAATGTGGTCTTTCTTATCCACTAGAAGGCAAGTACCTACCCAGCATCTAACTCGGTAAAATCAACTGCAGTATTATTACAAAAATAAAATGTGGGCCGGAGAACCCGAAAAAGGGCAAGGCACATAAATTTGTTTCGAACAGCTTAAGATTGAGAGCCCTTCTACTTAACCGTAGTTTGAGTAAGTACCGATAAAAGGGGAGGAGGACCGTGAAAAGGGGAATGTTTAGTACAGTTATAGTACTTCTAGTTCCGGCATTTATCCCTTACGATCTAGCGATCGCATACAATCTGTATACATATTCTCTCGTCGTAAAACTTTTGATCGCTGTGCAAATGGGATATGGGTTGTCAGGCTCGGCCAAGATGGAAGAGGGAGTTAGTCCGCCGTAATGGATAACGGAACAGCTCTGCGAATTCATTTGTCTTTTTGTCGATTGGTTTACAACCGACATCCTCGCATAGCTGAAAAGCGTTTTCACGTTTCGCGGTGGTTTTATGATACCTATCTTAATTCCTTAGGTATCTTAATTTCCCAAGCTCCTGTACATCACGATTGAAATTGAATTTCTATTTTACATTTGAGGTAGAAAAACATTGACTTAGTACCGGCGCGCACGTATGCTATATTTATATAAACAGCACAAAAAATAACATAATTTGGTTTGAATAAGTATCAGCGTCTCCACAATCTAGGATCTAACCTATATGAACATATTGCAATAGCAGTGCAATTATTATGTAATGATTTAGTTTCCAGCAGGCAAGCCCAACCTGCGGCCTTAATGCTTAATAAAATCATTGTTCGCACTAAATTTTCTAGCCCATGAGTCGCACGCCTCTTGGTGCCTGACGAAGATAATGATAAAAAATGGCCTGATTAAAAATTACCTGATGTCTAGGTACCAAAAATTATACCCCGTGACTCTTACCACAAATTTGTAGATTAATTTGTATTTTTTTAATACTCACATTAATATTGAGTCTAGTTTTTGAACTGTTAATTCGTGGTGGAATACCATTGTATTGTAGTCTATGGATGTCAGCTGACAGTGGTGTTTAATAGTGTTTACGGTAGTGTTTTTGAAATTTACAATCAAAATACCAATCAGCACAAGTTATAAAGTGTCAGAGAAGGATAAAGTGACTACCGCGTACCGCATGAGCGTATTTTTATACTCATCATCGACATCTGTGTCAGTTTTTTGTGCAATCTAAAAAATAACACTGAACTCCAAAGTGATTATCGTTATTCTACCTAAATATCTTCTTACAGTAAATCATATTAAAAGATAACATTGTATAATAACAATACAAAAGTGCTTATGCGACAGTCATCAAAAACCGTGCCCAAATCTATGTTTTTAACAGCGATTCCACCATTTAAAAACTTGAAGCGGTGATTCGTTTGTGGGTAAATAACATTTTTACCTCTCAGTGCCTATCAGATTGCCTGCCAACAGGCGTTTGTACCAGTTAGCGAAAGTGTTGTGAAATTTGCCAACCAACAGGCGCAAAAAAAAAAAAAAAATTAAACATCCCACATCAACTATATAAATATGTCTTGTAAACACTGTCAGAGTGAAATACTCTCCGGTGATGGCATTAAATGCTCAACATGCCTGCAAAATTTCCACTTTTTCTGTGTGAATATGAAAGAAACTAACTTTCGGAAGATGGGAGCCAAGCGTGATATCTGGACCTGTTCTGCCTGCAAAGATGATCTAAGGGGGAACCAACAGAGCGCCAACCAAGCAAGCGCCAACAGTGCTTCGACTTCCTCCCCTGCCTGCGGTACGAAGTCACTACAGAATCTGGATGTCGAGCAAATTATGCAAGTAGTTCGACGGTGTATCGCATCGGAGTTCGAGGCCTTCCACGCAAAACTCAACATTCTGCCGGAGCTAAAAGAATCCGTAAACTACATCTCGGCTGAGTACGAGGACCTGAAGAAAATGTTCTCGGAATCGCTGACTACTATCAAAAGTTTGCAAGCCGATAACACCAAACTTCACACACAAATACACGATCTTAACACACGCGTGTCCCACATGGAACAGATGGCCAGAGAGACTAACGTAGAGATTCAATGTGTACCTGAGCATAGATCCGAGAACTTGGTAGCTATCGTCCAACGGCTTGGAACCTTAATTACGCGCCCCATTGCTGAGTCGGAAATACTAAACATACACCGTGTTGCCAAGTTCAAACCAGAGTCCAACCGACCCAAGGCAATCATAGTAAAGCTCCCAAGCGTGAGGGTAAAGGATGAAGTCCTGGCTGCAGTGGCTAACTTCAATAAGAAAAATAGGACAAACAAGCTAAACTCTGCGCACCTAGGCATTGACGGCACGAAATCACCAATATACGTAAGCGAACACCTCTCTCCCGCACACAAGGCCCTGCACGCAGCTACAAGGATCAGAGCCAAAGAAACTAATCATAAATTTGTGTGGATCAGAAATGGGCGTATCTTCGTTCGAAAGGATGAAAACTCCGCGCGCGTGGTATTAATCCGTAATCATGACTCTTTGGCTTCTCTTACCTAATTTTTCTATTGTTATATAACTATATAATGTATAAGATGTATGTCAAATTCACAACAAAATGGATATTAAAATTTTCTATCAAAATGTAAGGGGAGTTAGAACAAAAACAAATGACATAAAAAATGAAATTATGATCAACAATTACGATGTTATCTGCTTCACTGAAACTTGGTTAAATTCATCAATATTTAGCAATGAATTGTTTGACGAGCGTTATCTAGTTTTTCGAAGAGATCGCGAATCCACTAATTCTACATCCAAAGAAGGCGGTGGAGTTTTAGCAGCAGTTGATAAAAAACTAATAACAACAAACAAATCATCTTGGGAAAGTGATGGTGAGGATCTATGGTTATCGATAAAACTGCATGAATATTCGAACTCATTTATTTACATATGTATACTTTATATTCCCCCCAATTTGTCTGTTGATGAATACTCTAAAAGAATCAAGAATATTCAGGATGTTTATTTACAACATAGTAATCCCAAATCTAAATTTATAATTATTGGTGATTTTAACTTACCTGAGATTAAATGGACACCTGACATAGCATTTAACAACAAAATTCTTGCTCCGTCAAACTACATTAGCCATAAAGCTCACTGTGTTGTCAATTTGGCCTCGGTGTGTAACCTTCACCAATTTAATTATGTTCTTAATGGAAATTCTAATATTCTTGACCTGATTTTTTGCGATCATTGTAATATTAATCTGTCCAGAACAACAGGGTTATCTAATGTCGACATTCATCATCCCCCTTTTGAAATCATTTTAAAACATGAAAAATTAAAATACTTAAAAGATAATCACTGCCCTTTTAAATACAATTTTAAGAAAGGAAATTATGAAGGATGTCGTCTGGACCTGTCAAATGTTAATTGGATCTCACTTTTCAGTAACTCAAATGTCAACAATAAGGTACAATTATTCTACGATACTTTATGGGATATTATTGATAAACATATTCCAAAAAAAAAGACACAAATTGTAAATCACTACCCCAGATGGTTTAGTCAGTCTCTTATCAAGCTCCTCAAAGAGAAAAATAAGGTAAGACTGCGGGCTAATAAATATAAAAACCCACTAGACTATGCTGAGTTTGCTATTCTAAGAAAAAGGTCGAAAAAAATGCAAAAAGAATGCTATTCATCATACATTAACTCTGTTGAACAAGGCATACAGGAAAATGTAAAAGCTTTCTGGGCATACTCAAAATCAATGCGCACTACTAATTGCATTCCCAAATTAATGCACCTGGACTCTATATCTGCAGATAATGGACAACAGATTGCCAATCTGTTCTCTAATTATTTTGCATCCGTTTATACCCAATCTAATCCCTTATTATATACTGCCACGCCGAAAGTTATACAAAACAACCAATTTAATCTTGGCAAAATCAACGTTAGCATGGAAACCATCAAATCTTGTTTAGAAAAAATTGATACATCCAAAGGCCCAGGACCGGACAAAATACCTCCCTTGTTTGTAAGATGTTGTTCCAGCGCGCTGATTAAGCCACTTTTTATAATTTATAATGAATCATTAACTACAGGAACTTTCCCAGATTTATGGAAAAATGCAAATATTGTTCCAATACACAAATCTGGTGATCAATCTTTTGTGAAAAATTATCGACCTATCAGCATTTTATCGTGTTTTGCAAAAGCCTTTGAATCTATAATTTATATTTCTGTATTTTCACACTTTAAACCCCAATTATGCATCAATCAACATGGATTTGTTCCCAACAAATCCACAACCTCAAATCTTCTCGACTTTTGTGATTACGTTTGTAATGCTTTTAACGAAAGAACTCAAGTAGATGCCATTTACGCAGATTTTCAAAAGGCGTTTGATAAAGTTAACCATTCTATTTTACTACAGAAACTTGATCGAATTGGTATTCACGGTGATCTATTTAGATGGTTTAAGTCTTACTTGGAACATAGAACACAATTAGTACTTATTAATGGGTACGAATCACCTCCCGTAATTGT
Organism: Limnephilus marmoratus; assembly: GCA_917880885.1. Lineage (NCBI taxonomy): Eukaryota > Metazoa > Arthropoda > Insecta > Trichoptera > Limnephilidae > Limnephilus > Limnephilus marmoratus. Next base: position 12,344,255 of record OU862922.1, read on the forward strand.
AACATCAGGCGTACCCCAGGGGTCTAACCTTGGCCCACTGCTATTTTTAATCTTTATTAATGACCTTGGCCCCATGTTACGCTGTGATTTTGTTCTATTTGCCGATGATCTCAAGATTTACCGTAAAATTTCCACTGATTCTGATCATGTTAAGCTTCAAGAAGACCTTTACACACTAAATAACTGGTGCATTCAAAACGATATGTTTTTAAATATTGAAAAATGTTACACTATTACTTTTACTCGTAACAGAAGACGAAAGGATTATGCATATTCCATTAATAATGTTCTATTAAATGCAGTCACCACTATAAGAGATCTAGGAATCACTCTTGATTCAAAGTTTATGTTTGATGTACACATCAGTAAAATTATAAGTAAATCATTGAAAATGATTGGATTCATCCATAGAATATCAAAACCATTTAAATACCCCCAATCCATTATAACCTTGTACAACTCGTTGGTCAGAAGTAATTTGGAATATGGGAGTGTTATCTGGAATCCACATTATTTAAAATATTCTAAAACAATTGAATCTGTGCAAAAAAAAATCCTAAGACTGCTATCATTTAAACTTGGATTTAATGCCATACTCCAATCCTATGAGGAACGATTACAACACTTTAATTTTACAACATTGGAAAAAAGAAGACAATTTGCTGACTTAATATGTTTATATAAAATTATTCATGATAAACTTTTAACCACCCATTGTCTGAGCAACATACATATTAAAGTTGCTAATAGACGTAACTTAAGAAGTCAAAATATATTCCATATTGAAATATTTAATAACAATATTGCATACTTCAATCCACTGTCTCGAATGTGTCGTTTGTATAACACAATTGAATGTGACCTTATTGATATCTTCGCAAACAGTCTCGAATATTTTAAAAAACAAATTAAAAATCTTCTACCATGATATGTCATGGAAGAAGATTTTTAATTATTGTTAATTGATGATATGTCAGGATTAATGATATGTCACGATTGTTAATTGCTTTATTATTATGTCTTTTCTTTATTTTAACTTTATTATCCTTTCCAGAAACGTTTCTTTCTCTGTACACTTACCATGTTTTAAATTTCATGTCTTATATTTCTTTTTTATTATTATTATTATTTCTGTTTTCTTTTCATTACTAGCATCTCCGTCTAGCAACAACTAAACCTTAATTACGCATGCTGTGAACATTTCTAATTGGAGTGTTAATATCAGTTCATATTCCAACGTAATAATATTAATGCAATAATTTGTTAACACTCTGTAAATGTTTCAAACAATAAATAAATAAATAAATAAATAAATAAATAAGTATTAGAATTTGAAATTAAAACGCTTTTGTGCTTTATTCCACTTATTAATAATAAATAAGTGGAATAAAGTACAAAAATGTTTTAATTTCAAATTCTAACTCTCATTATTAAATGAATTTGTAATCAGTGATTCTACATGCGAAATTGAACAAACCTACATTTGTTCCACGATATTGCGTAGCACCAATTTTTGCTTTGCGTATCACAGGTTGAAAACCGCTGCCCAAAAATATAGTTAGAATTTAGAATCTTAACGACGTAAGTAAAGAAGGCGTGTTCAAAAATATTCGACCCCCGACCCCGGTGTATTTGACGGATCTACTGTCGAATTCTCCTTAACAGGCCGCTGAAATTTTAGATGTTTCTAAACGAATCCCTCCGAAAGATATTAATTAAAAAATTAAAATCTGGTTCTTACCGCTAAATTTAAAGTTGAAAAACGTTTTATAAAATTTTAAAACCGTTTTACGTAAAATATTTTAATGGTACTGTTTTTAATAATCTTAAATATAAATAACTTACATTTGTGGGTATCAATTTGAATAAAAAGGTATTATAGTTATGAATTCGTCGGCATTAATTAAAATGTGAGCTTTAAGTACCTACCCATTATTAGAATATTGTGCCACCTTAAAAAGGGATTCGTCTGAGTTGAACAGTCCGTTCCTGCCCCATGTTACTTTGGTTACGATAATAGTATGATAAATTTAAATTTCATCAAGCCTAATTACACGGTACTTGTATTTACAAGTTTGTGGAAAAGTTTGGGTGTAGTGGATTTCAGTTTCCTGATTGAGGAAGACCTTTTGACCTCTCCAGCCGGGCTGTCTTGACCCATTCCCTTGAACCACAATAGGAGGGTTGGATTCATGCATCCGTCACTACTGCTTACCCTGACCCCCAGATTACTAAACGCCCCTCGTATCGTTTTACTTCACAGAACTTCCTCTCCCTAAAAATATCCTCCACACAGCTTCCCCAGATGACATAGACACTGAAGGAATTTGTTTCCCAAGGCCACGTCCGCATAGGCAGGCGGATTGCTTAGCGCCTAGAGCCTAGCGAGTCACCTAGCGAGTAGCTTAGTAAAACGAACGTTCTCGAATTTTAGCGACCGGCCGCACTGCGCGCTTGGCGCCTAGATAGGTAGTAGATAGTCGCTTGGCGTGTATCCAGGTAAACCAACGTGTTGGTTTTTTGCCACTAGGCGCGAGGCATTTTAGAAGAAAAAATTGGATGAAATATTATTAGACAGTTGTCAGAAACTATGGGAAGATGTAGCCATCTACGTAGAAAAAGATGGTTAGTACTAAAAAGTGATTTATTTATGATGAGATTTTTTTTTACATTGAGAAGTTAATTGTGGTTATGAATTTTCGTGATTTGTTTTTGGGATGTCATGCCATGTTGCAGCTCATCTGCCCTGATGATAGTGGTGATGGACACTGTAACGCTGTCCGAAACTTTGGCTAAAGGAGGTAGCGTAACACGGCATAACACCCCAAAAACAAATATCGAAAATACTTTTGGCGTGAAAATCTAAAGACGTACATGGTTATGAATATTTTAAAAATGAATTTTCTGTAAGTAGCAGTTTTAGAACTAATTTTGAAAGTGACATCTCGTCAACGTGCCGATAAGCAAATGACCAAGGCACCTAGCGACCCACCACGCAAACCACCTTCAGTGCGGCCACCATGTATCCTAGCAAGTAGCCAGAGTAGAGGTGGGTAAGTTCTGCATTTTTCCGGAAGCCTCCGAGACTTGCTTCCTTTTAAAAGTACACGAGTTCTAGGAGCAGGTCCCGGGTCCGAGTTCTTAGGTGCGGACTGGGCACTGGGTATTGTTGCCGCGCACCGAAACGGGACGCACGGGTTCAAAGAACTCGGAACCAGGACCTACTCGTAGAACCCACACGATAACTCAGAACCCCGGAGTCGGACAAGACCCGCACGAGGACTAGGACCCATTCAATGTAGGTACATTCAATGTACCTACATTGCACGGTCTTTTATTGAGAATTTAAATAAGTAAATTAATAAGCTGTAATGCTTTACTATAAACTATTATTTTATAATGCACGTCACCCGTTGATTAACGATACCAGATAAGACGCTCTAATTAAAAACGACTCCGTATCTAGCCGAAGCGGTCACGCACGTGTATGTCGATCAACGGACAGCGACCGAATGAACGCCCAGGCCCAGCCCACGTCTCGTGACCCAAGGGGAAGTGTCGAGTGTTCAACGGTTCACGCAGTTCCGAGAACTACCGAGACCCGCGACTCATGAGTGGAATGGTGAGTGACGCCGGACGGTAGTTCGTGGTTCCTGCTACTCAGTACTATTCATTAGCACCGGAGTACTCGCGGAGCAAGCCGGCGGCCACGGGGTGAGTCAGGAATGTATCGTAGTTCGTGAGTCCGGGAGTGGGCGGAATGAATGGATTGTGTCGCGATTCACGACATTCACGTAGCTCGGAACAAGGCGCTTGGGTTTAAAGGAACCCGGGACTTGTATTCGAGTGCCTAGTGGCTAGGAAAGCCGGCCCCGCGGCGCCGCGGTTTTCGCGCTTCGGCGTTGAGTTGCTCGGGGACCGCCGGATTTATTTGGATGCGAGTACTGGGACTGGGCCGGGTTCTCTGGGAGTAGTCGATTTGAAAAAGGAGTGGGAGTAGGAACCGCTTCCCGCAAAGGAGCGGATCACACGAGCCCATTCCAGCTGAACTGACACATCGCTAAGCCAGAGTGCAAGCCACTAGGCTCTAGGCGCTAAGCCAGCCACCTGCCCGTGCGTTCGTAGCCTAAGGGCCTTCTCTATAGAGCAAATGTAAAAAAAAAACAAAATTATATGCGTATTTTTATAATGTTCCATATCTTTGTCTGATATTATATTATGAGCCTATTCAAATAATCATTATGTTTCCAAGGTTTTACATTCAATATTTGAGTAAAACAATGCCTAAAAAATACGATATTGGGCAAAATTTCCCACTCCCCGAATTTTTAGGTTTTGTCTGGAAATTTATTAAAACAATTACCCGCTTCTGTTGAGTAAAGAGCGGAAAATCCACATTGCGTAATCGTAACGTTTACAAAAATAATTATGTTTGTTTCGAAAATATGCGGTGAATGGTTGTTAAACCAACCACCGCGACCCGCTTTATTACAAACATGAAAAGTAAGAAGGTTGTAAAAATACATCGTTGGGTGGTTACCATAGAATGGGGGAACGTCTAGCTGGGATGCCCAATTAGTACCGTTCCTAACTTCTTGATATTTTCAAAAAGAAACTCCAATGCGTTGGAACTTTCATTATCAACGTAGGTACAGCTTACTGTAAGGTCTTACCATTTGTAAAATGGCTTTTTACAATTATGCTCGCTTCACACGACTGGCTGCGGTTTTTGGGCGGGGTTTATACAGATTATACTTTATTTATTTATTTTTTATTTAGAAACTACATATTTTAATTTTTTTCTTAGATACATTTAGAAATGAAAAGATGTAATTTTCTTGTCATGTTTTGTTCTGTTAGTTTGTTTTTCTCTCCTTTTATTTTCCTGTATTTGTAATCATCGATTTATCTTCATTTGTTTTCTCACGTTATTTATTCTACTTAAGGCCCGGCTTCCCGTATTTCCACCGATTTATTACGTATTTTCCTTAAATACTTTAAGTTTTAAAGCTCTTAAAATTATGTGTTATTCTTGAAGATAATAAAAATAATCATAATATTTGGCTAATTTATATAGCGCCGTATTTGTGAAAAATCACCTCAAGGGCGCTGTACAAACAAGTATTTAAAGGAATTAATATTACTGGCTTACAATTAAGATTTATAATTATAATTAGTGACTTACATCAAGACTTACAGCTAATGACTTATTTTACTGGCTTACAATTAAGATTTACAATATAACTAGTGACTTACATGTTAGACTTACAGCTAGTGTCTTATGACGAAGACATATAAATGCTAACCTAAAGCAAGTGACTTAATAACATACATATTTACAATTAGATTAAAATTAGCGCCAGAAGAAGTAAGAACAAAGAATAATATGTTCTGTAATGAGCGATAATATCTACACATTTACCGATTTACCACGCCGAAAAGGCAATTATATGAAATTCCCCCGATAGAAAAAAATCGCAAAGTTTACTCTGAAAATTATTAAAAACACGTTTTTTCAGTTATTTTACAAGTTGTTACCATTACTATTATTATTTTTTTAATGTATAAAAAAATTCACAGTGTTTTTTAATGCTATTTTAGACAATCCCCGCGAGATTTTTGCTCTATTTTAAACGAGTAGGGTTTTATTAAATATTTTCACAATTTTCGTTTTTAATATTAGCTTGCTCTCTCTCTAACATTCTTATTTACATATATATCCATCTTCTTTTTTGAGCGGGTATACTGCGCCTTAACCTGTCTTATTATTTATTTTTATGCTGTATTGTATCTGAAACTTATATTTTTGATTTTAAAATAAAGTTGATAAATAATTTTGATATGTATAATTGTACATATTATATCCCACTTATGAATTGTAAGTTTGTCCCGTCCTTTTTTTTTTACACGAATACCGCACAAGAGTCCCAACTACTCCCGTCTGGAGTTAGCGGTACTATGGCATCCCCAATTGGGGTATGTTGTGAGGCTGAAGGTAATGGGGAAGGGAAGGAGATGGGGAAGAGGGAGGTGGGGAAGTACCTGGCTATTCAGATCTGGTCACCAAACATGGCTAACGCCATTTCAAGCAACGTTTCAATTCTGAATGGTGGTCTTACACCAGGGCGATACTGAGAGTATCTTCCACTCTGGAACGTGCCGCAAATATACTATATATTATTTTTAATGAATAATTTGTGAAATAACACAAATTAATCAAATAAAATTTATTTACCAAGGCGGGATTCGATCCCGCGACCTTCGGAGTACTAGTCAAGAGCCTTACCGCTGGACTACGCCGGCCGTAGTTTTGTAACTCATCAGGATTGTCCTAGCAAGAAATAAAAAAAAAGAAAACTTAAAAAAAAAAGTTTTCGATTCATATGATTTAATGATAAAAAGAGTTAAAATTTACAGAAAATGATTTCCTTGGAGACTGTTTTTTTTTATTATTCCTATTTTTTGTTTGAGCGTATTATTAATTTAACTATACTGTTGATATATCTACTGATTTCCGGTACCGCTCATAACCAAATTTCGGACGAAATCTTTAATTAGGTATCAACCTTCGTAATGTATGTAAACATATTATGACCAACATTATTATATTATATTAGTTTAACAAATTTGAGTAGGAACCTACCTACAAATAATGAATATAGGTTATAATAATATTATTACTGTTTGGATGAACCAATTTCAATATTCAATTGAGTGAGGGTAAGGATGGTTGTTTGCTTAGGGTAAAGGTACCTGCTACTTATACTTAT